>CM044012.1:24623353-24745853 GCA_024085815.1 Flaveria linearis | reverse complement strand
GAAGCATGCTTGCATCTAGGATTTGGACCTAGGAAATAAATGACATATCTTGAAAACTTGAACTTATGTTTATTTCATTTTGTTGAGACTTGGTTGTAATCTTCATTTTAAGACTTATGGTTAATCATATTTACATTTAAAGATAGTGTTATGTGGTTGTGAACAATCTTAACCCTCATAATCTCACATCTCGACGTTTCCCCCGTTCAGGTTAGGGTGTGACAGATTGGTATCAGAGTCCATAACTATAGGGATTTAGGTTATTAGAAATGGTGACCTAGAATATAGTTTATGCATGAACCTTATAGAAGAATCTTTATATTCTTGTAAACATATATTGTTGCATGCTACATGATGCTATCTTTGTAGGAATGCCTTTGAATGTGCAACTTGATGCCTTTAGATAGGTGTGCCTTATAATGGATTAAACTTGGTTGCTTGTCTCTCCTAAACTTATTCTTAATTATTTAGTTATCCCTGACGAGTGAAACTTCTTAAACTTATTCTCGACGACACGTGAAATCTACGCTTTATATCAAAGGTTTAAATCTTTAGACTTTATGTCTAATCTTTGAGAATCTCATCAAGGTTTTGATTCCATGAACCTAATAAATATTGGGTGACATATAGACACATGTATTCTGGATTTCCTGGCAAAAATCCTTCGGGCTAAGGTAAGCATTTCGCATAAATTCTAAGGGACTAGTTATGCTTACCTGGGGATTTCTGGGATGAATGATAAACTATGGTCAACATACACAAGTTTCTAAGGAAAATGGGTCGATTTATCTTGACATGTCAATGTTTCCAAAAGCATTTCGCATAAATTCTACGGGACTAGTTATGCTTACCTGGGGATTTCTGGGATGAGTGATAAACTATGGTCAACATACACAAGTTTCTAAGGAAAATGGGTCGATTTATCTTGACATGTCAATGTTTCCAAATGGTAATGTGTTACCAAAATGGAATCATTCCATGTGTGTTTTACAAGCCTTGAATAATCCTTGTTTGATTTATTATCCTTTTATCTCCAAATTCCTGTGACTAACTTTTTTATATTCAGCATGTCTCGTCACCATGGAAAGTGTGGAAGTTCCGATCGCAAGTTAGCCGTTATGATTGCATGTCAAATGACTGTTGTCATACCGACCATGGTTACTGAACTGAATAGCACCATGATGACCAACTCAAAGAATGGTCAAGGAGAGAATAGCGCTAAAAAAGGGCGCAACAATCAAACCTGCATGTTCAAACACTTTTGTTCGTGCAAGCCCACTAGCTATAGTGGAAAGGAAGGAGCCACTGGACTTCTCGATTGGTTCAAAAGCATGGAAAACACGTTCATCAACTGTGAGTGTCCCGAGGCGCTTAAGGTTCACTATGCCACTAGTACGCTCTAACAAAGGGCACTTACTTGGTGGAAAAACGAGAAAAGGAACCGTGGTGCTGATGCTGTGCTAGAACTAACTTGGGTTGAGTTCAAAAATATTGCCATCTCGAAATTTTGCCCGAGAAGTGAGTTGCAAAAGCTGGAGGAGGAATTCTGGAACCTTAAATAAGATGGTGGTGATCATTTGGCCTACTCAACTAGGAATCACAAGTTGAGCATTCTGTTGCCCCACATGGTCAACACTATTCCTCGTAATATTGAGAAGTTCATCAAGGGGGTACCACCCCAAATTCAAGATGTTGTGGTGGGTAGTCGACCCACAACTTTGGAAGAAGCCATAACTATCATCTCTTAGCTTACCGAGAATCATATACGAGTGGGCACCATGTCTGTCAGGGTGCTAAAAAGGTTGAGAAGACGGTTCCTAAAGCTGCTAAGGAGACTAAGACTGAGTCGTCTTACAACAACAACAAGAAACGTAAGTTCACACTGGCTCGTAACTTTGCTGTGGCTGCACCTAAGGCACCTCAAAGACAACTTGTACCTGTGGCACAAGAACCTATAGCTAGGGCCTATGCTGGTCCTCTACCTATGTGCAACGTCTTCAGGTACCATCATCCGGGGAACGGTCCGTGCCGCATCTGTACCTTGTGCGGTAAGTATGGATACTTGGTGGCTACTTGTCACCGTGCACCAAACAATGCCGCGATGGTTGCGAATCGTGTATGCTATAATTATGGGGAACCTGGTCACTTCCGCCCACAATGCCCTCGTCTTGCGGGTAATGTTTCACAAGCCCGAGGACGTGCTTTCAATATCAATGCAAACCAAGCACAAGCAAACAACGATGTGGTGAACGGTATGTTAAACCCAACCTCAACTTTTATGATCTAAGCCTTTTGATACTTTACCTGTATTGTTAAATACCTTTAAAACCGGACAGGTATGTTCCTTATTAATAACTCGTATGCTACGTTCTATTTGATTCTGGAGCCGATAAAAGTTTTGTCTTATCAGAGTTTGAGTCTATTCTTGCTATGCCACATATGAAACTAGAAAGACCTCTCACTGTTGAAGTCGCCGATTAAGAACCTATCACCGTTGATGTCGTTATTCGTGATTGTATCTTGAGTCTTGACGAGGCATAATTTCTTTATAGTTCTTATTCCCATGAAACTTGGAAGCTTTGACGTTATCATTGGCATGGATTGGTTAGCCAAACATCATGCCAAGATTATTTGTTTCGAGAAATGTATCCGTATTCCTTTGCCTTTGGGGGATACATTGAAAGTTTTCGGTGAAAAATCCTCCAAAGGGCTCAATCTTTGTCGTGCACTCAAGCCCGAAAGTGCCTGAGCAATAACTATATGGCTTTCTTGGCCTACGTGGTCAACATGAAAGTCAAAGGGAAAGATCTTAAGGATGTCCCGATTTTACGAGACTTTCTTGAAGTACTTCCCGATGACCTTAGTGGTTTACCTCCCGCGCGTGAAGTCAAGTTTAAAATCGATTTGATTCCGGGAGCAAACCCCGTGGCTAAGTCACCATATCGACTTGCACCATCGGAAGTGCAAGATCTATCTAGACAACTTCAAGAACTATCCGAGAAGGGTTTTATTCGCCCTAGCTCTTCGCCTTGGGTGCACCTATTCTGTTCATAAAGAAGAAAGATGGGTCATTTTGTATGTGCATCGATTATCGTAAGCTTAACAAACTTACCATCAAGAACCGCTATCCCCTTCCTCGTATCGATGATCTTTTTGACCAACTTCAAGGAGCTACCATTTTCTCAAAGATTGACTTACGTTTTGGTTATCATCACTTACGAGTCCATGATGATGATATCTCACAGACTGCGTTCCGTACTCGATATGGACACTATGATTTTATGGTTATACCTTTTGGTTTAACCAATGCTCCTGTTGTCTTTATGGATCTCATGAATCGAGTATGCAAGCCTTATCTAGACAAGTTTGTGATTGTCTTCATTGACGACATACTTATCTATTCCAAGTCTAAAACCGATCATGAACTTCACTTGGGACAAGTTCTTGAACTATTGAAGAAAGAACAGTTGTAAGCGAAGTTCTTGAAGTGTGAATTTTGGCTTGAGGAAGTTCAATTTCTAGGACATGTGGCGAATAACCAAGGAATTCACGTTGACCCTGCAAAGGTGGAAGCTATGAAAAATTGGTGTGTTCCTACAACTCCAACTAAAGTTTGTTCTTTCCTTGGTCTTGCTGGTTATTACCAACGATTCATTTCCAACTTCTCTAGAATCGTGAAGCCGCTTACTTCTTTGACACAAAAGAATAAACCATTCGAGTGGGGGTCCGAGCAAGAGGAAGCCTTTGAAGCATTAAAACACAAGTTGTGTAATGCTCCTATCTTGACCCTACCCAATGGAAACGATGATTTCATCGTGTATTGTGATGCATCTAAACAAGGCGTTGGTTGTGTTCTCATGCAATGAGGAAAGGTCATAGCGTATGCATCAAGACAATTGAAGGTCTATGAGGTGAATTACACGACACATGATATTGAACTTGGTGCTGTGGTTTTTGCCTTAAAGATTTGGAGGCATTACCTTTATGGTACGCAATGTATACTCTACACCGATCACAAAAGCCTTCAACATGTTTTTAATCAAAAAGATCTCAATATGAGATAACATCGTTGGGTTGAGTTGATGTGATTATGACTGTGACATTCGTTACCACCCTGGGAAGGCAAATGTCGTAGCCGATGCACTAAGTCGTAAGGTCCATAACAAGATGGTCTCATTTCAAAAAGTTCACGATCGATGACAATGGTTTGACACTTTAGGAGAATTTGATACCCAAATCCGTCTAGATGTCAACGATACTACTTTGCTGCTACAAAATTTGAGGATTGAAAACGACATCGAGACTAGTATTTTAGAGACTCAATAAGTGGTTCAACAAGAAGGAAGAATGTGAGAGAAATTAGAGCATAATCTTCTAGCTCATCTAGAAATGAAACCCAATGGGTGGATGTATTTCGCAAATCGAATTTGGGTTCCAAATCATGATAATCTTCGTACCTTTATCATGAACGAAGCCCATCAAACTCTTTATTCTATTCATCCTGGCTCCGATAAGATGTATATGGACCTGCGTGGTCAATATTGGTGGCCTGGAATGAAGAAAGACATAGCGACTTATGTAGCTAAGTGTATTGCGTGTACGAAGGTTAAAGCCAAGCATCAACGTCCAAGTGAATTACTTGAACAACCCGAGATTCCTATATGGAAATGGGAACACATATCCATGGACTTCATAACCAAACTACATCGCACCTCTCGTGGGCATGATAGCATATGGGTGATCGTTGACCGATTAACCAGATCGGCATATTTTATACCCATACGTGACACTTACAAAACATCAAGGTTGGCTCGTATATACATTAAGGAAACTGTGAGTCGTCATGGGGTACCGTTGCACATCATATCTGACCGATACGCTTGCTTCACTTCACATTTTTTGTCGTCTATGCAAGAACTCTTGGGTACTCAACTGGATCTAAGCACGGCTTACCATGCACAAATGGACGGTCAAATCGAGCGAAGCATCCAAACCTTGGAGGATTTGCATGTCCTTGACTTTGGTGGTGACTGGGATATGCATTTACCGCTCGTGGAATTTTCGTATAATAATAGTTATCACTCGAGTATCAAGATGGCACCTTTCAAAGCGTTTTATGGTCGTAAATATCGTTCTCCGATCTGCTAGACCGACATTGGTGAAAATTTCATCACTGGTCCTGAACTTATATAAGAAACGACCAAAAAAGTTTCCATAATTCGCAAGAACCTTTAAGTGGCAAGAAGTCGACGAAAGAGCTATGCCGATAAGCGACGTAAGCCGTTGGAATTCCAAGTTGGGGATATGGTTCTTTTTATGGTCTCACCATGGAAGGGCATTGTTCGCTTTGGAAAGAAAGGTAAACTGGCTCCAAGATTTGTAGTACCTTTCAAGATTCTAAAAATGATCGGAAAGTGGCTTACAAACTGGAATTACCTTCCGACCTTAGTGGAGTTCATCCTGTTTTCCGTGTCTCAAATTTGAGGAAGTGTTTGGCTGATGAAAGCCTGCATGTACCATTGGACGACATCCAGATCGACGAGTCATTACACTTTGTCGAGAAACCCGTCAAAATCATGGATCGCATTATGAAGAAGACTAGAACCACAACTACCCCAATAGTCAAGGTTCGCTGGGACAATAAGCGTGGAGCTGAGTTTACTTAGGAGCGTGAGGAACATATGAAGAAGAGATACCCATATTTGTTCGTTTAAGTTTCATTCATAATTTCGGAATGAAATTCTTAAAAGTTGGGGAGACTGTAACTTTTGGATTTTTGCTAACCCTGTTATATTCTTATAAGGACTATTTATGTCATTTAATGAAACTATGAGGGTTATTTATGATTGTTTCTTTAATTTTTTTTACTTAAATTCATTAATTAGAAGGGTTAATAATTAAGGTTATTAAAATAAGCATAATAATAATAATGTTAATAATAATAATAATATTACTACTAATACTAATACTAATAATAATAATAATAATAATAATAATAATAATAATAATAATAATAAAGATAATAATAATAATAATAATAATAATAATAATAATAATAATAATAAAGATAATAAGTATAATAATAATACAATTAATAGTAATAATAATAATGATAATAATTTATGAGAGTTTAAAGAATAAGAAATTTAAATGTTTTAAACTTAAGGCTTAACTAAGTTTAGGGGGCTTAATTGCTAATTTAGAAACCTTAATTATAAGGTTTTGTACATAAAATGATAACAATAGAAACTACAGGGGTTAATTATCTGAAGTATGAAAAAACCCAAACCATTCCCACCCATACCCCGTAATTCCGGCGAGCTGCCGGCCAAGCTCCGGCTGCGGCTCGGGCCACCTCCAAATAACAATTTTAAAGCCTGTTTTTCATCCAAAACTGTTCCAATCGCTTCGTGGAGATGATTCGAACTCGAACACAAGGTTTAATTGAGCTTTTAACTCGGTTACAGTGGTATACGAATTTCAAACCGAAGCACCCATCGATCACTAACCGCTCAACCTGCAAATCTTAATAATAATCAAATTAAACGATCGGAAACATTCAAACAATCATTACCAAGATTAATACATCGTTTAATTTGAGTTAAATCATTGATTAAACAATCAATTGTAACCGATATAGTAGAACAGAAGCCGAAGCTTGTTCGACACTTTAACGTACAAAGCGAAGCTATTTAACAGAGGGCAAAGGTGCTCTTCGAACCCTTTCAACTCTCTGTGACCACCATTCCTCTAAAACTTCACACAAACATCGATTTCATACTCCATATTCATCGCATAAAGAACTGAAGCTAAACCGGGTTGAATCACTTCAATTCGTGGATAATCGGGTAAGTTAAACACACCCCACACTCGTTTCTATCTGGGGAATGAAAGCCCCAACATTAATTTGGTTAACAACATCGAATTGATATTCAATTTTGGATTCAATCATTCTAGGGTTCATGCGAATTGGGGGTTTCCTTCTGTTTGTGTTTTTAAGAATTTAAAACCAGGTGATACCATGGTCGCGACCCTGGTTCACTGGTTAGTCACATGCCCTTACAACCTTGAGGTCCCGGGTTCGAACCCGGGCACCCTCAACTATTTTTTTGGGCTTTTTTAGCCTTTAAAAAATATATAAAAATTTCTAAAAATTATAAAAAAACAGTTTATAAACTTTGTTTATTTTTAAAAGTCATCTAATTATTTTCTGTAAATTTATTCTTTTAAACACTTTAACATTTTATTATAAATATTATTTACAAATATTATAATTGGTTTATTTTAAAAAAAATGAACATAAAATAATAGTTAAATCATTAAATTATTAATTGGCCGATATGTTATCTTTTAAACATGATACTTATAAAAGTTATTTACAATTTATTAATTAAATTTCACAAAACATTAAAAAATGATTTAATTCCTTTAAAATTGCCTTTATGATATTTTCTTTCATTGAACTAAAATATATAAATGATTTCAAGAACTGACTTTATTTATTTATTACCCCCCCCCCCCCGATTTTTATCGAACCCCTAGTTCACGTTAACACGTGAATCTTATTATTAAACTTAAACTTGAAATATATACGTTTAGGTACCTTGTAAAGGGATTCGTTGGAACGTCGTTTAAATCTTATTACCATATTATACACATACATCATGTGAGTTTTCTCATGCCCCTTTTATTATTTCACACCTTTTAGGATGAAACATGTTAACGTATGAACTTACACTTATAAATTCTTATTCTTGTAACGCATATGCAATTCATACTTATTTTTATCATGGTTATTTGTATTATTGTGAGTTTTATATGTGATACATTATATGTTGACAATCATTGACTATTGCTAGCCTTGCGACGTCATAGATCTATGGGTATGGCAAGCCTATTTGGTGGCCCTAGTGTCGTACTCTTGAGCACTATGGGGACCAAGTACACTTAGCTAATCGTTTAATATTGTAATCTTGTAATCTGTCAAGGTTTGATTATGGCTATACGTATTCTATCTACTTGCATAATTCGTAACCGTTGACATGAATTGCTACTTGTAAACCTTTTTATATATTTGTATGCTTAACCCATGGGAACTCACCAACTTTAATAGTTGACCTTTATTTTTAACATGTTTCAGGAAATGCACAAGGTTGATGATTAATATTGAAGCATGCTTGCATCTAGGATTTGGACCTAGGAAATAAATGACATATCTTGAAAACTTGAACTTATGTTTATTTCATTTTGTTGAGACTTGGTTGTAATCTTTATTTTGAGAGTTATGGTTAATCATATTTACATTTAAAGATAGTGTTATGTGGCTGTAAACAATTTTAACCCTCATATCTTGACATTTCCGCCGTTAAGGTTGGGGTGTGACAGTGATGTAGTTGGAGAGATGTCTGAACCCTGGGTTGAAGCTTCACATATACCCACTCCCCCCCCACTTCAACTGAGCGTTCAGTGCGGTGGATATTGGAAAATTGTTTCATGCTTTCGAGCGGTGTGCAAGTGTCGTTTAGGAGATTGAATCATAGCTTCACGACCTCGATGTAATTCATCCACAACTGCTAATGTGGTCTCACCAGCTACGTAAGGGATGTGAATGTTAGGTTTATAGGTGAATAATGCCTCCAAAGGGGTCATGTGTATGGCTGAGTGATATGATGTATTGTACCACCATTGAGCCAAAGGGACCCATTTCACCCATTGTAGAGGAGAGTCCATAGTCATGCATCTCAAATAACTCTGTAGGAACCAATTTAAGACTTCTATATGCCCACCCGTTTAAGGGTGATAGGCACTAGATGTAGCTGGACTCAAACCCTGAAGCCTCATGAATTCCCTCTAGAAACTGCTCATAAAAATGAGATCACGGCCAGAAACTATAGTGATGGAATTGCCATGAAATTTGAACACTTGATCAAGATAAATTTAAGCAACCGTAGCAGCTGTATAAGGATGTGCTACGGGAATAAAATGGGTGTATTTGGTTAAACAGTCAATAATGGCCCAAATGGTATTCTTGCCATTATCTTTGGGTATCCTAAAATGAAATCCATGGAAATGTCCGTAAAAATGGATGTAGGAATAGGTAAAGGATTGAGAAGCCCAGGAGAAGCAATGGTTTCATACTTAGGCCGTTGGCAGACTTGGCACTCCTTTACAAATCTGTGACCATCTTTTGAACATCCCTTCCAATAAAAACCTTCCCTAAACAAACATAGAGTTGGTTTAAAACCCGAATGACCTCGCAAAGCAAACTCATCACACCATTTAATAATGTCATTACGAATGGTATTATCCTTGCCTATTAATAGCTTCCCTTTTCTAGTAAGTAAATGTCCATCCTTTAGGTATCACCTGTCCAGATTGTAAAAGTTTGATAAGTGAAGCCAATTGATCGTCAACCTCCCATGCCTGCTGAATTCTGGTTAAAAGAGTAGGTTGACTAGAGATCAATGACAAGGAGAATAAATCCAACCCAGAGACTCTAGAGAGTGCATCTGCAACCTTGTTTTCCACCCCCTTCTTTTAAGAGATTTCATAATCATAACCTAATAACTTGGAAAGCCATGTTTGTTGCAGTTGTGTAGTGATGTTTTGATTCAACAAATGCTTTAAAATCTGCTGATCAGTCTTAATAATGAAATGCTTCAGAATCAAATAGTGGTGCCAAGTTTTTATAGCCATCAAGATTGCCAAAAGTTCCTTTTCATAGAAACATAAAGTCTGTTGTCTTATAGATAAGGCTTTACTATAAAAGCAATGGGATGTCCATCTTGCATTAGGACTGCCCCCTAACCTTTTGCCGAAGCATCAGCTTCAATGACAAAGGTTTTAGAGAAATCAGGTAAAGCTAATACAGGAGAAGAGCACAAGGCTAATTTAAGTGAATCAAAGGCAATTTGGGCTGGTTCATTCCATTCAAAAGCATCCTTTTTTAGGAGATCAGTCAATGACTTGGCTATAACTCCAAAACCACGAATAAACCTCCTATAGTATCCTGCAAGGCCCACGAACCCTCTCAATTGTTTGATCGTTACAGACAAGGGTCAATTTTTAACAGCCTCAATTTTATAAGGATCAGTAGAAACCCCAGCCCTAGTGATAATATGGCCCAAGTATTCCACTTTCAAAGGTACATTTAGATTTCTTAGCTCTAAGTTGATAGGTTCTAATTAAAGATAAGACCTCATGCAAATCCATCAGATGTTGTTCGCAAGATGAACTGTAAACAAGGATATCATCAAAAAAGACTAGGGTAGTTCTTCTCATAACTGGTTAGAAGATAGAATTCATTAAGGATTAGAACGTAGGAGAAGCATTGGTGAGGCCAAATGAAGTAACCATAATTCATAATGACCCTGGTGAGTCTTAAAAGCCGTCTTATGAATATCATCTTCAAACATGCAAATCTGGTAATAGCCAGACCTCAAATCCAACTTAGAAAAAATATAAGCCATTTCTAATTCATCCAATAATTCCTCTATCAAAGGAATGGGAAATCCATCCTTGATAGTATCTTCATTTAACCTCCGGTAATACACATTCATTCTATAAGTACCATCCTTCTTTTTCACCTGCACAACTAGGGTTGCAAAGGCACTAGTGCTATTTCTTATAACACCAGAATCCAATAATTCCTAAGTCATCTGCTCAATAACATTCTTTTGTGCACTAGGATATCTGTAGGGTTTCATATTAAGCACCACAGATTCATCTTTCAATCAGATTCTATGATCACAAGCTCTATTAGGAGGTAAACCAGTGGGTATTCAAAAATGTCAGCAAACACAGTTAATAACTAAGTCATCTGGTCATTTAAGGTTGAATTAGGTATGGCAATATTATGTTGGAAACTTTGGTGAGTTTGTAGGCTAAACAAGTGGGCTTGTACCATATGGGTGGGAGATTATAGGTAAGAAGACATCTTTTACATAGTGCACATATTGACACCGTGATTGGTAGTGCGTTTGAGTTCAAAGGGATGTTTATTTATAGAAAATTTCATGGTTAGAGTGTTGAAATTCCATATGATATCATCTAAGGTCTGCAACCATTGAATGCCCAATACAATATCATAGTTACTTAATGGAATTACTAGCATGTCTGCTTTAAACCATTTCCCTTGCATGGCCCATTGAAAATCTTTGCAGATTTAGACACAATTCAACTGATTACCATCAACAATAGTAATAGGAACATCAGCTATGGTTTGATTGGTGCATTTTAATTTGATAGCCAATCATTGATTAATAAAATTATGAGTTGTTCCACTGTCAATTAAGATTTGTAATTGCCTGGTTCCCAAAGCCCCCACTACCTTCATAGTAGAATAAGAAGGTATACCTGTAATTGCATGGAATGAAATATGTGGATCTTGACATTCTTATGTAACATCCGTTGTAGGCAGAATAGGACAGCCTGCATCAGGTTGTTCACATTCTTCAACTTCATCCATCACTTAAATCAAGAACATGTGCTTAGGAGTTGAACACTTATGCCCAGGAATAAACTTCTCAGAATACCAAAAGCACTCCCTCTTTGCTCTCTTCTCATCAAACTCTTTACTAGTCAACCTTTTAGTCGTTCTAGCAGAGTTAACAGGATTAGCTTTGATTAGTAGAGAAGATAATAAGGGTAATTTGGAAGTGGCACCAATAGGTTGGCTATAGAAGGGTTTAGTAGCAGTTTTGTGAGGTTGTTTGATGGTTGACACAATTACATTGGCTTGATTTTGCAATCTATCCAAGGAATGGGCCTCTCTGAGCAACTTAGGTTTAAACAACCTAACATAACACTTGATATCTGGTTTGAGACCTTCTATGAAAGGGCTCACAGCATACTCCTCAGGTGTATCAACCTTGTTCAATAACAAATCAAATTTGTCACAATAATCCTCCAAATCATCGAGTTGATTGAGAGCTTTCAATGCTCCCATTGCATCTTCTACTAGAGTAGAAGCAAAGCGCGCTTGAATGGATCTCATATATTCATTCCAAGGAATGTCCGTGACAGAAGTGCCCCTTGATTTCACAAAATTATTATGCCACGGAACTGCTTGGCCTTTAATATGCACAGCTACATATCGGACCTTCAATTTCTTTGGAGTTTCATCAATTGCAAAGAAATGTTTGCACCTCTGTATCCAAATCTTGACTTTAGTACCATCAAATTTAGGAAATTCAACTCATGAGAATTGAATGTTGCTTCGATTGAGTCTAGTTTCCTCCTCCTCACGATGATGATTAGTATTTGATTCTGATCCTCCTTCTTTGTTGCGATTAACACTTGAATTCATCATTTGCAAACTCTGAATCACCTCCGACATTTGAGATTTCAATGATGACATTTTATTTGATAATTGATACTTCATATTCGCCATCTCGAATATCGGCTTCTCTGATGCTGCTTTAATCCCTTCCAATTCAGTTCGATTCCTTTCCACCGTTGTCTCCAAACAAAGCAAGGAAATCTCATGCTCCTTGATTCTTTTCTCTGGTTCTTGATTACGAGTGGTCATGGTGGAATGTGATAATGGAATCACAGTGTTTTGACAAGGATCGAAAGCTTTGATACCACTGTTAGGCTTAGAATTGGTAAAGAAGAAAAAGAAGAAATTCCCAAATCCAAGCTAACCAATTCGATTAGCTAAGCTTTCATTCATACTTCCGATAGGCTGTTGGCTGTTAATCTCGTTACAAACCGTTACAACAGAAGAGAAGCTTATATAAACAAGTCCAGTACTATGAACATATTACATTTCTAGTCCCTCACTTATTATGATTCTAACAAAATTGTAATAATCTCTAATGATCTATCTTGTTTTGTATTAATCTCCCTAATTCGTTTAAAAGCAATTCGGATAGAGGTTTTGGTATTCCTTTTTTGGCTCGATTACTGTATTGACTTGGAGCCCCTTTCTTCAAAAACTCCAGCCTTATTCATTACTATCGACAAGATTCATGTGGTCAGTGTCGTGTTATTGGTTTCATGCTGCTAGAAAAAAACCTTCTTTTGGGCCGAAATATACGAGTTAAATTACCACTCGGCCTTGCTTAATTCCGTCTCTTTAACGAAACCCCAGACCATGTGTTCATTGCTTACGGCGTGGCTCAATCGTGCTGGTAGACTCTAGGTTAAGAAAGAAGTCCACCCCGTCGATAATGTTGTTGGTGATTTGGTGCATATCGAAAGCTCATAACAACTTAGTTTTCGACCAGAAGCATATTTCCATTAATAATATAATAGAAGAATTCAAGGTAATGATCAGCTTTTTATAGGTAAAAAGCAGATCAAGAATCAAGTTCATATCCTAGGAACAATGATGTAATTTTGAGGTGTACTGATTAGGTTGTTTTTTAAATTGTTTTTTGGGCTGATTGTAATGTACCTTTACTCTTGTTAGCATATTAATATAACCAATTATTTGTAAGTGCTTAAAGAACGTCTTAAAGACATGAGAGAGCTAGAGTTTTATTCTTAAAAATTGCATGTTATAAACGAGACTCAAACTACATTATAAAGCAAATATGGCATCACATACGATCGTGTTCCAAAGTGACAAAGTTGTATGGACCACCACATGACTTCTTGGTGGAGAACTTTGTAGGGCGCAATAGAAGTGGCTCACATGACCGTGTCGAGACGGGATATGTTTGTGTCAGTATCGAAAGTCCAATATCTTCACTTATTTTTTGAGTTTTATATAAAAATCACCAAGTAACCATCCAATACTAGAAAGCTCAACTTCAATACAATATTACAAGACATAAATATACTCTTAAAGTACATTATTCTTACCTATAATGAGACTTGAACGCTCACCACTTGGGATGAACACAATAATTCAACAACCTAGCACTATTAAGCTATAAACCCTTTGGTACGTGGGCTTTTCCATGGTCTAGTCATTCTTTAGGTGTCTAAAGAACCTATGAGAAAGCTCATATTGACTCGAACTCGGCTTGAAATCTAACAAGTTGATATCAAGTGAACTTTTACGATATATTTTCGAACGATATATGTAAGGCCCCCTTTCCCGGGCACCTCACAGTTGGTAATTCATTGCACATAAAACAAACATTTACAGATATTTTAAATAACATTGCAGCAGAAACACTCAAAAGAGACATCTCATTTCATCATAAAATCTTTTGCAAAGTAGTACATCGTTAATCAATTACAAAATAGTCATAAACAGTGACCTTTAGTAGTAAAGGAATCCTTAGGTAATCCTGTTTATCCGAATCCTCTACAAACACCATTTTTTTAATAATACATGCAATATAATACATTGCAAAAATTTTAACAAATGAATGTCATCCCAAAAGAGCTGAGTAGCCGCCTCGTGCCATCCTCAGCAACACTACCTGCCAACTGGAAACACATAAAAAGTCAGCGTTGCTGAGTGAGTTCTAGTTTTATAATAAAACGTACTTTTGTTTCGTTAAACCGTTCTTTACATACATGCAGTCACATAATATACGTACACATAATATCGTTTTTATCTTCATCATTCATGCATTTGCTTTCGTTCATTTACCGTGCATCATTTATTAGCTTTCACTTCTAACTAGATCCTGTCAAGCTTTACCCTCTTCATGGCATGCAACCATGATTACTGAGGTCGAGTGACAATGATCCCATTCCGTTCTTTATTACGTTATATCGTTAACGTTCAATTCATACACTCTTTCATTCGTACGTTCGTTACTTACGGTGACATGTACAATACCCCGAACATTGTGCACGACTGCTGATGCTGGACCTGTGGTAATCAACCACGAACATTGTGCACGAAGCTGATCCAGTCACCTAGGGCAAGTACATGCACCACTTATCTTCCTCTTTCATTCTAGATCAATGTCATGTGCTATACCCTGAACATTGTGCACGAAGCTGATGCTGGGCCTGTGGTAATTAACCACGAACATTGTGCACGAAGCTGATCCAGTCACCTAGGGCAAGCAGCAAGAATCCCATACATATGGTCAATCACAGAGATTGAACCCCAATGTGCATCCTTCGGGGTAGCTAACCCGCACACCGTTGAGCTAACACCTTTAATGGGTGTGCACCTCCATACATCTGCTTGTAAGCCTTTCTTACGTTCATTCGTTCATTAATGCATGCATTCATTCATTATATTCCTCTTTCATTATCTTTCACTTTACATTACATAATACTTCGTTCGTTCATTTTCATAACACGTAAGTCATGGGAAAGATAAACATACATTATCATAAGGAAAATACACGTATCATTCACACATCATCATGCGAGGCATCATACATACATAACATACATCATATACAACCATGCAGTATCATCATCATCATCATTATGCATAAACATCAAACACATATCATTACATGCCCATCATACCATCTATGACCCCAAAAGTCAACTTACATAACCCCCCCGGGAATCTCCTAGGTCAAAGCCTACATCACACATTTTCCTAAAAGTCAGAATTTATTCTAAGTGTTCATCCGCATTTCCTTCTTCTGTCCGCATTGCTTAATGCGGGTGAGCAGATGTCATCCGCATTTCTTTGACTGTCCGCATTAGTTAATGCGGCTGAGTTAATGCCTTAGCAGCGTTTCATTATCTGTCCGCATTAGTTAATACGGCTGAATAAATGCCTTAGCCGCGTTTCATTATCTGTCCGCATTAGTTAATGCGGCTGAATAAATGCCTTAGTCGCGTTTCATTATCTGTCCGCATTGGTTAATGTGGCTGAATAAATGCCTTAGCCGCCTTTCATTGTCTGTCCGCATTAGTTAATGCGGCTGAATAAATGCCTTAGCCGCATTTCATTATCTGTCCGCATTAGTTAATGCGGCTGAATAAATGCCTTAGCCGCATTTCATTATCTGTCCGCATTAGTTAATGCGGCTGAATAAATGCCTTAGCCGCATTTCATTATCTGTCCGCATTAGTTAATGCGGCTGAATAAATGCCTTAGCCGCATTTCATTATCTGTCCGCATTAGTTAATGCGGCTGAATAAATGGACCTGCAACTTAACCTGTGCCATTTTCAGATTTCACTCATCATCTTAACCCATCCTTAGCATAGATCTACCATTCTACACACTTAGAATAAACTTAAACATCATACACATCGTAGGAAAACACCTGAAAACATACAGCAACAGTACCTAGTCGAACATCATGCTGAGAATTCATAGTTTGTCTTAAAAACCTTATGTTCATAACAGCCCCAAACAAATCGTACACTTACACATACATACATGAATGGGTTTTTCACCCAAATGCCCGAAAATAGTTTGTAGATGTGTTCCAGCCCCAAAATCATTCAAATACGTGTAAAATAGGGGTCTTAGAACTCACCTTTGCAGCTTTTGAGTATGGCTTCCTCCTAACTCGTTTACAATTGAGTTCAACCGTCTAGAAACCCACTAAAAACACACATCCGAACACATACAACACACATAAGCATAGATCCGAGGATCAAACCAGTCAAGAACACCATAAAAGAAGAATTCTTACCTTGAATTCGAATTCTTTCTTGTTCTTCCTTCAAAACCCGAATTCTGCCCTTTCTCTCTCTAGAGTCGAATGAAATGAAGTGTGCAGGAGATTATGGGCTGCCATATCTCCTTTATGCACACACTTTTTATTCTCTTTGTCCTTTTGACACTTTTTACCCCTCAACTTGGGTAAAATATCTTTTCTTTCTTTTTCTTCACTTTATTCTTTTTGTTAAGAATAACCGGGTGTTACAAGTCCACCCCCTTAAATAGGTTTTGTCCCCGAAACCTGTTATTCCTCGAACAAACATGGGTAATGCTGTCTCATTTCTTCTTCGGTTTCCCATCTTGACTCGGATCCCTTCCTGTGTTTCCACTGTACGCGCACAAGTGGGACCACTTTATTCCTCAGCCTCTTCTCCTTTCGGTCAATGATTGCCACTGGTTGCTCCACATAATTGAGTCGTTCATCCACCTCGATGTCTTCCAGTGATACAACCATATCTTCATCTGCCAAACATTTTCTCAGATGAGATACGTGGAAGGTCGGGTGAATTCCACTTAACTCATCTGGTAACTCCAACCTATAGGCCACTTCTCCTACTCGAGCAATGATTCGGAAAGGGCCTATATACCTTGGGCTCAACTTGCCCCGCTTTCTGAACCGAATGATACCCTTCCAAGGTGAGACTTTCAACATAACCCGGTCACCCACCTGGAACTCAATCGGTCTGCGTCGTTTATCAGCATACGACTTCTGTCGGTCCTTGGCTGCCTTCATGTAGGCCTTGATCTTTTCAAGCTTTTAAGTCGTAGCCTCGATCACTTCGACGCTCCCCAATTCCTTCTAACCAATATCACCCCAACAAACGGGTGTCCTGCATCTCCTACCGTATAGCATCTCATAGAGTGGCATGCCAATGCTAGCATGATAGTTGTTATTGTATGAGAATTCAGCAATGGTAAGTGGTCATCCCAATTTCCCCCGAAATCAATCACACATGCCCGAAGCATGTCTTCTAGTGTCTGAATGGTCCTTTCTGACTGACCATCAGTTTGGGGATGATAAGTCGTGCTAATGTGTAACCTCGTGCCCATGGCGTCGTGGAATTTCTTCCAGAATTTGGATGTAAACCGGGTGTCGCGATCTGACACAATACACACCGGCATACCATGACGAGTCATAATCTCCTTGATGAAAAGATCGGCCAACCTCTCGGATGAATACGTCTCGCGCATCGGTAGGAAGTGAGCACTCTTCGTCAAGCGGTCAACGATCACCCATATAGCATCATACCCTTTCGGAGTACGTGGCAACTTCGTAATGAAATCCATGGTGATGTGCTCCCACTTCCATTCCGGTATATCCAAAGGTTGAATCTTTCCATACAGCTTCTGGTGCTCGGCCTTCACTTGCAAACAAGTAAGGCACTTACTCACATACTCCACCACGTCACGCTTCATACCCGACCACCAATAATCTTTTTTCATGTCTTAATACATCTTTGTAGCACCAGGATGAATAGAGTATCGAGTCTTGTGAGCTTCATCCATAATCTTCACTCGTAGATCCCCAAGACGAGGAATCCACATACGTCCAAACCGGGTTCTAACACCAAATGTGTTTTCACCCAACTCTGCGACCAGACCTCTCATTCTTTTGGAGTTAAGATGATCTTCCTTCAGTGCCTCATCTTGAAACTCCTTGACTTGCTTCATCACATCCGAGGTCATAATCAGCTGGTACGCCTTCACCGGAATCGGCTTGGGCCTCTCCTTTCGGCTAAGGGCATCCGCCATCACATTGTCTTTGCCTGGATGGTAAAGGATCTCACAATCATAATCCTTTATAAGCTCCAACCATCACCTCTCCCTCATGTTCAAATCCTTCTGCTCGAAGAAGTACTTCAAGCTCTTGTGGTCGGTGAAGATGGTGCACTTCATCCCGTAGAGATAGTGCCTCCAAATCCTTAATGCAAAGACCACAGCTGCTAGGTCCAAGTCATGAGTAGGATAGTTAACTTCATGAACTTTCAACTGTCGGGATGCATAGGCTATAACCTTTCCTCTCTGTATTAACACGCACCCCAATCCCGAATAGGAAGCATCAGAGTAAACCACCAGATTTCGCTTCCATCGGGTAATGACAATATAGGAACTTGGGTCAGCCTCGCCTTTAATTCTTCAAACGCCTTCTCTTGAGCTTGACCCCATACAAACTTTACATCTTTTCGGGTCAACTGGGTTAATGGAGAAGCGATTTTGGAGAAGTCTTGAATGAATCTTCTGTAATAGCCCGCCAAACCCAAGAAACTGCGAATCTCAGATGGCGTCTTTGGAGACTTCCATTGCATCACCGCTTCCACCTTTGCCGGATCAACCATAATTCCCTCCGGATTCACCACGTGACCCAAGAACTGAACTTCGCGCAACCAGAACGCGCACTTGGAGAACTTGGCGTACAGTTTCTCCCTTCTCAACGTCTCTAACACTTCTCGAATGTGACCGGCATGCTCTATCTCGCTCCTTGAATAAATCAGGATATCATCGATAAACACAATCACTAATTTATCCAGCATCGGCTGACACACTCGGTTCATCAGATCCATAAATGCAGCTGGCGCATTGGTCAAACCAAAAGACATGACAAGAAACTCGTAGTGACCGTAACGCGTGCGAAAAGCTGACTTAGGGATATCCTGCTCTTTCACCTTTAGTTGATGGTAGCCCGATCGAAGATCTATCCTTGAAAACCAACTAGCACCCTGAAGTTGATCAAACAAATCATCGATTCTCAGCAAGGGGTATCGGTTCTTCGCCGTCAACTTGTTCAGCTCACTGTAATAGATAAACATCCTCATCCTACCGTCTTTCTTCTTTACAAACAGGACCGGAGCACCCCAAGGTGAGATACTCGGTCTAATGAACCCCTTATCTAGCAGCTCTTGCAACTGTTCCATCAACTCTTTCATTTCCGTCGGAGCCAGTCGATACGGTGCCTTGGCAACAGGTTGGGCACCTGGTATCAGATCAATCTGGAACTCAATCTCTCGGTCAGGTGGCACTCCCGACAAGTCTTCAGGAAACACGTCTGGAAAGTCACACATAACCGGAACATCAGATAGTTGTGGCGTTGGCGTTCCCATATCCTTTACATAACATAAGTAGGCGCTACATCCACGCCTCATACATTTTCCTGCCACCTCCATAGATATCACCTTCGGGATCGTCATGACTCGATCCCCATAAACCGTTACCGAACTCCCGTCAGGCGCTATCAAACGAATCATCTTCTTTCGACACACTATATTCGCCTCGAAGTCCGGCAACCAATCCATCCCAAGCACCAAATCAAAACCACCTAAGGTCATCACAAATGGTCTAACTGGGAATTTATGACCCTCTAATTCCGCATCACAACCCTCTATCACCTCGGAAATCATGGTAGACTTACCTATCGCAGTTTCTACATCAAACGGTATGTCAACACGTCTACTACTAACAGGCAGTTTGGCACAGAAAGCAGCCGAAATAAAACTCCTACTGGCACCCGAATCAAATAATACAGAGGCTAAAGTTTGGTTCACCAGAAACGTACCGGACACAACATCAGGGTCCGTCCTAGCCTCCTCCTATGTCATCGTGAATGCCCTGGCGCTTGCCCTTGGTCCTTCACCTCCAGTTCTCTTCACTCCAGGACCCTCAACACTCGGCTTCTTGCAATCCCTACTCATATGACCACTTTCCCCACAGTTGAAACACTTCACACCCCCACAGTCTCTAGCCATATGACCAGGCTTCTCACACTTGAAGCAGACATTCAACCCCAGTCTACATTCCCCGCTATGCTCCTTCCCACACTTACCACACCTTTTCAGTCCCGTACCCGGTGTGGCTACACGACGATCGTCCACCCGTGCCTTCTTGTTGCTCGTCGAGGCATTACCCCGACCAAACCTCTTTGCATTCCAATTCCTGTCACCACCACCCTTCCTACTACCTTCAGCCACCACCACCACTGCCCTTTCATCGTACAGTCTCCTTGCCAAGTCCACCGCCGACCTAAAGGTGCTTGGTCGGGCGGCGATCATATGCATGCGAATATCCGCCGGCAAACCCTGAATATACCTCTTGATCTTTCGCAACAGAGGTGTCACCTGATCCAGCACCAGACGTGCCATTTCATTAAACTTTGTGGTGTACTGTTGGTGGGTCATCGTCCCCGCCTCCAGCTGCAGGAACTCTCTCTCAACTTTATCCATCTCTCGATGAGGACAGAACTCCTCGATCACCAACCTTTTCAGCTCGGACCACTTCATTCTCCCGATGGCCTTGCTACCCTCGGCTTGGACTATGTTGTCCCACCAGCATAGAGCCAAATCCGTGAAAGAGTGGGTAGCGAACTTCACCTTTTGGTCCTCCCGGCACTCGCTGATATCAAGGATAGCCTCCATTTCTCTCACCCATCGGTGAGCAGTAGTAGCAGTGCCATTACCTTCAAAAGTAGGGGGCTTGCACCTCATAAACGCCCCGTAATTACATCCTCATGCTGACTCATGCACAGGCTCCTCCTCTTCCTCTTCATCATCAGAAAGAACCGTTTCCGGCTCTGGTTGCTCTTGTCTTCCTGAGGACCTATTCCTCTCTTTTCTTTCTCCTTCCCAGATAGCCTTTATCACCTCAGTCACCACAGAGGGTAAGATCGTCTGCATGACCTGATGCACCTCTTCAACCACTGCCTCTTTTACCAAGGCTCGCAAATTGGCGCTCTCGTCTACACCCTCCAGATGAGGGGTCTTGGGTTCTTCAGGAACCACTTTCTCCATCCTAGGTCTTCCTCTTATGGCACGTGGTTCAGCACCACGTCTGCACCACCTCTACCACATGAAGCTTTGGATGATCTACCACCAGCCATCCTCTAACACTCACTGAAAGGTTCAAACACCAACGTGGTCATTCAAGGGAATAGCTCAGTTTATGTCAAGTATAGTAAGTCCCTAATTATAGTGGCCAGTTGTGATTAGCCACTTAATTTACTCTTCGTACCCCGAGCATTACCTGTCCTGACTACACCAGTATCCAAATCTAAGAGTAACACATAACCACATAGCATGCGCACATAATACCGGTTGTCTTTAAGAAAAATACCTGATGGCACGCAGCTACTCAGATTGGCATCCCTTCCCTTTCCGTCCCATTCTCAGTTTAAGTTATGTTTTATTTTGAAAATTTACCCATTTCACTTAAACTTTGGCTCTGATACCAACTTGTAAGGCCCCCTTTCCCGAGCACCTCACAGTTGGTCATTAATTGCACATAAAACAAACATTTACAGATATTTTAAATAACATTGCAGCGGAAACACTCAAAAGAGATATCTCATTTCATCATAAAAGCTTTTGCAAAGTAGTACATCGTTAATCAATTACGAAATAGTCATAAACAGTGACCTTTAGTAGTAGGAGGAATCCTTAGGTAATCCCGTTTATCCGAATCCTCTACAAACACCATTTTGTTTTAATAATACATGTAATATAATACATTGCAAAAATGTTAACAAAGAAATGCCATCCCAAAAGAGTTGAGTAGCCGCCTCGTGCCATCCTCAGCAACACTACCTGCCAATTGGAAACACATAAAAAGTCAGCGTTGCTGAGTGAGTTCTAGTTTTATAATAAAACGTACTTTTGTTTCGTTAAACCATTCTTTACATACATGCAGTCACACAATATACGTACACATCATATCGTTTTTATCTTCTTCATTCATTCATTTGCTTTCGTTCATTTACCGTGCATCATTTATTAGCTTTCACTTCTAACTAGATCCTGTCAAGCTTTACCCTCTTCATGGCACGCAGCCATGATTACTGAGGTCGAGTGACAAGGATCCCATTTGGTTCTTTATTACATTATATCGTTAACGTTCAATTCATACACTCTTTCATTCGTACGTTTGTTACTTACGGTGACATGTACAATACCTCGAACATTGTGCACGACTGTTGATGCTGGACCTGTGGTAATCAACCACGAACATTGTGCACGAAGCTGATCCAGTCACCTAGGGCAAGTACATGCACCACTTATCTTCCTTTTTCATTCTGGATCAATGTCATGCGCTATACCCCGAACATTATGCACGAAGCTGATGCTGGACGTGTGGTAATTAACCACGAACATTATGCACGAAGCTGATCCAGTCACCTAGGGCAAGCGGCAAGGATCCCATACATATGGTCAATCACAGAGACTGAACCCCAATGTGCATCCTTTGGGGTAGCTAACTGATGGGTTTGATAGAACACAAAAACGAGTTTAACCACTTAAACTTTCTGAAAAACGCAGCGGAATAACATCTTTAAAACCGATTTAATAAGCTGAAAATTGTGTTCTTATGGTGATATATATATGTTTAAAACAAACCCAACATCAAAGGATCATAATATGTGAATATGCAAGCTATGTAAACACTAAAACATGCATAATATGACAGCCACAAAGGGGCTGCCAAACTACCTTACTGCAGCAGAAAATCGACAAGAAGAAGTGGATGTATGATGCTTAAAATCTCAGCCAAGACTCCAAGGAAGAAGCCCTCAAGCTTGTATACCCCAAGCTCTTTGTAAACACCTCTTCTTGCTAGGGAGATGAACACCAAAATGACTCCAAAAACCCTCCAAAAGCTGCTGAAAATTTGAAAGCTTGAGAGAGAGATGAGAGAGTTTTTTTTTGTTGCATGTGTTGTGAATGGTAGAGAAGAGAGAACCCCAAGGCCACTTAATGTGTGTGTGTCTTCCAAAACAAAATGGTCCAATTAGAATTAAGGGGAGGGTGGTGGACGGCCAAGCAAAAAACAAAGGGGTTTTCCCTCTTTAAACTAATCACACACACACATGTTAAATGGTCTTGCAACTAGACATCCAATTAATATTTAATTGTATGTACAAGTTGTGTATAACTTATAAAATTAACCATTTAACTTATAAGTTATAATTTCTCATTATTATTTGGTGTTATTTAACTTATTTAAATAACACTTCAAATAATATTATTGAACAAAATATCCTAATAAGTTATTCCTTCTCATATGCAACTTATTTAGAAAATTCATTTTCTAAATTGGTGTAAATATTTAATTGCATGATGATATCATCAATTAAATATTAATTAGTGTTTGCTAAGCTTGTTATTGGGTATAACCTGACTTGGATCATAACGTACTAACCACATCAATATTCTAAGTGTCTTGGGCACATAGAATCCTACAATCTCCCACTTGCCCAAGATTCATAGAAGATTGATGCAGGCAGTAAATACCGTCTAACAACGACTTACTACCCTTAATACGCATGACTTATAGCCATTCAATAACATCATCCCTTTCAAGTACCCTACTTGAAATGATTTAGGTGAATCAATCATCTATCCTTTTGTTACAGATGTCATGTTAAATCCAAGGACATAGAATGATCATTCCTTGTTGATTTAACTTAATCAGGCCTTAGACATCTAACTCTCAACGAATAAGAGGAACAAATTCCATCTTGACTACATACGTTTCTCACAAACACCTCGTTTTTTACCTGAACATACCCTTATGTACTGTCCACTATTTCAGGACAGTGAAGAATTAGTTCAAGGTATAATACTTGATGAATATCAAAACCCAATATGTATCTTAGGTCGGAGGATACCAAATGATATTCGCCTTTACTCAAATTTACTTATGATCAATCGATAAGATTCCAAGTTGTAAAATTTGAGATGCGGGTTAGTCTAATATTTGTATCCTACAAATATCTATGAACCTTGGTAGCAACCCATTGCTCTATATTCATCCTTATGAATATCAACCAATCCAAGTTCATAATAGTCTTACCCTCACACTTGTTCCCACAAGTCTGAACGACTACAGACATTTAGAGTAAACAATTTACTCATGGAATAAACATGCTAAATTGAAACATTAATTGAAACATTATAACCAAATAATTTTATTCAAATAATAAAGAGTTCCACATATCCAAATAAAAAATTTACAGATCAAATCCAATCACTAGAATATCGAAGTCCCATGGCACAAGTATGACCTTCATGCTTTGCCTTTTCAAGGAGCTTCGTGAGAGGATCCGCAATGTTTTGATCCGTGTGAACTTTGCGAATACATATCTTTCCCTTTTCAACTTCATCTCGTATGTAGTTGAATCTCCGCTCAATGTGCCTAGTCTTTTGATGAGCACGAGGTTCCTTGATTTGAGCAATCGCACCCTCGTTATCACAAAGGATCTCTAGGGGGTCCTGAATGGAAGGGACAACCCCTAGATCAGCAATGAATTTCTTCAACCATGCAGCTTCTTGAGCTACCAATGAGGCGGCGAAGTATTCTGATTCTGTAGTTGATAGAGCCACCACATCCTGCTTGGAGCTCTTCCAAGAGACCGCTCCTCCATTCATAATGAAAATGTATCCTAATTGTGATCGTGAATCGTCACGATCGGTTTGGAAACTCGCATCCGTGTAACCTTTTACAACGAGTTCCTCATCACCAGATCCATAGATTAGGAACATATCTCTTGTCCTCCTTAAGTACTTAAGTATGTTCTTGATAGCCATCCAATGACTGTTTCCAGGATTTTGCTGGTATCAGCTTGTCATGCTTATGGCGCATGACACGTCCGGTCGAGTGCATATCATCGCATACATGATGGATCCAATAGTAGATGCGTATGGGATTGCCTTCATTTTATCTTGCTCATCCTTTGAGCTTGGACATTGAGTCGTACTTAATATCGTTCCTCTTTGAATAGGTACGGTACCTTTCTTAGAGTTCTCCATCTTGAACCTTTTCAAGATTTCATCAATGTATGCACTTTGATTTAAACCAATCAACCGCCTTGATCTATCCCTATAGATCTTTATTTCCAGAATATAGGCGGCTTCACCAAGATCCTTAATGGAAAAACAACTTCCAAGCCAGGTTTTTACACCTTCAAAGGTTGGAATGTCATTTCCAAATAGTAGTATGTCATCAACATACAATACTAGGAATGTTATTGTGCTCCCACTAGCCTTCTTATACACACAAGCCTCATCAGCGTTTTTGATGAAACCAAATTTCTTTACTTCCTCATCAAAACGGTGATTCCAGCTTCTCGATACTTGTTTCAATCCATAGATTGATTTCTTTAACTTGCACACTTTATTAGGATGTTTTGGATCGACAAAACCTTCAGGCTAAACCATATAGACATCTTCCTCAAGATATCCATTTAGGAAAGCGGTTTTGACATCCATTTGCCAAGTCTCATAATCATAATGAGCAGCTATGGCAAACAATATCCTTATAGACTTTAGCATCACAACAGGTGAGAAGGTTTCATCATAATCAACCCCTTGAGTTTGAGTGAAACCCTTTGCTACAAGTCTAGCTTTATAAGTATCCAAGTTTCCATGCATATCGGTTTTCTTCTTGAAAACCCACTTACTTCCAACTACATTGGAATTAAGAGGTGGTACAACAAGTTCCCAAACTTGATTTTCATACATGGATTGCATCTCTACGTTCATGGCTTCAAGCCATTTGTCACAATCCGAATTGGACACTGCATTATGGTATGTGGTTGGTTCATCTGAATCTACCACATAGCATCCATCCATGAAAAATCCGTATCTTTCAGGTGGATTACTAGTTCTACCACTTCTGCGAACGTCTTGTGTGTATTGATCAACCCCTTGATCATCCTCAACATCCTGATGTTGAGTGCTAGTTTCAACCAAACGTGCATCGGGTTGTGGTTCTTGATCCTCTTCAAGATCCACTGTTCTACTGCCAGCTCCTTCCATAAGGAACTTTGCTTCTAAGAACTCACCCTTTCTGGCAGCAAACACCTTTTGTTCCAGTGGATCATAGAAATAATATCCCCTAGAATCTCTAGGATATCCAACAAAGATACACTTGGTGGATCGGACTTCCAATTTGTTTGGGGTGGGAGTCTTAACATAAGCCTCACAACCCCAGACCCTTAAGTATGATAGGGATGGAACTCTTCCATGCCATATCTCAAAAGGTGTCCTTTCCACCTTTTTGGTTGGGGCCATATTTAGAATATGGGCCGCGGAGAGCAAAGCGAAACCCCAAAATGATAGAGGCAATGTGCTTCTAGCCATCATAGACCGGACCATATCCGATAAGGTTCGATTCCTCCTCTCAGACACACCATTATGTTGTGGTGTTCCAGGTGGAGTGAGTTGTGAGACAATCCCATAACTCCTAAGATGATCTTGAAAAACATCACTTAGGTATTCACCTCCTCTATCGGTACGGAGAACTTTAATTGACTTGTTGAGTTGATTTTCTACTTTATTCTTGAAGATTTTGAACATTTTAAAAGCTTCATCTTTGTGCCTTAATAAGTACACATACCCATAGCGACTATAATCATCGGTAAAGGTAATGAAGTATCTTTCACCATTCCTAGTCATTGGTTTAAAAGGACCACATACATCCGAATGTATGATTCCGAATAAATCTTTTGCCCTTTCGGTAGTTCCACTAAAGGGTGCCTTAGTCATCTTTTCTTGTAAACAAGATTCACAAACATCAAATGAATCACATTCATTTGTTTTTAAAAGACCATTCTTTTGAAGTGTTTGTAAACGTTTCTTGTTTATATGACCAAGACGACAATGCCAAAGATAGGTATCACTAAAGTCCAACTTGAGTTTCTTGGTGTTTGTTTGGTAAAATGAACTATTTAAAGTATTTTCATGAACCAATTCATAAATACCATTAATGGGAATAGCTTTAAAATAGAACATACCATTTAAAGAAACATGAATATCATTTTCAATAAAGGATAATACATAATCATAATGTCTTAGTTAGGATACAGAAATAATGTTCCTAGTCAAACTAGGAGCATACAAAACATTCTTCAAAATAACATCCAAGCCACTTGGAAGTTTTAGGATGTAGTCCCCACGAGCTTCAACTAATACTTTAGTTCCATTGCCCATGAAGAGGCTAACAACCCCTTGATTGAAGTCCCTACTTCTTGTGAACCCCTGCAACAAATTGCAAATATGAGTTCCACATCCGGTATCCAATACCCATGTGTTAGAAGATGTAACATTAAGATCAATATGAATCATGTATATTGTACCTGAGGTCTGCCCGGCATCCCTCTTAGCTTTCAACTCTTGGAGATGGACAGGACAATTCCTTGCCCAATGTCCTATCTCCCCACACTTGAAGCATGGGTCATTTGTAGCAACCTTTTGCTTTTTCTCTTGTGGTTTGGGTGGTACCCTTACCACTCCTTTCCCTTTTCCCTAAACGGGTCCCTTACCCTTGGCAACCTTTGCCTTGGGTGCAGGATGAGGCCTTTTGTTGTTCCCACCTTCATTGATGGTGAGAACGGGTAAAACCCTTTTACCCATGGCCGCCTCGGCCGTTTTGAGCATTGATTGAAGCTCACCAATGCTTTTGTCCCAAGCATTCATGTTGTAGTTCAACACGGATGTCTCGAACTTCTTGGTAAGGCCATTTAGGATCAAATCCATGGCCAATTCCTTCGAGACGGGACAATTAAGCCTCTCGAGGTGGTCAATATGACTTTTCGAAGCGCATGGAGTGCTCGAACCATTTCGAAGCGCATGGAGTGCTCGAACCATTTCGAAGCGCTCAACCCTTGCTTGCTGTTGGAAGGTTTCCTTCAGCTGGGTTATCATGTCATAAGCTCCGTGATGTTCATACTCCTTTTGGAGATCCGGAGTCATGCTCGCTAGCATGAGACAAGACACTTGGACGGAGTCCTCCGTGTACTTCAGCCAATCGTTGTAGGCCTCCTCATCATCCTCAGTAGGTTGATCGGGGATAGGGTCATTTAAAACATATGATCTTCTCTCTTGCTTGAGAACGATTCTCAAGTTTCGATACCAATCAATAAAGTTGTTATGATTTAGACGTTCCTTTTGGAGTATCGCTCGTAATGATTGGTTGGACGCGGATGAGTTATCGTGATTTTCATTATTGGTGGCCATCTACAAAATTTTAACAAAGATCTATTTTAGTATTTTCAATATTGCTATTTTTAATAATTAATGCCTTTTAAGGTCATTTTTATATTAAAATCTAGAACCAAACATTACATTTAAATTGTGGTTAGGTGACCGTTATCCCATGATTTAAATTAATAAGGTGGTCAACGATTGACGGTTGCAACCATTTGCAACTTCTAGAGGTATGGGATCGACTTTAAACATCATATGTAAAGTCGGCATGTTAATCCCATCAACACCATTTGGAAACCATATTGTAGGTGATCCATTTAACATGGTTTGCAAATCAAGTTACCCTACTTGCACACACATGTGAGTTTACCAACATAAGTGGTTAGGTGACCTTTATCCCACTAATGTAGTATTCCCACCTTAAGTCACAAGTTCCCTCAAAATGGTTAGGTGACCTTTATTTCATTAAGAGTTTCCAAATGACTTAAGTGTTGTGCAAAAGGACGGTGTTAAACTTGTTTGTTAGGTATTTAAAGTTTTCACAATTCTAGTTTAGAAAACTCTATGTACTTGTATTTGCATGCTTTCAAATACAAGATACCCTATGGTTCTTTTAATAAAACCCATTTTATTATAAAACCATTAATCCTTTTAATAACCATTTATTAATACTTAATGATTAAGAAACATATTATATTAGCTTGTTAAGATTATTTTTATTAAGATCGTTTATCATGTCCAAATATCATACAATCATTCATAAAACCACAATCAAACAAGCATAATATAAACAACCATAATTTGCATATGTGCATAACCATAGCATCTAAAGTGGTCCACACTTGTTTGCCATCACAAGTGTGGTCCATAGGGCATTCCTAAGGGTCACAAACAAATCACATAGAAAGCTTCCAAAAGCCTCCCACTTGAAACCGCATCCAAAATGCTCCATGTGTCTCTTAAGACCTTCCTTTGTGCTTCCAATGTGTATGTCTTCATATTACAAGATATAAAGTTCTTACTACAAGATATCTAGTAAAATGAAAAATACACCTAATCTATTTATTACAACCCAATAATAAATAAATTACACTTGAAGCAAAGCACAAACAATAGATAATACAACCCAATTGAATGAATGAATACAACCATTACAAACATCCAAACAACACAAGGTCAATGGCTAGGTTATCCACTAAAATGAACATCCATCATATCATCCAAAATATAACTATGAATCCCCTCAAAACACACGAATTTTCAGCCAACATAAACTGAAAATTTCGGGTTTAGATGTTGTCCAAACAACATAACATATCAACATATATATCTTTCAAGGTTTAATTACTAGCATGTATAATATAACCTTGAAAGTTAGGGATTCAACAAAACATAAATATAGCAGCCCTTAAAAGGGTTATAAAGTCCATAAAATAAAATTTTTAAACACCATACAAGCTAGCTATCCACATAACCGGCTCTAGATGCCATTGATGGGTTTGATAGAACACAAAAACGAGTTTAACCACTTAAACTTTCTGAAAAACGCAGCGGAATAACAACTTAAAAACCGATTTTATAAGCTGAAAATTGTGTTCTTATGGTGACATATATATGTTTAAAACAAACCCAACATCAAAGGATCATAATATGTGAATATGCAAGCTATGTAAACACTAAAATATGCATAATATGACAGCCACAAAGGGGCTGCCAAACTACCTTACTGCAGCAGAAAATCGACAAGAAGAAGTGGATGTATGATGCTTAAAATCTCGGCCAAGACTCCAAGGAAGAAGCCCTCAAGCTTGTATACCCCAAGCTCTTTGCAAACACCTCTTCTTGCTAGGGAGATGAACACCAAAATGACTTCAAAAACCCTCCAAAAGCTACTGAAAATTCAAGAGCTTGAGAGAGAGATGAGAGAGTTTTTTTTGTTGCATGTGTTGTGAATGGTAGAGAAGAGAGAACCCCAAGGCCACTTAATGTGTGTGTGTCTTCCAAAACAAAATGGTCCAACTAGAATTAAGGGGAGGGTGGTGGACGGCCACGCAAAAAACAAAGGGGTTTTCCCTCTTTAAACTAATCACACACACACACATGTTAAATGGTCTTGCAACTAGACATCCAATTAATATTTAATTGTATGTACAAGTTGTGTATAACTTATAAAATTAACCATTTAACTTATAAGTTATAATTACTGATTATTATTTGGTGTTATTTAACTTATTTAAATAACACTTCGAATAATATTATTGAACAAAATATCCTAATAAGTTGTTCCTTCTCATATGCAACTTATTTAGAAAATCCATTTTCTAAATTGGTGTAAATATTTAATTGCATGATCATATCATCAATTAAATATTAATTAGTGTTTGCTAAGCTTGTTATTGGGTATAAGCCAACTTGGATCATAACGTACTAACCACATCAATATTCTAAGTGTCTTGGGCACATAGAATCCTACACTAACCCGCACACCGTTGAGCTAACACCTTCAATAGGTGTGCACCTCCATACATCTGCTTGCAAGCCTTTCTTACATTCATTCGTTCATTAATGCATCCATTCATTCATTATATTCCTCTTTCATTATCTTTCACTTTACGTTACATAATACTTCGTTCGTTCATTTTCATAACACGTAAGTCATGGGAAAGATAAACATACATTATCATAAGGAACATACACGTATCATTCACACATCATCATGTGAGGCATCATACATACATAACATACATCATGTACAACCATGCAGCATCATCATCATCATTATGCATAAACATCAAACACATATCATTACATGCCCATCATACCATCTATGACCCCAAAGTCAACATACATAACCCCCCCCCCCCGGGAATCTCCTAGGTCAAAGCCTACATCACACATTTTCCTAAAAGTCAGAATTTATTCCAAGTATTCATCCGCATTTCCTTCTTCTGTCCGCATTGGTTAATGTGGGTGAGCAGATGTCATCCGTATTTCTTTGACTGTCCGCATTAGTTAATGTGGCTGAGTAAATGCCTTAGCCGCGTTTCATTATCTGTCCGCATTAGTTAATGCGGCTGAATAAATGCCTTAGCCGCATTTCATTATCTGTCCCCATTAGTTAATGCGGCTGAATAAATGCCTTAGCCGCATTTCATTATCTGTCCGCATTAGTTAATGCGGCTGAATAAATGCCTTAGCCGCATTTTATTATTTGTCCGCATTAGTTAATGCGGATGAATAAATGCCTTAGCCGTATTTCATTATCTGTCCGCATTAGTTAATGCGGCTGAATAAAGGGACCTGTAACTTAACCTGTGCCATTTTCAGATTTCACTCATCATCTTAACCCATCCTTAGCACAGATCTACCATTCTACACACTTAGAATAAACTTAAACATCATACACATCGTAGAAAAACACCTGAAAACATACGGCAACAGTACCTAGTCAAACATCATGCTGAGAATTCATAGTTTGTCTTAAAAACCTTATGTTCATAACAGCCCCAAACAAATCGTACACTTACACATACATACATGAATGGGTTTTTCACCCAAATGCCCGAAAATAGTTTGTAGATGTGTTCCAGCCCTAAAATCATTCAAATACGTGTAAAATAGGGGTCTTAGAACTCACCTTTGCAGCTTTTGAGTATGGCTTCCTCCTAACTCGATTGCAATTGAGTTCAACCGTCTAGAAACCCACTAAAAACACACATCCGAACACATACAACACACATAAGCACAGATCCGAGGATCAGACCAGTCAAGAACACCATAAAAGAATGAATTCTTACCTTGAATTCGAATTCTTTCTTGTTCTTCCTTCAAAACCCGAATTCTGCTCTTTCTCTCTCTAGAGTCGAATGAAATGAAGTGTGCGGGAGATTATGGGCTGTCATATCTCCTTTATGCACCCACTTTTTATTCTCTTTGTCCTTTTGACGCTTTTTACCCCTCAACTTGGGTAAAATATCTTTTCTTTCTTTTTCTTCACTTTATTGTTTTTGTTAAGAATAACCGTGTGTTACAATATATAAGCCACAAACAATTTTAGTAGCCACAGATTGGTACTGTGTGTTGCATAGCATTTAGCATCAAGCCCTCGTTGAGTGGGGGCGTGCTAAGGATACATGTTCTTTTTACAAAGTGAAACATTTCAATAGTTGATGAGTTATCGTTAGTGGTTGAGATACTCTAAGAAAGAATGAAGATAACCGACTATCATGTGATACGTAGAATCCTTTTTCTTAATGTGGGTTCCAAAGTTTTGCATGCGGGAAACATGATTAGCTGTTAAGTTTGAAATTTGATGTTGTTAGACTTACATTAGAAGAAAAAAGTACCATGATACCAATAGAAGTCTTAAGCTTTGCAGATAGCATCTAAATCTTGAAATTGTTATACAAATTCTAAAAGTTAATCAAAATTAATTGTTAAAATACTAATGTTATTACGGTTATAGTTAATGATAAGTTATTGATACCTCAAGTTGCAATAAAAAAACAAACAAATATATCAAGTACATCTCATGCAAAGTCTAACTATTTGTAGAGTATGGGAGGGGTAGGTTAGGGACAAGCCTATCATCTATCCTAAGGGATAGAGAGGCTCCTACTAATAAGAATCCCAACTCTAAACATTTCAATAATAATACTGACACACGTATCATATAATAAGGTAGCATACAAAGATACATCACATGTAGGTCAATAATAGGTCAATAATAATCATGCAATATGATAACATACCAAGATACAAGTTTTCCAAGATTAAATGAGTTAAGGTGTAGGGACAAGAGAATACCTAGATAAACTGAATGAAATAAGAGTAAACACAAAAGGTAATGCACATAAAGATAAAGAAGACAAATTTACCGAGACAATCCAAGACAAAATATACATGGAAAACAAATGTTTAGCTAAGAACAAACACGACAAAAAACACCTAAGTGCGTAGGTCCCTGGTTCCCACAAAAGTACAAACCTTAATGCTACACTAAGGCACAACATGATAAAGCAAGCCAGTGTAAACCTAAGTATCACGTACTCTCACTACTACAAACTGTTATTAGATGACGTGTAAAAGATAACGCGTGAAAAAAGATGACACGCTTTTTTGTATAAGGTGGAACTTAGGGGTGAAACAAAGCCTCTTGAAATGATTACGTTATGAACGTATCGATTGAATTAACATATGTGTAAGGTAAGCCTTAACTCTTTCTATACTTTCTTTTTCTTGGTTTTTGATAAAATGGGTGGGAAAGATAAATGATCTAAACGGGTCAAAATGGTTAGCTTGAACAATCAACATTCTTTAATGAAAAATATATCTAGCTTGTGGAAGTGTCATAGGATACATTATTTGTAGGATGTGGTCATCTACTTACAACCATTGTCCCTTAGTGTAAGTATCTCAATTTCTTATGTTTAGATTTAAAATGGCCCTAATGTATAAATATAGTAAGCTCTACTCCCTCTCATTCTTTACTCTGACCTTATCACTAGATTGAAATTGGTTTTTTATTAGATTGGAGGAGGTAAAGATGAATACATCGACGCTGATTTTGATGGAATTCGAGAAGAGTGGTCGCGTTACCTTTTGATTTTCATTTTTTTTGTAGGGCTACATATTAGAAAATGAAATGAATTTGGAACTACTTTGTACTTTTTTGTATTTGCATGTGAACTTGAAACATCTTTGTAATTTTTGTTATTATTTAATTAAATGAATTTTGTTTTGTAGTTATTCAACAATGATTGTTTTATAGTTTATAAAAACAGCAGATAAAATATATATATATATATATACACATATATATACACATATATATATACATATATACATATATATATACATACATATATACATATATATACATATATAGACATATATATATGTATATATATACATATATAGATATATATACATACATATATATATACATATATATACATATATATGCATACATATATATATACATATATACACACATATATATATATACATACATATATATACATATATATACATATATATATATATAAACAACGTATCATTTTGAACACATCATAAAATTCACAAACATGACACGCGCACGCTCATCCTCTTGTCATTTATAACTACCCATTCATTGACGCGCAATCCGCATCATCTTCTACGCATCGAAAAGAGATGACGCACAGATGCTGGTCATCTTTCATTTATGACTACCTCTTCCTTGACGCGTATATGCGTGTCATATTACCCCAAATATGACGCGCCTTGCCCATCATTTATTGTAGTTTTTCTAGTATTGTCTAAAACACATATTCGAAAACAAGTCCAACTAAAAGTCCTTAGCCTTAATCCTACGCTTCCACGAACTCCTATCCTTGATCATGTACTCGACGAGGTGCAAATCTCTTAGATTTTGTCTAATCCTCTCATCCAAAGTTAACTTAAATCATCCTTTACTGCTCCTCCCCTATACAGTGAGATTTTCTACAGTCCTAACTGGTTCTCTCATCTGTTTTCTGTTTACATGACCAACCCATCTCATCTCCCCTCTCTAGTTTTATCTATGATACATGCTACTTATAGTTTGTCTCAAAACACCTCGTTCTTTATTCGATCCATCCTTGTGTGCCCACATATCCTTCTTAATATTTGCATCTCTTCCACCTCTAGTTGACTCTCCTGTGACTTCTTAATGGCCCACAACCAGTTCCATATAAGAAAGATGCTTGAACTGTAACTTCATAGAATTTTTCATTTAATGTTGTTAGGAATTTTTTGTCGCACAATACTCCTAATGGTTCTCTCCACTTGCCCCACCTGCTTATACTCGATATGCTACATCACTTTCTATATCCCCGTCACACTGGGCAAATGATCGTAGGTACATAAACCTACCTACCTGTGGGACAAGTAACACTTGAATACTAATTCGAGTGTCTTCTTTCTTATTAGCACAATTGAAGTTACAATGCATGTACTATGTTTTGGAGCGACATCTTTAAGCCTTTGCCCTCTAATGTGTTCCCTACTCCTTAAACCTGTCATTTAAAATTATTTTAGACTCTACTATTAGCACAATATGATCCTCAAACATCATGCATCACAGAACTACTTACTGTTGTTAGGGGTGCAAATGAGCCGAGCCGAGCCGAGCCGAGCCGAGCCCAAGCTCGTATAGTCTCGAGCTCGGCTCGTGAGACTTAGGAGAGCTCGAGCTCGGCTCCTTTCGATCTTTATTTTTTAAAGCTCGATCTCGGCTCGACAAATACTTTTTCAAGCTCGATCTCGACTCGGGTCAGGCTCGTTTATTTATTTAAATATTATTGTATAAAATTTTTATATATAATTTTGATATATATTTATAATTATATATTTTAGCTATAACATTATACATATTATTTGATTTTTTTCATAATTTTCATATAAATAAATATTATTTTTATTATATATTTAATAAATTAAATAAAAATGTATAAATAGAGGCTCGCGAGCCGCCTCGAGCTTGATACGTGAAGCTCGGGCTCGGGCTCGATAATTAAACAAGCTTTTTTCCAAGCTTGACTTCGGCTCGGACTCAATAAAGCTTGGCTTAAGCGTTTTATCGATCCAATCTCGAGTAGCTCACAGCAGCTCGCGAGTAGCTTGGCTCATTTGCACCCCTACCTGTTGTGACTTGGACAATTCATCCAAAATTACTATAAAAAGAAATGACTCAATGCAGATCCTTGATGGAGGTCCATCTCCACGGGAAAGATTTTTTTCTCATTGGTGCAAGCCCACACATTTTAGCCCCATGATACATATATCTAATTATCTGAATATATCTCTTAGAAACTCTTCTACGTTGGAGACTCTCCCAAATAGCGTGTCTTGGCATACTATCATAAGCCTTTTCTAGGTCAATGAACATCATATCTCTTAGGAACTCTTCTACATTGGAGACTTTTCTTAGGATGTGTATCACCTCTATTGTAGACCGTCCTAGCATAAATCCAAACCACTTTATTGTAACTTGAGTTTCTCATCTGATTCTTGTGTTGATAACTCTTTCTCATAGTTCCATAGTATGACTTATGAGCTTTATTCTCCTTTAGTTAGCATAACATTGAACATCTCTTTTGTTCTTATATAGGTGTGCTAAAACACTACTCCACTAATTTGGCATCTTACCAATACTGAAAATAATGTTATAATCTCTTAACCATTGAACTCCCACTTTCCCCAAACACTTTCACACCTCAAATGGTAATAAAATAAAAGTAAATAATAAATTACGTATTAGGTTATGGAGATATACGCTCACACAATTTCTCTCCACTTAATTAGGTACCACATCATCCACCTCTTCACTCAACCTTACTCAATAAACCATAAAAATGGTCTCGTCCCCTTTCAAACCCTTCATCCCTCCCCCCACCTCCCACCCCTTCCTCCCTCTCAATTTAAAATTATAATAAATATAAACTAATTGGTTGTATGTATTGGTATCCACCATTCACCTTTAATGACCGTCAAAAAGCTCACAAATGCCCTCTTTAACGCCCTTTAATGTCAGAGCAAAGTGATAATTCAATGTCCGTTAACATGTAACATCAACTCTAACATCCGAGGATGTAAGAGTATACCGGGTTATCTTATAAACAAAGTCGATGCATCCAGTGGCGGAACCAGGATTTTTTCCAAATTGGGTCACTATTTTTCGGTGATTCGTTTTATAACAAAATAACATAAAATTTTTCGGGTTGTCTGGTCGGGTTGTGTTACGTTGAGTCGGGTTGTGTTAGGTTGAGTCGGTTTAAACATTGAATAAACAACTTAAAAAACTAATCTTTTCAAGAATCAATTGTGGACTTGTAAGAAAACACCAAGTCACCAAATCCTCACAAAATCAGGGAGAGGTCGAGCAGACAAGCACCGGAGGCAAGAGCTGTTGACTGTGGTCGGCGTCTGCTGGAGGGTGGCCGGGCGGCGGGCGGCTGGGCGGAGGAGTCAAGCAACAACAGCGACAAGGGGGTGCAGGGGGCAGTCCGTCCACCTCTTAGACGTGTGTAGAACTGCAGATGTCGATGGGGGCATGGGAAAAAAATAAGGGCTTGGGTTTTATTTTGTGTTATTAGAGTAAGTGTATTTTAGTAATTTTACTTACATAAAAAGAGGAAAAAAGAGGCTACTACAGGTTTCGAACCCGCGACCTCTGGCTTAAACCGCGCACGGCTTCAGACGTCATTTACAAGTGAATTACCAACATCTTCGTGATATATTGTCAAACTTTAATGTACTAATGCGTTCCTTCCTGTAAAACTATGAGTTCACTAAAAAATTCAACATTATACATTACACTACGGGTTCAAAAATCAATGGGGTCACTTGACCCCGTACCCGAATGCCTAGTTCGACCCAGGATGCATCATTAATAAATATATAAACAAATTTTCAATATTATACAGCAAAAGTTGATAAGAAATTAGTGAGCACAAAATATCTTAACTTTTATGATATATCTGCCTTAATTACATTAATTACACAATTACATTTCCAATGACACAAATTAGCACATAGAAAATGGGTATTCTATTCTATTTATTTCTCTATGTCGGTGGACATAGAGGATTTTTTATTTTTTTTATTTTTATTTTTTTTTATATATTATATATAGCAAAATTGAGACATGGAAGGGCATTTAGCTTGATAGCTTGCGAGCTCTTTCACTATACATAAGACCTGGGTTCGAGTCTAACATTCACTTATAATTTGCATGCTTTCTTAATTAACCCATATTTTAAAAAAAAATTTATTATATAATACTACGTGTTTATTTTTAGGTGTAAATTTTGTTTGGAACGAGTTGGGTCAAATATTATAATTTTATTTCTTTGGTATAAATTCGAATTACTCTATGTTTTGATGTAAATTTTGTTAGGAAATGTGTTAGAGCGAATGTAATCTATGCTTTATCATGTCGCATATGGCTTCCCTGCACTTGCTTATTTTGATATACGTTTTGAGTTGTTCAACGTTTTAACGTAAATTGCGTTTGAAATATAATCGATTTAATTAAAATATGTTTCTATTCGACGGTACTAATTGGTGTTACTCCATGTTTTACGTAAACTTAGTTCGGAAACAAATTGAGTCGATTATATTTTATACTTGATCATGACACGTACGTTCGTCGCCGCCGCAACGCGCGGCGAGTTAAATAACTAGTTATAAATTAAAACACTACAGGTATATATAAAAAAAAGAAAATAGAATAAAATATATGAAGTTAACTAAAGGTGGAGTTATATGGAGACACACGTGGTACATGAGTTTCATGTTTTTTGTCCCTCGACCCTCACTCTCTATAAATCACTCCCACCACATTCATTCTCCTCCCACACCTTCTCACCTCCGATCAAAAATGGACCTTCGCCGGCGTCCCCTCCACCCCCGGCCGGCGAAACCATCAATCTCCTCCGACGCCACTGCCACCGCCACCGCCCCACTCGCACTCTATCTCACCAATGCTCTCTTCTTCACCATCTTCTTCTCCGTCATGTACTTCCTCCTCCACCGCTGGCGCGACAAGATCCGCAACTCCGTCCCTCTCCACCTCCTCACGCTCTCCGAGCTCGCCGCCCTCGCCTCCCTCATCGCCTCCGTCGTCTACCTTGTTGGATTCTTTGGTACCGATTTTGTTCGCTCCATCTTCCGCCCTTCTCCCGACTCATGGGAGATTGATGATGATCATTCAGACCATATGATACTCGATGAAGATAAGCCCATTAAGCCATGTGGCCAGGCGTTGCTTCCCACCATCTGCATCCCCACAACGGTGGACAACAAGAAACCACCATCACCACCTCCAATGATCATCAATAACTTACCGGAGGATGACGAGCAGATCGTCAACATGGTAGTAGGAGGTTCAATTGCATCCTACGCTCTGGAGTCGAAGCTCGGAGACTGCAAACGCGCTGCAGTGATCCGCCACGAGGCGATTCAGCGGATTACTGGAAAGTCGTTATCAGGGCTACCTGTTGATGGGTTCGACTACGAGTCGATATTGGGGCAGTGTTGCGAGATGCCGATTGGGTATGTGCAGATTCCGGTTGGGATCGCGGGGCCGTTGTTGGTGAACGGGGGGGAGTTTTGGGTGCCGATGGCTACGACCGAAGGGTGTCTGGTGGCTAGCACCAATAGGGGGTGTAAGGCGATATATGGGTCCGGTGGTGCGACGTGTGTGGTGTTGAAGGACGGTATGACTCGGGCTCCGGTGGTGAGGTTCGGTGGTGTGAAGAGAGCAGCGGAGTTGAAGCAGTTCTTGGAAGATCCGTTGAATTTCGACACTCTTGCGGTCGTGTTTAACAAGTCAGTATTTTTATTTTTATTGTTATTGTTTTGTTTCAAGTTTATTAATTGGTATTGACTTTGTTGCCACTTTATAGAACAAAATTTCAGAAAGTCACGATTTTTGCCAGACAGGCTATAAACAAATTAACATGTGTATCTTAGATGGACTATATACAATTTTTTAACAGAAATACTCTACCTTAATGTCTCGTAAACTATTTTTAGCTCTGTTTTGAATCTATATGGATTTAAAAAACAGTACGTATTTAACTCTTGATGAAACAAACCTATATACTATGGTAAATAGCAGTATTTACTGTTATAACTATGTTAGTTGAAATGTCCGTGTATATATTTATCTTTTTGTCTGTTAGTATATATTTTTAAATAACAATGTATAAATGTTTATACATTTTTGACGGCACTCGGAATTTATAATTCAATGAGCATCAGTGTATGTATGTATTTTTTTTTTATTTTTTATTTTTTTTGAATAATTCTGTACTTAAAAAAGGAAAAAGAGATAACAGTCATCAACACCTAGACGTAGATGGATAGAAATAGGATGTTAAATACCCAACCAACTTAACTACGCAAAAAGTTTCTTTAATCTTTCCCTATTTGTTTATATATTATATTATATCCTTTATCCCGCTAGAACTTATATTTATCTTTTCTCATAACTATTTAGTATTAACTAAACAATTAAATTGGAATATTTTCCGGTGTAAATATAGGTATATATTTTAATTCTCTTAAATTTTTGAAAGGGGTTCATATCTAATAATATTGTTAAAACATTTATCTTTTGATCATTTAAATTTATTTAGAAAATTGGACATTTTGGTCCATGAAAACTTACCTTTGTGTTATATCTATAGATCAAGTAGATTCGGAAGGCTACAAAGTGTTCGATGTGCCATTGCTGGCAAGAATCTATACATAAGGTTTTGTTGCGCAACCGGGGACGCCATGGGGATGAACATGGTGTCGAAAGGTGTCCAAAACGTCCTTGATTTCTTACAAAACGATTTCCCTGATATGGATGTTATGGGCATTTCTGGTATTAATCTTATAATATACAAGTTACATTCATAGAATCATGTCAAATACTACCATATATATATATTCATGTCTCTCTAAAATGTTGTGATAGGAAATTTTTGCGCGGACAAGAAACCTGCGGCGGTAAATTGGATAGAAGGGCGTGGGAAGTCTGTGGTATGTGAGGCAGTGATCAAGGAAGATGTGGTGCAAAAGGTGTTGAAAACCACTGTTTCTGCTTTGGTGGAACTTAATATGCTCAAGAATCTTGCGGGATCTGCCATGGCTGGTGCACTCGGAGGTTTTAATGCACATGCTAGCAATATAGTCTCCGCTGTGTACCTAGCCACGGGACAAGATCCCGCTCAGAATGTTGAGAGCTCTCATTGCATCACCATGATGGAAGCTGTAAATGGGGGCAAAGACCTTCATATATCAGTAACCATGCCTTCCATTGAGGTAAATACACATACTTTTAAATTATTTGTGTTTAATTAACAAGCAGTTATCTTATAATTCAGTTAATCATGTTTTAGAATAGATCTTTGATCATGGTATTTTAGATGTAGGATAAATGAAACATCTTTTGTAAATCAAATCAACATTCTAGAATAGAAAATACTTAATATACAAATATATATTTAATTTCTATGCTTTGCCTTTTCTGATTATCTGTATTCACCTAGCTAGGACCATCGAAAGATGAGAAGAGCACCAAAAGATTGGAAAAAAAAAACAATTTTGTTAGCCGTTTCTGGTTGATTATTTTGAATATAGCAATATTTAATAGGGAAATTATTATTTTATGATATAATATACATGTGTATATATTGTAAAAAAATATGATCAAGACAAATCGTGTTAACTTTTATAGTCGGATTATTTTATTTTCCTATCAAAGTTGGAGTAAACCTTAGAAAATTTGAATTATACAAGTCATATAATTAAGTAGCTTAAGAAAAGATTAAACAACCAAAAATTTGAGATTATCGTGTCGAACATAGTTAATTCTGAAGGTTTCTCAAAATCAAGAAAACGATCTTTTCTTGACTAATTAGTAGTAGACTAGTAGTCGATAAACTTTTGACACTTGACTTTTTTAATACTTTTTCATGGATTAAGAAACGTTTACGTTAAATTATTCACTTAAGATTGTGTACCACCACTTGAAAGTACAAACCAATACTAGTGCAAACCCAATCCCACACGGTTTATGAAGAAAATGATACATATTTTTTAGTCCATAAGTTACCGCATTTACTTTCAACAATAAACACATACCAAAAATCCACTCTAGTCCAACTATTGTTCACATAATTTGTGAGACTCGAAAGTCGAACCTACACAAATCTGATAAGGTTAAGCACCTAGTCCGGCTGTTTGATAATCATTTAATAATTTCATTAATATGCTACATTTAAATCGTTAGAAGTAGATTGTATATAATTCACTTAAAAACAACTGGACTAGTTCATAGAGCCTCATAACAGGTAATTTTTAAAAACATACTAAGGCTACGTTTTAATCGATCAAGATTGTCAATTAAACAACCTTACGTGTCATTAGGCAAAGACACATCTTACTGCATGTGGTGCTTACTACCACGCTTGTTCTTAAACCGATAATTACAAAATATAAACAAATTTTGAGTCCAAAATTCAAAACCCAAATAAAATAATAATTTACCAAATCACATGCATGTAATAGTTGAATGCCTGTTCATGTCTGCATTTGAAAAAAAAAGAAACATTTTTTTTATTGAACAAGAAAGCAGCTTATATATAATATTATTACTTCTGATTCAGGTTGGAACAGTTGGTGGTGGTACACAACTTGCTTCACAGTCAGCATGTTTAAACCTATTAGGTGTCAAAGGTGCAAGCAAAGATGAACCAGGGTCAAACTCAAGGGTTTTGGCCACAATAGTAGCTGGTTCAGTTCTTGCTGGTGAGCTCTCTCTCATGTCAGCAATATCAGCTGGTCAGCTTGTCAAGAGCCACATGAAATACAACAGATCTACCAAAGATATGTCCAAATTAACCACTTCTTCTTAGGGTTTCATACTCTAAACTTAATTAGGATCATATATATATATATATATATACCTAAATGGAATAAAAGGTAGATCATGTATGATTAAAAGGGCGTTACACGATACGCTAAGCGAATCAAAGTGTTGTTGGTGTTTGTGTGCTTTCTTGAAGATGCCCATGTGAGTTTGGATCTGTTTCCCAAGTGTAAAAAGGTTTTCTCTGTGTGATAGTGGTGGTGGTGAAGTGGTGGTGTGAGGGAATCAAATAGGAAACATGGAGATCTAGGGATGTACAATGGTGTTTGTTTTTTTTTGTCTTTGTTTTTTTTTTAATGTAATTGGTGCAGTGGTGGTCATTTGGGTTTGCATGTGCAAATGCTTCTATTTTATTCGTGTGATCTTGTTTGTATCTCTGTTTATTGTTAATTTTTTATAGTTTGTTTATATCTATGAACTCGTGATACAATCGCCCAAAACAAATCGTCTCTTTCTAAAAAGGTTTATGTATTGTTAACTTAGCTTTTGGATTGTGTGTATTAACGTGTCGGTAGAAGGCTGTTTCGGTAATAACAAGAAGGTAGAAGAATATATATATGAAGCTAGTAGCTAGAGATAAGGTATTAACAGAAGGAAATGTGCATTGAACTTGGAAAGTTGGAAATTATAAAATGAAAAATCACAAATTAATTATCCTAAGAAACGCAACCGTCTATACCGGTGGAAAATGGTATATTCCCTGATTAAAGGTTGTAGACTTAAATCCTAAAGTACAAACATTTTGATTTTAAAAGTATTACATATATATAAGTTAGAAGATATATATGTGTAACTACCATTACATGTCTACGTATAAGAATAAGAAATAAATGTGAAACTAGATAGTAGGATAGTAGGAAAGTGGAGTCGTGTTGGAGCTAGCAAGTCATGCTACCATTACTCCGGCCATGAGTTAAAAAAGTCATTAACTAACTTCTCAAGTTCCTAAAGACAAGTCATACATCCTTATCCGGATACACCAAGCCCTAGTTGACAATACAATATGTAACAATTTAATATCTATCAACATGTACTATATAGCTATATGTGTATCAAGTTGTTTCTTTTGCTTCTAAGCTCGTTTATTGGTAATGGTAATGATATTATTAGTATAACTATAGTAGAAAAGGAGGCTTGTATGCCTGTTCCCTAAAGAGTGAATTTGAAGATAACAGATCACAAATACATGGGTTTGTATAATGAATTTTGATATCACATGTTTGAATAGTAGTACTTCAAAGATTAGAGCGCTATAAAATGATGTATGTAATGTAACATATTGTTCATAAGACCATGACATCATCACAATCATGATACAATCACACAAAATAATCTCTTTAAAAAGGTTTATGCATTTTTAGCTTTTGGAGTATAATTAACGTGTCATGAGAAAGTCCACCCTACGGTAGGATACGGTAGGAAGTTGAAGCTAGTCGAGATAAGGTATTAACGAAAAAAACATTACGACATTTAATTTTAAAAGCTAGAAATTACAATATAAAAAATCAGAAATGACTAATTGATGCTAGCTAGAGTTTCGGACGTCATGATGATAAAATGGTGTATTCTCTAACTAAAAATTGTGTGTTTAAATCATACGGAGTATAAATATGATATTTTTTAAAGTAAAGTAAATGTAAAATAGAGATAAATGTGTGTATTCACCTCTAAGTAAAACTAAGAGATCCTACCAATACTAATGTTTATAATAATAGACATTAATATAAAACAAGATAGTGGGATAGTTGGTTTGTGTTGGAATAAGTCATTCTACCATTACTCCATGAGTTAAAACTAAGAAGTAATTAAGTTATGCTACAAGAATTGTCCGCAATATGGGTCACCCTTTTAGCGGCAATACGAACTATTAGCAGAAACATTGTTAGCGGCCATGGGATGCAGATTCGATAGTTGATCAGCGGCTGAATCTAACGGCTGGTGTGTTATCGTATAGTAACCTTTAGCGGCAACAAAATCAAGACGGCTGGTGTGTTATCGTAATATATTCTTTGTTTTGCAGGCTCCAATTACAAATTTTTTTCAAGACCTGACTTTTTTTAACACAAATTTCTTATTTTATGGATTCAAAGAAGGCACGAAATGACGACGACGGAGATAATTCAGACGAGGGGGACGATTGCTTTTCATAGTAATATGCTTGACTTAAACTAAATATTTAAAATACTTAACATTTATATACTTTATTTGTTTATTTAGTGTGTGGTAATATGCAGTGTATATGTGTTTCTTGAAAAACTAGATATGAGTATGTTTGGTTTGTGAAGATTGGAATGTTGGAAATACTATAAAAAAATTAAACCAAAACAAAGAGCAATAGCGAAGACAGTTTTTTCTGGAATCTATGTCACCGATTAACCAAGTTTTTTAGAGGCGAATTTTGTCACCGCTATTGGAACTTTTACGGCTACATTATCAGTTGTGACATAATCGTTGCTGATTAATGAACATTAACAATGAACCCTTTGCGGCGATAAAATACCGATGACAATTCGTTGCTAATACTAGTAGCGGCGATGAGGTCCTTTGCAGCTACTCAAGTCGCAACTGTTGACTAGATTCTTTGTAGTGTTACTGGATATTAGAAAAATTCATAGCTTCTTAATGGCGAGTCATACACCCTTATCCATATCCATATCTAGTTCCGCCAAGCCCTAGTTGACAATACACATCTATACACTTCAAGAATTAAGGCCTATGGCGACCAAGCCTACGACGACGACATTATGTTGTCACTATAGGTGACCTATCGCGAAGACTAATCATCGGCCATAGGGTTTCCTGGTTTTTTTTTGCTATAATTGACCTATCGCATCGGTGTAGATGACACCTATCGCGACGACCATAATGTCTTCGGTAACGATTGTAGCCATAGATATATTTTTTCAAATATTGATTTTTTTATTACTTTGCGTACGACGACATCTTGTCATCATAGGTTGGATTATTAATATTATCATTTTTAATATATTATTGTTATTATCATATTTTATTATTATTAACTATAATTATTATGATTATTATAAGTAATAATTATATTATAATAATATTATATTCATTAATTATATATAATTATAAATATATTGTGTAAAATTAAAGTCGAATATGTTCGATTGTGATATTTTGACATCAATTACACACGTTCTATGATCCTACTCGAGTGATCGGTTTTAAATCACATGCGTTGATAGTAAATTACAAAAAAAAACTATACTTATTAATGATAGGTTAAGTTTGTTTGTCTTTCAATCATCATCAATGAGTGTTAGACAATATCAAATATATTCGGTTATGATGATTAACGTATATTACATACATTAAATGTTACTAATGATTAAATTATGATCAATGGTATTTAACTTTATTTTATTATGATTAATACACGTCTAACAAGGGATGCTAATGATTGTATGTTATGATAATTGGGGTTTACAAATGCAAAAAGTATTATTGTCCATATATAATAATAAATATATGCAGTAGTAGTAATAATAGTATTATTAATAGTAGTAATAATAATAATAATAATAATAATAATAATAATAATAATAATAATAATAATAATAATAATAATTACTATTTTGGCCCCTGTGGTTAGGGCCATTTAACCCTATTAGTCAAAAAATGAATCTTTTGACATATCAGTCCTAGTATTGTATTTTATAACAGTTTTAATCTCTAACCACTAACTTTGTTAGTTTTATCAGTTAAGTGCAATGGTATTTTGGTATTTCTTACTCCAGGGGCTGTTTGAAAGTTAAAAAGTTTTTTTTAGCATTGAAGGGCTATTTATGTAATTATTTAAACTAACAAAAACCAACTCCAAGTTAAATAAGTTTTTAATTATATATTTAATAAATATACAATTAAAATTGTGTTTTTTATAATAAGTTACGACTTTTTAAATCTTTTGTTTTTTCATATACGTCTTCTCCAAAATCATTAGTTTTTCAAACGAAAAATTTTAAAATCTTTAAACCATTTTAATGTATTTTGTTTCATTATACAATACAACTTAGAAAATTTATTATTGTTTTGGTTTTCTATCATTTTTTATAAAATTATTTTTCAAAATCATTCGTTAGAAATCTTTTATTAATTATACAATACAATTATAATATTTTTAAAATTTTGATACTGTTCAAACGTTTCATTGAATTATACAATCATTCTTAACTTCGTTTTTATTTAAAACCGTTCATTTCTTAAAATCTTTTCATAAAGATTTCTTTTTTTACAAACGTATCTTTTAAATTATTTTTTCTAAATCATTCCTTTGCTTAAATTGTTTGTTTTTCAATTACCACGTATATCTAAAATCATTCATTTTTTGAATATTTTTTTGCTAACGACTATAAGTAAGTAATACAATATAACATATATTTAAAACGACTATATTTCTAATGGTTATTTTTGTAACGGCTACGTTTCTAAGTTGTTTAAATTCTTAACTTTTTTATCAAGTTAGGATTTATATCTTGTACTGTATAATAGAATACAATATTTAAAAAAGACGAACAATATGAAAAAATGTTGAAAAACGAATGAGTTTGGAAAATAGGTATATAAAAACAAATTCTTTAAATAAGACATATTTATTTTTATATTTATAATATGTTTTATTAAATAATAATCAAAAAAATAGTAATAAAAAAATCAAAAAAAGAATATTTCTAACTTGTATTGTTTAACGAAATGGTAGATTTTAAAGACGAAGATTTTAAAAACGACGAACGATATAAAAAAGTTTGAAAAACAAATGATTTTGGAAAGTCGTTTAAGAAATTCAAAAGCTTTAATTTAGACATAATTAATTTTATATTTATAATGTGTTTTATTAGAAAATAAACATATGAATAACAAATAAAACCAAAATAAAAATAAAAACCTTTATTTAGATATCCCTCAATTTTAAATCAACACCCCTGCACCCTATACGTCGCGTATGGGTCCATACGCGGCGTATTGGGTGCGTTGTTGATTTGACGTTTTATACCCTATACGTCGTGTATGCGTCCATACGCGACGTATAGGGTGCGTTGTTGATTTGACGTTTTATACCCTATACGTGACTTATGACCCATACGTGGAGGAGCTATATGCCGCGTATGGGTCCATACGCGGCGTATAGCTTATATATATATTTTTTTAATTTTTTGGGTTTTAATATATATATATATATATATATATATATATATATATATATATATTTAATATTGATATTTTGAAGGGTAAAAAGATATTTTGTTTTTTTTTATTTTAATTTTTTATACGTATGTATGTATGTATTTATGTATGTATGCATGCATGTATGTATGTATGTATCCATGTATGTATGTGTGTATGTATATATGTATGTATGTGTGTATGTGTGTAGGTATGTACGTGTGTATGTATGTATGTATGTGTGTGTATGTATGTATGTATGTATGCATGCATGTATGTATGTATGTATCCATGCATGCATGTATGTATGTATGTATCCATGTATGTATGTATGTATGTGTGTGTATGTATGTATGTATTTATGTATGTATGCATGCATGTATGTATGTATGTATCCATGTATGTATGTATGTATGTATGTATGTATGTATGTATGTATGTATGTATGTATGTATGTATGTATGTGTGTATATATGTGTGTATGTATGTGTTTATGTATGTATGTATGTATGTATGTATGTATGTATGTATGTATGTATGTATGTGTGTATGTATGTGTGTGTGTATGTGTGTATGTATGTGTTTATGTATGTATGTATGTATGTATGTATGTATGTATGTACGTATGTACGTATGTACGTATGTATGTATGTATGTATGTATGTATGTGTGTGTGTGTGTATGTATGTGTTTATGTATGTATGTATGTATGTATGTATGTATGTATGTATGTATGTATGTATGTATGTATGTATGTATGTATGTATGTATGTATGTGTATATATGTGTGTATGTATGTGTTTATGTATGTATGTATGTATGTATGTATGTATGTGTGTATGTATGTGTGTATGTATGTGTGTATGTATGTGTTTATGTATGTATGTGTGTATGTATGTATATGTGTATGTATGTATGTGTGTTGTATATTTGTAAAGATTTTTGCGTATAAACATATAAGATAAACATAAACTGATAATAAACATATAAGATAAACATAAACTGATAATATAAATAACAAAGTTTTTAAATTATATAACAAAATAAAATTTACAATGCTATCAAAACTACGGGGAGTCAGGGTAATGTCGAGGCGGTGGCAACGGCGGAGGATCAATACCAGCAGCACGGGCACGCGTAATCTCTAGCTGAACGTGCCACTCCATAAGATCCTCAACTCGATCGAGCCGTCGACTCTGCTGCCGTAAACTCCTAGAAATGTCCTGTATAAATGTCTCCATACGTGCAGGCAGCCTCACATCTCTATAAATGTGTCACGGGAACTGAGGCTGAGGAGGCGGCTGATGTGGCTGAGGTGGTGGCTGATCATATGGCTGCTGGTCGGGTGGTGGCTGATCATGCGGCTGCCCGTGCTACTGATGTGGATCGGCAATGCCGAGCTGCTGAACTGGTGCATGCTGCCAGATCTCCCCGGGTTGAAGAGAGAATCGTATGCCACCCGGAAACTGGCGTATAATACGCATGTCGAATAGCGTACGACGATCTAATCTCACCGGATGGATCGGCGGAGACATGTCAGCAAGATGCCGAGGAAGATAACCTAAAGCTCGGTCAATCACCGTGATGTATGCGCCGCCGTACACCGCTCCTCGCTCCTGCCGATGATAATACGACACAAAATACTCTGCCAAACATCTCGCCAGGTTACACCTGGTCCCCGTAATCAAACAGTATAAGTAAAATAAGTCGGGAATGGTACACCACTCCCGACTCTTGCCACGTCCCGTGATGGACGTGGCGATCATACAATGCAGATAACGGATGAGAGGATCTCGAATGCCGGTTAAATTAGTGAACGATTAACATAATAATGATGTAGGAACAATCATACATACCTGGATGTAGAAAAATCGAAGATCAATACGTGTAGTATAGGGCTATACGAGAGTGGGTTTTTTTTTGAAGTGTGTGTTAAAATGAGAAAGGACGAAAGATATAGCGGTTGCGAGGATCTATACGCCGCGTATGGGTCCATACGCGGCATATAGCTTATTTACGTTTTTAAATCGACACCGACCTATACGTGGCGTATGGTCCTATACGCCCCGTATAGGTAAATTGATGTGACGCCGAGTATCAGTCATTATTGTCGCATTAATGGTCGATACCTATACGCCGGGCATGGCCGCGTATGGACCCATACGCGACGTATATGGGGTGTCGATTTAAAAAGGTGGGTGTCCCTTTATTAGGACCCTTATTTATTATGATTAATACACGTCTAACAAGGGACACTACTAGAAAACAGCTCTGTTTACTACGCAAATTTGTGACGTAAAATTTTGTGTCGTAATTTCCGACACAATTGCGACACGTATTCTACAAAAATTGAAACCCTACATTTTCATCAAACTTTCGACAAGAAAGCGACAAAACTTTAAAAACTCCAGCTTTTGTCGCAAATGCATAGTAATTTGCGACGCAATTCTAACCCAAGTGAATTAAAATCGAATTAATCAATGATTTCGTCCCAAATATGTAGGAAACCAATATTAATAATAAACCAAGTTATTATTAAATTGTTTTCTATTGTTGTTACTATTTTATAAAAATAAAAAAGACAAAAATAATAGAAATCATAAATTTCGTCGCAAATGCGTAACATTATTTACTACACTTTTGCGACGCAATATAATATTTTATTTCTTTTATTACGTTTCTGTTGTTTTTGTTCTTTATTTTATTTATTTATTTTATCTATATCGTCATCGTCGTCATTCAATAATATTACAAATATTAACATCGTGTATTTATATTAGTAGTGATATATATGTGTAAATGAACAAAAGAATATGCGTCGCAAATGTGTTACAGTTTCTGATGCATCTGCGACAAATTCAGCATACGCGTATAAATAAGGTATACATAACGTTGCGTCGCAAATGTGTTACAATTTCCGACGCATTTGCAACAAAAGACAACATACGCGTATAACTAAACCATATATATACACATAAATAACATGGCGTCGCAAATGTGTTACAGGTTCCGACGCACTTGCGACGAAAGACAACATGTAAATTTAAATCAAATATATACACCCACATTAAATAAAAATAACATTACAACAAAAAACGGCTAAACATACTAAATACTAAGTAAATAAATCTAGTAGACAATGATAAAAACATAGTAATAATACTGATGGATGCTATAATAATAATAATAATAATAATAATAATAATAATAATAATAACAATAATAATAATAATAATAATAATAATAATAATAATAATAATAATAATAATATAACTATAATAATAATAATAATAATAATAATACTAATAATAATAATAATAATAATAATACTAATAATAATAATAATAATAATAATAATAATAATAATAATAATAATAATAATAATAATTATAATTGAGTTAGTAATAATTATTATGTTGTTTTTATGATAATATTATTCTTATTATATTAATATTGTTATTCTTATTATTATAAATGACTGCGTCGCAAATGTGTCGTAGACGCAGCGTAAACTTTGGTAAGAAATGCGTAGTAAAATGTAGCGGATTTCCATCACAATTGACTTGTGTCGCAAAGTTGTCGCAATAAGTGACACAATTATGACAAAACAATCAGTTCGGTCACAAATATATAGTAAACTGCTTCACATTTCCTACACATTTCTTATATTACTATACCGTTTTTTGTTTTTTTGAGACTTAAATGTAGTTCTTTTTCCCTCTTTTTTCATATAACTTTATTATACACTAATTATGTTTATTTTACAAATTTACACGTATTATACACTTACGTATCTATGCGTACGCCATCATGTCATACTGTCATTAATATCTTCGTATGATTATATAAGCATGTATGAATCTATATTGTGCACATGTTGAGACACATTCACACATACGAACACACAATAACATAGACATATACATACACGAACTAACATTATCACACACATAAAACATACACGTACAAATATATATGCTATATATATATACAAACACACGTGCCACGTATATCTAAGCACACATAAAAATATTTTGTGATTTTAAAAATAATCTATAATAACAACAATACTAATACTAATAATAGTCATTAACAATAATGATGTAAAATTAACTTTATTAATAATATCACTTAAAACAATAGCTAATTTTAAGTAATATTAGTAAATAAAAGTTAAAACGTGTGTTGCAAATGCGTAGAAGTTTACGACACATTTATGACGAGATTAATGTTAATAAATTAATTTAAATTGAGCGTCGCAAATGTGTTAAAGATAGCGACACATTTGCGATGGAATAGAGTATTAATAATATAAAAAAATCGCGCCTAGTAAGTTTCGAACTTGCGCAGCCTCTACCGTCGCGCAGCCTCCACCGTCGCGCAGCCTCCACCGTCGCGCAGCCTCCACCGTCGCGCAGCCTCCACCGTCGCGCAATGAGGCAGTTGCAATGAGGCAGTTGCAATGAGGCAGATCCAACTGGGTCGTGGATCCTGTTTTGAGTCGGTCAAAAGGCAGTAGCACAAATGAGGATAGTGGGGTAGAACTTAGTATTTGATTCACCCATGCCTCCTCTCAAATCTAAAATTTAAGGTATTTGCTTTACTTTTGGGTGAACGTATTTGATTTACTTTTTGTTTTAATAATCCTTCTTGAGTTCTATGTGGTTCATATTGAATTTGGCATCATCCATGTGAGGTAAAGTGGTTCATATGTACACATGAGATTTAAGCAGAACATGATATGGCATCACCCAAGTAAATGAATAAGTTTCATATTGAAGCATGGGTGAATCCGAATGAGAAAGACATGGTGATGGATTTTAGTTTTCTAATTTGTTTCTGGTTATGCTTATGTTTCTTTGTGTGTTTTTGTATTTTTATGTCTATGTGTGTTTCTGCATTTATGTGTGCTTGTATATGTATATTTATTTGTATGTATGTTATTAGATCGTTAACTTCTAGAAAATGTGGATTTTTAGTTACAGATTGAAAAAAATGTCATTTGATAGAGAATGGATGTACACGATGAGAAAAACTAGTGATGGTTTTTTTAATCCATCATTCGGACCATGTGTTAATTATTTCTTGGATTTTGCTTTCGCCAACCCATCGAACATTCAAAGAAAAATTATAAAGGGGGTAGAGGATTTAGTAATTAAATGTCCATATGCCAAATGTAAAAATCTTCGTTGGGCGACGAGAAAGGAAGTTGAGGTTCATTTGTATGCCAAAGGATTCATGGATGATTATAAGGTATGGTATGTGCACGGTGAATCATTTCATATGCAAGACGTGGGTCAATGTTCGAACCCTATATCGTCTCAACATGCGATTGGAGACATTGATGATAATCATGGAGAATATACCGGATATGATCAAATGGTCATAGAAAGCATGCACCAAAATCAACATCCTTATTATCAACAACAACCACAAGATCCAAATCAAACAGCGGAGACATTCTATACCATGTTAAGTCTAGTCAATGAGCCTTTATATGAAGGCTCTAAAAATGCTACGAAACTCCCAACTGCCACTAGATTATTAAACTGGAAATCAGATTGTAATATTTCTGACTCGTCATTTGATAAACTACTTCCAATCATCAAAGACATCCTACCAGATAGGGATAAGCTATCTAGAAACTTTTATGAGACCAAGAAGATATTAAAGCCACTAGAGTTGCCAACACAACGGATTCATGTATGTCAAAACCATTGCATGCTTTTCCATGGAGATTATTCTAATTTGGATCATTGTAGTGTATGTAAGGAAAGCAGATACAAGGAAAGTGGAAACAAGGTGCCTAAGTTGGAAATGACTTATATGCCTATTGGACCAAGACTTCAAAGATTGTTTTATTCAAAGAAGACGGCACAACATTTAACATGGCACGCAGATCATGTTAGACAAGAGGGTAAGATGATTCATCCTAGTGAAGGTGAGGCATGGGCCTATTTTGACTCAGTATATCCTGATTTTGCACAAGAGACGCGTAATGTTCGTCTTGGGTTGTGCACTGATGGGTTTAGTCCAAATAATTCAAACGGGTCCCCGTATTCATGTTGGCCAGTGTTTATTACGGTTTACAATCTACCTCCTTGGTTAGCTTTAAAAGAGCGATACATACAACTTCCTTTGATCATTCCTGGTCCAAAAAATCCTGGACACAATCTGGACGTGTTTCTACAACCTTTGGTAGATGAGCTGAAAATGTTATTCACCTATGGCATTGAAACTTATGATGCCTATCGAATGAACAATTTCCAAATGAGGGTTGTTTTGCTATGGACAATTAGTGACTTTCCTGCTTATGCAATGTTATCAGGATGGAGCACACATGGTAAGTTTGCTTGTCCATATTGCCCAAATAAATCAGGATCATTTAATTTGACATTTGGAGGGAAACCATGCTGGTTTGATTGTCATAGACAACATCTTCCCACCAGACATTGTTTCTTGAAAGATAAGATCAACTTTCGGAAAAACATTATGGTGTCGCGCGTAAGATGTATCCCTGAGCCAACCGGAGTGGAAATATGGCGGACCATACAACATTTCCCCACTGTTTACAATGGAACCCCATTTACTAAAGATTATGAGAGGCCTCCTGGTTTTGGGATTACACATAATTGGATAAAGAAAAGCATCTTTTGGGATCTTCCATATTGGCATTACTTGTTGATACGACACAACCTTGATGTGATGCATATTGAAAAGAATGTATTTGATAATCTGTTTCATACAATTATGGGCACCAAAAAATCCAAAGATAATATAAAGGCAAGACAAGATATTGAGATACTTTGTGATCGACCTTCTTTAAACCCCATCCGTGGTAATAAAGGGAAGATGACTAAAGTCAGGGGAAATTACACTTTGCAAAAAAATGACATTAAAAAGGTTTGTGTGTGGTTGAAAAACCTTAAATTTCTAGACGGTTATGAATCAAACATAGGGAGTTTGGTAAATATCAAAGAATATAGTTTCTATCCTTTTAAAAGTCATGACTGTCACGTGTTTATGCAACGGTTGCTTCCCATTGCTATTAGAGGTTTTGTTTCTAAAGAAACGCATGAGGCGGTAACAGAGTTGTGTATGTTCTTTCGGGTTTTATGCTCGAAAACATTACACGTAGAAGACTTGCTTAAAATGAAGCGCACAATTATTCCAACAATATGCAAGTTAGAGAAAATATGTCCTCCTAGTTTCTTTGATTCTATGGAACACCTAGTTATACATCTTGCTCAAGAAGCTCTTCTTGGTGGTCCAGTGCAATATAGATGGATGTATCAATACGAGAGGTATTCTTATAAATCAAACATTTCTTAGAATTTCGTTAAGTATTCCTAATACATTGCTCTGTAATTTCTAAATATAGGAAGCTTGGTATGATCAAAAGAAGAATTAGAAACAAATCAAGGATCGAGGGTTCAACAGCGAGAGAGCATCTAGTGAGTGAACTCGCCACCTACTGTTCACTATACTTTGACCCGACGATAGAGACACGTCATAATCGAGAGCCACGAAATTTTGCACCGGAACATCCTATCTCTTTGAGTGAAGACTCTCAAATCAGCGTGTTTGTCGTTCCGTCAAAAAGATTTATCTCAAAAAAGTGGAAAACGAAGAGTCTTAAGTGATGAAGAAGTTAAAAGGGCACACAATTATATTCTTCTTAATTGTGCGGAAGTTTCTGATTACGTAGTCGAATTTGATGAGATGGCCCCACGACTTTATCCGGATGAACCAGTTTTATGGCTCAGAGATGAACACTTTGCTGAATGGTTTGAAAGTCATGTAAGTAAAGCCAATTAAATCATAACAATTATTAATACTACATCATTAATATCACTATGCTTGTGTGATTTTCAATGTAGGTAAACATGGGGTTAGCTGATGGAAGCACTCAACATTTGTTAATTTTAGCAAGACCACCATCAAACTATGCTCGATCTCATAATGGTTACTTTGTAAATGGTTATAAGTTTCACACTCGAAAGTATGGTGAGGGACGTGTAACCAATAACTATGGTGTATGCGTGAGAGGGGCAACGTATAACTCTGAAGAGTTTGACTACTACGGCTTGTTAGATGAGATATTAGAGCTTGAGTATTATGGCACCGAACGATGTTTGACTGTTTAGTTTTCAAATGTACATGGTTTGATAACAAAAATGGTGTAATAGTTAACAAAAATAACCTTGTTGATGTGAAATATAAATCTCGGCTTCCAACTGACGACCCGTTTATCTTGGCATCACAAGCGAAACAAGTGTTTTATACATCATACCCTGCCACAAATGGTGAGACAAAAGATATATGGGCAGTTGTCAAGACCAAATCCCGACACGTATATGAAGTCACCGCTCCTGAATTTGATGAAAATACAGAAGAACATGGGTTCCTTCAGTGTGATGAACGTTTTGACCTTCCAAATGAAGTAACTAGGAGTGAACGTATGTGCCTAGTCACAAATACCACCCATACATCTAATGATGATGATGATGATGATGATGATGATGATGAATTTGAAGAGGAAGAATTTGAAGATAAAGAGGATACATCAGATGACCATGATGATGAATTGGTTTTTTCAGACCACTCTTCAGATGAAGATGAATTTGATCGTTAGAAATCAAAACATTGTTTCGTGTTATATACACTTTAATTGTTTGCGATTTGTCATGTGGTATGTATAGTTATTAATTGTTTATCATAGGTGCGCTAATATTATATTATCCATCTGATCATTATTGTGTTATTAAATGCATGGTTTATACATTATGTCCGGTAGTCGTGGTAGTCGTGATGCTGCTCGTGGGCGTACCCCTCTTCCAGGAGGTAGATCAAGCAGACATCCATCATCACGTGGCTCTAGCCCTGGTGTTGACGGTAGTAGTCGTGGAGTTGCGAGTGATCCTATAGATGATATTTCTACTGCACAAAAGTATTACTCTGGGGGACGTGTCCTTTTTCATGGGGGTCATACTGGCCCTGGTAGTAGTAGTCATGGGGGTATGGGTGATCCCATGGGTGATATGGCAGGGGTAATCCATCAGCAGAGATTCAAGCAGCACTTAGACTCGATCGATGACCATGTGGATGATGGTTACGATCATGATGACAGTGTTAATGAGGATAAGACAGACCATCCCTCTCAGCGCGATTCGACTTGTGGAGACGTAGCTCGTGATACCTCTCGAAAGAAGACGATATCCCGAATTGGCGACAAGTATGTCTTTCATTTTAAAACTTTAATCTTTATTTTTTAAAATGTTATAAATATATTTGGTCATTGTATTATTTGTAGGTTTGCTTCAAATGAAGTCCATAAAAGTATTTATTTTATACTACGTCAGTTTTTACGTGCACCGTGGGACACACATAAAAAGATCCCGAAGGATGAACTTGCCAATATGTATAAGCGGTTTAAGGTAATTTAGTAATTATATATTTATACATCTTGTGCTTATTTGTTTTAACAAGATATGTTTAACTTTACAATCTATTTTTTACAGACCCGTTTCAAATGGGAAACAGAATCTGAGCAAGATGTTTATGAGGGATTTCATAACGTGCTAAAGGGACGTTATAGAGATATCATGAGTACTTTAAGAAAACAATCTACACAAAAAGCTACCGCAGCTGGACATGTTATTCAACCAGGAAATTTCAAGGACATCAACATAATTCGTAACTTTCCTCCCGATTTGGTAGCTCATAGCGTATGGCAGGACTTGTGTGATGTAAGCAAGTTAATAGATTCTTATATTTTTGATATTTATTGTTTTACATACTTAACATATATTTTTATTTCTTATAGATATGGGGCAGTGATGACTAAAAAGAAGTCTGAAATCGCGGCAGTCAACCGCGCGAGTAGTGATGGTAGTGGCAAAACTTCTCGACACACGGGCGGGTCAATAGGATATGATGAACGTTGGATTAGACTGGTAAGGTAATCATATTTATAATTTTTACTATGTGTTTGTATTTTAATACGTGTTACATTAACTATTATTATTTTTATATAGAAAAGGAAATTGGGTAGGGAACCTTTATTCAAAGAAATATTCCTTGATACTCACCTTACCAAAAAGTCAAAAGCAAGACTGTGGGTTGGAGAGTTTGATATCAATAACTTGGAAGGGATGGAATTTTGCACCGATCGATCTAAACAAGCTTACGTAAGTTATATTTATCATTTTTAGTATATTAATCGTCTCAAAATTTAGTACATTAAAAATCATATTTTGATAAATTGTAGGATGATTATTTGCAAGAGATGACAAGGGTGTATGGGCAGAGCTTTACTGAGGATGATCCCGATATGTGGGCGCGTGTGCAAGCAGACGGTCGCACAAGCCGGGCATTCGGGATAGGATCTTCGGATCTTAATTATGTGGTGACTGGGACACCATCCTCATCTTATGGGATTGCACCATCATATACTGAGTATCGACAATCACAACTAAAAGTACGTTGATATTATTATTGTTGTTACTATTTTATGTCGTTTGTTCACTAACTATTATACATGTTTAATGAATTTGTAGGTTGAAACTTTGCAAGCTCAAATGCAAACCCGATTTGAAGAGAAGAAGAGGGCAAGGGAGGAGTTGCAACAACAAACACAACAAACTCAACTACAAGCACAACAAACTCAACAACAAATGCAACAAATGCAAGAAACGTTTCAAAAACAATTGAATGATTTCATGAGTCAGTGGAAGCAACCTCCTGGTAATTAGTAGTCGTTTTGTTATCTAGATGTGCTACTTTTGTAGTTTAAACATACTTAAATGGTAATTTAATTTGTAACTTTAGATTTTGTTTGTAGTAGTTGTGGCTGATTTGTAGTATATTTTGTGGGTGAAATTGTGGTTGATTTGTGAAGCAGGTTTAGTACTTTTTTTTATTATTTTTAGCAGAAAAAAATCAGAATTTATTTGTTTTATTAAATTTTTTTTAATTAAAAAATAATTGCGTTGCAAATGTGTTAGAAATTTGACGCATTGGTTCTTGAAAATTGTAGCAAAAGCGTCGCTGTTTTAAAGTACGTATTTTAATGATAATAACATTGCGTAGCAAATGCGTTGTTTTAAAAAACGTATTTGACATTGCGTAGCAAATTTGTCGTTGTTTTAAAATACGTATTTTGACATTGCGTAGCAAATTTGTCGTTGTTTTAAAATACGTATTTTGACATTGCGTAGCAAATTTGTCGTTGTTTTAAAATACGTATTTTGACATTGCGTAGCAAATTCATCGTTTTTTTTAATACGTAATTTTGCATTTCGTAGCAAATGCGTCGTTGTTTTAAAATACTTATTTTATATTAATTATAATATTGCGTAGTAAACGCGTTGCAATCCAATAATTAGTTCAGAATGATTAAATTAAGGTAAATAGGATAATTGGTAGGAATTGCGTAGGAGGTTTCTACGCTGTGTTTTTGTCGCAAATATGTCGTATATTGCGTCGCAAGTGCGTCGTAAACTATTTGCCACGGGCATTTTTCAGACAAACTGTTTTTATCGCAAATGCGTAGCAAAATCTGTTTTCTTACGCATTTGCGACGGAAAAAACGCGTAGCAAATTTATTTTTTTCTACTAGTGATGCTAATGATTGTATGTTATGATAATTGGGGTTTACAAATGTAAAAAGTATTATTGTCCATATATAATAATAAATATATGCAGTAGTAGTAATAATAGTTGTATTAATAGTAGTAGTAGTATTAATAATAATAATAATAATAATAATAATAATAATAATAATAATAATATAATAATAATAATTACTATTTTAGCCCCTGTGGTTAGGGCCATTTAACCCTATTAGTCAAAAAATGAATCTTTTGACATATCAGTCCTAGTATTGTATTTTATAACAGTTTTAATCTCTAACCACTAACTTTATTAGTTTTATCAGTTAAGTGCAATGGTATTTTGGTATTTCTTACTCCAGGGGCTGTTTGAAAGTTAAAAAGTTTTTTTAGCATTGAAGGGCTATTTATGTAATTATTTAAACTAACAAAAACCAACTCCAAGTTAAATAAGCTTTTAATTATATATTTAATAAATATACAATTAAAATTGTGTTTTTTATAATAAGTTACGACTTTTTAAATCTTTTGTTTTTTCATATACGTCTTCTCCAAAATCATTAGTTTTTCAAACGAAAAATTTTAAAATCTTTAAACCATTTTAATGCATTTTGCTTCATTATACAATACAACTTAGAAAATTTATTATTGTTTTGGTTTTCTATCAATTTTTATAAACTTATTTTTCAAAATCATTCGTTAGAAATCTTTTATTAAATTACACAATACAATTATAATATTTTTAAAATTTTGATACTGTTCAAACGTTTCATTGAATTATACAATCATTCTTAACTTCGTTTTTATTTAAAACCGTTCATTTCTTAAAATCTTTTCATAAAGATTTCTTTTTTTACAAACGTATCTTTTAAATTATTTTTTCTAAATCATTCCTTTGCTTAAAATTGTTTGTTTTTCAATTACCACATATATCTAAAATCATTCATTTTTTGAATATTTTTTTTTGCTAATGACTATAAGTAAGTAATACAATATAACATATATTTAAAACGACTATATTTCTAATGGTTATTTTTGTAACGGCTATGTTTCTAAGTTGTTTAAATTCTTAACTTTTTTATCAAGTTAGGATTTATATCTTGTACTGTATAATAGAATAAAATATTTAAAAAGGACGAACAATATGAAAAAATGTTGAAAAACGAATGAGTTTGGAAAATAGGTATATAAAAACAAATTCTTTAAATAAGACATATTTATTTTTATATTTATAATATGTTTTATTAAATATTAATAAAAAAATAGTAATAAAAAAATCAAAATAAGAATATTTCTAACTTGTATTGTTTAATGAAATGGTAGATTTTAAAGACAAAGATTTTAAAAACGACGAAAGATATAAAAAAAGTTTGAAAAACAAATGATTTTGGAAAGTCGTTTGAAAATTCAAAAGCTTTAATTTAGACATAATTAATTTTATATTTATAATGTGTTTTATTAGAAAATAAACATATGAATAACAAATAAAACCAAAATTTAAAAATTTTTTATTTGGATTGAAGCGAAAGATTTTGAACTTTTTTGAAAACAAATGATTTTGGAATGTTGTTTGTAAAAATAAAAGCATTATAAAGGACATATTTATTTTTATATATCCATGGTGATTAATTAAATAATAATTATTAAAATAAAAAGAATACTCAAATAACAAAAAATGAAAGTACAAATGAAAATTTACAAAAATGGCATTAAAACTCATTTTAAAATATACAAATAAAAATATCATAAATAATAAAACTAAGAACATGGCGGGGTTGTTTTTGTAAATTTGAGTAATTACATAAATAGTCACTTTGTAATTTGCACAAATAACCCCTGATATGTAAATGGAAAAAATATCCTTAGATTTGATAGAATAAACTAAAAAAAGATAGTATTAAGGGTAAAAATTATTACAACATTTAACACCAAGGTCTTATATGTCAAAAGATTTATTTTTGTGCTAATAGGGTCGAATGGCCCTAACCCAAGGGGTCAAAATAGTAATTGACTCTAATAATATAATAATAATATAACAATAATAATAATATAAATAGTTGTGATAATAATAATACTAATAACAATAGTAATATTATTATTTAAATGTGTATTATTAATTCTTTACAAATATTATGAATTTTATTTTTAATATTTTTAGGAGCAACAAATCGGGACCCAAGTAACATTGAAACATGAAGGAGGTCTTATTACAGAGAAGGGTCAGGATGAGTCAACCAATAAAACCAGATTAGGTAAACTTAATTATGTTAAGTATACTATTATTATGTGTTCATACGCTTTTAATATATTATGTTTGGTAATTTGGACCCAATATGGTCTATATGCTATACATATATAAGAATTGTTGCTTTTGATGAGTTGTTAGTTATATATTGAAACTTGGGAATTTTATGTTATATGTGCTTATAATTAAACAATATGGTCTATATCGATAGTATATATGTTGAAACTTGGGAATTGCATGATCGATGTTTATCTCTCAACACAATATTTTCCTCATAAACACACTAAGTCTCACTCGTTTGATGATGCAGAATGTCTAGCTAAGTTGATGATAATGTACTAAGTTAATGAACACAAGAATTGATTTTCAAGATACTTGTATATATTACTTCTCAACTCGGTACTACAAGACTCTTATAAAAGCATGCTAAATGAGTTACAAAGAGAAACTATATATACTACTATCTACAGCCGGTTATCCTTAAAAAACCAGCTGGAACTTACATCTAAACAAATACTTTATTGCTAGAGGTAAGGTATCTAAGATAAAATATTATCCTAGATTAGGTAGTCATGACATGTCCATGACTTACCTTTTGTTACTAACTAAAGTTGGTAACTGTACTAACTGAAAAAGGTCAACGGTGGAATAAAGTACATGGGTGTGGGAAAACACCATGCAGCATATCAGGATTGGAAGCATGTGTCAGTCATAATATACTTATATCCATTGGTTCATAGTTAGTTCTTCCGAAGGTTAAATGGCTTCAGAAGAATAAGTTCTTCCGAAACCATTTGTACTTCGAAAGAGATAACTTCTTTCGAGACTTGTGCTTGTCTTCATGACTTTGTTTTTCGGAAGTCTTTGTCTTAAATTTTCTAAGTGTTTACTTTGTAAGGAGAACTGCTTAGTCTTGGAAGACTGAGTTCCTCCTTCGAAAGTTCTTCATCATTATGCTTTGGAAGATCTTTAACATTTCTTCGGAAGTGCATCTTTGTCTTTGAAAGTCTTTGTTCAGTTGTACTTTAAAATCTTCTAAGTGTAGTTTTGGTTGTACCAAACTCATTTGATCCAACAGGAACTTTATGTTATATGTGCTTATGATTAAACAATATGTTTTTCTTCATTTTATAATAGTTATGCTTTCAAAATTTCATAAAATTCTTAATACGTTTTTATTTTGATTCTTTAAAATTGCAGAAAAAATTAAAAATCAATACGCCAAAATGGAAATGGAGGCAGGTGAGTCACCCGTTAATGAGTTAGAATGTTTAGAGCTTGCATTAGGACAAAGGCGTGGTTATACGAGAGGTGTTTGACGAAAAGTGAAAAATATCTCTCGTTATGAACCATCCAGTGAGTTATCATCACATCGGGATTCAAAAATAGAAGCATTAAAGCAACAAATGCATTAAATACAAGAAAGAATAAATGAATTTGAAAGAAGAAAGTATAATCCCTATAACGACGAAGATGATGAAGACAACAACAATTAGTAAGTTAATTTTCTTTGGTTTGTAAAACTTAAAATATGTTTACTTTGGTACTTTCATTTTGTTTGGTATGTAATTAACTAGAATTGTTTGATTTTCAGTTAGGTATTCGTCATTTTTAGTTTCATTTCTGTGTATTTGATATTAAATTTTAGTTAAACAAAAACCTGGAAAAAAATAAAACTTTAAAAATAAAATTTTTAGTCAGGAACCCTATGGTCACGACATGTCATCGTCATAGGTCGAAATTACAAAATAATTGATTAATTTAAAATATCTTTTAGTTTTGTTAATTATTATATTATAAAACATATGACGATGATCGTCAGAGTATATATTTTTTAATTTTAAATTTAAAAAATCATGATTAAAATAATACTGATAAGTATGTGGTGACGATGTGTCATCGCGATAGACGATTATGGCGACGGTGGCTATTGCGACGACAGGATTTTGACCTATTCCGATGACATTGTGGCTATTGCGACGACATTCGTCATCGACGACGACATTTGTGGTCGCGAATTCTTGTAGTGATATACATATGTATCAATTTGTAATATATATATGTATATATATAGGGGCTGGTTACTATAAAAAAGGGTAATTTTCGCGCGAAGCGTACGAAAATACCAGAGCGTGACACCTGTTTTTGGCGGAGGGTAGTTTTGCCTGCGCTACAATTATGCATAAAAGTTACATACTTACGTGAATTATGTGATAATTACGTAAGTTATGTTGATAATTACGCATTGAATAATCACGCAAGTTATACGCACATCACATATGTGTTTTCTTAAAAAAATGTTGTTTCTTTTAAAAAAAGTATAGCAATACTATAATCATATTAAAGAGGATAAAATACTTGTTTTTGTAGTGTATTTTTTTTAAAAATAATTCCATATGAAAAAAGTTATATGAGGCACATGTTTGTTATCAAAAGTTATATGAGGATAAAAAAAGTCCACAGCTATAGGCTATTTTGAGAACCGTCCTTCTTGTGAGAACTCGAGGAATCAATATGAGGCACATGTTTGTTATCACATGTAATTACATGTTACAAAGTATACAATTAAGAATTACGCACATGTAGGGATTATGTAAATGTAAGTACGTGTTACCAAATGTACAACTAAAATTTATGTACATGCAATTCATACAAGTTACGTATATATAAGTGTTTTGTTATTATCATCGTTTATTGGAGTTTAAATTAAAAAGTATATAATGATCTTAAAAATAAGGTTGAAGTTTACTCAGATATACTTTAAACAATTTAGAAAATTAAATAAATTAATAATTATATGATTGGATAGATGTGTTTTTCACGGTTTTCAAATATAAAGTTGGTTTTATTCGATCTCTCTCCTATATATACATACATACATATATATATAGGGGAGGGTTCCTAAGAAAACCTCAACTTATAAGAAAACTAAGAAAACTATTTTTAAACCATTGATCAAATTTGATCAATGGTTAATAACAATCAATGGTAAATCTGTAAATAAACATGTGTGCGAGCAACAGTAGGAGACACAGACTTTTTACCGGTGAAAGTGGGCCTACACCAAAGATCGGCATTGAGCCCATTTCCTTTCACAATAGTCTTGGATGAGATGACCAAGTCTATACAACAGCCAGTCCCGTGGTGCATGCTGTTTGCAGATGATATTGTCCTAATATCATATTCTAAAACGGTGCTTAACGAGAGGCTAGAACAGTGGAGAGCAGCATTAGAATGCAGTGGCTTAAGGATAAGTCGCTCCAAGACGGAATACATGCATTGTAACTTTAGTGGTGAGGCTAAAGAGGACACCCAAATCAGTATCCAGGGTATGACGGTACCACAGACGTCTACGTTCAAATACCTGGGCTCGTACGTACAAGAGGACGGAGAGATACACAGCGATGTAGCTCACCGTGTGCAATCAGGATGGTGCAAATGGAGAGCAGCATCAGGGATCCTGTATGATAAGAGGTTCCCGGCAAAACTAAAGGGAAAATTATACAGAGTGGCAGTACGTCCAGCAATGTTATACGGAACAGACTGTTGGGCCATAAAGAAATCGCACCAGAGACAAATAAAGGTCGCGGAAATGCGAATGCTGTGGTGGATGTGTGGACACACAAGATTAGATCGAATAAGAAACGATGTGTTTCGACAGAAGCTAGAGGTGGCTTGTATCACAGATAAAATATGAGAGAGAAGATTAAGATGGTTTGGACACGTAAAGCGGAGGCTAACGGTAGCACCCGTTAGAGCAGTAGAGAACATCAACATAGATGGTAGGAGGAGTAGAGGTAGACCTAGGTTGACTTAGGACGAGATAATTAGACGAGATTTGGTAGACTTGCACCTCTCTGAGCACATGATCGAGGATAGGAGTGTGTGGAGACGTATAATTAAAATTAAGGACTTTTAGCGGGTACTGTGGGTAGGAAGGGTAGACTTAGACTTGTGGCGGGACCCCTCATACGCGATTCTTGCTGCTTATTTGATGTATGCCCTTTTAAACATTTATGTGTTTTATACCTGTCTGTTGTATGTCGTTTATTATGATTGCTATTGCTAATGTTATTGATTTCGTTATTGAGTCGGGGGTCTCTTCGGAAGCGGTCTCTCTATCTCCCAAGATAGAGGAAAGACTCGCCACCACCTACCCCTCCCAGACCATGCTCTTGAGTGGGATTTACTGGGTATGTTTGTTTGTTTGTTTGTAATGGTAAATCTGTAAATATTTAATAGATAATTGATTTAATTAAATGATTCAAGGGTATAATAGGTAGATTCTAATTTTAAATTTGGAAATAACTAACATCCCTAATTATACTCTCTCTCTCTCTCCCCCCTCCCTCCCTCCCTCCCCAACTCCCTAGTCACAATGCTTCTCAAAAATAAAAAAAATACACAAGCAACTTCATCATTTTTTAAACATCAACGGTGTAAAGTTTCAGTCATATGTACATATATGTAAGCAAATATATAACTAGATTATATATACGTAAGCACACATGTAAACCTTGAAACATTTATTTAAACATGAACATGACCTGCTTACGTATATGTAAGCACACATGTAAAACTAGATACATATATTTAGCATGAATGTAAACATGCTTTCGTATATATAAGCACACGTGTAAACCTCAACGCATATTTTTATGCATGAACATAAACCTGCTTATATGTATATGTAAGCACATAAGTAAATCTGCTTACATATATGTATCTTAACAAAGATGAAGATGAAAATGAATATAAATAAAAACACAATTGATCACATCTTTCTTTGTCACTTACATATATGTAAACCTATGTGACACATTCGCCTTCACCGAGTAATCTATGTGAACCTCAATGTTGTTCTTCACGACTTGGTCTTCTTAACAACTTGATGATGTTCTTCTCACCTCTTATTCTTTGGTATGATTCATTTTGCATTTGTAAGCCTTGTTCTTCTCTAAATAATTTCCATGATTTAGTTTTTGTAGGTTTAAAATTGCTCTGTATTTCCATGTCCAGAAAAGCAAAAGATGAGTGGTGTATGCCAAGATATGCAAACAAAGTCGCCTGAAAACCCAAAGCCAGTGTATAAATCAAATAAACTTAAGTTAAAAAGAGGTTCAGTTCATTATCGGATCTTACCGGAGTGTGCCCTAGATATGAACGTCAAACGATTTTTGTATCTTATTAAAGAATGATGAGTGATAATTGAATAAATTAAAAGATAAGAGAGAAGCAATGGATTTAAATTTGAAAATATAATTAACTAAATTAACAGATTGAATAATTAAATAATTACCCTTTTTATAATTAAAAAATAAAAAATTATAAATGATATGATTGGTGGATAATGGTTTTCTTGGTTTTCTTCTAAGTTAGTGGTTTTCATTTGAACCCTCCACTATATATATATATATGTATGTATATATATATGTATGTATATATATATATGTATATCTATGTATATATATGTATGTATATATATATGTATGTATATATATATGTGTATATATATGTATATATATATGTATATATATATATGTATATATATATATATGTATATATATGTATATATATGTATATATATATATATGTAGGATCAGGATCATTACAGAACCATTTTTTATTTTCAGAACCAAAAGAACCATTGATTTACATAAATGTAAATTATAAACCATTGATTTACGTAAATGTAAGTTAAACCTGGTGATATTTAGTTGTTTTTTATAGTTTATTGTTCATGTCTGATATACACATATGTAAAACATGTCAAGTCTTATCAGACTTAATATACATTTATGTAAATCAATGGTTCTGTAGTTCTGAAAATAAAAAGTGGTTCTGTAATGATCCTAACCCTATATATGTATATATGTATATATATATGTTTACATATGTATATATATATATATATATATATCTGTGTGTGTGCGTGTGTGCGTGTGTACGTGTGTACTTGTGTGCGTGTGTGCACGTGTGTGTGCGTGTGTCTATTTATATGTCTATTAAATTCTTTCGTTCGCTCTCTAAACATGTCTATTAGTAACGATGTACATTCATAATGATATTATTACTATAACTATGTTTTTGAAAAGAGGGGTTAGCATTGGAGTTGCATTCCTTTTCCCTAAAGAGTGAAATTGAGTGAAACAGATCACAAACATATGGGGTTCTGATGTGTTTTAATAACACGTGTTCTAATATCTAGAGTTAATGGTTAGATGATCACTGTTATATAATGTAACGTAACATATTGTTCATACTACTATGACATCATGACACTTCAGTCTTTAAGTATCATTATCTTAAACAAACTCCGACAATTCATTTGTTCGATCTTACTATAAATTAAATCCCGGATAAATGGTGGTAACGCCCGTGGTGTCAAGATGGTGAATGTTCATTAACATTGCATGCAAAATGATAAGGGGGCTACGACCTAAGGCTTTTAGACATCACAGGCGGACCTACATTGAGCCGAGGGGTAACCTATGTTACTCCTCAACTTTTTACGCATAGTGTAAAAGAAATTACGGTTTTATGTAAAAAAATATGTATCGTTTTAAGTTACCTCTGAGAAAATATTACGTTACCCCTAAATGTTTTTCATACTCATAATTTAATATACAGTTTAAATTTTATAAAAAATGATCTTATATTTTGTAACAAAAATTACATTTTATAAAATTATAAATAACTAATAAGTCCAATATCAAACCCTTAATTTCCACAAATGGGGTAATACCGTTAGGCACGTGATGTACTAGTATCTCAGCTATTAGTTACACCAAACGACACATTTATAAAATATATAAAGTTTCCCAAATCAGAGTTAATTACGAAAACATTAAAGTAAACGCGAAGGCGTTTAAATTTATAATTCAAGTAACGCAAACTCGCGTAAAACCAAATAACTACGAGTTGATAGCAAAGGTAAATGTAATTAGTTGACCCAGACACTGATGAAATGCAATACGAGATGATCCTATCTTGCACACCTTAGGAACCTGAAATAAATATGTTAAAGTGTCAATACAAGGTTGGTAAGTTCACAGCCCCACTTTACTTACTTTCTTGGGATGAAAGAAACGCGTTTTAGAGAGGACCATATGGGCCATGGATAGGAGAGATTCCTGGTTCATAACGAATGTCTGGTCTCTAATATCACCAACGCATTTTGGGCGTACTGGCTGTAGATGAGAGGAGAACTTCACAGTTAAGCATGCTCAGGTGGCAACAATCCAGGGATGGGTGACCTCCTTGGGAAGTTTTCACCCAGGCAACCAAAAGCAAATCTGTGAGCTCCTCGTGGGCAAAACGGATAATATTGGTGGTATGAGGGGTCGGGTGTTACAGAATGGCATCAGAGCCACTCCTGTGCCATTTGAGATGTGGGACATACCTCACCAAGAATGGTGACTACTCGAGCTCATCGAGGACGATGAGTCCAGGGGGTGATTGTGACACCCTACATTTATCCCACATCGGTTGTAAACAGGAGAGATTCCTGCTACATAAGGAATGTATAGTGTCTAATATCACCAACACGTTTTGGGCGTATTGGTCATGGATGAGAGGAGAACTTGACAGTTAAACCTGCTCAGGTGGCAGTAATCCAGGGTGGGTGACCTCCCTAGGAAGTTTTCACCCGGGTAACTAAAAGCAAATCCGTAAGCTCCTCGTGGGATAAACGGACAATATTGATGGTATGAGTGGTTGGGTGTTATATCCAAAATACATAATAATACAATACAACATTAATTAACAAATCCAAAATAAAAATAAACCCAAAAAACATTAAACAACTTAATTAGCCCAGCTAATTAGCCCTAATACTCGTAACCAATAAAACATAAAACTTAAAAATAATAATAAAAACCATCCATCGCCCCATGCCCTCATTAACCCTTTGTCCCTTCCCACAGGCCACAACCAGTTAAACACCATCCACCCACACCGCCGATCACCCCACGTACCCAACGCCGACTGTCTGGTTGAACAGCGTCAAACTGCCGACTGTTGTGGCGTCCCTTGCCACCACCCATATGTGATCTTTCACCAATTAGGTATACGAAGTATAGATTTTAAAGATGAATTAGAGATTTAATATTAAAATTAATATTTGAATTTTGTTATTTCTAAATGTAATTTGTAATCTTATTATGTTATTTGTTATAAAATTAGGGAATTAAAAGATGAAAAAATAAGTTTTTATAGAAAATATTTTTAGAAGAAATTTCAAAAGTAGTATATTAATTCTAATAAAAATAATAATATTGGATCAACAACTCATTCGAGTTTAGTTCCTTCGAGTTCAACAATACACCACGACTTTTCTTCATGAGAAATAAAATAAATTCATATTATTGAGTTTTTTTGTAAGGAAAAAAAATAATAAATGAATACAACATACGTGGACTCATATATAATAGAACCATAGAAGATAAGGTATTAACATAAGGAAATGTTACTTCATTAAGGTTGGAAATTACAATATGAGAAACTAAAATAAGTTAGATGGGCTAGTGATCCACTTTTACATGAGAAAAACCTACTAATGTTAATAGTAATATGCAATAAATGTAAAATAGATAGTGGAATACGAGACGTAGTGCGGGAGCAAGTCACGCTACCATTGCGTCCTGACCTAAATAAGTCATCGACTTCTTGCTAATTAGTGAGAAACATCTCAATTTCTTAATGAGTGAGTTATACATCTTCATTTGGTTCCAGATCCACAAAGCCCCGGTATTATACATTCTGCAGTATATACGTATGTACTAATATAATCTAGCTATATATACATATAGATAAAGTTTAGAATACAATGTAGTTTTCACGAGCAAAGTGTATGAACAATATATATAGTAGACGTGTGGCTTCTCTACATTTTTACTCGGAGGGATATTTTCGTCCCCCAACTTGTTTTTGTTTCTTTTTGTGATATTACAACTGTTGTGTCAAGTGAAAGTTGAAGGTCTTGAAGTTGTAGAGGTGAAGAAGGCCATATTAATAAATAGGAAAAGTAAGAACTAGCAACTTGAATGACTTGCACTTAGGATTTATAGTTTTAATTGGCTTAGTAAACACAAATTAACTCATGAATGGGTTGAGACTAGTTCCATTTTCAATTCCATTTACTTCGTAAAATATTATGCGAGCCAGATGACCCTAAAGAGTTTACATTCCTATTCTCTAAAGAGTGACATTACTATATGCATTATTTTTGGTTTTTGTTTTTGTTTCAGCATAAGATTTACCTTCTTTTTCTAATTTCTTTCTTGAGTTTAGCTATATGAAGGTTTCATACCCTAAATTTATATATTTGATTTTTCGATAAATTCATTACTTTTTTATTTTTTTAATCTTCTTTAATAAGTTTTAAGATTTAGTGTTTTATATAATTCCGAACATGTCTTTACAACAAACTTATTTATATATTTACTATTCGTTGTAAATTTAAAAAGTATAAATTAATTACATAAAATGACATTTATCTATACAAATACTTTCACTTTTTAACCTTTATCTTTATTAATTACACTAAACAAGTTTTATGTATATAGTTTGTTTCACATTTGTTCCTTTAGTTTAATGTTCATCAGTTTGTGTCACATGGTTATCATTTGAGGATATATGTGTAAAAAACTTGCAGGTGGTATATATAATCCAAAAAAGTTGATATATTAGGAAAATATGATTGGTGTTGAGACCGAAAAGTAACACCTCAACAAAAAAATGATTGTATCGTATATTTATATGTCATTAATAAACTTAATTTGTTGTTCCAAAAAAGATAATATTTTTAATACATAAAGTTAGAATGAAGACCACATGAGTAATTTAGATGTTTTTCATAATCATATGATTATGAAAATCATATGATACGATAAATTTAATAAAACTGGCATTTTTAGTTTGAACAAAAACATAACTTCACGTGTCTTGCATTCTTTTTTATATATTAAGTTTATTAATGGTACTTAAATCATATGATATGATAAGTTTTTATATAACTAACTTTAATAAAATGATGATAAGAACATGTAAAATTTGTTTGAGGTTTTCCTTGTCAGTCTCAACTTTTTACAGTGTGTCGACATTTTACTAGTCATATTTTTCTAAATAAATTCATGTGACTTGCATTCGAATTTCTATGTATTAGTTATTTATTTATATATAAATCATATGGAGCAATAAGTTTTTATAGAACTAGTTATAAAAAAGAGATGATAAAAATATAGATAATTTGTTTGAGGCTGTATTCGTCAGTCTCAATGTATTATCGATCATATTTCTTTCATATGTCGATTAGTTTTTTAATTACCTGGATATGTTTTTACACATATACACTCATATGATGACTATGTGACCTAACTTAACGATGTAAATTAACGACCATTATACTAAAGGACACGGGATAAAACAAACGATATACATAAATGTTGTCTCATGTGATTGCTAAATATAAAGGTTGAAAAGTGAAATAAGTTACAATTATAAAGGTCCTTTTGTGTAATTTACTCATTTAAAAATTATATTTTGTGTTAGATTATAGAAGTTTCCAAGCTCAAACGTGCAAGCTGATCAAAGCTCATTTAAGATTTTGAATTTTTATAACTCAACTATTATCTGGTCCTCTTATAAATTTTAAAATATAACGTTATATAAAACCTTATTTATATTATACTAATTTTTGTCCACGTTAATATTTTAATCGTTACGTTTTTCCGGTTGCAACGTGTTTATTTCGATCAACATCCGAACATGAATTTATTTAGTGGTTTCATTTTTTGGCAATAAACTTTGAAATATTATTAACCGACCCACCACAACGTATACGGTTGTGATGCTTTTGTTTTTATATAAAGTTTTGCATGTTATCAGTTACTTAACTATTTTATTTTTTTATATAAAGTTATGTATATTATTAATAGTGGCGGGGCATGAACAAAGATGTAGGAGGATCGAAAGTCACAAAGGCCAAATCAGAGGGCCTGGACTCAATACGTAAAAAAAATTCGAATGAGATATGTATAAATTCCACTTCTGAGGGGCACCTTCAATACGCTGATTAGTGACAACATTTCGTCGCCATTTTTTAATTTATATTTTTAAGCCACCGCAATGTGGGGTGCTACTACTACTTGAATATTAAACACAAAAATATAGGTTTATTTTAATGTTTTTTTAAATATATTAAGTGTTTGAATCCTGGACTTAATAGTTAGAGCACTATATTGTAATGTTAGCTAACGTATTGTTCGTAAGACCATGGCATTGTGCCGTCCACTTATGCTTTTAAATACTACAAGGAATGAGTACATTCTATTGATAGCTTTTGTCGCCGCTAATACTAATAGCGGCGACTTGTCGCCGCTAATACTAATAGCGGCGACTTGTGGCGACTTGTCGCCGCTAAATAGTCTCCGCTAATGATTCGTCGCTAATGTGAACTTCGTCGCCGCTAAAAGTGTCGCCGCTAATGCAACCTTTTGCGGCGACAGCTGTCGCCGCTAATAATCAATTTTTCATTTAAATTTTTTTTTATTTTTTTTAATTTCCATTTTTAAACCTGTGTAAAAATAAACCCAGATTTCCATATTTCCTAACAAGACAAATAACATAAACATACGAATAATATTAAGATGTACAATACGAGGTTTAACAACACAAATAACATAAACATACAAATTGTTTAATTTCAACTTCAAATGTCGTTAAAATAAACTTAAACTACTTAACCGCTATCCTATTCATTGTCCTCGTCCGAATCATCATATTCATCAGCTTGTTGTGTACCTTTTTGGGAGGCAATAAGTTGCGTCATTTGTAACATAAAGTTTGCATTTTGAAACAAACTTGCGATTTGTGCCTACAAAACAAAACATACATTATAAGTTGTTATATCGTTTTGATCCATTTGAACATACATAATTCAACTTAAATTTACCTGTTTTGACCCGTTTCAGATAAACAAACAATGATGTAGTTAACACCTTCAAGTTTAAGCACTTAAAGTTTATTTTTACCCATTTTAACCCATTTTAACTCAAATTAGCATGGTTTTTACTATATCAAGTGTGTTTGTATCATTTTGATCCATTTCAACCAAAATGTACATAATTCAACTTAAATTTACTTATTTTAACCCATTTAAGATAAACCAACAATGATAAACTTAACACTTTCAAGTTTAAGCAGTTAAAGCTTATTTTTACCCAATTTAACCCGTTTTAACTCAAATTACCGTGTTTTTAACTATATCAAGTGTGTTTGTATCATTTTGACTCATTTCAACCAAAATGTACATAATTCAACTCAAATTTAGCCATTTTGACCCGTTTAAGATAAAACATCAATGATACACTTAACAACTTGAAGATAAAACGTATATAACTTTAATACCTCTGAAAATGTCTGGGGTGTTTGTTCCTGCTGATGGACAAAAGAAGTCGACTCTGCAGATGAAGACGGTTTATGCCCGATCCCTTTAATGTGTCCGTGACGTTCTCCCAACACCGACTCAAAAACTTCAACCTCGTTCAGTGATCTACAATTTTCATCGTTTTGGGATTGACTTAGCACATCAAACCGTCCTTTGAGCTGATTCTATATTAGTTAACAAGAAGTCATTTAATATATATATATATATACACACACACACACAAAGGCTTCATCTTTAATATTTCAAAACTCTACTTTATATAAAACTTACATAGTGTTGCTCAGCTAGCTCCGTATCAAAGGTCCCATCTTTACTGGTATGAGCATTCTGAAATGCCTCAAGTCTGCACTTATTCTGATTAACATTTAAAAGTATATTATATATTAAATAAATACTTATCTACAATACACATACAAATAATTAAAGCATTACCTCCTTGTAACAATAACTACTATACGAGGCAGTCCCACCATGATTAGTGTATTATTGTTGTTGCCGGTTTGCTTTGTTTGATGATGAGGCTTTTTTGTGTCCGTCACTTAAGAAAAAATCAATTGTTTTCCTCCAATTTTCATGATTCATTCCCTTTGGAGGGTTGAGCCTTGCTTGTTCCACATCTTCATATCCTCCAACACGCTCAAAGTGTCTTTTTGCAACGTTTTTTCGATCTCTGAATCGTTTGAGATATACAGAACGAATGCCACCCTCAATCTGAGCGCATTCACGATCTCGCAAAATCTCATCAAAGTCAAAGCGTCGCTACATTTAAGTTAAAACAAAATGAAGTTAATTAAACAAATACCGAACAATAAACATAAAACATATAAAAGTTACCGCCATATGCTCATCCAACGCATTCTTCTGAGCATCAGAAAGATCAGTCCACGAACGAACATTAAAGGGATAATTGGCCTCCATGTATATCCCAACCTCACGAACAAACATATCGTTAAGTTCACCGACTGGGCTATATGTAGCAGCTCTATCAAAAGGAAGAGATAAATGTCCTCCTTTCTTTTCTAACTCATGCTGTAACTTTTTATTTTTGGCCTTCCCTCTTCTTTTCCGGGAAGGCGAGCCTGCATTTATAATAAAAAAGCAATACTTACAATATATATTAATAATAAATAAATAAACATGAAAATATAATACTTACCATCCAACTGATGGCTTCCGGGCCCACCAAAAGGAGGAATCGGTGGATCCCCCGCGCCATCACCTCCATGGCTCATTACATCAGCCATGAGATGCACCAAAACAATCCAAAAATATATCATGTCTGTAAAAATTATAAGATATAAAACATAAAAATTAAAATAAGAATAAAGTTTTCAACTACAACAAGATATCATGTCTACAAAGTTTTAGATTAAATATATACTTAATCGGAGTCTCCCTCATATACTTCAGTCTCGCTGTTAGACCCCTCAGTGTCATAATCAAAATCCTCTTCATCATAATCACCCTCGTCCTCAGACATCACATTAGCAGTAACATTTGGTGGATTAACTTCATAAATTAGTTTGTATGAAATAAACTCCTATAATGCATTTGTTCTTACAATCCTTCATACAATTTTACTTCCGGTCCATTTTCAGATAATCTAATAGTTTATTTGATTAGTTGCCCTCAAATTATTTCATGTGCGTCAATCCACAAGGACAAACTCGTAAAAACATTCATGGATAAAAGGTAATAATGCAAGTTGTTTCTAGATGATGAATGTTCCATGTAAAACATATATATGTCCTTCCATACCTAATCAATTGGATGTTGTTTTATTAACATTACATGCAAAAAATACAGGGCCTAGCAAAGTTTTTCATTGGCTTGTCAACAAAACATCACCGGTTTTCTTCACTAGACATAAATAAATTCATTATTGAGTTTTTAGTAAGAGAAAAAGAAAAGAAATGATTACAAAATGTTGGAAATTTATTGATGATAATAATATTGTTATTAATGTTTCCTCAATAAATTAAGATGTTGAATGAAAATTAATATGTTAAATGACATTAGGAATTAATTAATGGTGTGGGAAGTTGTTTCAGAAAGAAAGAATATAAAATGATTTATATTCTATAAACTCTTGATTATATTGTTTTCTAAAGTATCAGACTAAGTGGATTCCCGAAGGGTGAGAAGCACCCTTAATTCGCACTCGCACACGCGCACGCGCGGCGTGGGCATGTGGGCACAATGTGACCCTTTGTTGGACCAAAAGAATCAATGAGCCAGATCAGAAAAACCTTTAAGTCCCACAGACATCACAACAACTGCTGAAGACTTCATCAGCTAATGATGACAACAACTGAAGACTTCATCAGCTAATGATGACAACTGAAGACTTCATCAGCTGATGAACAAAGACTGAAGACATCAGCTGATGTACAAAGACTGAAGACATCAGCTGAAGTACAACAACTGAAGACATCAACTGATGTACAAAGGCTGAAGACATCAGCTGATGTACAAAGACTGAAGACATCAGCTGAAGTACAAAGACTGAAGACAACAACTGAAGACATCAGCTGAAGACATCAGCTGATGACAACAGCTGAAGTTCAAGTCTGAAGACTTTAGAGGTTGTCACAACAGCTGAAGAAGTATTACTTCTTCAGCTGTTGTGATGGTTTTCTCTTTCAGTAGTTTCCTTTCAGTTGTTTCCTTTCAGTAGTTTCTTATCAATAGTTTTCTTTTATGTTTCAGTACTTTGTAAAACGTCTGAAGAGCATGTTCTTCAGACGTTATAGTTTCAATAGTTTCTTTTCGGTAGTTGTAATAGTTTACACTTGTCTTTTGTAAGAAGATGTCAGCTGTTAGACATCTTCAGTAGTTTAGTCTACTTTCAGTAGTTTGTTGTAATAACGGTTAGATGTCACTGTCAAGTGACATCAGCTGACGTCATCCTTCCTATAAAAGGAAATATGACCTAATTGTAACCGGGCCGAAGCGTGTGTTGGATGAATATATACCTTTTGGCAGAAATTCTCTCTCTCTCACTATAACCTTACTGTTTCATTGATACATCGTGTGTGTTCTTATTATAATTTGTTCTAATTCGTACGCTATTCCGCTGCAAATCCAATCTAATTGATCAAACTAGATGCTGAGATCCTTTCAAATGGTATCAGAGCAGGTTAATCATTGATCGATTTAACAATTGATCATTGAAACTGCTCTTTAGACATCTACGTTTGATCGAATTAGCAAATTTGCAAGAATCGGTTATAGAGATTGAGTTTCTGTTGCTTCTGGTCATTCAATTTGAGGTTCTATGTGGTTTTGAGCTAGATTTACTGAAATTACTTTGAATTTGCTTGAATTTGTTCAATGGCGACACCAACAAATGATCCTCACAATACTGGCTCCTCAACAAAGCCTCCGATGCTTGTTAGGAGTGAGTATAACATATGGCAACGACGTATGCTCCATCACCTGTTTATCAACAGCGCTGGTTGTTGGAAATCAGTGGTGCATGGACCATACGAGCCTATGGTGAGTACTCCGTAAACAAATGAGAGGGTTCTGAAGAAATCTGATCAGTATTCGGATGCAGATCTTAAGATGTTCGAAATTGATGCTAAAGCCCATGGAATTCTGGCCATGGCACTGCCTAATGAAATCTATTCAGGGCTTATGCATCATGAAACTGCTCATGACCTCTGGGTTGCTTTGAAAGAACAATTTGGAGGAACCGATGAGGTCTTAGCAAACACTAGGGAAATCCTCGCCCAACAATACGAGACATTCTCTTATAGGAAGGGTGAGACTCTGACTCAACAGTTTGAGCGATTCTCATGTTTGATTTCTGAGCTGAAAATGGTTAAACAAGAGTATTCAAACAGCCATATGAACAACCGATTCCTCAGATCCCTGCCTGAGAGATGCGACACATACACTATTGTCCTACGATCTAGTGCAAATCTGAGCACTCTATCTCTCACCCAACTTCATGGGAAACTGCTTACATTTGAAAGAGAGATAGAACAGAAAAGGAAGTTGTCCTCATCTAGAAAGCTCACTGATGACTTTGTATCAGGTAATACTGCACTGATAGGTCAGGAGTCAGAGTATGCTGCATCAGAAAGTGCCGATGATGAGCATATTGATTTTTCTACTAATGTAGAATATGCTTTTGTTGGTGTGGATGGCAGTTCAGGTGGTAGCAGTGATAACTGGTGCTTTTTGATGGAAGATTTGAAGGGCATTCCAGATGATGATCTGGAAGAGATGGATATTTTGAACCAAATGGCAATGATCAATATCAGATCTCAAAAGTTCTACAAAAGAACTGGTAGGAAATTCTCTGATCTCTCTGGCAAAACCAAAGTTGGTTTTGATAAGAGCAAGTTGAGGTGTCACAAGTGCCATAGGATTGGACACTTTGCTAGAGAGTGTAGATCATCTGGATCTAACTCATCTGCACCCTTTGTGACCTTCCCAAGCAATAGCTCATAAAACAAAGGGCAACATTCCACTAGTTCTGGTCATCCATCACAAGCTCAGTCATCACCTGCATATTTTGTCCCCCAAGGTCATATGCCATATCCTTACCCCTGCTATTACATGCCTCAGCCAAACCAAGTTCAAGCACCCATTGCTCAACAACCACATGCCCTTCCTGAGCCTCAACCATCACAATCTCATCAACAATCTCAACCTCAACAACACAGCTTTTTCACCCCAGGAGTTATTGGCTGGAGCAGTTTACCAGATGATATGTCTGGTCATGAACAACTGTTTCTTGGTGCTGGTCAACATGGTGGTGACAATCCCTTTGGAAACCTTGCTCTCATGGCCCTGGAGTCCGCTGATGGTTCTTCTTCAATTGCTTCATCACAGGTATCACAAGTATCTTCAGAGGCCAAAGCCAAGTTATTAACTGCATCATGCATAGCCACATTTGCATCTATTAGAGAAGCAAATGTAGCTTTAATTAATAAAAATCTTGAGCTAGAGCAAGCACTTTCCAAAATAAAAGCTGAGTTTGAGTCTGTTTTGCATGATAAAAATGATGAGATTTATAAACTAAAATGCCAAATCACAGATGATAAGGCTATGGAAGAGGTACTTCTAGAGAAGTATAAGGACCTCAAAGAAACACTTGCAACTACCCAAGTAGAGTGTAAACGCTGGGTAACCTCTTGCAAGGGTTTTGAAATGCTTCTCAGCAAGCAATCAGCTTCAAATATGAAGTTTGGAATTGGTTATAATCACACTGCTCCTCCTACAGATTTTACTCCCAGGCTAGAAGTAGAATCTGAAGGAGAAAGCAATAACCAATCCACCTCATCATATGATTCATCTTCTGATAAAGCACCAAAGTCAGAGGATGAAGTCAGCATTAATTCCTCACAAAACCAATCAGCTAATGCTGAAACAGCTGATGGTTCAAATGCTGACAGTCACGTGATCAAACAGTTGATCATTTCAGGTGTTGTCTCACAAAGTACTGAAAGTACTGAAGCACAAGTTATAATACCTGAAGAACAAACCCAAACTACCGCAAGTACTGAAGGGAAGAAAACTGCTAGAAAGGGTTTGAAAACTACTGAAGAAGATATTAGGAAAGCAAGTACTGAAAGGAAAAAAATTGCAAGTACTGATAGAAAACGGCTGAAGAACAAATCTTCAGTAGTTTCATCTTCTTCAGTAGATGATCAACTAAAGATGAAGAAGAAGCCATGTGAAATATGTGACTTATTCAATCATCTTACTGATGATTGCTGGTATAGAAAGGGTTCCAAACTCAATCAAAATAAGAACATTAAAAAGAAGATTAATAAAATGAAAGATGAGTTTGAAACCAAGTTTGTATCAGTAACATCTCAACCTGAAACCCCAAAGTCCTTAAAGAAATCCAAAAAGAAGGAAGGGGTTCATCAGGCAACAGCTGAGGTTGCTTAAAGGAAGATGGTGCAACACAGGAACCCATCACAGCCAAGAGCTGATGTGTCTAATGAGCTAAAAACTTTAGCAAACAATCAGACACAACTGTGAAGTCACTGGATCGGTAAACATCCGAGCATGTTCTTGACGGAAGGTGATAAACCAAAAGATAAACAATAACACGAATAATAATCGAATGATTTTATTGATAAAACATAACGATTTTAAGCTCGTTACAACTTGAGAATCAAGACTTTTGGCAAGGGGAGATCGAGCATGATCTCCCCTCTCATCCGGCAGCGCTTGGGCGCCGGGCACACTATCAAAAACCCTTAGGTTTCTACATATTGAAACTGGTATATATATAGGCCTCGGCCCATATTAGATGCGACTGGGCCCATTCGTGCGATTGGACCATACGTATGGTTCAATCGTACGACTGGACCATTCTTATGGCTCAGTCTTACGAATGCCCCAATCGCATCTCTCAGTCACACGACTGGTCCATTAGCATGGCTCAGTCGTACGACTGAGTCTCATTCGCATATGCTCCTGCGAATGACCCAGTTTCATGTGTTTACAAGGTGTATAACATTAAGCCTAGACTATTCGTCAAGCGACGGACATACTATATATGACTATATATGTTCCAACAAATTCCCCCTTGGACGTTACTTGCGAATAGTAAATAACACCTCTTACAATCTTCAGTCAATCTTTGCTCTGGTTTCCAATAGAATCAAACAAAAAACCATATTGTTGGAGCATATATAGTCATATATAGTGTGTCCGTCGCTTGACGAATAGTCTAGGCTTAACGTTATACACCTTGTAAACACATGAAACTGGGTCATTCGCAGGAGCATATGCGAATGAGACTCAGTCGTACGACTGAGCCATGCTAATGGACCAGTCGTGCGACTGAGAGATGCGATTGGGGCGTTCGTAAGACTGAGCCATAAGAATGGTCCAGTCGTACGATTGAACCATACGCATGGTCCAATCGCACGAATGGGCCCAGTCGCATCTAATATGGGCCGAGGCCTATATATACCAGTTTCAATGTGTAGAAACCCAAGGGTTTTAGATAGGGTTCCTGGCGCCCAGGTGCTGCCGGATGAGAGGGGAGATCATGCTCGATCTCCCCTTGCCAAAAGTCTTGATTCTTAAGTTGTAACGAGCTTAAAATCGTTTTTTTTTTTTTGGTCTGGAACAAATGCGGATGAGTCAATGCAGAAGGTGACGGAAGGTGATAAACCAAAAGATAAACAATAACACGAACAATAATTGAATGATTTTATTGATAAAACATAACGATTTTAAGCTCGTTACAACTTAAGAATCAAGACTTTTGGCAAGGGGAGATCGAGCATGATCTCCCTTCTCATCCGGCAGCGCCTTGGCGCCGGGCACACTATCAAAAACCCTTAGATTTCTACACATTGAAACTGGTATATATATAGGCCTCGGCCCATATTAGATGCGACTGGGCCCATTCATGCGATTGGACCATACGTATGGTTTAATCGTACGACTGGACCATTCTTATGGCTCAGTCTTACGAATGCCCCAATCGCATCTCTCAGTCGCACGACTGGTCCATTAGCATGGCTCAGTCGTACGACTGAGTCTCATTCGCATATGCTCCTGCGAATGACCCAGTTTCATGTGTTTACAAGGTGTATAACATTAAGCCTAGACTATTCGTCAAGCGACGGACATACTATATATGACTATATATGCTCCAACAACAACTTGTCATGATGGTTCAACATCTATTGGGGAGAGTCAACTAATTAGATGCTCCTATACTGAAACCACAGAAAAGGAAAACCAAGCCAAAGGAATCCTTTTCTACACCATCTCCACCACCTCGGACTGTCAATCATAACAAACAAGTTAGTATTCAATCTATTGATGAGAACAGACCCAAAACCAAAAAGGTTTGGGTCTCAAAAACTAACTAATTTATTGTGATGAATGCAGGGTTCTTCAGCATGCCAAAGAAGCATCTGGTATATGGACAGTGGAGGATCCATGCATATGACAGGGAGCAGCTATCTTCATGACTACTCTAAAGGAAAGAAGGGGTTTGTCTCTTTTGGAAATGATACAAAAGGTTACATAATGGGCAAAGGCTTTGTTTCCAATGGTGAAATAAGGTTTGATGATGTTAACCATGTGGAGAATCTCAAGTACAACCTCTTGAGTGTTAGTCAAATATGTGATAAAGGCCATGTTACACTTTTCACCAGCCAGAACTACAGGATTCTGTCATCTAAAGTTCTGAGTTTGATTGATAAGGTGTTGGATAAACATACTCTCCTGAAGGCCAATAGGACAGGAAGGGTATATGCCTTAGACCTTTCCAAGAAAATTGATCTAAAAGGCCATCTTTGCCTATTCTCCAAGGCTTCTCCTCAGGAATATGAACTATGGCATAGAAGGATTGGTCATGTGAATCTAAAAAACATGAACCAGCTAATTCACCATGGTTTAGTAAGAGGGTTGCCTATGAAGGAGTTCAAATGTGATGACAACTGCACTGCTTGCTTAAAAGGGAAGCAACACAAAGTATCATTCCCTCCAATAGAAGAGCCAAAGTCCACTGCCTGCTTGCAATTATTGCATATGGATATTTTTGGTCCTGTCAGAGTGATGAGCATGGCAAAGAAGAAATACTGTCTGGTAATTATGGATGATTACTCCAAATTTGTATGGACTTTCTTCTTGCACTCCAAAGATGAAGCTGCACAAGCTATTATGAACTTGGTGTTGTATGTTGAGAAACAATATTCCCTTCCAGTCAAGTGTGTAAGGAGTGACAATGGCATAGAATTTAGAAATCACACGCTTGATGATTTCTATTTGTCAAAGGGAATCAAGAGGCAATTCAGCATTCCAAGAACTCCTGAGCAAAATGGAGTAGTGGAGAGAAAGAACAGGACACTGGTTGAAGCTGCCAGGTCAATGTTGGCTGATTCCGGCTTGCCATTGACATTTTGGGCTGAAGCTATCAACACCGCTTGCTATGTGCAGAATAGAGTATTAGTAAATCAGAGGTTGATGAAGACTCCCTATGAAGTGCTACATCATTTGGCCCCTTTGATTTCATTCTTTAGAGCATTTGGGTGTCCCTGTTACATTCTCAACACAAAGAATCCACTCCAGAAGTTTGAATCAAAGGTGGATGCAGGGTATTTTGTTGGTTATTCATCTACTTGCAAGGCATACAAAGTTTTCAACTGCAAAACAAAGATGGTTGAAGAGACTTTGCATGTGAAGTTTAATGAATCTCCAAAGGACAAGATTCCACAAAACCCTTTGGAGTTATTTGATTTGGACATACTGCAATATGTTCCTTCTCAGTCTCTAGCTGTTGTTCCTGTCAATAGTTCTCCACCTGGTGATACTGATGATGATGTAGTCAGTACTCACCTTTTCAGGTTTAGTGACCAACTGCCTGATCTAAACCTGATGCTCCTGTAGCTTCAGCAGCTCCATCCACAACAAATGCTGATGAGATTTCTGCATCCTCTACTTCATTTGAGTTGCCATCACCAACATGGTTTCAAGAATCTTCATCAACATCTGTTGCTGCTGAAGGTCCTACAAACACTTGCACATACCTCATTGTTTATCAAGAGCTGAAGGATTATCCAATGTCTCAAATCATTGGTGATATCAATGCTGGAGTCTCAACCAGAAGTCAATTGTCCAATTTCTGCTTCTATGCTCTCTTCATCAGTCAGCAAGAGCCAAAGAACTATCATGTTGCATTAAGAGACAATGGATGGGTTGAAGCAATGCAGCTTGAGCTTCTTCAGTTCAAAAAGCAGCAAGTGTGGGAGCTTGTTCCTTTACCCCAAGGTAAGTGTGCAATAGGCACTAAGTGGGTGTTTAGGAATAAAACAGATAAAAAGGGCCAAATTGTTAAGAACAAGGCCAGACTGGTTGTACAGGGGTTTGCACAAGAAGAAGGTATTGATTATGATGAAACCTTTGCCCCTGTAGCCAGACTGGAGGCAATTAGGTTGTTCTTAGCTTATGCTACTTTTCATAATCTTAAAGTTTTTCAAATGGATGTTAAAAGTGCATTTTTATATGGTAAAATAAAAGAAGAGGTTTATGTGTGTCAACCACCAGGTTTTGAGGATAATAAACATCCAGATTGGGTGTATAAGCTTGATAAAGCTCTATATGGGTTGAAACAAGCTCCTAGAGCCTGGTATGAAACATTGTCTAACTTTCTTCTTCAAAATAATTTCACTAGAGGCTCCATAGATAAAACTTTATTCATTAAGAAAGTAGGGCAGCATAAGCTACTTGTTCAAATTTATATTGATGATATTATTTTTGCATCCTCTGATCCACAGTTGTGTGATGAATTTGCAAACTTAATGCAAAAGAAGATTGAAATGAGTGCTATGGGAGAATTACAGTTCTTTCTGGGTTTGCAAATCAAACAAAGGACTGATGGAACCTTTATTCATCAGTCCAAATATACAAAAGATCTTTTGAATAAGTTTGATTTACAAAACTGTAAGCCCTGTTCTACTCCCATGAGCAGCACCACACAACTGGATGTTGATCAGAAAGGTAAAGCGGTTGATGAAACCCTTTACAGATATATGATTGGGTCCTTGATGTACCTTACAGCTTCTAGACCAGACATTATGTTTGCAACATGTGTCTGTGCTAGATTTCAGGCTGCACCTAAAGAATCCATTTGATTGCCGTCAAAAGGATCTTTAGATACTTGCAAGGTACTCAATCTCTAGGACTTTGGTATTCTACTGGGCACTCTTGCAAATTAGTTGCTTTCTCAGATAGTGACTATGCAGGGTGCAAAGTCACCAGAAAATCAACTTCTGGTGGATGCCAATTTCTAGGCAATTGTTTAGTTTCTTGGTAGAGTAAGAAACAAACTTCAATTGCTACATCAACTGCTGAAGCAGAGTACATTGCTGCTGCAAGTTGTACATTCTAGGTACTCTGGCTTTAGAATCAATTATTGGATTATGGCATTACAGAGACTAAGACACCATTACTCATGGATAGTGCTTCAGCTCTTTGTATTGTTAAGAATCCAGTCCAGCATTGTAGGACCAAACATATTGAGATCAGACATCATTTTATTAGGGATTGTTATGAAAAAGGTCTGATTGATCCAAAGTTTGTTCCTAGTGCTGATGAGCTTGCAGATATATTTACTAAGCCTTTAGACAGTGCAACTTTTCAAAATCTTGTATTGAGGCTGGGTATGCTGCAGCTAGAATAAATTGACTAATACTGATGCTCTCAGGTCACTAGTACTGATGAGCATTAGTATACAAAAGTCAAAAAAAGTACTGTTGAGTTATTTTGTCTTCAGTATTTTTCATATCTACTGATGTGTTATAACTACTGAAGACTAAAATACTTCAAAGTACTGAAGTACATTATTTGTTGAAAAGAACTGATGAAGTTACAACTACTGATGTGGTTATAACTACTGATGTCTATTTCTAACAAATAAGTACTAAAGAACAAATTTTGTCCATAAGTACTGATGTGTAATCTTACACATAAATACTGAAGACAATATTTGTTCACATGCTCTGAAGAATAATTTATTTTATCAGACCTTTTGAACATCTGTTCACAAGAGCTGAAGAATAAACATTCACAAGAGCTGATGACCAATGAAACGTTTGAAAAATCAGACAAGGTCTGATGAGTAAGTGTTGAGGTCAGAATGAAACAACTGAATTGACGACAACAGCTGATGAGTAACTTTACTCCTCAGCTGATTCAAACAACTGATGTTTCATTTCAAAACAACTGAAGGACAAAACCATGTCTTCAGTAGTTTATAACAACTAATGACTAACACCAAGTACTCAGTTGTTTACAACCTCTGAAGGACAAAACCATGTCTTCAGTAGTTTCAACTACTGATGACTAATACCAAGTCCTCAGACGTTTATAACAACTGAAGCCAAAACCATGCCTTCAGTAGTTTATAACTACTGATGACTAATACCAAGTCTTCAGTTGTTTAAAACCTCTGAAGGTTAAAACCATGTCATCAGTCGTTTAAAACAACTGATGACTAACACAAAAACCTTCAGTAGTTTTCCTTCAGCCGTTTCATACCCATATCATATAAATACCTAACCCTAACTTCAGAGTTTTTCATTCTCTCACAAACCTAACGTTCAAAAACTCTGAAACCTCTCTCCTCACATTAATGGCAACCATGCAGCTCAAACCAAGACACAACTGTGTTGCCTACCTTACCAAGTCACCCTTTTGGACCAAGTTTGATACTGCCATTGATCTAATGGTCCATTCTCCATACAAAACGGCCTTTCTTCTTAATCCTACCATCTACGCCGAATCCCTAAACCAGTTCTGGACGAACGTCACCCTTACCACTGGGGAGAATGACACCGAGGTCTCTCTCCAGTCGTTCGTCAACAACCAAAAGGTGGTCATCACTTCTGCAATCATTCGCCAAACCCTATATTTGAATGATGCCACCTTCATCACTAAGTATTCAAAGGGCACAATCGATCTATCTTTTGCCCACCATGGATACCAGGGTGATCTTAGTGCTTCTACCATCCACAAGAAGCACTTCCATGATGCTGAACGATTGATCTTTCACATGGTCAATGTCCGTCTTGCCCCTAAAACTTCTTTATGGGATCAAATGTCATCCAGGTGGCAACAGGTATTGTATTCCATCCTAGAGCAACAAAATTTAAATTTTTCTAAAATAATATTAGAACTTAAAGATATGGCTGTGAAACCTTTGGCTAACCGATGGATATTATATCCAAGGTTCATCATGGCCATCATTGAAAACCAGCTTCAAGCTGAGGGACTTGTTGGCCTTGGAGTCCCTGCTTTGGCAGTATTGCCTGAAGTATACTCCAGGCACAACTCAGACCAACATCTCAAACAGGCTACCAAGCTGCTAAAACCCAAGCAGCGGGAACCCACAGCCTCCACTTCCAAATCCAAAGTCCCCACCAAACCCAAAACCAAAAAGCCCAAAAAGGCTACTCAGGGAGATGAGTCCCCTAAGAATGCCCCTGCACAACAAAGGCAGGAAGTAGCTACTGGTCTTAATCCCCCAGTAGTTACAAGGACTCTACCAGCCTCAACCGCTCAGGCATCCTCTCAACAGGAGCCTGAAGCAACCATTTTCGGGGCAGCCACATCTCTGGAACCTTTCTCACTTGAGAAGGTTACCATTGAAGAGCACCATTCTCCCCAGGTGCACATAGCTTCACCCCAATCTCCCACTGCAACCACCTAAAAAGCCCCAAATTTATCATAGCAGAAGTGATGACTTAGCTCAACACTCCACCCTCTCCCCAGGCACCTATCACAACTGGGAAAACCCCAACCAATGAGGGGGAGGAACCTAGTGTTGCTGAGAACCCCCAACACAGGGATTATCATGTTCAATCTCCCAGTGTGGCAGAGGAGATAAGAACATCTGGTGAGGCTGCCACTCTTCCTGATTCAGCACATGAACAGGATGCAGCTGGTAAAATCTCTAAGTCCTCACCAGAGGCAACTGCCGATAAAGGATTCTCTCCTGAGGCAGGAAGTCCCCAGTACCAAGACAAAGGGGCACATGTGATTACTGAGCCACACTCAGCACATGTACATCCTGATCTAATCAGAAGGTCAGGTGATTCAGCTACAACTGATGATGACCTGGGCTTCTTTTATGATGTTCTAGCCCAGAACACCATTCTTGAGGATGAGGTGAGTAGACTCAAAGAGCTACTTGCCAAAATGACTCAAGAATCAAGTCCATCTGCCACTATTCACCCACAGATGACACCTTCCTCTGAAGGTCTCACAAACACAGAGCCACTCCTAAAATCTCAGCCACCAGCCCCTGCTTCTAGCACTATTTCTCAGGGACAGAACCCCCTGAGCAAATGGTTGCTATCTTTCAAAATTCCCTGCCTCTCATCACACCCATCATCACTGACATAGTGCATAAAACCCTTGATGAGAGGCTTGCCTCAAACATACAAACCATGGTGGATGATGTTGTGACTAAGAGGCTTTCTGATAGTCAAACCCCTGCAACCAATGCAACCAAAAAGGGGGAGACTCAGTCAGTGAAAGCAATCAAGAGGAAGAGAATGAAGGAGGAGAAAGAGAAAGAGAAAGAAGTAGAGAAGGAGGTAGAAACTGAGATGGAGATGGTAGTGGAGACTGAGAAAGAGAAGGAGAGTGAGAAGGAAAAAGAAAAAGTGACTGAAAGTGAAAAAGACTTTCATGTCACATATAAAAAGAAGAAGGGTGGAGAAAAGGAGAAGGAAAAGGAGCTAGCAGTTCTTGTCAAGGAAGCTGATGCCCAACATAGCAGGTCAATTGATAAAATCATTGATCAGCTGTTTAGGCAAGGCTTTGACACTGCTGAGCTACATAGTGAGATAAGGAAGTTGGAAGTAAAGGAGATTGAAAGCCGATGGTCTAGTCATAGTGAACAAGAAAAGGAGAGATTAGAAGCTATGGCCAGATTCATTTCGAAGTATCTGGGGAGATCAGTCCTGGAAATCAAATCATGGTCCAGGGACAGCATCTTGGAAATAACCATGAAGATCTGTTCGTCTGAGGTATTCACCAAGGGGCTGATGATAGAAGCCCTAAGTGAAGCTGGTGCTGGGAGCAGGACTGAACTAGCCAAGCAAACCAAAACCTCACTGACATCCAAATTGCTAGAACAGCCTGCCCAATCTCCCACACCAAAATAATCCACATCACAACCCTCAAAACCAACTCCCTTGCCCACAAAACCAATAGCCGATGATGCACCCCAGAAGAGGAAGAGAAGGGTGTTGAGGCTTGAAGAAGAAGAAGAAGATGATGATGAAGATGAGGACAGGCTGCCAATTTCAACTGTCATTCCATTGTCGAAGGCCAAAAGTCTCCCTCCAACAATTACTCCTGAGACCCAAAGGCAAATTGTTAAAATGAAGCTAGAAGAAGAAGAGCTTCACAAACAGCATGATGAGGAACTGTTGAGAAGGGTTGACAAAGCTTATGCTACCACTTTATCAATAATAAATATGAAGAAACATGCTCAGAGATTATACACTCTCAAACACACATTTCAATATCAAAAAGAGAGAGTGAGGATTTGGCCTGATCCCAGGGTGTCTCATAGGATTCATAAGAAAGATATTCCATAGAGATACAATGGCCAAGTAAAGAAGATCGTAGATGGAGTGATCACACTGGCCATTGTAGTATCACCCTGGGAAATCCTTGATGACTTCAAGAAAGCCTATAAAGCTAATCAGCCCCCATAAAAGATGCTGGAGAATAAAGTGGAAAGGGGATGGTGTATAAGAGGCTTGTGGAAGTTAGGAAGAATGAGCTCCAGTTGTTTCTAGAGGGTAATCACCCTGATGAATTTGCATACAGAGCTATAACAACTGTGGAGCTCAAGAATGGAAAGCAGGTCAAATACCTCTCTGTGTATTATGGGCCTGAGTCACTTTTTAAGGGAGAAGCAGAAGAGCTCACCATGGAGGAACACGTAATCTTCCTTGAGGCCTACACAAGAGAGTCTTATAGACTCATAGTTGGGAAATAGGTTTCATGGATGGGGTAACAGCTCTGTGTACAGTTCCCCAAGATAGAGTTCCCATCCATCCTTTGACAATCATACTTTTCAAAACCTCTTCCCAAGCCTGTGCTGATTTGCGTCATTTCTGAGCTGATCCAGAAGAAAAAGACCAATCTTTCTGCCAAATAAGTGGGACATCAAATAAGCTTAAAGGTTTTGGCTGCATTAGTTCAGGGGGAGTTTGTTGGACCAAAAGAACCAGTTAGCCAGATTAGAAAAACCTTTAAGTCCCACAGACATCACAACAACTGCTGAAGACTTCATCAGCTGATGATGACAACAACTGAAGACTTCATCAGCTGATGACTGAAGACATCAGCTGATGTACAAAGACTGAAGACATCAGCTGAAGTACAACAACTGAAGACATCAGCTGATGTACAAAGACTGAAGACATCAGCTGATGTATAAAGACTGAAGACATCAACTGAAGTATAAAGACTGAAGACATCAGCTGAAGTACAAAGACTAAAGATAACAACTGAAGACATCAGCTGAAGACATCAGCTGATGACAACAGCTAAATTTCAAGTCTGAAGTTTAAGTTATGAAGACTTCAGAGGTTGTCACAACAACTGAAGAAGTATAACAGCTGAAGAAGTATACTTTAGTTGTTATGATGGTTTTCTCTTTCAGTAGTTTCCTTCAGTTGTTTCCTTTTAGTAGTTTCTTATAAGTAGTTTTCTTTTATGTTTCAGTACTTTGTAAAACGTCTGAAGAGCATGTTCTTCAGACGTTGTAGTTTCAGTAGTTTCTTTTCAGTAGTTGTAATAGTTTACACTTGTCTTTTGTAAGAAGATGTCAGCTGTTAGACATCTTTAGTAGTTTAGTCTACTTTCAGTAGTTTGTTGTAATAACGGTTAGATGTTACTGTCAAGTGACATCAGCTGAAGTCATCTTTTCTATAAAAGGAAAGATGACCTAATTATAACCAGGCCGAAGCGTGTGTTGAATGAATATATACCTTTTGGCAGAAATTCTCTCTCTCTCTCTATAACCTTACTGTTTCATTGATACATCGTGTGTGTTCTTGTTATAATTTGTTCTAATTCATACGCTATTCCGCTGCAACTCCAATCTAATTGATCAAACTAGATGCTAAGATCTTTTCACCCTTTGATGGCGCACTTTGCACTTCGCACACTCGAATCTGGTTAGGTGAGACTGGCCTTGGTGTGCGGTCAGAGTCCATATGCCTCTAACTCGTAATAGTTTCCATTACAGGTTGGCCGAAACCGACAACTGTTAATGACGAATTAATTGAGCAATTACGATTAAGAGTTAAATGGCTGAGTGATGGTTGAGTTGCTGTTACAGTTCGAATTCCACTATAAACACAAAGGGTGCCTCAGCAGAAAAACACACCAACACAACTTAAAAACCTGCAGCAAACAGGTTTTCTAAACATCCTCCATCTCTCTACTTTCTCTTCTACAAACAAGTTCGGGTTCTAGATCAATCCCGGTAGTACTAATAGCTACGGCTGTTGTACCCTGGGAAACAAAACGATTTCTCTTGCGAGGCTCGAAATTTGTTTTAAGGTCCCCGCGTTAAACACGATCCTCAGGTTCGATATTTCTGTTCATCTATTTCTTTAAATTTATAATTGTCAAGAGGATTGTAATTGTTAATTTCTGTTCCTTTGTATTGATTATATTAATAAAATTATTTTAGTTTAATTTTCATATGAACGGTTCCTACAAACTTAAAACAAATTTAGAAACACCGTTCATATGTATATTATAAATTAATCTGTCTTTTTTAAAGTTTAATTTTTTAACTATTTTTTTTCTTATTCACAGGTGATCTTCAGAGTTGGACTTAGAACATCTGTTGTTGAATTTTATAGAATTCTAAAAACTGTTTGAAATTTTTCGTCCAATTTTCTTTAAAATTAAACTAACTTAAATTGTTTCTTTCAAATGCTTTCTCAACTCTAGCTCGCAATCCTCTAGGGTAATCTAGGTAACCTAGTGGATTCATTAATAGCAATCTCTACATCGATGGGCTCATCGATGTTCCTTCTCCCAACATGCAACTTACAACAGAAAGCAGTAGAAACGAAACTACTACTAGCATCGCATACAAAGCATATATGCACAAATTTAAATTACCAGAAATGTACCAGACGTCAAGCCGAAGTCCGCTCTAGCATCCTCCCGATTCATCGTGTAGGTGCTGCGTTCGCCCTCTGTCTTCGTCCTCCGGTCCTCTTCACTCCCGATCCCGCACCAGGTGTGACCACACGACGGTCATCCCCCCGTGCGTGCTTATTATTTGTCGGGACACCATCCCTTCCAATTCCCTTCCCTCTCCAGTTCCGGTCTCCATCATCTTTCTCCTCGTCTTCAGCCACCACCACCATAGTTCTCTTGATGTGTTTGAAACGGTCTATAAAAATAAACTAAATTAACTGACCTAGACTTGGACTAGACATTCAAATTTTACCCTAACAACAACCTAGACCTAGACCACAAAATAGGCAAGTGTACCTATCGTGTGCAGAACAGACTCAGGAAGAACGGGAATCGAACCCACGAGACACTAGAATAGAAAGACTAGACTAAACTAAAGGAATAACAAATAATTATAAGATTGGGGGGTTTAATTAGCAACTAAAGACTAAAATTAACAATTATAAAGTAATTAAACTAAGAATTGTAGAATTGAACTCAAAGATTTTGATTTTAGATTACTGATTAATTGGAGAGAACACTATCTAGATTGAATCCTAGTCTAGATACATGAATGTAAAGAATGATTCAGAATTGTGGATGGATTGGTTTTCTAAAGATACAAACCCTAAGGAAGACTTAATGGATCCCTGACCATTCACCGGGTGTGACCAAAATGACTCCTAAAGGCATGTGTTACGTATACCAATGGCTAAGTTTTCCTTCCAGTTAACCTAGCAATATTACAGTACCCGATAGGTGTCGGACAACCTAGTCTAGAATACCACAAACATTTAACATGCAAGAGGTGACACATTAATGGTTCAATTGGACATGATTAACAAAGCTATTAACTTACCAGATTTTAACTGTTTACTAGTTAGTAATCCACCTAGTATCTAATAACCAAGATTAATCATTTAACCTTTATCTTCCAATTTCCAGTTAAGATACACATTGATTTCTCATTCATTAACACATATTAACCTTAGATATCACTACGTCTAGTAAGATCCCTAGTAACCACAAACCTAATGGTACGTGTTAGATATGACAACCACGTTTGAAAGACATTCATAGGCAATCATAAAGGAAAAACATGCATCCATGAACAGAAAGCAACACATACTCATCATCCAATTCAACCAAGAACAAGTCTTTTACAATAATATTAACCATCCAACAATTTGATTCATTCTAACATTCAAGATCATCAACTATTCATCATCTAGATAGTGTCTAATGATTTAGCTATTCATAACTAGTTCAAAACATAAACAAAACTCAGAAATCATGGTCCAACACATCGTGTTCAACTTAACAATCGATAAAGAAAGTAAGTAGAACCCGAAATCAAGTACGTGAGTGATCCAAGCTTCAATCCTATGCTCCAATGGCTCCAATATGCTCCAAATCACCCCTCTTGTTCGTCTTTAGCAGCTCCCAGTCGTGTGTTGGTAAAATTAGGGTTCAAAAACGACTTAAACAAGCTTTAAACAAGTTTTTCACGTATGAGGGTCCCTCGCGTCGCGCGACGGGTTTGGGGAAAACCTTCACGCAGCGCGACGGGGTAAAAATCTGATTTTTGACGCGGTGGCATTTTCGTAAATAAAGTGAACTCCAAGGGCCGTCGCGCTGCGCGGGGGAAGCTAATTACCCGTCGCGACGGGGTATCTTTCCAGAAAGTTTCTTCTTTTTTTGTTGACTCTTCTGTCACCCGCAGCGCATCCGGAATCATCGTTTTCTCCAATTTAGCATATTTTCACATCCTTTTATTCAAAAACCTACACAAACACAAAATATTAAGTAATAAACAAAAACGAGATGAAATCTAAACTAAATGACTCAAAAAACATATAAAATGTGCACAGAAAATCGATGTATTTTGCAATACATCATCTCTCATCATACAACCTCCCCGCCAAATCGACTGCTGACCTAAACGTGCTCGGTCGGGCAGTGATCATGTGCCTACGGATATCCACCGGCAAGCCATGGATATACCTCTTGATCTTTCATGAGAGAGGTGTCACCTGATCTGGCACTAGCCATGCCATTTTATTGAATTTGGTGGTATACTTCTGATGGGTCATTGTTCCCGCCTCTAACTGCAAGAACTCTCTTTCAACCTTATCCATCTCACGATAAGGACAGAACTCCTCAATCACCAGCCTTTTCAGCTCAGACCACATCATTCTTCCAATGGCCTTGCTACCCTCGGCTTGGACTATGTTGTCCCACCAGCATAGAGCCGAATCCGTGAAAGAGTGGGTAGCGAACTTCAGTTTTTGATCCTCCCGGCACTCGCTGATATCGAGGACAGCCTCCATTTCTCTCACCCATCAATGAGCAGCAGCAGCAGTGCCATTACCGTCAAAAGTAGGGGGATTACACCTCATAAACGCCCTGTAATTACAGCCTCGTGCTGACTCATGCACAGGCTCCTCCTCCTCTTCCTCTTCCCCTTCCCCATCAGAAAGAACCGTCTCCGGCTCTGGTTGCTCCTGTCTTCCTAAGGACCTATTCCTCTCTTTTCTTTCTCCTTCCCGGACAGCCTTTATCATTTCGGTCACCACAGACGGTAAGATCGTCTGCATGACCTGATGTACCTCTTCAACCACTGCCTCTTTTACGTAGGCTCTCAAATTGGCGCTCTCATCTACACCCTCCGGATGAGGACTCTCGGGTTCTTCAGGAACCACTTTCTCCACCCTAGGTATTCCTCTTGTGGCCCGTGGTTCAGCACCACGTCCGCCACCACCTCCACCACGTGAAGCTTTGGATGATCTACCACCAGCCATCCTCTATCACACACTGAAAGGTTCAAGCACCAACACGGTCATTCAAGGGAATAGATCAGTTTATGTCAAGTATAGTAAGTCCCTAATTACAGTGGCCAGTTGTGATTAGCCACTTACTTTACTCCTCCTAACCCGAGCATTACCTTTCCTGACTACATTAGTATCTAAATCTAACAGTAACACATAAACACATAACATGAGCACATACTATCGGTTAACTTTAAGAAAATACCTGATGGCACACAGCTACTCAGATTGGCATCCCTTCCCTTTCCGTCCCATTCTCAGTTTAAGTTAAGGTTTATTTTGAAAATTTACCCGTTTCACTCAAACTTTGGCTCTGATACCAACTTGTAAGTCCCCGTTTTCGGGTTCCTCACAGCTGGTCATCATCGCACTTAAAACATAACATTATATATTTTTGTACTGAAATCTTGCGGCGGAAACATTAGTAATAACTTTTCAATTTACTATAAATGCTTTTGCCAGTTAATACAACGTTCTTCAATTTCAAAATAAATATTGTTGTATTACATCACAAAAGCATTAAACAAAAGAATGCCATCCCAAAATAGCTGAGTAGCCGCCTCGTGCCATCCTTAGCAACATACCTGCCAACTGGAAACACATCAAAGTCAGCGTTGCTGAGTGAGTTCTAGTTTTAATAAAACATACTTTTCTTTTCGTCAAAAACCATTTATTTACTTTCTTTCAAAACATACTATGCTTTACGTTCATTCGTGATCATACACATACGTACATACAGATAATATAATTATTATCTTCCATTACGTTCGTTATCTTCATTCATTCGTCATCTTTTACTCCTTTTCAGATCCAGTCAGACTTTACCCTCTTCATGGCACCCAGCCATGATTATTGAGGTCGAATGACAAGGATCCGCTTCTTTCATTGTTACGATGGTTCATTAACGTTCATCCATTCATTCGCACGTTTGCACATTTCATACTTTTATTATCATTCATTTCTAATCTAGATCCTGTCAAGCTTTACCCTCCTTATGGCACTCAGCCATGATTACTGAGGTCGAATGACAGGGATCCCGTTCGTTTATTGTCGCACTTTTGCTCAAATCGCACCTTTGCATCATCGTACCCGAAGTACATATTGCACGGATCGCAACCATAAGGAAGCTAGAATCGCACGCTATCTCATGGGTTAGCCAAGATCGGACGCTAAAAAACCACATGAGGCAGCCAAAATCGCACGCTACCCTTATGCCGTCCATCGCACATATCGCACCAATCGCACCATGGCAGTGGTCACAAAGACCGACTCCCCCTGTGTGTGTGAGGACTCTCGGGGTTTAGCCAAAATCGCACGCCATCCCATGGGTTAGCCAAGATCGCATGCTATAAAAACCACATGAGGCAGCCAAAATTGCACGCTACATAGCACACGGTAAATACCACATCGCACGTATCGGAGCAGTTACTAAAACTGAACTCCCACTCTGTCTATGTCCCCTTATGAGTAAGTCAAGATCGCACGCTATGATACACACACAGTTGAGCTAACAACTCTCAATGAGTCGTGAACCTCCTTTCTTTCTTTCGCAAGCCATCCTTACTCTCATTCATTCGTTTATGCTCGCATTCATTCATTACGTTCCTCTTTTCATTATCTTCCACTTTACGTTACTAAATACTTTCATTACATTCATTAGCGTTCAACGTAAAGCCAAGGGAAGACATATATAAATAATAAGGAACATACACATAATCACAAACATAGATCATCGCCACACAGGCATCATTATACATTCATAACACACATCCGACATACAATGCATCACACGCACCGCCAGGCATACATCACACATAACATCATGCACGTCATCGTCGTCAACTCATCATCATATATCGTCTTGCATCATCCATGCCCAACTCATCATCTACAACCCCGAGGGTCCGAGTCTAAGTCCGCACTTTTCGAAAATCAGACAATACTACGGACATTCGGGCGTATGGACACCCTTCAGTCGCCTTGCCTCCATGCGACAGACCCTTCATTCGGGTGACTAGACCTTCATTCGGGTGACTGGACCTTCATTCTCCCTCCAGTCGGGTGACTGGACCTTCATTCTCCCTCCAGTCGGGTGACTGGCCTTTAGTCTCCCTCCAGTCGGGTGACTGGCCTCCAGTCTCCCTCCATTCGGGTGATTGGCCTCCAGTCTCCCTCTATTCGGGTGACTGGCCTCCAGTCTCCCTCCATTCGGGTGACTGGCCTCCAGTCTCCCTCCATTCGGGTGACTGGCCTCCAGTCTCCCTCCATTCGGGTGACTAGCCTCCAGTCTCCCTCCATTCTAGTGACTGGCCTCCAGTCTCCCTCCGTTCGGGTGACTGGCCTCCAGTCTCCCTCCATTCGACCGAATGGCCTTAGCTGATGCAGAATGCAATTCATCCTGACTGCAGTCGAGGGTTTTCGGCCTCCAAACTCATCTAAACCTATTTTGAGCCCAAATCGACCATCCTAAGCCTTAGGGAAACATACCACGACCTCATTCGAGCATAACCACGCATGAAATCAAGCTCCAAACACATCATACACATACACAAATGCATAAAAACGGGTTTACACCCAAAAACTCGAAAAAGGGTTTTCAGACGTGTTCTAGCCCCAAAATCATTCAAAATCATGTAAAAGAGGGGTCCTAGAACTCACCTTAGCAGCCTCCTCAGTTAGAGCTTCGTTTTGACTCGCTACACGACGAATTTCGAGCCCGAACCACCCTTTTTCCTCTTCTTTCTTCTCCTTCTCTTCTTCCTTTCTTTCTCTTCTCCTCTCTTGGTAGATTTTGGGGAGTATAGAGGGGGTATGAGCTGCCCTCTCCTCCCTTTTATACTTCCACTCGCCCAACTTTCTCTCGATGGTGAGTTTGGTCCCTCGACTTTGGACTTTATTTCTTTTCCTTCTTTTTGTTTAAATTTCGGGGTGTTACAAGTCTACCCCCCTCAAATAGGTTTTGTCCCCGAAACCTATCGTTCCTTGAACCATTGCGGGCAATACTGTCTCATCTCTTTTCCAGTCATTCACCTGAAATTCAATCGCACTACCTCGTTCCTCCACATACGACCTCTTGTCTACCCGTGGTTACCTTCATCAGGCTTAATTCTTTAGAGCTTCTCAGTCGTAGTCTCGATCACCTCAGTACTTCCCATACGTCATTTGGTGCTCGGCCTTCACTTGTAAACAAGTAAGGCATTTACTCACACACTCCGTCATATCACTCTTCATACCTGGCCATCCATAATCCTTTCTCGGGTCTCCGTACATTTGACGATTAGGATATTAGTGTATCCACATATCTTCCATCGGCCAAGTAGGCAATAGTCCACATCTCAGGGATTACTAGCCCATTCCTCTCATGGTGTAAACCAATCCACCCAAGTCTGTTCCGAACGATCTAGTGGGAACAAACGCTTTCTCAACTCTAGCTCGCAATCCTCTAGGGCATCTAGGTAACCTAGTGGATTCATTAATAGCAATCTCTACATCGACGGGCTCATCGATGTTCCATCTCCCAACATGCAACTTACAACAGAAAGCAGTAGAAACAAAACTACTACTAGCATCGCATACAAAGCATATATGCACAAATTTAAATTACCAGAAACGTACCTGACGTCAAGTCGAAGTCCGCTCTAGCATCCTCCCGATTCATCGTGTAGGCACTGCGTTCGCCCTCTGTCCTCCTCCTCCGGTCCTCTTCACTCCCGAACCTTCCGCCCTTGGCTTCTCACATTCTTTACTCATATGGTCAATTTCTCTACAATTATAACATCTCACAGTTCCACATTCTCTAGCCACATGACCACGCTTCCCACACTTGAAGTAAGTATTTGGTACCTTTTGGCATTCTCCCAAATGCTCCATCCTGCATTTACCACATCTATCCGATCACGCACCAGGTGTGACCACACGACGGTCATCCCCCCATGCGTGCTTATTATTTGTTGGGACACCATCCCTTCCAATTCTTTTCCCTCTCCAGTTCCAGTCTCCATCATCTTTCTCATCGTCTTCAGCCACCACCACCATAGTTCTCTCATCATACAACCTCCCCGCCAAATCGACTGCTGACCTAAACGTGCTCGGTCGGGCAGTGATCATGTGCCTACGGATATCCACCGGCAAGCCATGGATATACCTCTTGATCTTTCGTTAGAAAGGTGTCACCTGATCCGGTACTAGCCGTGCCATTTCATTGAATTTGGTGGTGTACTGCTGATGGGTCATTGTTCCCGCCTCTAACTGCAAGAACTCTCTTTCAACCTTATCCATCTCACGATAAGGACAGAACTCCTCAATCACAAGCCTTTTTAGCTCAGACCACTTCATTCTTCCAATGGCCCTGCTACCCTTGGCTTGGACTATGTTGTCCCACCAGCATAGAGCCGAATCCGTGAAAGAGTGGGTAGTGAACTTCACTTTTTGATCCTCCCGGCACTCGCTGATATCGAGGACAACCTCCATTTCTCTCACCCATCAATGACCAGCAGCAGCAGTGCCATTACCGTCAAAAGTAGGGGGCTTGCACCTCATAAACGCCCTGTAATTACAGCCTCGTGTTGCCTCATGCACAGACTCCTCCTCCTCTTCCTCTTCACAATCAGAAAGAACCGTCTCCGGCTCTGGTTGCTCCTGTCTTCCTGAGGACCTATTCCTCTCTTTTCTTTCTCCTTCCCGGACAGACTTTATCACTTCGGTCACCACAGACGGTAAGATCGTCTGCATGACCTGATGTACCTCTTCAACCACTGCCTCTTTTACCGAGGCTAGTCTCGGGTTCTTCAGGAACCACTTTCTCCACCCTAGGTCTTCCTCTTGTGGCCCGTGGTTCAGCACCACGTCTGCCACCACCTCCACCACGTGAAGCTTTGGTTGATCTACCACCAGCCATCCTCTATCAAACACTGAAAGGTTCAAACACCAACACGGTCATTCAAGGGAATAGCTCAGTTTATGTCAAGTATAGTAAGTCCCTAATTACAGTGGCCAGTTATGATTAGCCACTTACTTTACTCTTCATACCCCGAGCATTACCTGTCCTGACTACATTAGTATCTAAATCTAACAGTAACACATAAACACATAACATGCGCACATACTACCGGTTAACTTTAAGAAAATACCTGATGGCACGCAGCTACTCAGATTGGCATCCCTTCCCTTTCCGTCCCATTCTCAGTTTAAGTTAAGGTTTATTTTGAAAATTTATCCTTTTCACTCAAACTTTAGCTCTGATACCAACTTGTAAGGCCCCGTTTCCGGGTTCCTCATAGCTGGTCGTCATCGCACTTAAAACATAACATTATATATTTTTGTACTGAAATCTTGCAGCGGAAACTTTAGTAATAACTTTTCAATTTACTATAAATGCTTTTGCCAGTTAATACAACGTTTATCAATTTCAAAATACATATTGTTGTATTACATCACAAAAGCATTAAACAAAAGAATGCCATCCCAAAATAGCTGAGTAGCCGCCTCGTGCCATCCTCAGCAACAAACCTGCCAACTGGAAACACATCAAAGTCAGCGTTGCTGAGTGAGTTCTAGTTTTAATAAAACATACTTTTCTTTTCGTCAAAAACCGTTTATTTACTTTCTTTCAAAACATACTATGCTTTACGTTCATTCGTGATCATACACATACGTACATACAGATAATATAATTATTATCTTCCATTACGTTCGTTATCTTCATTCATTCGTCATCTTTTACTCCTTTTCAGATCCAGTCAGACTTTACCCTCTTCATGGCACCCAGCCATGATTATTGAGGTCGAATGACAAGGATCCGCTTCTTTGATTGTTACGATGGTTCATTAACGTTCATCCATTCATTCGTACGTTTGCACATTTCATACTTTCATTATCATTCATTTCTAATCTAGATCCTGTCAAGCTTTACCCTCCTTATGGCACTCAGCCATGATTACTGAGGTCGAATGACAAGGATCCCGTTCGTTTATTGTCACACTTTTGCTCAAATCGCACCTTTGCATCATCGTACCCGAAGTACATATTGCACGGATCGCAACCATAAGGAAGCTGGAATCGCACGCTATCTCATGGGTTAGCCAAGATCGGACGCTAAAAAACCATATGAGGCAGCCAAAATCGCACGCTACCCTTATGCCGTCCATCGCACATATCGCACCAATCGCACCATGGCAGTGGTCACGAAGACCGACTCCCCCTGTGTGTGTGAGGACTCTCGAGGTTTAGCCAAAATCGCACACCATCCCATGGGTTAGCCAAGATCGCATGCTATAAAAACCACATGAGGCAGCCAAAAACGCATGCTACATAGCACACGGTAAATACCACATCGCACGTATCGGAGCAGTTACTAAAACTGAACTCCCACTCTATCTATGTCCCCTTATGAGTAAGCCAAGATCGCACGCTATGATACACACACAGTTGAGCTCACAACTCTCAATGAGTCGTGAACCTCCTTTCTTTCTTTCGCAAGCCATCCTTACTCTCATTCATTCGTTTATGCTCGCATTCATTCATTACGTTCCTCTTTTCATTATCTTCCACTTTACGTTACTAAATACTTTCATTACATTCATTAGCGTTCAACGTAAAGCCAAGGGAAGACATATATAAATAATAAGGAACATACACATAATCATAAACATAGATCATCACCATACAGGCATCATTATACATTCATAACACATATCCGACATACAATGCATCACACGCACCGCCAGGCATACATCACACATAACATCATGCACGTCATCGTCGTCAACTCATCATCATATATCGTCTTGCATCATCCATGCCCAACTCATCATCTACAACCCCGAGGGTCCGAGTCTAAGTCCACACTTTTTGAAAATTAGACAATACTACGGACATTCGGGCGTATGGACACTCTTCAGTCGCCTTGCCTCCATGCGACAGGCCCTTCATTTGGGTGACTAGACCTTCATTCGGGTGACTGGACCTTCATTCTCCCTCCAGTCGGGTGACTGGACCTTCATTCTCCCTCCAGTCGGGTGACTGGCCTTTAGTCTCCCTCCATTCGGGTGACTGGCCTCCAGTCTCCCTCCATTCGGGTGACTGGCCTCCAGTCTCCCTCCATTCGGGTGACTGGCCTCCAGTCTCCCTCCATTCAGGTGACTGGCCTCCAGTCTCCCTCCATTTGGGTGACTGGCCTCCAGTCTCCCTCCATTCGGGTGACTGGCCTCCAGTCTCCCTCCATTCGGGTGACTGGCCTCCAGTCTCCCTCTATTCGGGTAACTGGCCTCTAGTCTCCCTCCATTCTGGTGACTGGCCTCCAGTCTCCCTCCATTCGGGTGACTGGCCTCCAGTCTCCCTCCATTCGGCCGAATGGCCTTAGCTGATGCAGAATGCAATTCATCCTGACTGCAGTCGAGGGTTTTCGGCTTCCAAACTCATCTAAACCTATTTTGAGCCCAAATCGACCATCCTAAGCCTTAGGGAAACATACCACGACCTCATTCGAGCATAACCACGCATGAAATCAAGCTCCAAACGCATCATACACATACACAAATGCATAAAAACGGGTTTACACCCAAAAACTTGAAAAAGGGTTTTCAGACGTGTTCTAGCCCCAAAATCATTCAAAATCATGTAAAAGAGGGGTCCTAGAACTCACCTTAGCAGCCTCCTCGGTTAGAGCTTCGTTTTGACTCGCTACACGACGAATTCCAAGCCCGAACCACCCTTTTTCCTCTTCTTTCTTCTCCTTCTCTTCTTCCTTTCTTTCTCTTCTCCTCTCTTGGTAGATTTTGGGGAGTATAGAGGGAGTATGAGCTACCCTCTCCTCCCTTTTATACTTCCACTCGCCCAACTTTCTCTCGATGGTGAGTTTGGTCCCTTGACTTTGGACTTTATTTCTTTTCCTTCTTTTTGTTTAAATTTCGGGGTGTTACAAGTCTACCCCCCTTAAATATGTTTCGTTCCCGAAACCTATCGTTCCTTGAACCATTGCGGGCAATACTGTCTCATCTCTTTTCCAGTCATTCACCTGAAATCGATCGCTCTACCTCGTTCCTCCACATACGACCTCTTGTCTACCCGTGGTTACCTTCATCGGGCTTGATTCTTTAGAGCTTCTCAGTCGTAGTCTCGATCACCTCAGTACTTCCCATACGTCATTTGGTGCTCGGCCTTCACTTGTAAACAAGTAAGGCATTTACTCACACACTCCGTCATATCACTCTTCATACCTGGCCATCCATAATCCTTACTCGGGTCTCCGTACATTTGACGATTAGGATATTAGTGTATCCACATATCTTCCATCGGCCAAGTAGGCAATACGTCCACATCTCAGGGATTACTAGCCCATTCCTCTCATGGTGTACACCAGTCCACCCAAGTCTGTTCCGAGTGATCTAGTGGGAACAAACGCTTTCTCAACTCTAGCTCGCAATCATCTAGGGCATCTAGGTAACCTAGTGGATTCATTAATAGCAATCTCTACATTGACGGGCTCATCGATGTTCCTTCTCCCAACATGCAACTTACAACAGAAAGCAGTAGAAACAAAACTACTACTAGCATCGCATACAAAGCATATATGCACAAATTTAAATTACCAGAAACGTACCTGACGTCAAGTCGAAGTCCGCTCTAGCATCCTCTCGATTCATCGTGTAGGCGCTGCGTTCGCCCTCTGTCCTCCTCCTCCGGTCCTCTTCACTCCCGAACCTTCCGCCCTTGGCTTCTCATAGTCTTTGCTCATATGGCCAATTTCTCCACAATTATAACATCTCACAGTTCCACATTCTCTAGCCACATGACCACGCTTCCCACACTTGAAGCAAGTATTTGGTCCCTTTTGGCATTCTCCCAAATGCTCCATCCCGCATTTACCACATCTATCCGATCACGCACCAGGTGTGACCACACGACGGTCATCCCCCCATGCGTGCTTATTATTTGTTGGGACACCATCCCTTCCAATTCTCTTCCCTCTCCAGTTCCAGTCTCCATCATCTTTCTCATCGTCTTCAGCCACCACCACCATAGTTCTCTCATCATACAACCTCCCCGCCAAATCGACTGCTGACCTAAACGTGCTCGGTCGGGCAGTGATCATGTGCCTACGGATATCCACCGGCAAGCCATGGATATACCTCTTCATCTTTCGTTAGAGAGGTGTCACCTGATCCGGCACTAGCCGTGCCATTTCATTGAATTTGGTGGTGTATTGCTGATGGGTCATTGTTCCCGCCTCTAACTGCAAGAACTCTCTTTCAACCTTATCCATCTCACGATGAGGACAGAACTCCTCAATCACAAGCCTTTTTAGCTCAGACCACTTCATTCTTCCAATGGCCCTGCTACCCTCGGCTTGGACTATGTTGTCCCACCAGCATAGAGCCGAATCCGTGAAAGAGTGGGTAGCGAACTTCACTTTTTGATCCTCCCGGCACTCGCTGATATCGAGGACAACCTCCATTTCTCTCACCCATCAATGACCAGCAGCAGCAGTGCCATTACCGAAGTACATATTGCACGGATCGCAACCATAAGGAAGCTAGAATCGCACGCTATCTCATGGGTTAGCCAAGATCGGACGCTAAAAAACCACATGAGGCAGCCAAAATCGCACGCTACCCTTATGCCGTCCATCGCACTTATCGCACCAATCGCACCATGGCAGTGGTCACGAAGACCGACTCCCCCAGTGTGTGTGAGGACTCTCGGGGTTTAGCCAAAATCGCACGCCATCCCATGGGTTAGCCAAGATCGCATGCTATAAAAACCACATGAGGCAGCCAAAATCGCACGCTACATAGCACACGGTAAATACCACATCGCACGTATCGGAGCAGTTACTAAAACTGAACTCCCACTGTGTCTATGTCCCCTTATGAGTAAGCCAAGATCTCACGCTATGATACACACACAGTTGAGCTAACAACTCTCAATGAGTCGTGAACCTCCTTTCTTTCATTCGCAAGCCATCCTTACTCTCATTCATTCGTTTATGCTCGCATTCATTCATTACGTTCCTCTTTTCATTATCTTCCATTTTACGTTACTAAATACTTTCATTACATTCATTAGCGTTCAACGTAAAGCCAAGGGAAGACATATATAAATAATAAGGAACATACACATAATCATAAACATAGATCATCACCATACAGGCATCATTATACATTCATAACACACATCCGACATACAATGCATCACACGCACCGCCAGGCATACATCACACATAACATCATGCACGTCATCATCGTCAACTCATCATCATATATCGTCTTGCATCATCCATGCCCAACTCATCATCTACAACCCCGAGGGTCCGAGTCTAAGTCCGCACTTTTTGAAAATAGACAATACTACGGACATTCGGGCGTATGGACACCCTTCAGTCGCCTTGCCTCCATGCGACAGGCCCTTCATTCGGGTGACTAGACCTTCATTCGGGTGACTGGACCTTCATTCTCCCTCCAGTCGGGTGACTGGACCTTCATTCTCCCTCCAGTCGGGTGACTGGCCTTCATTCTCCCTCCAGTCGGGTGACTGGCCTCCAGTCTCCCTCCATTCGGGTGACTGGCCTCCAGTCTCCCTCCATTCGGGTGACTGGCCTCCAGTCTCCCTCCATTCGGGTGACTGGCCTCCAGTCTCCCTCCATTCGGGTGATTGGCCTCCAGTCTCCCTCCATTCGGGTGACTGGCCTCCAGTCTCCCTCCATTCGGGTGACTGGCCTCCAGTCTCCCTCCATTCGGGTGACCGGCCTCCAGTCTCCCTCCATTCGGGTGACTGGCCTCCAGTCTCCCTCCATTCGGGTGACTGGCCTCCAGTCTCCCTCCATTCGGGTGACTGGCCTCCAGTCTCCCTCCATTCGGGTGACTAGCCTCCAGTCTCCCTCCATTCGACCGAATGGCCTTAGCTGATGTAGAATGCAGTTCATCCTGACTGCAGGCGAGGATTTTCGGCCTCCAAACTCATTTAAACCCATTTTGAGCCCAAATCGACCATCCTAAGCCTTAAGGAAACATACCACGACCTCATTCGAGCATAACCACGCATGAAATCAAGCTCCAAACGCATCATACACATACACAACTGCATAAAAACGGGTTTACACCCAAATACTCAAAAAAGGATTTTCAGACGTGTTCCAGCCCCAACATCATTCAAAATCATGTAAAAGAGGGGTCCTAGAACTCACCTTAGCAGCCTCCTCGGTTAGAGCTTCGTTTTGACTCGCTACACGACGAATTTCGTGCCCGAACCACCCTTTTTCCTCTTCTTTCTTCTCCTTCTCTTCTTCCTTTCTTTCTCTTCTCCTCTCTTGGCAGATTTTGGGGAGTATAGAGGGAGTATGAGCTGCCCTCTCCTCCCTTTTATACTTCCACTCGCCCAACTTTCTCTCGGTGGTAAGTTTGGTCCCTCGACTTTGGACTTTATTTCTTTTCCTTCTTTTTGTTTAAATTTCGGGGTGTTACAGTTTTCTAAAGTATCAGACTAAGTGGATTCCCGAAGGGTGAAAAGCACCCTTAATTCGCACTCGCACACGCGCACGCACGGCGTGGGCCTGTGGGCACAATGTGGCCCTTTGATGGCGCACTTTGCACTTCGTACACTCGAATCTGGTTAGGTGAGATTGACCTTGGTATGTGGTCAGAGTCCATATGCTTCTAACTCGTAATAGTTTCTGTTACAGGTTGGCCGAAACCGACAACTGTTAATGACGAATTATTTGAGCAGTTACGATTAAGAGTTAAATGGCTGAGTGATGGTTGAGTTGCTGTTACAGTTCGAATTCCACTATAAACACAGAGGGTGCCTCAGCAGAAAAACACACCAACACAACTTAAAAACCTGCAGGAAACAGGTTTTCTAAACATCCTCCATCTCTCTAGTTTCTCTTCTACAAACAGTTCGGGTTCTAGATCAATCCCGGCAGTACTAATAGCTACGGCTGTTGTACCCTGGGAAACAAAACGATTTCTCTTGCGAGGCTCCAAATTTGTTTTAAGGTCCCCGCGTTAAACACGATCCTCAGGTTTGATATTTCTGTTCATCTATTTCTTTAAATTTATAATTGTCAAGAGGATTGTAATTGTTAATTTATGTTCCTTTGTATTGATTATATTAATAAAAATTATTTTAGTTTAATTTTCATATGAACGGTTCCTACAAACTTAAAACAAATTTAGAAACACCGTTCATATGTATATTATAAATTAATCTGTGTTTTTTAAAGTTTAATTTTTTAACTGTTGTTTTTCTTATTCACAGGTGATCTTCAGAGTTGGACTTAGAAGATCTGTTGTTGAATTTTATAGAATTCTAAAAATTGTTTAAAATTTTTTGTCCAAATTTGTTTAAAATTGAACTAACTTAAATTGTTTCTTTCAGACAGCAAACAACATGTCTAATGCTTTGAGTTCCTCTTGATCTGCCCCTTTAGCTGTAACCACTGTGGGAGCGACCAATATAGCGAACCACGCTGAAGTACCCGAAAAGTTCACTGGTGTTCATTTTAAAAGAGGACAACAGAAGATGTTCTTCTACTTGACCACCTTTTGAATAGCACAGTTCTTGGAGAAAACTGCTCCCGTACCTAAAGAAGGGGATGATGCTCAAGCCTTGAGTGCCATTGATGTTTGGAAGCATTCTGAATTTCTGTGTCGCAATTACATTTTGAATGGTCTTTGTGACTCATTGTATAATGTGCATTGCAATATAAAGACTGCCGATGAATTATGGGAGTCTTTAGACAAGAAGTATAAAACAGAGGATGCCAGTAGCAAGAAGTTTATAGTGGCTCGGTTCTTGACATTCAAAATGGTTGATGGCAAGACTGTTATTAGTCAAATTCAAGAGTTACAAGTTATACTTCATAAAATTCATGCTAAGGGGATGCCTCTTAATGACACGTTCCAAGTTGCATCCATGATTGAAAAGTTGCCTCCAAGTTGGATTGAGTTTAAGAATTATCTTAAGCTTAAACAAAAAGAGATGACTACGGATGAACTTATTGTTCGTCTTAGAATTGAAGAAGACAATAAAATCGCTTAAAAAGGCACCTGTGTGTAACCGATGACTAAGACAAATATGGTTGAATATGGCGGTCATCAACGAGCTATAAAGGTAAATGGAAAAACCAATTTCAAAACCAAAGGTGAACCTTAGACCAAAGAAAGGGGTTGTGAAAAAGAAACCTCCACCTTTCCAAGGGATTGTTACAATTGCAATGAGATAGGGCACCGGGCTAATCAATAGTGGAAGAAGTCAACCTCGTGGAGACAACCCGTATGGATGGTTCATTGATGCGGGAGCTACCCATCATGTGTATGGTGACAAGACCCTCTTTAGCACTTTTAAAGAGGCTATGGGTGATGAAAAGCCTTATATGGGTAACAAAGCTACGAACGACATCAAAGGTGAAGAAAATATGATCTTGAAGATGACTTTCGGGAAGGAACTCACCTTGAGCAACACCTTGTATGTCTCGGAGATTCGCAAGAATCTTGTTTCAAGGTGGTTGCTTAATAAGTTTGGTTTTCGTTTAGTGTTTGAGTCAGACAAGTTTGTCCTTACTAAGCATGGAATGTAATGGGGAATGGTTATTCCCTCAATGGTATGTTTAAGTTGAATGTAACCGTGGTCAAAAGTGAAATGAATAAGACTACTACTTCTATTTATATGTTTGAGTCTTCAAATGTTTGGCATGGTAGACTAGGACATGTAAATTATAATTCTATTTGTCGTTTAATAAATTTAAAATGCATACCTACATCCACATTGGCATAAACTCTAAATGTGAAACATGCGTTGAAGCAAAACTTACAAGATCATCATTTAAACCGGTTGAAATAATAACTGAAATCCTTGGTTTAATTTGTACTGACATATGTGATTTAAAGGCACACCTAACAATAGGTGGCATCAAATATTTCATCACATTTATTGATGATTGCACAAGATATTGTTATGTATACTTACTTAAAAGTAAGGATGAGGCAATCGATAAGTTTATCTTGTATAAAAAATGAAGTTGGGAATCAACTAAACAAGAAAATTAAAGCTGTGAAAAGCGATAGAAGTGATGAATATGTTGCATCTTTCGCCGATTTATAGAAATCCTATGGTCCAGACTTCGTAAGTTATATGGTTGAGGGTGAGCCTAATACCTACCTTGAAGTGGTCTCCTCTTCGGAAGGACCTCACTGGAAAGAGGCAATCAAGAATGAAATCGATTCAATACTTCACAACCAACTTGGGAGCTAGTAGATCTTCCTCCTGGTTGCAAACACTTGGATATCATTAGATATATCAAAAATAAGATGAAAGCCGATGGAAGTATTGATAAATACAAAGCAAGGTTAGTAGTCAAAGGTTTTAGACAAAAGGAAGGTCTAGATATTTTGATACTTACTCACATGTGACTCGTATAACCTCTATAAGAATGGTTCTTGCTATTGCAGCATTAAGAAATTTGGAAGTACATCAAACGGATGTCAAAACCGTATTTCTAAATGGCGATTTAGAAGAAGAGATCTATATGGAGCAACCTGAGGGTTTCTCTACCCATGGTCAAGAGGGTAAAGTATGTAAACTTGTCAAGTCATTGTATGGCTTAAAGCAAGCTCCAAAATAGTGGCACCAAAAGTTTGACCGTGTCATGATTGACAATGGTTTTAAAATAAATGAGTGTGACAAATGTGTATATGTGAAAGATACACCAGGAGGTTATGTAATTTTATGTCTTTATGTAGATGATATGCTTATCACTGGGAGTAATGATAAAATAATCAGATCTACTAAGGACATGATGACAGGAAGATTTGACATGAAAGACATGGGTTTGCCGGATGTAATTTTAGGAGTGAAAATTATTCGAACCCAAAATGGTCTTGTGTTAAGTCAAGCTCACTATGTGGACAAGATTCTTGAAAAATTCAACCCGGGAGACACACATGTAGTATGTTCTTCGGTTGATACCACCCAACATCTAAAGAAAAATAGAGGCGAGCATGTTGCTTAGTTAGAGTATTCAAGAATCATTGGTAGTCTAATGTATCTAATGATATGTACTAGACCCGACTTAGCATACGCGGTGAGCAGGCTAAGCAGATATACTAGTAATCCAAGCTCAGAACATTGGAAAAGTATAACAAGGGTGCTTAGATACATAATGTAGGACCGGTTAAGGGAGGTCAATACAATCAGTCTCACAATAAGAAGAGTACTAGAACACTTAACAGAGCAAATAAGGAACCAAGTTTAAGTAAAAGATGCAAAGAATACAAGTAAACAAAGAGACAGAACTCAAGAACAATATGATATGGTTTTCAAGAATGAAGTATATTAATCTCAAGTTCTTTTACAAGTGTTACAATGCATAAATAAGATACAAGACCTTGAGATACTTTATACTACACTCTATAGCCGACTATACTTTGAAAGCTAGTTGGAAACATTAATCGACAACAAGATCAATATAGAGGCAAAAGGCAGATTAGCTTTTGACTAGTGACTATGACATGCCATATCTCACATCCTAATACATTACAAAAAGGATAAAAGTACATAAAGTAAAAAGTTACAGACTCTAGACCTTAATGTACAGTTGCAAAAGCATGGACCTTTTCAACAACTTATGCAAGTTGGTAAGACTACATAGTTGCAGCGGAAAGTGAGTCAGCTTTATGCAAAAGTACATCTGAGGAAAGCGTATTATCTTCTGTCTTCCGAAGAAATCAGTCTTCACTTAATTGGCTTCGGAAGACTTTATCTTTAAAACTTCGGAAGACTTCATCTTCGGCTTTGGAAGATTTGGTCTTTGGCTTCGGAAGATTTTACACCTAGAATATTTTCTGTGCAGAGTGTAAAACTTCTGAAGCAACTTCTTCCTCATATAATATCTTCTCCTGTCATCGAGATCATGCGAGGGTAGATTAAGCATGTCTTGCCAGAAGTAAACATCTTTATCACCTTGATGTCTGATGACATACCATCTGTCTAGATTTGCAGCAAAGGTCCAAGACATGATAGATCTTCTAGTTGTAAAAGGTTGTGCCTGAGTTGGAGTTGGTTGAGCATATTCTTGTTGCACTTCCTCAGGATGCACCGACTCATCCTGAGGTCTAGAGGTGGATGCCTTTGGCTTATTCTTGGATAGACTCTTCATGGCCATCCTCTTCTTCCTCTTCGGTGTCTTTAACTGGGAGGGCTGGTTTTGAGTACTAGGTTGTTCTGTTGTGCCTCTCTCAGTTGGGTCATCTTCCCTTACAATTTAAGAAGGAAAGGGAGCAGAACCCTGCTATGGAATATAAGATGAAGTTAGCTAAGATGCAGCTGAAAGTCCAGGTTGTATTGTCTGAGTTGGTTTAACCTTAACCTCAACCTCATGAGGAGCTTGGCTTGGTGGAGAATGCAAGTCCACAGGCTCTCCCTTTTTAATATTCTGCTTGATCACTCTAATGTGCTCATTCATAGTGGATAAAGACATTGGACCAAGCCTCCTTATGAAGAATCTATACATCTTCAAGAGGCTCATCATCCTCTGCCCATCAGCAGGCTTCTTTTGACTCTTTTGAATGATGGTTGTTGACTTTGCTGCTTCTTCCCTCATCTTTCTCTTAGCAGCCTTTTGTTCTTTAGGAACTGTTGTTCTAGCTGCTTAAAATACTCAAACTCAATGTATTCATATGAGAGTGGAAGAAGTGCAGATGCCTGGTAGAGACCTGTGGCACTCAGGTTGTTGATCATATTTTTTCTATCAACCTCCTTATCTACATGAGGTTGTTCGGTTTCCACAAACTCTCTCTCAAGGTTTTCATGAACTGGGGAGAGGGTAGGAGCATTTTTGTTAAGCCTCTTTGACCTTCCTTCTTCTTTAACTTTGAGGAGCAACTCTGCATTCTCTGCCTCCTTTTTCTCTTTTGTTAGCTCTAAGTCTGCCAGTTCAATCAGTTCTTGTAAGGGAAGACAGATGAGTTCATCTATATTGTAATTTCTGGCCCTCATGTAGTTTAATCTGGCAACCCTCAACTCATCATCTTGAGTTTTTGGCCTGGGGCCTGCTTCATTATAGCTTCTATGAAGCCTGGAGACCCACTTGAACTCTCTCCCCTCAACTTCCTCTTCCTCTCTCTTTCCTCCTCCTTAATCTCTCCAGGAGTTAGTTTTCTTTTCTCTTTGTTACTCACAGGCCTTGGTGACTCAGGGTGGAGAGAGCTTTGGCCTTCGCTGCCTGATTTAGCAGTCAGGCTCTGGCTAGACAGAGGCTGTGAAGCACCTTCACCAATTGGTACCTCACTGAGGTTACATGATGTTGAAGTAGTAGGTCCTGTGACAATGCTCATAGGTTTTATCACTGGGCCTTCAGTCAAGGTTTCCCCGTCAAGGATAATCTTAGGATCCATCTCAACATCCAGTTGATCAATGATATTGTCTATTTGCATTTGTCTTCTTCTTTGTCTGAACTCTTCAGTAAACCTATCTTGAATCCTCTCAGCCATTCTGTCAGCTTGCCTATGTTGACTTGGGTTGGTAAGTGCCATATTGACTAAAGGAAGACTGTCATACTAACTCATGGTCTGAAAGCTTGAAACCTCTTGCTGCCCTTGAAATGTATTCAGTATCAGGGCTCTTCTATCAGTATCATACCTCCATCCTAGTATTTCATTTACCGCTCCATAGGGTGGAGATGACATTGCCCTTGGTATAACCTCCTCAAATAAGCTTTGTATGAGTGAGTCCACATCAATGTGAACTGAGGAGGTTGCTTAGTATGGACAATTATAAGTGAGGGTAGTGAGTGCTCAATGTCCATACTCTGTAAAGGACTCCCAGGTTCTGTGATTGTGTTGACTACCTCCCTCTTTTTTCTAGCATCACCCTCTTGTATAGGTGAGCTGAGGGTTAAGTCTATCACATCCTCAGGTTTTATGTTACCCTGTTTGAATCCTCTTGAAAGGTCTCCTAGCTAGTTGTCCTTTAAGATCAGGAATCTCAAGTTGCTAATCATTGACCCTTCTTTGCCAAGTAGTCACTTAAGATTCCAAGTGGCTAACCTTGGAGACTAAATAAGTGCATGTTTTAGACAGTTTTTGCACCTTTAGTCTAAGGTTCCCCTTATCTTCAGTAGAAGAATCACTAGGGGGTGAGAGAATTGGATTTAAATCTTCTTCCTCATCACTAGCCTATTGTGCTTGGCTGTTAGATTTCCCCTACACACTGACAGCTTTAATTGAAGTGTCAATGGGTTAGGTTTCCATGGTTGAGGTTTTAATGATGTAATTACTTGCAGAAGTGAGAGCCTCTTCCATATGGATCCCCTAAACATGTTCAGGAAGATCCACATCAGTGGTAGGTGGATGATGTGGACGAGATATGGGATAAACAGGAGTGCTCATCTCTCTTTGAGCAGAGAAAGAGAAGAGAGACTCATGGTACTTACTGAGTGCTACATCCTCATCATCATACAAGTCTAGGCTGGGAATTGGTTGGTTTAGATCAAGAGGTTGGGGATGGTAACTTTCCCCTAAAGTTTGTTCACTAAGGTGTTGAGACTCTGAGTGAAGGCTTAAGGCTTCTTGGGTCGTGAGCTTATCAGTCTGAGCATGAGAATCTCATGACTGATCATTGGTGAGATGGAAGTGGCTTACTCCTCAGTGGAAGTGGGGGCTCTAGTATCCACTTCCTCCTATATGGGTAGTGATATGGGGACCTGCACAGGTTAAATAACATGTATGGGTTGTGATATGGGGACCTGCACAGATTAAATAACATGTGCAGGGTTTTTTTGGATTTTCTTTGGTAGGTGAGGGTTATTTGTGGATGTGTGGGTAGTCTGGAAGTAGAAGATGTAGGTTCAACACTAGCTGGTGCTACTAGGCTATCACCTTGAGCAATAAGCTCTAATATTTTTAGGACTAGGGCTATTTCTATCCCTGAGAAACCCATAGTAGGCTTTCTCATAGTTTTGAAGATGTCGGGTTTCATCTGTCCCAATTTTAGAATATTACTTGTTGCCCTTAACTATGAGCCCAGTTCACAGTTAAGAATGTGGTGGATATATCTAGGAAACATATAATACTCTAAAGAGTCTAAGTTTGCAAGTAAATTAGTGTACACAAATTATGAATACCTGAACTTAATCCCATGAACCATCCTATGGACTATGAAGAAAGATCTTCTGGATTTCGGTCCCATCCTCCACGTTTGTTAGACAAGCGGTGGATAATAACATTGAGAAGGTATTTCTATTTAGAGGAAACCTTCCCTTTCCTAAAGGCTCTGACTGAAAATTCACCTTCATAGTCCATCTGCTCAAAATATTGGTTAAAAACAGATTTTGGGAAGGACAATTCACCTTCTGCATCTTCTAGTTGAAAATGAGTGTTTATGGAAGCTGGAGTGATGAAGATTGTCCTCCCCTGTACTATGGCAGATAGTGTCTTCTCCCTATCTATGGTGACCTCTTGGCAGTCCCTCCAAAAGTCCAAAAGTTGATCCTCATAGAGTGGAGGATCAATGGTGAGGGAGGTGAAGTAGTTTGATAGAGCTAGAAAGCGGCAGACCTCTGAGAAACTTGAATCTTTCTTCCAGTTCAACAGAATAACTAGATTATGTTGCATGTGAAGATGCATCAGGAAATTAGGTTGGTTACTACGGTCAAGGTTGGCCATTTAAGGTAGCTTTGAGGTGAATGAAGTTAAAAACAAAGGCGGTGAGTGGGTGAACTTAGGTTTGGAGAATTGCAGATAAAGAAGATAGTGAAAGAGGGGGGGAACCGTTGGATATATTTATATGAAATGCATTTAAGACAAAGTTAATGTGAAAGGATAAATTTGAAATCCGGATGTCGGTTCCACCTCCAAAAAAGTGCCCAAAAAGGTAGTTTTCTTGAAAGTCAAAATTCTTCCGAAGGTAATTTGTCTTTGGAAGTTTTGTAAAAACTTCCGAAGCCAATTTTGACTTCGAAAGATATTCCTTAGATGTATGAAAATTTGCAGACATATTTGGTTTCGGAAGAGATTAAAACATACAAGTTTTATTCTTAAGAGAATAAATCTTCCGAGACTTAATTTGTTTTGGAGAAAATTGTTATTCAAATACATATAAGTACTTAGAAGCATATTTTTGCTTTGGAAGATATATCAAAATTTCTTCCGAAGGTAAATTTCTTTCAATCCGAAGGCAATATTAATGTCTTTTGAAAGAAAATATGTTTAAGATTTTCAAAATCTTAAGGAATATTATTTAAAAAAGTGTCTTCCAAATAGACTGGGCTTGTGTAGGTGATAGTTTATACAACTTAGGACACACATATTTTAGAAATAGTCTTGAATTAGGTTTTAAGAAAATCTACTCAAAGTTAATCATCCCAATAACTGATACAAGATATTTAAATCTCAGTTCACCAAAAGCTTTTGTGAACAGATCAGCATATTATTCATGTGTGCTAACTTTTACTAGTTTTATCAATCCCTTTTTAAAGTTATCTCTAATTAGATAATACCTGATGTTGATATGCTTAGTCCTTGAGTGCGTCACAGGGTTCTCAGTCATAGAGATAACATTGTTGTTGTCTATATGGATAGGAGTCTCTTTGAATTTGTATCCATATTCCAGCATCTGATTCTGAATCCAAAGGACTTGAGCATAATAGCTAGCAGTAGCAATGTATTCAGCTTCAACAGTTAATGCAGATACCAATGATTGTTTCTTGCATTGCCTTGAGACTATCCTTCCACCAAGGAATTGACGTCCCCCAGATGTAGACTTTGTAGTCATGTTGCAGCCACCATAGTCACTAACTGTATAAGCATACAAATTGAAGTTAGAATTCTTTGGATACCAAAGGCCTAGCTTAGAGGCACCTTTAAGATATATAAGAATCCTTTTAATAGCAACCAGGTGTGACATCTAGGGGTTGGCTTGATATCTTGCACAAATGCATGTGGCAAACATTTTATCAGGTCTGCTGGCTGTAAGATACACACTCCCCCTCAAGATCAGGTCCAAGGGAGTGGTTTCTGGCTATGTGTGTCTTTGCAATCTATCATGTAGTCATCTTGAATCTTGTAAGTATGTCCAATACATACTTTGACTTACTTATAAAAATGTCATTGTTAACTTGCTTCACTTGAGTTCCTGGAAAGAAATTAAGTTCCCCCATAACACTCATTTCAAATCTATTCTTCATCAGCCTCTCAAAGTCTTGCAGGGCTTTGGATTAGTTGACCTAAAGATAATATAACCTACATATACTTGAACCAGCATCAAGTCATTCCCTGATCCTTTAATGAAGAGAGTTCCATCTATAGTACCTCTCTTGTAGCCATGCTGACAGAGATACTGAGATAATGTCTCGTACCACTTTCTTGGAGCTTGGTGCAGCCCATGGAGAACTTTATCAAGCTTACAAACATAATCAGGATGATCTAGGCCTGCAAAGCTAGGTGGTTGTTTGACATACACTTCTTCATCAATCACCCCATATAAAAATGCACACTTGATATTAAGTTGGTAGACCTTGAAGTCCTTGGATGTAGCAAACGCCAAGAATATCCTAACAACTTCAAGTCTGCTACAGGAGCAAAGACATCAGTGTTGTCAATTCCCTCTTCTTGTGTGTATTCTTAAACAACCAGTCTTGCCTTGGTCTTGATGACAAGTCCTCTATCATCCTTCTTCTTTCTAAAAACCCATTTATTTCCTATGATAGTCTTCCATTGAGGAAGAGGATATAGGTTTCAAACCTTGTGTCTTTTGAATTGAAGCAGTCCTTCTTGCATTGCTTCAACCCAACTTCCATCCTTCAAACTGTTATCAACTTTCTTTAGTTCTATCTAGTACAAGAAACAAGAGTATAGACAAATATTTTTTTCATGTCCTCTTATTCTTACCTTTTGGTCAACATCGCCAATGATGTTTATGGTAGGATTTGACTTATGGATCCAGAGTTGAGGTATCACAGCAAGTTGATTGGACATATATAAATTTGTAAAGTTTAGATCTGGCAATGAGGTGTCTTCCACCACATCAGCACACTTATCAAGAGAAGCTTGATCCAATGAGTGTGTGTCATTATTGATGTTGTCTTTAATGGAGTGGTTATCAGCACCAAGAAATTCGTGATCACTTTCACCACCATCATTTCCTCCTACATTTGAATCTCCTTCATTTGAGTTTTATGCCTCTCAGCTAGAATTTGTAGGCACCTTAGATGTATCAGCTTGATTTGTCATTGTTGTGCTGATAGGAACTCCATTTGCAGGGTTAGATACCACTAGAGCTGAAGTAGTAGTCTTTCTTGGTCTTCTCAGCTCAAATCTAGGGTCAAGATCTCCTGTTGATAAATTACCTGTAGATCCTAAAATATTCTCACAAGATTTGTTAAAACAGTTGGTAACTAAATCAAGATCAAATAACCAATCAGGACCAAAACCTTTCACACAGGGAGTATGCTCATAGAAGATCAAATTGGTTGATTCTGCAACTACTCTAGTTCTGAGATTATATACTCTATAAGCCTTAGTTTGGAAAGAGTATCCAATAAAATGTCAATCATCTGATTTCTTAGCAAACCTGGCTACTTGATCTTTGGTATTCAAGATGGTGCAAGGACATACAAATAATCTGAGAAAACCAATGAAAGGTATCCTTTTATGCCACAGTTCATAAGGAGTCCATGAGTCTTAACTACTAAAACTCCGTTCTGCACATAGCAGGCAGTGTTGACTGCCTTTGTCCAAAAGGTGATGGGCTGTTTAGAGTCAGACAACATAGTTCTTAAGGCTTAAATAAGTGTCCAGTTTCTCCTCTCAATAATACCGTTTTGCTGAGGGGTATTGGGAGAACTATATTGTCTTGTAATACCTTTTTCATCATAAAATATGTCAAGGATTTGGTTTTTGAATTCAGTTACTTGATCACATTTATGGTCTTGACCTTGTGATGACTTTCATTCTTAATTTTTAGAATGAAGTTCTTTAAGATCTCAGCAGTCTCATCCTTAGTTCTGAGAAAGAACAAGTGAATCTTATGAAATCATCTGTGATCACTAAATAGTATGAGGTCCTTCCTAGACTCATTACACTGGTGGGGCCAAAGAAATCCATGTGTAATAAGTATAGGGGAGTAGTGATAGAGTTCTTTTCCTTTGGCTTATGAGACATCAAGTGTTGTTTCCCTTTCAGACATGCAACACAGTGATCATCACTTGTAAACTCTTTCTTTGACATTCCAGTTACCAAGTTATTCTTAGTTAACTTATTCATGTTCTTAAAGCTTACATGACACATTCTTTCATGCTAAAGGAAAGACTCATCACTATTTGCTTTAGATAAAAAGCAAAAAACTTCTCCTGAGGGGGATGTTTCCTCTAAATCCATCTTGTACATGTTCCCTTTTCAAGGTTTTCTAAGCAGGATATGCTCTTAAGGAATGATCATCACGTGCTTGAGAACAATGCACTCATGCTCAGTAAAGAGAATGTTATGTCTTTGGTCATAAAATTGGGATACACTCGGTGAATTATACCTAAGCTCTTTAACAAAGTTTACCTTCTCAATGCTGAGCTTATCATTTGTGACCCTGCCCCTACCTATAATGTAACCTCCTATATCTCCTCCAAAAGTAACTGTCCCTCCATCTATTTTTTCCAAGTTTTAAAGCAAAGAGCCATTGCATGTCATGTGCTTGGAACAACCACTATCAATGATCCAATCATTTCTTTTTGGTCTTTAGATGTTCCTGCACAAGAAGGAGAAAGTTAGTTACATTTGGAAACCCAAGGCTTATTGGTCATGGGCTCTTCAAAATGGACTGAAGACAATGCAACAGTAATTGATCCTATGTTAAGACTGTAGGGATCATTTGTTATTGTTAATGAAGAACTTTCAGTCACTTGGTCTTCCTTTATCTTCCACACCATCTTTGGAAGATTAGACTTGACCTTCAGTACTTCAGAAGTTTTAACTTCGAAAGTTTTAGAGACTGACCCTTTGGAAGATCTTGCTTTCACTACAGCAAGCTTCAGTGCCTTGGAAGCATTCCTTTCTTCTGAGACCAAAATATCTTTCGAAGGCAAGTTTTAACTTGTCTTATTTCCCATTTTGGAGCTTCCGAATGAAAATGATTTTTATTCCGAAGCTTTCTTTTTCTTGTTCCTCTTAGAAGTCTTCTTCTTAGTTATGTTGATAGTACTTTTAGGATTGTAGATGCAATCCTTATAAATAAGAAGTACTGCCACACATAACGTAATCAACTAGCTTCCTTCTAAGAGTGTTCTTGTGAATGGAAGACTGAGTTTGATCACTTTTCATATCCATCCCCATCTTTTCAGATGTTGTAGCAAGCTTTCTAGGGTGAAACTTGTTTTTAGAGGTGGATGGTTCATGCTGTGTGGTAGTGTTACATAACTGATCAGCCTTCATTCCTACACAAGGATGAGTTGAATATGAACTTGAACTCTTGGTATTAGAGTTCAGAGTTGTATCCCTAGTCTTTGCCACTTTAATACCTATAGAGATAAAAACTTGAATCTGCTTATAGTTGGAGGTGGTCTTGATCTCTTGAGCTCTCTTTGATCTCCTTTTAGCTGCTCGAATCAAGTTCTTCCCTTTGTCATCCCTGGCTTTTTTCTCACCACAGGAGAATAGTGACCCTTGTTAGGATGATCTTCTTCACTCTCTCAGATCTATCCTTCACTATCTCCTCTTCATCCTCTTTATTACTAGGGTCTATGGATGGAAGCTCATCTTGACCAGTTCCACACCTAGGAGATCTTATAGACAATAGAGTGTGTGGATGAGCTATCTCACTAGATCTCAATCCCTGTTTGTTTTGATAACTGACTTTGGCATGCAGGGATGATGATATTATGTTATTGAAGGTCGTTTTTTCAAGAACATATTTCTTTGCCTTGGCTTTGCTGATCACAAGCTCAGCCTGGCACTTAATTAACTTAGTGATGAAATCCTTAATTTGAGTCCTATAGTTGGTATGTTCATGCTTAAGAGTTGAAATGGTTTTCTTTAAGTCCTCTATTTTTAGTTTATACTTATTTTCAGCTCTTTTAAAATCAGCTTTTAAGATGTTCGAGGACTCAAGATCAGATCTCATCTCTAAGTTATAGGACCTATATCTATTTACTTTAGCAATCTATCCTGGGGTACAAAGACGTTCCAATACCTTGGCTTCATCATGATCTAGCATCAGTGCTTGGTTTGGAGACACGTCTTCAACCTGGAAGCTCTAGTCAAAGCCTCCTTCTTCAATAGCAATAGCAGCTTGCTGCTTGGGCTTCAGTATGTGGAGCTCCCTCAGTGTAGTTTGGCTTGGGTGGTGCTTGGCCACCATTAGTCCTGGGTGCCTTGCACTCCCTAGCAAAGTGTCCTATCTGGTTACAGTGATAATACTTCATTTTGCTTTTGTCCAGCCCAAACTTTCCACTAGACACATTGTTGGGAAACTTCCTCCCTATCCTCTTACAGAATTTCCAGGCTCTATGAGTGAGAAGAGCCATCTTTTAAACTATCTCCATATACTCTAGGTCATCCGGATAGATACAATACAAATCTTCAAGGGTGAAGAGCAAGTTGCCTGTGCTTTCATCATAGGACACAAAGGCTCGTGATGAGCTTGTCTCTTAGAATGTGCTTCCTTAGATGTAGCTCTCCCTTGGTGTCTCTGAGAAGGTGATGAAAGGGCCCTTTGGTGAGTTGTCAGGGTAAGAGATAAGATGGTGTTGTGGTTCTCTATAATCCCTTTCAACCACATGCAGGACAGAACTTTATTGATAGCTAGAGTTGCCAGATGGATTTTGCATGTTCATCTCCATCTGGTAGCCGCTGAGTATGGCATATAACTCAGTGAGAGTAAGGGTCTTGAGGTTTTAAGTCCTTTTAGTGACTACACAGGATTGTGTCCATTGTCTTAGGAAGAGGACACGAACTTCCTCACAATATCCCTGTTCTCCATCTTCACTCCAACATCCACTAGAGCGTTCATAATCTCAACAAACCTGAAGTATTGTTGACTCATGGTTTCACTTGTGTTGAAGGTGAAGTTCTCAAACTAACGCTTTAAGAGGTATTTCTTGTTCTCTTTAGCTTCACTTGACCCCTCATACTTCAACTTCAGTGCATCCCATAGCTATTTAGCAGTTTTGCACTTCTTTAATCCTCTATAGATATCATTTAGAAGAGTAGTTTGGAGGGCATTCATGACTCTCTGATCTACATCTATTCTTTTTTCTATGTTCTTCAGAGTAGTCAGTCACTTCTTTTGAGATCATGCCACCTCTAGCAGCAGCTGAAGATGTGCATGGAATGTAAGGTCCTGAGGTAACAGACTCCCACATCCTGTTATCTTGTGACTTGATAAAGCCTTATATTCTTAGACACCAAGTATCAAAATCATCAGGAGTGATCAGTGGGGATTTTACCATGGTACCGGTTTCCATATCAGACTTAGAAGCCGCCATTTAAGATGTTAAGTGTTTTGTGAGAACTAAGGAGATTTGAAGATGGTGAGATCTTACAATCAAGAGCCTGGAAAGCTCTGATGCTAATTGCATGACCGGTTAAGAGAGGTCAATACAATCAGTCTCACAATGAGGAGAGTGTTAAAACACTTAACAGATCAAAAAGGGAACCACGTTTAAGTAAAAGATGCAAAGAACACAAGTAAACAAGGAGACAGAACTCAAGAACAATATCATATGGTTTTCAAGAATGAAGTATATTAATCTCAAGTTCTTTTTACAAGTGTTATAATGCATAAGTAAAATGCAAGACCCTGAGATACTTTATACTACACTCTACAACCGGCTATACTTTGAAAACCAGCTGGAAACATTAATTGATAACAAGATCAATGTAAAGTCAAAAGGCAGATTGCCTTTTGACTAGTGATTATGACATGCCATAGCTCACAGTCTAATATATTACAAAAAGGATAAAAGTACATAAAGTAAAAGTTATAGACTCTAGACCATAATGTACAGTTGCAAAAACATGGACATTTTCACCAACTTATGCAAGTTGGTGAGACTACAGAGTTGCAGCGGAAAGTGGGTCACCTTTATATAAAAGTACATTTAAGGAAAGCATATTCTCCTATGTCTTCGGAAGAAATCAGTCTTCACTTCATTGGCTTCGGAAGACTTTGTGTTTGAAGTTTTGGAAGACTTCTTTGGCTTTGGAAGATTTGGTCTTTGGCTTCGGAAGATTTTACACTTAGAATATTTTCTATGCAGAGTGTAATACTCCCGAAAGAACTTGTACCTTGTACATAGTGCATGCATGTACATAGTGCATGCATGTAGGAAGCCTTTGGTTGCTTTGGTTGCATCAGCCTTCTTATATAACCTTACACATAAGATACACAAGAGACTATGGATATAATTATACCCGTCATCCAGCCGTGATTGAAGGGTACACTGATGCAAACTGGATATCTGATGCAAAAGATTCTAAATCAACAAGTGGGTATGTGTTCTTGGTGGAGCAGCAATATCTTAGAG
>CM044012.1:24498353-24618353 GCA_024085815.1 Flaveria linearis | reverse complement strand
ACTAACCCTTTTTTAATACAAGGGTAAGTTGGTAATTTCAAAATCAGTTAACGGTATAAGTTAACGCCCATCCAACTCAGGGACCATTAGTATTACGTTCGTGCAAAGTTTTGGACCGTCCTTGTAATTTCAGAGACTTAAGGACCAAAAGTGAAATCTGGACATACCACAGGGACCATCCGTGTAATTAAGTCTACATATATATATACACACATACATATACATATATATATATACACACACATACATGTATATATATATATATTTGAGAGCGATCAAATAAAAACCATTTTTATAATTAAAAACATTAAATCTCACCACTAACCAATCACATAATTGATAATTAATTTAACTTTTTTAGTTGTTTAAATGATATTTGAGTGAACTATAACCTTATTTTTTAACGTCATTATTTATTTCTTAATTTAAACTCAAAGGAACGATGATGATTACGAAACGATTTACATACACATAACTTGTATGAGTTACATATACGTAACTTTTAATTGTATATTTCGTAATAAACCCTAAATGTATGCAACTTTTAGTTGTAAAAAGTATAATAACAAACATACCCAGTAAGTCCCACTCAAGAGCAGGGTCTGGGAGGGGTAGGTGGCAGCGAGTCTTTCCTCTATCTTAGGAGATAGAGAGACTGCTTCCGAAGAGACCCCCGACTCGGTAACGAAAACCAATAACAGTCGCAATCGCAAACATAAAGTAAGTCAGACAACACACAGGTATAAATCACTTAAATACATAGAAAGTGTGTACATCAAATAAGCATGTAGAATCACGTATAAGGGCAGAAATAGGAAGACAGGTGGGCCGCAACAGATCTACGTCTACCCTTCCTACTCAAGATCTATGTCTACCCTTCCTACCCACTGGTCCCGCTAGAAGTACTTAATTTTAATTCTACTTCTCCACTCACTCCTATCCTCTATCATGTGCTCAGAGAGGTGCAAGTCTACCATATCTCGCCTAATTATTTCGTCCCAAGTCAACCTAGGTCGGCCTCTATTCCTCCTACCCTCTACGGTGATGTTCTCTGCTGCTCTAACGGGTGCTTCCATCGACCTTCGCTTTACGTGCCCAAACCATCTTAATCTTCCCTCTCTTATGTTATCTGTGATACACGCTACCTCTAGTCTCTGTCGAATCGTGTCGTTTCTTATTCGATCTAATCTTGTGTGTCCACACATCCACCTCAGCATACGCATTTCCGCGACCTCTATTTGTCTCTGGTGCGATTTCTTTATGGCCCAACAGTCTATTGTTGGACCAAAAGAACCAATGAGCCAAGATCAGGAAAACCTCTAAGTCCCACATGACATCACAACAACTGCTGAAGACCCTCATCAGCTGTTCTGACAAAGTCTGAAGAATCAACAGCTGAAGTTCAAAGAACTGAAGTACAACAGCTGAAGATCTCAAAGTACTAAAGACAAGTACTGAAGTCTAAAGTACTGATAAACTAAAGTATTGAAGACTTCAAGTACTGAAGACAAGTGCTGAAGATCAAAAGTCTAAAGAACTAAAGAACTAATGAACAACTGCTAATGCACAAAGTCTGAAGACAACGTCTGAAGACAACAGCTGCTGACAACTACTGAAGTCATCAGCTGATGAAACATCTGAAGACCAAAGTCTGAAGACCAAGTGCTGAAGTTTCAGAGTTTGTCACAACAGCTGAAGAAGTCTTCTTCAGTTGTTGTGATGGTTTATTTTCCTTTCAGTAGTTTTATATTTTTCATTTCAGTAGTTTGTACAACAGCTGAAGAGTTTGTTCTTCAGCTGTTATAGTTCAGTAGTTGTAAACGATTGAAGAGTTTGTTCTTCAGTCGTTGTAGTTTTCAGTAGTTTCCTTTTCAGTACTTGTAACAGGTAGAACACTTAGGAAATTTTGTAAGAAGATGTCAGCTGTTGTGACATCTTCAGTAGTTGTGTTCTATCAGTAGTTAGTTTAATAATTGTTTAAAGTCAGTGGAATCTGAAAACAGTATGGGTCATTTGCCTATAAAAGGGCAGTGACCTGAATGTATTCCTTGCCAAAACATGAAATAAACGAATATTATTCTTTCAAGGCAGAATTATTGTCTCTACATCTACTTTTGGTTTGCATGCAATATTCTTTATGTTCTTGCTTTAATTGCTAATATTCATGCTAAATCCGCTGCGAACACAATCTAATTGATCAAACTAGAGGCTGAGATCCTAACAAATGGTATCAGAGCAGGTTAATCATTGATCGATTTCACTATTGATCATTTGAAACTGCTCTTTTGATCTCTAAGTTTGATCGAATTAGCAATTTGCAAGAATTAGCTGTAGAGAGAGAGATTCTGCTGTTTCTGGCCAAAAACTTGAGGTTCTCTTGGTGGTTTTGAGCTACATTTGTTTTGTTTAAACTTGAGTTTGACTAATAACTGAGATGACTACATTAACAAACGATCCTCACAATACTGGTTCCTCAACCAAGCCACCAATGCTTGTGAGGAATGAGTATAACATATGGCAAAGACGTATGCTTCACCACTTGTCTGTCAACAGTGCTGGTTGTTGGAAGTCAGTGGTGCATGGACCATACAGGCCTATGGTGAGCGTCCCTGAATCTAATGAACAGGTTCCAAAGAAACCTGAACAATATTCGGACGAAGATCTAAACTGTTCGAGATTGATGCTAGAGCCCATGGAATTCTAGCCATGGCTATTCCAAATGAGATTTACTCAGGGCTCTTGCATCATGAAACTGCTCATGACCTATGGGTTGCTCTAAAGGAACAATTTGGAGGAACTGATTCGGTCTTAGCAAACAATAGGGAAATCCTCGCTCAACAATATGAGACATTCTCATATAGAAAGGGTGAGACTCTGACCCAGCAGTTTGAGCGGTTCTCTTGTTTGATTTCTGAGCTGAAGATGGTTAAACAAGAGTACTCCAACAGCCAGATGAACAACAGGTTCCTCAGATCACTGCCTGAGAGATGGGACACTTATACCATTGTTCTACACTCCAGTGCAAATCTGGAAACTCTATCTCTCACCCAACTTCATGGGAAACTACTCACTTTTGAGAGAGAGATAGAGCAAAAAAGGAAGTTGTCTACTTCTGGCAAGCTCGCTGATGACTTTGTTCAAGGCAATGCTGCCTTGATAAGTCAGGAGTCTGAATATGCTTCATCAGAAAGTTCTTATGATGAGCATATTGATTTCTCTACCAACTCAGAACAAGCTTTTGTTGGTGTAGGTAGTAGTTCAGGAGGCTGCAGTGATAACTGGTGCTTCTTGATGGATGATTTGAAGGGCATTCCAGATGATGATCTGGAAGAGATGGATATTTTGAGCCAAATGGCAATGATCAATATCAGATCTCAAAAGTTCTACAAAAGAACTGGTAGGAAATTCCCTGGTCTCTCTGGCAAAACCAAAGTTGGTTTTGACAAAAGCAAGTTGAGGTGTCACAAGTGCCAAAGGCTTGGACACTTTGCAAGAGAGTGTAGATCATCTGGATCTAACTCCTCTGCACCCTTTGTGACTTTTCCAAGCAATAGCTCACAGCACAGAGGGCAACCTTCCTCCAGTTCTGGTCATCCATCACAAGCACAGGCATCACCTGCTTATTTTGTGCCTCAGGGGTATATGCCATACTCTTACCCCTGCTACTATGTGCCTCAGTCCAGTCAAACTCAAGCACCTTCGGCTCAACCACCACAGGCTCTTCCTGAGCCTCAATCTTCCCCATCTCATCATCAAACACAACCTCAACAACACAGCTTCTTCACCCCAGGAGTTGTTGACTGGAGTAGTCTACCAGATGATCTATCTGGACAGGAACAACTACTCCAAGGTGCTGGTCAACATGGTGGTGATAGTCCTTTTGGAAATCTTGCTCTGATGGCCCTTGAGTCTGCTGAGGGGTCATCATCCAATGCCTCATCACAGGTATCATCTGAGGCCAAAGCCAAGCTTTGTTCTAAATCATGCATAGCAGCATTTGCTTCTATTAGAGAAGCAAATGTAGCTTTAATAGATAAAAATCTTGAGCTAGAGCACACTATTTCCAAAAGAAAAGCTGATTTTGAGGTTGTACTAAAAGAGAAAAATGATGAGATTTACAAACTTAAATGCCAAATCAAAGATGGTAAAGCTAGGGAAGATGTACTTCTAGAGAAGTACAGAGACCTCAAGGAAACTCTTGCCAACACCCAAGTAGAGTGTGATCGATGGGTGCAATCATGCAAGGGTTTTGAAATGCTTCTTAAGAAGCAATCAGCTTCCAATGTGAAGTTTGGGATTGGTTATAATCACACTGCTCCTCCTACAGATTTCACTTTAAGAGCAGAAGTTGAATCTGATAGAGAGAGCAATAACCAATCCTTCTCATCATGTGACCTACTATCTTCTGATTCAGCATCATCAGAGATAGAAGTCAGCAACCAATCAGCAGATACTACAAGAGCTGATGGTTCAAATGCTGACTGTCACATGATCAAAAAGTTGATCAACTCAAGTGTTATCTCTAGAAGTACTGAAAGTACTAGAGAGCAAGTGATAACACTTGAAGTTCAAACCTCAACTACTGCCAGCACTAAAGAGAAGAAAACTGACAGTAGAAAAGGTTTGAAGACAACTAAAGAAGAGGTCAGGAAAGCAGGTACTAAAGGGAAGAAAACTGCTAGTACTGATAACAAACAGCTGAAGAACAAGTCTTCAGTTGTTTCATCTTCTATGGTTGATGGTCAACACAAGATGAAGAAGAAGCCATGTGAGATATGTGGCTTGTTCAATCATCTTACTGATGATTGCTGGTACAAAAGGGGTTCCAAACTCAAACAACAAGAGGAAATTAAAGAGCAAATAAAGAAAATGAAAAATGAGTTTGAAACCAAGTTTGTACTAGCAACATCAAAGCCTGAGATCCCTAAACCCAAAGCTAAATCCAAAAAGAAAGTAGGGAATACTCAGGCAACAGCTGAGGTTGCTCAGAAAAAGATGGTACAACATAGGAATCCATCATCAGCAAACTCCAGTGTGTCTGAAGAGCTGAAAGCTTTATCACAAAGTCAGACACAACTGGTGATGATATTTCAGCATCTAATGGGAAGAGTCAACCATTTAGATGCTCCTGTGTTGAAACCACAGAAAAGGAAGTCCAAGCCAAAGGGTTCCTCTTCTATACCATCTTCTTCACCTCAGGCTGTTACACATAACACACCTGTTAGTGCTGCACCTATAGTTGAGAACAGACCCAAAACCAAACAGGTTTGGGTCTCTAAAACTAACTAACATGTGGTTATGATTGCAGGGTTCTTCAACATACCAAAAGAGCATCTGGTATGTAGACAGTGGAGGATCTATGCACATGACTGGAAGCAGCTCCCTTCTTAATGACTACTCTCAAGGAAAGAAGGGATTTGTTTCTTTTGGCAATGATGCAAAGGGTTACATCGTCGGAAAAGGCTTTGTTTCCAATGGGGAAATAAGGTTTGATGATGTTAACCATGTGGAGAATCTCAAGTACAACCTCTTGAGTGTCAGTCAAATGTGTGACAAAGGCCATGTTGCCCTTTTCACAAGCCAGGACTGTCGGATTCTGTCATCCAAAGTTCTGAGTTTGATTGACAAGGCATTGGATGAACACACTCTCCTGAAGGCCAACAGGACAGGAAGAGTGTATGCCTTAGATCTTTCCAAAAAGATGGATCTAAAAGGCCATCCTTGCCTATTCTCCAAGGCATCTCCTCAAGAGTCTACACTATTGCATAGAAGGCTGGGTCATGTTAATTTCAAGAACATGAATCAGTTGATAAGCCATGGTTTAGTAAGAGGATTGCCCTTGAAGGAGTTCAAGTGTGAAGACAACTGCACTGCTTGCTTAAAAGGAAAACAAAACAAAGTTTCATTCCCTTCAATAGAAGAACCAAAGTCCACTGCCTGCTTGCAGCTCCTGCACATGGATCTCTTTGGTCCTGTCAGAGTGATGAGCATGGCAAAGAAGAAATACTGCCTGGTAATTGTGGATGATTATTCCAGGTATGTATGGACTTTCTTCTTGCACTCTAAGGATGAAGCAGCCAAGACTATCATGAACTTTGTGTTATTTGTGGAAAAGCAGTATTCCCTACAGGTCAAGTGTGTGAGGAGTGACAATGGATCAGAATTTAGAAACCACACACTTGATGACTTCTACCTGTCCAAGGGAATTAAAAGGCAGTTTAGCATTCCCAGAACTCCTGAGCAGAATGGAGTGGTGGAGAGAAAGAACAGGACTCTCATTGAAGCTGCAAGGTCAATGCTGGCTGACTCAGGATTGCTACTGACCTTTTGGGCTGAAGCTGTCAATACAGCTTGCTATGTACAAAATAGAACTTTAGTGAATAAGAGGTTGATGAAGACTCCTTATGAAATTCTTCATCTTTTGGCTCCTCTAATTTCATTCTTTAGAGCCTTTGGGTGTCCATGTTTTATTCTCAACACTAGCAACCCACTCCAGAAATTTGCTAGTAAGGTGGATGCAGGGTATTTTATTGGTTATTCATCAACTTGCAAGGCATACAGAGTCTTCAACTGTAGGACAAAGATGGTTGAAGAAACTCTGCATGTTAAGTTCAATGAATCTCCAAAGGACAAGATTCCACAAAACCCTGTGGAGTTGTTTGATCTGGACATACTGCAATATGTTTCTTATCAACCTCCAGCTGTTGAGCCTGTCAACAGTTCTCCACCTGGTGATACTGATGATGATGTAGTCAGTACTCACCTCTTCAGGTTTAGTGACAATCTGCCTGAGTTCACTAAACCTGATGCTCCTATAGCTTCAGCAGCCCCATCCACAACAAATGCTGATGAGATTTCTGCAAGCTCTACTTCATTTGAGCTGCCATCTCCTACATGGTTTCAGGAATCTCCATCACCATTTGTTGCTGCTGAAAGTCCTACAAACACTTGCACTGACATTGTAGTCTATCAAGAGCTGAAGAATCATCCCACATCTCAAATCATTGGTGATATCAATGCTGGAGTTTCAACCAGGAGTCAATTGTCCAATTTCTGCTTCTATGCTCTCTTCATCAGTCAGCAAGAGCCAAAGAACTATCATGTTGCTTTAAGAGACAATGGATGGGTTGAAGCAATGCAGCTTGAGCTTCTTCAGTTCAAGAAACAGCAAGTGTGGGAGCTTGTTCCTTTACCCCAAGGGAAGTGTGCAATAGGCACCAAATAGGTATTCAGGAACAAAACAGATGATAAGGGCCAAATTGTCAAGAACAAGGCCAGGCTGGTTGTCCAAGGATTTGCACAAGAGGAAGGCATCGATTATGATGAGACCTTTGCTCCTGTGGCAAGACTTGAAGCAATCAGACTGTTCTTAGCTTATGCTGCCTTTCACAGTCTTAAGGTTTATCAAATGGATGTCAAAAGTGCCTTCTTATATGGAAAAATAAAAGAAGAAGTTTATGTGTGTCAACCACCAGGCTTTGAGGACAATAAACATCCTGATTGGGTGTACAAGCTTGATAAGGCTCTTTATGGGCTGAAGCAAGCACCTAGAGCCTGGTATGAGACACTCTCAACCTTTCTTCTAGAGAATAAATTCACTAGAGGCACCATTGATAAAACCTTATTCATCAAGACTGTGGGACAACATAAGCTCCTTGTTCAGATTTATGTTGATGACATCATCTTTTCATCCTCTGATCCAAAGTTGTGTGATGAATTTACAAAGCTTATGAAGCTGACATTTGAAATGAGTGCTATGGGAGAATTACAGTATTTTCTGGGTTTACAAATCAAACAACTGGATGATGGAATCTTCATCCATTAGTCGAAGTATACCAAAGAGTTGTTAAATAAGTTTGATTTACAATCCTATAAGCCCTGTTCTACTCCCATGAGCAGCATCACACAACTAGATGTAGATCAGAAAGGTAAAGCGGTTGATGAAACCCTTTACAGATGTATGATTGGGTCCTTGATGTACCTTACAGCTTCTAGACCAGACATCATGTTTTCAACATGTGCTTGTGCTAGATTTCAGGCTGCACCTAAAGAATCCCATTTGATTGCAGTCAAAAGGATCTTTAGATATCTGCAAGGTACCCAATCACTAGGTCTTTGGTATTCAGCTGGGCATTCTTGCAAATTAGTTGCTTTCTCTGATAGTGACTATGCAGGATGCAAAGTCACCAGAAAATCCACTTCTGGTGGTTGCCAATTCCTAGGCAATTGTTTAGTTTCTTGGCAGAGTAAGAAACAAACATCAATTGCTACATCTACTGCTGAAGCTGAGTATATTGCTGCTGCAAGTTGTACCTCTCAGATACTCTGGCTTCAGAACCAACTCTTGGATTATGGCATTACAGAGACTAAGACTCCATTATTAATGGATAGTGCTTCAGCTCTTTGCATTGTCAAAAATCCAGTCCAGCACTCTAGGACCAAACATATAGAGATCAGACATCATTTTATTAGGGATTGCTATGAAAAAGGTCTGATTGATCCAAAGTTTGTGCCTAGTGCTGATGAGCTTGCAGATATATTTACTAAGCCTTTGGATAGTGCCACATTTCAAAACTTGGTACTAAGGCTTGGTATGCTGCAGCTCGAATAACTTGACCAATACTGATGCTCTCAGTTCACAAGTACTGATGAGCATTAGTATGCAAAGGTCAAATATAAGTACTGATGAGTAATTTAGTCTTCAGCATTTTCACAACTACTGAAGACTAAAAGGCTTCAAAGTAATGATGTACATTATTTGTTGAAAACAACTGATGTAGTGAGGTGGATTACAACTACTGATGTATCATTTTCAAACAAATAAGTACAGAAGAACAAATTTTGTTCACAAGTACTGATGTGTAATTCACATAAGTACTGAAGACAAAATTTGTTCACCAGCTCTGGAATATTCCATCAGCACTTGTGAACATCTGATTACAAGAGCTGAAGGCATAAATACTCACAAGAGCTGAAGGGTCAATGAAACATCTGAAAGTCAGCCAAAGAGCTGATGAGTAAATGTGGAGGTCAGCATGAAACAACTGATTTGACGGAAACAGCTGATGAGTAATTTTATTCTTCAGCTGATGCCAACAGCTGATGTTTCATACCCAAATAACTGAAGGACAAAACCATGTCTTCAGTAGTTTCACAACTACTGATGACTAACACCAAGTCCTCAGTTGTTTACAACAACTGAAGCAATACCATGTCTTCAGTAGTTCACAACTACTGATATCAGTAGTTCACAACTACTGAAGGCTAACACCAAGTCTTCAGTTGTTACAACGTCTGAAGATGAAAACTAGGTCTTCAGTAGTTTATAACTACTGAAGACTGACAATAAGTCTTCAGCCGTTTACAATATCTGAAGGACAAAACCAAGGCTTCAGTAGTTTCAACTACTGAAGACTAACACCAAGTTCTCAGATGTTACAACCACTGAAGGTTAAAACCACGTCATCAGTAGTTTCAACAACTGATAACTAACACCAAACCTTCAGTAGTTTTCTTTCAGCCTTTGCCTTACCCTATAAATACCCAACCTTCAGAGCTTTTCATTCTCACGACCTAACTTTTTCAAAAACCTCTGATATTCTCATACACCATTAATGGCGGCCATGCAACTCAAACCTCGACACAACTGTGTCGCTCATCTCACTAAACCGCCATTCTGGGCCAAGTTCCACAATGCCGTCGATCTGATGACCGACTCACAATACCAGACGGCATTCCTCCTCAACCCCACCATATACACCGACTCCTTGGCGGAGTTCTGGACGAATATCACCGTCCAAACCGGAGAGAATAATGGCGAGGTCTCTCTCCGGTCCTCCGTCAACAACCACCCAGTGGTTATTACTCTAGCTACTCTTCGAGAAACCCTAAAGCTGGAGGATGCCACCTACCCAACCTCCTACCCTAAAGGCGCCCTCGATCTATGCTTCACTGCCAATGACTATCAGGGTGACCTTTCAGCCACCACCTTGTTGAAGAAACACTTCCCAGATCCCCAACGACTGATCTTTCACATGGTGAATGTGTGTCTGGCTCCCAAAACTTCTTCATGGGACCAGATGTCAACAAGGTGGCAACAGGTATTGTACTCTATCCTTGAGAAACAACCCCTAAACTTCACTGATATTATATTTTGGGAACTCAGGGATATGGCCACAAAACCCATTTCTAACCGTTGGATCTTGTATCCTCGGTTTATAATGGCCATCATCCAAAGCCAGCTTCAAGCTGAGGGACTAGTTGGCACTGGAGTCCCTGCCATGGCTGTTCTAGCCGAGGTATACTCCAGGCACAACACCGACCACACACTCAAACAGGCTGGCCGGCTGCGAAAACCCACGCAGCAGGAACCCACAGCCTCCACCTCCAAATCCAAAGTCCCCACCAAGCCAAAAGCCAAGAAGCCCAAAAAGGCTACTCAGGGAAATGAGTCCCCTGAGGATGCCCCTGCAACACAAAGGCAGGATGTGGCTGCTGGTTCGATTCTCCCAGCAGCTACCACGACTCCACCCACCACAACCGCACAGGCTTCCTCTCAACAGGAGCCTGATACAACCAATTTTGGGGCAACCACATTACTGGGGTCTTTCTCACTTGAGAAGACTGCCATTGAAGAGCACAGTCCTCCCCATGTGCACACTGCTTCGAGCCCATCTCTTGATGAGACCGCCCCACAAAGCCCTACATTGGTTATCGCCAAAGTGCTGACCCATCTGAGCACTCCACCCTCTCCCCAGAAACCTATTACAACTGGGGAGACTCCAACCGAAGAGGGGGTGGATACAAGTGCCGGTGGGAGCCCACAGCACAGAGAATCAGTCCAATCTCCCAGTGTGGCTAGGGAGACAGGACAATCTGGTGAGGCTGCCACTTCCCCTGCATCAACATCTGAGCAGGGTGAAGCTGGTAACATCACTAAGACCTCACCAGAGGCAACTGCCGATGATGGATCCAATCCGGAGGCTAGAAGTCCCTAGTACCATGAACAAGGGGCACATGCTATTACTGAGCCACACTCAAGGCATGTACATCCTGACATTGTCAGGAGGTCAGGTGATTCAGCTCATGCTGATGATGACCTGAGCTTCTTCTACGATGTAGTAGCTCAAAACACTATCCTAGAGGATGAGATAAGCAGACTCAAAGAGCTACTTGCTCAAATGACTCAGGATAGAAGTCCATCTGCCACCACTACCCCACAGATGGCACCTTCACCCGAAGGTCTCACAAACACTGAGCCACTCCCACAAACTCGGCCACCAGCCCCTGCTTCTGGCACTAGCTCTCAGGGTCAGAACCCCCCTGAGCAGCTAGATGCTATCCTCCGGAAATCCCTGCCTCTCATCACACCCATAATCACAGAAATTGTGATGAAAACCATTGATGAGAGGCTTCCCACACATATCCAACCTCTGGTGGAGGTTGCTGTTGCTAAAGCCCTTGCTGAGAGTCAAACCCCAACCAATGCACCCAAAAAGGGGGAGACCTCAGTGCAAGGATAGAGGAAGAGGGGAGAGGAGGAGCTAGAGGTAGGTAGAAAGGAGGTGGTTGAGAGGGAGAAGGTTCAGGAGACCAAGGGGAAGGGGAGGGAGGAGGAGGAGAGAGCTGAGAAAGAAGTGACTGGAATCCAAAAGGATTTCAGTGTCACTTATCAAAAGAGAGGAGAGGTGAAGAAGGTGGCTGATCCTGATCTAGCAGCCCTTGTCAAGGAGGCTGATGCTGAGCACAGCCGTTCAATGGACTCTGTCATTGAACAGCTGTTCAGGCAAGGCTTTGACAAGGACACTGCCTTGCTAGATCAAGAGATCAGGAATATGGAGAGAAGAGAGATTAAGTACCGATGGACTACTCATAGCCAAGAGGAAAGAAAGAAACTTGAGGTTATGAGTAGGTTCACTTCGAAGTACCTGGGCAGACCAGTCCTTGATGTCAAGGCATGGACCAGGGACAGACTCTTGGCAATAACCACCAAGATCTGTTCGGCTGGTGATTTCACTAAGGGACTGGTCGCTGAGGCCCTATCTGAAGCCGGTGCTGGGAACAGGACACTGCTAGTAAAACTGACCAAACCAGCCCTTATCTCTAGGTTACTAGCAGTGCCTGCCAACATTCTCACATCAACAACCCAACCACAACCCACTAAACCAACCCCTTCACCACCAAAACCCGCAGCTAATGATCCACCCTTGAAAAAGAAGAGAAGGGTGCTGAGGCTGCAAGATGAAGAAGAGGAGGATGAGGAGGATAGCCTGCCACTTTCAGCAGTTATACCTCTACCCAAAGCCAAACCACAAACCATCACTCCCACCTCACAGCAGGACACTGTGAGGGTAAAATTAGAAGAGGAGGAGCAGCAAAAGCGACATGATGAGGAAATGCTGAAAAGCATTGACAAATGCTATACTGCTTCCACCTCTATAATGAATATGCAAAAAGAAGCTCTGAGACTCTTCACTCTCAAACAAACCTTCCAATATAACAAGGAGAGAGTGAGGACTTGGCCTGATCCTAGGGTGGCTCACAGGATCACAAAGAAAGATATTCCTGTGAGACACAAGAGCCAGATAAAGAGGATTGTAGATGAAGTAATCACAGTGGCTCTTGTGGTAACACCCTGGGAAATTGTGGATGAGTTCGAGAAAGCTTATAAAGCTAAGCTACCTCCTGAAATGATGTTGGAAAATAGGATGGTGAGGAAAGGCTTAGTTTATAAGAAGCTTGAGAACTTCCGCAGAGATGAGCTCAACTTGTTGTTAGAAGGCAGACATCCAGATGAATTTGCTTACAAGCAAATCACAACAGTTGAGCTCAAAAATGGGAAACAGGTCAAGTATGTCTCAGAGACATACGGCCGTGAAGGATTGTTCGATGGTGGGGATGAGGGCATGACCAAGGAAGAACAAATGATCTTTGTCCGAGCCTACACCCGAGAATCCTACCGGCTTGTACACGGGAGGTAGATCTCATGGATGGGACAACAGCTCTGTGTCCAATTCCCCAAGACAGAGCTCCCATCCATACTTAGCCAAACAAACACTAGAGACTACCTCTCAGGCCAGTGCTTATCTGGGTCAACTTCTAATCTGATCTAGAAGGAAATAGACCAATCATTATGCCACCAATAAGTGGGACAACCAATAATTAGAGTTTTTGGCTGCATTGGTTCAGGGGGAGTTTGTTGGACCAAAAGAACCAATGAGCCAAGATCAGGAAAACCTCTAAGTCCCACATGACATCACAACAACTGCTGAAGACCCTCATCAGCTGTTCTGACAAAGTCTGAAGAATCAACAGCTGAAGTTCAAAGAACTGAAGTACAACAGCTGAAGATCTCAAAGTACTGAAGACAAGTACTGAAGTCTAAAATACTAATAAACTAAAGTACTGAAGACTTCAAGTACTGAAGACAAGTGCTGAAGATCAAAAGTCTGAAGAACTGAAGAACTGATGAACAACTGCTGATGCACAAAGTCTGAAGACAACGACTGAAGACAACAGCTGATGACAACTACTGAAGTCATCAGCTGATGAAACATCTGAAGACCAAAGTCTGAAGACCAAGTGCTGAAGTTTCAGAGTTTGTCACAACAGCTGAAGAAGTCTTCTTCAGTTGTTGTGATGTTTTATTTTCCTTTCAGTAGTTTTATATTTTTCATTTCAGTAGTTTGTACAATAGCTGAAGAGTTTGTTCTTCAGCTGTTATAGTTCAGTAGTTGTAAACGACTGAAGAGTTTGTTCTTCAGTCGTTGTAGTTTTCAGTAGTTTCCTTTTCAGTACTTGTAACAGGTAGAACACTTAGGAAATTTTGTAAGAAGATGTCAGCTGTTGTGACATCTTTAGTAGTTGTGTTCTATCAGTAGTTAGTTTAATAATTGTTTAAAGTCAGTGGAATCTGACAACAGTATGGGTCATTTGCCTATAAAAGGGCAGTGACCTGAATGTATTCCTTGCCGAAACATGAAATAAACGAATATTATTCTTTCAAGGCAGAATTATTCTCTCTACATCTACTTTTGGTTTGCATGCAATATTCTTTATGTTCTTGCTTTAATTGCTAATATTCATGCTAAATCCGCTGCGAACACAATCTAATTGATCAAACTAGAGGCTGAGATCCTAACATCTATTCCTTATAACATAGATGGACGTACTGCCACTCTATAAAGTTTTCCCTTTAATTTTGCTGGGAACCTCTTATCACACAGGATCCCTGATGCTGTTCTCCATTTGCACCATCCTGATTGCACACGGTGAGCTACATCGCTGTGTATCTCTCCGTCCTCCTGTATGTACGAGCCCAGGTATTTGAACGTAGACATCTGTGGTACCGTCATACCCTGGATGCTGATTTGTGTGTCCTCTTCAGCCTCACCACTAAAGTTACAATGCATGTATTCAGTCTTAGAGCGACTTATCGTTAAGCCTCTGCTCTCTAGTGCTGCTGTCCACTGTTCTAGCCTCTCGTTAAGCACCGTTTTAGATTCTGATATTAGGACAATATCATCTGCAAATAGCATGCACCACGGGACAGGATCTTGTATAGACTTGGTCATCTCATCCAGCACTATTGTGAAGAGAAATGAGCTTAATGCCGATCCTTGGTGCAGTCCCACTTCCACCGGAAAGAAGTCTGTGTCTCCAACTGGTGCTCGCACACACGTTTTTTCCCCTTCATACATATCCATTATTATTTTGATATACTTCTCTGGTACCCTTCTGAGTCGTAAACTTTCCCAAATGAGTTGACGCGGCACACTGTCATATGCTTTTTCTAGGTCAATGAATACCATATGAAGGTCCCTTTTCTTTTCTCTATATTTCTCTATTATCCTTCTTTTGACGTGTATGGCTTCTGTTGTGGAGCGTCCTGGCATAAATCCAAATTGGTTCACCGCAATCTGAGTTTCTCGTCTAATCCTCTTGTCAATAACTCTTTCTCATAGTTTCATCGTGTGACTCAATAGCTTCATTCTCCTGTAATTTGCACAACATTGGACATCTCTTTTTTCTTATATATGGGGACTATGAAACTGCTTCTCCATTGCTCTGGCATCCTCCCGGTTTTGAAGATGGTGTTAAATAAGTCTGTTAGCCATTGCAGACCCTCGTTTCCCAGGCACTTCCACACTTCAATCGGTATGTTGTGTGGCCCCACCGCCTTAGCCCTTCCTATTTTCTTCAACGCTCTCGTAACTTCGTCGATTGTGATACTTCTACAGTAACACTTGTTTTGTTGGTTTGGTTGATTTGGTATACTAATCGCAGTTTGTTGGTTAGGGTTCCTTATGTTAAAAAGGTTATCGAAGTAAGTTGTAACAAGTACAATATCTTTAGTTAATATTGTAGCATTGTTGTTGATACGTAAGTGGTGGTGTTGTTGCATGAGACATGAAAGAAAACAAATCATTACACAAATGCTTAAGAGTTGTTATATCCTTATGTAGTTCTATATTATTTTACTAGAATCAAATTGCATATGACGACATAGACTAAATAAAAATGGAATCAAATTGCTTATCAGGTCGAGAGATAATGACGTAACGAAATTAATAGAATTCAAAAGGTTTCGAGTGAACATTATGAGTGGTTTCGATGGTGGTTATTAACCTAACAAAAAGATTAGAAATTGTTATACTTGAAAAGTATAATAGTCATTATATAAAAAGATCATTGTAAAGGATATATAATATATTTAATTTAGTTTGAATAAACAAGATATAGAGGTTACTAGGGACATAGATGATATGAATTACAATCGTAGGTAGATAAATTTTTTATATTACAACTTAAATTGTCAAGATTAAAGAATTATGGCTAGAAATGTATTATATACTCAAGTGTACTATTATCGTACTACACTTATTTTAGAGATGTTCACGAGTTTGTGCAATCTATTAGGATTGCACGTAGTTTGGATGGGTTAATCAGATTTTTAGTTTTAAAAATTTTCTAATTACATATCTGATTAACATTCAGATTATTTATTAAGGGTGCAAGGTACGTGGGATGCCAGACACAGTCATCCGGCCCACGCTAAACAGCTTCAAGCCTAACATATGAGAGGTAATAAATCAGATTCACAGTCATCCGGCCCACGCTAAACAGCTTCAAGCCTAACATATGAGAGGTAATAAATCAGATTCACAGTCATCCGGCCCACGCTAAACAGCTTCAAGCCTAACATATGAGAGGTAATAAATCAGATTCACTTAGCATTGGGGGTGATGGAGGATATCAACCCCAATGATTCAACACCAAACCTTTTCTTTTACACGGATGCAAAGTACTCCATCTTAACCAACTAACCTACATGCCCAAGATTGGGGTCGGTTTGGTAGTATTGAGTTATGATTTATGGCTGTAATCGAGACCCCTAATGTTCCAAACAAAAACTTATTCGAAAAAGTTTTCATCAAAATCCAAATCATATCAATAAAACAAAACATAAAATTGCATCTTAAATTTTATAATGTTCCAAACAAAACGTATCATAAAAAATATGTCAATAGGATATTTTTCCAAACTATTCATTTTCAACTTGCCACCTTCATGTCTGCTTGTTTATATCCAATCCTACATAAGTAAAAACAAATATGTTAGGACCGTGTACGAACGGAGTACTAACTGATTCTACATGAAACTGAATCAAATAGCGCGGAATTCTTTTTGATTGGCGATCCAATCAGGGAAACTGTTAATCCAATCAAACCTAATGATCAGAATACGTTAATAAAAGACTAGGATTGATCAGACACAGTCTATGAACTTGAAAGGGACGCTCTGTGCGAACTGGGACGGCTAGGGTTGTGAATTATCGAAGTGTTCCGTTTTTCCACGAATTAAGTGGTATTTATAGGTTACAGCTTTCATTCGTACGACTGAGCCAGGCGACTGGCTCAGTCGTGCGACTGAGTCATACGATTGATTCATTCGTTCGACTGAGTCAGTCTTATGACTCAATCGTGCGATTGACTCAATCACCTGGTTCAGTCGTGCGATTGGCCCATTCGCATGGTCCAGTCGTGCGACTGAATCAGAAAACTTAGTTAAACACATTCTTGAACCTTTGATGATTCAGAACTATGTCTAACAGCCGTAAACCTGTATAACATGTTCACATATGTATGTAACAATGAATAATATTAATAGATATGACATTAAACAATCAATAAACATTCATATAAGAGTTTTTCATTTCATTGATAAAACATTACATGTTACAAGATGAAAGTCTATTACATTGAAGCTCACTAGACTAGACCTAGGGACGTGTGTACCAACAAACTCCCCCTTGGACCTAGATCTATCTAAATTTTGACTTCCTTCTTGAACTCTTCAAATCTCTTCACTTGTTCTTCTTTCGAAACCCCGGCATGGATATTCAGTGCGAAGCATAGACGTATGATTTGCTAAAACTGTAGTGCTTGCACTACATCTTGCGTGTCAAAAAATAATGGCCACTTGTATAGCGTATAAACATCTGACGCTGACAAGTTGATAAGCCACATGGGGTCGAACACCCTTATTGTGTCCACCATACCTTCCTTATCCAAAATGATAACAGCCTCTCCCGAGCGCCAGTCATAGTACCACCACTTAAAGTGTGGGGTAAAGTCTCGTAGCATCTCCCTCAGTGGAATTCGGGACATTGTGCGCGGACGTCGCCACTTCAGGACTATCTTCGGTTGACCTGTGATGGGACTCATCTCAGACCTCCTGAGGTACCTAGTAGCCTGCTGAGGTTTGAAGTTTACCCATCTAGTTATGTACTCCCTTTTCAGGGCAGCCTCAAACCAGCCAGACATCTTCTTTGGGTTAGCATATAGAAGCTTTAGTCGGGCCAGCTGGTTGAGCTCAAACCCTGGGAGAGTCTTCAGATCGTGAGGGAATCTGAAGTACTCTATTCCCCTCTCTCTCTTCATAGAATAAACTTCAAGATCCTTAAAGTGAGCCCATGCTATAATCTTCCCTAACACCTTCATGTTCTTCTTTACTTTGTAGAGCTTGGTGTAGGTACTTTGCTTAGCAGTTTCGCGCTGGGCTCGGATCTCGGCGAAGCAAGCCGCCCATTCATCCTTTCTGATATTAACATCAGCGTCCGAGGCTTGGGCTTGGCTGGATGATGCTTCAGCTTCTTTCTCCTTCTTGCTGAGCTTCTCCAGAACATCACTACAGAGAGTGTTAACCAGATCTGGAAACATATTTCCCTCTCGGTCTGTGTATTCTGGATAATGATGATCCGTGATGTCTTCAATCTCTATTTCTTCAACATCGTTGAGCTCGTCATCACTAGCATCATCAAAGGTAGGCGCATCCTTTATGATCTCATCTGGATTCAGCCTGAACATCTCAGCAATCTGCTCATCAGTTAGGTCGTGAATTATTTCCCCTTCTTCAGGAGTATAACTCACAGACCTTCTGACGATCCCCTGCAGATCAAGAATCATGATGAGCTGAGACTTGATCTGTTGGAGGGGAGTAGCATCGTACTCATCTTGTTGAAATGCTGGATCTGTTTGATTTAGACATGAAGCATAACAATCATTAGTATATAGTCAAGATAATTAAACATTATATACTCAATAATTACATTAATTACATAAACATGAGAAGATGATTCAAGTACAAAAGTTAAATAATAAAACATCTAATCTATACTTTTGCCTTGGATCTGCTCGGTAGCTTCAGTAGTAGGTGATGATGGAGGGGCTGCTCTAGATCCATGGTCTTGTCTTCTTTTTGTACGTTGTTCCAGACCAGGATCAGCAGCATTTGAAGCAGAATCATCATCATTATCATCATCTAGCCCCTCCTTGGCTTGATCATCACCACTATCGTCATCATCCTCATCACTCTCATCATCCTCATCATCATCACCATCATCATCATCCTCTCCTTCCCCTATCTTTAGTGGCTCAGCTTGTGACCCCTTCAGCTTTAGCAAAATCTCCTTATTAGCTGACTCCAACTCCTTAATTTTCGGAGTAGACAGGATGTTTTGCTCCTGGAGTTGGGAGATCTGCTCAGCTTGCTGAGCAATCTGTTGAGCTTGAGAAGCGTTTTGCTCCTCAAGCTGACGAAGTCGAGCTGCCTTCTCCTCATCTGCAGCTAACAGCTTCAGCACCATTCTATTAAGTGCTGCAAGTTGTTCCTCCACTCTAATAGGAGGGAGGGATGATCCTGTGGGGAAGGAGGATGGGCCGACTTGGTGGCTTGTGCAGGTGGTAAAGATTGGGGATGGTATAGAGGTGGTTGGTGGTGTAGTGGAGGTAGTGAAGATTGGGGGTGGTATGGAGGTGGTTGGTGGTGGTGTAGTAGCAGTGGTGGTGGTAGTGGTGGATGGTGTGGCTGAGGTAGTGGCTGTGCTGGTGGATGATGTCAGAGTAAATCTCAACCTTTTTCCCTTCTTGCCGTAGGGGTGTGCCATAGTCTTCCTCCTTTTGCCTCTAGATACAGAGGCACCCCCTTGGCTACTGAGCGGGTCCGGGGCATATGAGGGATCTGACTCAGCAGCAGCATCCCCGGACTCCATTGGGCGTACACCAACCGCCCTCATGCCTCTCTCTGTGGCAATCACTTTGCTGCCCACAGTCCTTGTCAGAGGCACCTCATCACTTTCTTCCTCCTCATCGGAAGGGCAGAAATCCGGGTGAAAACTGGCAGTGGTGGCATCTGGGTGTGTAGGTGGTGAATGAGTGAACTGTCTAGTGGGGCCCCTTGAAGTACCAGGCCCTGAGTCTCCGCCCATATCACCATCATCATCGGAGTCGTCAGATGAAAAAGCTATCAGCTCTGAGTCCGAGTCACTATCATCGTGACGCCACTTTTTCCTAGCTAGCGCCACGTACTCCTCACTAGCCAAGTGCCCAAACAATCTCCTCACCGGGGGCTTCACCTGCTTCCCCCGGTATACCCTCATTCTCCCCAGCGTCGTATCATCCATAACCTCCAATACGACCGCATCATCTTTCTCCTTCGGCAGCTGGAGGAGTTTCTGATCAATAATCATCTGAATGAACCTCGGGTACATGCAGAAACTCTCCTTCCCGTTGGCCTTGATGTTCTCCACCAAGTAGGTGAAGATCATCCTGGAGAAGCTGAAGGGATGGTTCAGCACCAGTGCAGCGTATGCATTCTGCATCTGGTCTGACAACTCATCAAACCCACCCTTCTTTGATGCGATGCATCTCAGAAGTACATGTGCCAAGTATTTGAACTGGGGGCACAAGTTGCTCTTGTTGAGCATACTTGTGTTGATGTCCCCAGCATACTTGGCTCTCATGAAGCAGCCACGGACGGTCAGGGGATGTAATCTAGTGGGGCAATCAGCATCATCCCCAAACTCCAGAATCGTCCGTATATCCTTTTCTGTGATATGGATGGCCTCCCCAAAAATCGAACTTCTGATAGTGTAGGGATCGGTAGACCGGTCTACAGCAGCGTTTTCCCAAAACGCCTGCTGTATCGATTGGTAAGGAGTGCAAGGCGCTGAGATCGCCCGAAAGATCCTCAAGCGTCGTAAAAACGAGATGATCCCAGCAAACTCCGCTGAGTTGCGGGAAGTCAGGTCGAGATAAGAACAAATGTTGTGCTTAGAGCTCATGGGCCATCTGCTCGCCATCTGTGACACAAAGTAAATAAACGTTAGTACGTGTCAAAGTATTCCATACTTGTTTCATGTAATTGAACATTTTGTTCAGTCGTGCGACTAAACTGAGAGATTGAATCTAGTTGTGCGACTGAGCTGGACGATTGAGCTCTAGACATGCGATTGAGCTCATACTTGCGACTGAGTCAAGCGATTGGACTTAGTCGTGCGATCACTCATGCATTTACCTCAGTCGTACGATTGAGCTTAGACGCATGGTTCAGTCGTGCGATTGAACCATTCGTCCATCTCAGTCGTGCGATTGAGTCTAGTCGTCTTGCTCAGTCGTGCGACTGGAGTTCATCAGTGTGTCCAATCGTATGACTGACACTTTGTCCATTCAAATTTGATTTTTGAGCGATTCATGATATTACACGTTGAGGAATGGCTTATTATGTTCGCATATGTCCGAATAAGCTTCTAATAACTTTTATATGTTCAAAAAGCTTAGTTTTATAGGTTTATTTGTCAAACTTGGTTCGGTTTTAACTTAGGTTACTGTCCGATCCTTTTCCACGTTATAGCAACCAATTTATCAGCCAACCAAAATCACGTAGTACCTATGGAACAAATACAGATGGTTAGAAGATGTCAAGACGAGTTTACGAAGATCAAACGGAATTTTGGCAGAGTGGGGTTGTGTCATACGATATGGGGGCGATTTGAGTGAATGGAGCGACTGAGTCCGATTCACCCTCTATTTATACTAGGGCACACTCTAGTCGTGCGACTGAACCTAGTCGCACGATTTAGTTATGCGACTGAGCTTCAGTCGTACGACTCGTCCATTCGGCCATCACCAGTCGTACGATTGAGGTTCATTCGTGCGATTGCTCACAGTCGGTTACCTCTAATCGTACGATTGGTCCATACTTATGGTTCAGTCATGCGAATGGGCCATACTTGTGACATTTTGACCATTTAACCATACGACCCTTAGTTCGATTTAACAATAGATAAACATTATGAGCAGTTGATCATCTCAGACATGATCAACTTTAGATTAAAACCTGTTGATCACCTCAGACGTGATCCATTTATCCACCAGATCACCTCAGACGTGACCCATTTAACCACCCGATCATCTCAGACATGATCCATTTATCCCCCTGATCATCTCAGACATGATCCATTTATCCACCTGATCATCTCAGACATGATCCTTTTATCTTTTCAGAAACAATTTGTTTTAGATTAAACTTTAAGCTCATTTTGTGACATTAACTGCAATAAGTAACATAGCACAGTCCGACACTGACACACTTTACGAATAAAATAAAAGACTAAGCTAAGTAACAAAATAAACATGTTCTTATGATTTTCTTAAGGTTGGATAAAACAGCCTATTTGCATTAACATCATTTCCAAGACAGATTTTTATTGAATCAGACAAGCATAAACTCAATTACTTGGAACTTTTTATACATTTATTGAAATGGAAACTAGCATGTTTACATATCACAGTATCTTATTCATCTGAGACTTCTAAATTCTAACTGGGAATCATGCTTGATCTGATACATAACACACGTTGATAATCAACATCAGGCGGTGCATCCACGACGATTGTCAGTATGCTTGTCCACTTAAATCCATACACAGACTTTTGACACGTATTGGTGATGCATTAGGTTACCTTATTTCAACCAACATTTGTGGATCCCAAGCTTATATGGTAATCAACATTCCTTAGAGGACTTTCGAGCGGTCTATGGGTATTTTGACAATAAGAGACTATTCTTAGAACTTTCAAAGAGAAGCCAAGCCTCATGTCAGTGCCATCGCACAGCAGAGAAGCGGCAAACAACAATGATTTCTAGAATATCTAGGTTATGCTTATCCTCAGGTCAGTGTCATCACACAGCAGAGAGGCACACAACCTATCTCCTTGTTTGAGCATTTCTTATTTTCTTTTGCACATATGTTATCAGCTTGATTGCGTTTTTTTCATTTTTTCATGCTTTGCTCTTTTTGTGGTCATCCGCGCACTTTTAGTGGCGTTTATTTGCTCTTCATTCCTTATTGGAAAATTGATTGTGTTAACCAGTGATAAGATAGGAACCCACAGTCAGCTGAACTATTTAGTTTAAATTGAGTTCACCAATGATGTCTACTAGTCTATTGTGTTGAATCTACCGACACATCGTATAGTGAACTAGCACCTCCCCAGATCAACTTTCTCCGTGTAATTACAGTAACACCCAAGCGTACTATCATTTTCCCAATTTGTTAGACTTAGAGTTCTCTGACTAACAATTTTCTGTGATTTAGGTTAAACTAAACTTGCAAAAATTTAAAATGTTTTTGGTGTTCCAAGTAACTAGACGCCTGTGTACTATCACTTTCCATTTGCATAGAATCACAGTTTTATCTTTGTTGTTTTTGCCTTTTAGCTTATCTGCCCTTCCCTTTTTTTGAGTAAATAAATACTGAAAGTAAACTAATCTCCCCCTAAAATTCTAAAATAGAAAATCTTTTGTGTTTTTAGATTTTTATAAGACCAGGAAATTAAAAAATAAAATAAAATAAAATAAAATAACTGAACTAGTGTCGGACTATGAATCTGTTTCTTCCGAGATAATGTCACTTTTCTTTTTCACGCCGTTGACCTCTAACAGATAGAAAAATCTAGGTTTATCAAACGGTTTAGTATAAAGGTCAGCGCATTAAAAATCCGTGTTTATCTTTACCACATCGATTAATTGTTTTTCATAGCAGTCGCGTATGAAGTGATACTTTATGCCGATGTGTTTAGTTTTAGGGTGCTGAACCGGATTTTTAGTTACAGCTATGGCAGCAAAGTTATCAACATAGATAGGGGTGTTAGAGAATTGCAAACCGTAGTCCCGCATTTGTGTTTAGTTTTAGGGTGTTGAACCGGATTTTTAGTTATAGCTATTGTGAAGTCGCTAGATCGATGAACATCTGAGCGCGTTCTTGACGGAAGGTGATAAACCAAAAGACAAACAATAGTACGAACAATAATCGAATGATTTCATTGATAAAACCTAACGATTTTAAGCTCGTTACAACATAAGAATCAAGAATCTTGGCAAGGGGAGATCGAGCATGATCTCCCCTCTCATCCGGCAGCACCTAGGCCCCGGGCAGACTCCCTCTCCAATCCCCTCCCTCTCTACATATTAAAACTGGTATATATAGGGCTCGGCCCATATTAGATGCGACTGGGCCCATTCGTGCGATTGGACCATGCGTATGGTTCAATCGTACGATTGGACCATGCGTATGGTTCAATCGTACGACTGGACCATTCTTATGGTTCTGTCTTACGAATGCCCCAATCGCATCTCTCAGCCGCACGACTGGTCCATTTACCTGGCTCAGTCGTACGACTGATTCTCATTCGCATATGCTCCTGCGAATGACCCAGTTTCATGTGTTTACAACATATCATGTGTAATACATTAAGCTTAGACTATTCGTCAAGCGACGGACACACTATATATGACAATATATGCTCCAACAAAATAAAATATAATATGTATCATAAAAGGTAAGACTATAAACATTAATATCGTTAATTTTAAATAAATTTTTTTTATCAATTTCTTGTATTGTTTTCCAATCTTCTTCAAACTTGTGGGTTTTTGTTTAACTACCCTGACGCGAATCGTGGGTGCAAATTAAACATTGCAAAATCCTAGGAGTCATAAAACTCCTAAAATGAACCGAAACTCTCCCACTGCTAAAGACCGAAAATGAATTCACCATTAACACTAGAAATGGTGAATAAATCTCTTGTAGTTAAGGATTGAATCTAGAAATTCATACTATTGACTTTTCACAAGTGTAAAATATTAAACATTAACGAATTCTTCTTTAACAATTTCCTTAAAATATTTTTCTAAACTCACCGACTAATTTAACTATGTATGTCATTATTTTTTTCTCTTAGTTTTGTTCTCAATCAGAGTTTTGGTGCCTTAACATCTAGGTTTTGAGCTTTTCCTAATTTTGATGAAGTGATAGACTTAGTACTACTTGAAGTAGAACTTTACAATTAAATTCTAATATAATCATTATATAATTAATGCAAACTACATGATGAATTTCTTTTTGGAATCCGCCATATTTCGATAACGGTCTTAAAGTAATATAATCAAATACTTTACGATGTTCTTTCCATCAAGAATCAAACTAAAGCAATAAATTCATTTTCCTTAAGTGCCAAAATACTAATCAAAGACCATTTTCATGGATATTACAATAGCACAAAGACTAAGTATTAGAAATAGCATTATCCAAGATGATACGAATGGAATAAATATAAGCAATGCATGTGTTTGATACCACATAAAGTGTCACGCAAACACTTAAGAGTAACATCATAAAAGGTTTTAGAAAATGAGATAAAGTCCTATGTAAAACCTGCATTTTCAATGTTTGTTTTAATATTAGATTCCTCGTGATCATTTGTTTAGAAATTTTTTTAATTTTTTAGTTTTAGTTTCTTTTCTTTCTTTCTGTAATTTTTAACATATGATAAGTTGAGATACATACATCTCTAATCAAGTGCAATGTTATGCTCCAAGTAGCAACGTAGCAAACTTGACAAGTTTGCTAGTTCTAGAAGGTGATTGTGTAATCCACGTAGTCATTCATCGAAATTTTGTCAACTGCCCTATCTTTTTTTTTTAAGACTATGTTTCACCACGCAGTTTAAAATGTTAGACAAACACATTGAATTGAATGTGTGTATTTAGCATTTAACTATTTAAGATACATTTGCTTTAAGTTTTCCAAATTATTAGCACTAAATTTGTCAATCATTTTTTAATGTTAACCCCATGATGATTCTTTTAAAGATAAAAACAACGAATATTTTTTTCAACTTTCAATTGTTGCTAATAACGCAGTGATACGCATGTAATTAGATTTGTATTTGTTTCTTATGTTCCTGAGTGGTGAGTAGAGTTTTTCAAATCTATTACATCTTTTACATCGCTGCAAATAAACACGAAGCAGATGAAGATGTAATGACGGATTCAGAAGTTGCAGATGGTTTAGAAGAAATTACCAGTTGTGGGCAAGAGTAGAAGCGTCGTCCAGGGTTGTTGTTAGTCCAAGAGTTTTTTATTATGGCTGCTCTATCACATTTGCACATAACCATGGTTACTTGAAACAATTAGGGCTTCAATTTTTGAAGTCGTTGAAGAAGAAATGAAGATGATGAAGATGATGAAGAAGAAATGAAGACGATGATGAAGCAAGGGTTTAAATTGGTAAAGTATACGTTACTATTTGATTTGACTAAATTACCCTCACGTTTTTGGCACGTGATGGGGTAATCCGTTAAAAACACACGACCGTTACGCTTAGTACCCACAGGTGTTACAAAATAGTAACCACAATACTCAAAGTTGTTACTCAAAAAAGTTAGTACCTAAACTTGTTACTTTAGGTAAACCACAGGGACTATTTATGTAATTAACTCTTAGTATTATTTTAGGAAAGACATTGTACATAATCATCTTCTTTCTTAGAACTTTTGGTATAAATTTGAGGTCGTCACCTCTAAACAGCGTCCCAAAGATCACCACTCAATAATATCCCACACGGTCATTTTTTACTTTATTATTTATTAACTGTTTTTAACAATGTTTGAAACTAACCTTCACACCCAAATGAGCTTTTTTGAGACGGAATGTCAACCTTCCACAAATATTCTGACTACCTGACTCACTCAGGATACCAATAAAAATAAAATCTATCACTATAGAAAAACTCCTTTTAAGTCCTAAAAGATCCCAATGCCAAATCATTAATGTCATGCCATTGTACCAGAAGGCTAATTGCGGTAATATTTACTTCAACGTAAAATGTTCTAAGCTAACTGTCACTCAACCAGCCAATTACTCTTTTTGTTAATAGTTTGAGCTATTATTTGGTATTCATAAGTGCTTTAAGAATACAGGCCCCGGACACACAAGTCTATAGAATATTTTCATACTTCTATTGTTATCAAAATGTAGAACGCGTCTTACAATTTACCCATGTATACACACTAACAAAGACCAACATCGCCCGATAACATAAGCAACTCATATACAAAACTAACACACACTACCTATGAGATTAACATATGCTATACATTATAGCAAACTATGAAGTAAGCAGTATATTTGTTCAAGAAACAATGAAACTGAGAAGTGTACCAAGACATAAAAGATTGAGGCAATATTGAACAACTGTAGATAAATAGATGGGTTACTAGCAATTCCAGCCAATACATTAAGAAAAAAATAACAATACTTTATGATTGCATGCGCATTTGAACAGGAAAATGAACAAAATATCTAAACATGACGATAATTACTAATCGTTTTAATGTTGATGAATGAATCTCATATTCATCTTTATAAATGTTTAGAAATGCATCAAGAATCTTGCCATCAATCACTCTTTCCTTCTTGGGACCCAATTTCTTGTAGGTAATGTTCTGCATCCAGCGCTGCCATGCACCCTTCAAAACACATGATAAAATAACAAAAAAAATGTCACGAGCAAGATATAATAACAAAAGCAAATGCCATGCGCAAGATATAATAACGAAAACTCAGGTCACATGTACGCTACACATCAGATATATAAAAGGTGAAATGGCGGGTAAAATAATATCTAAAATTAGAACTACTTCGATCCATTTTCAAAATCATACAAAAACAATGTAGTGGTTATAAAGCATAACATATTTTAAATCAGGCATGACCCTGTGATATAAAATGATACTTTAATCCTTTTCAAAAATAATTGGCTCATCTAGAATGTAGCGGTTGAGAATGTTTATGTGGAATATTGTTTAAAATAGCCTTTTAATCATACATGCACCAGATATGTGCTAAGACTTTAATACTTTAAGGAAACTTCATTTTCATAGTATTAAATATAAATAAAATATATACCATCATGGTCCTGCGGATCCTACCATGATTTGTACACTAGGTTCCTAAGATTTTCAGATTTTGTACATCCATAAAGCGCTACAATTCAAGGTGACAGTTTAGCCTTATTTGCTAGCACACATAAGATTATATTACAAGAGACGATTTCAACTCAAGCTCTAGTTTCATGTCTGCATATGGTTTCCAAACAAGGGCAGGGACTAGAGTTTCATGCCGAAGAATTAACATATCTTTTAGGTTAAATCTCATTTGATGCAAATAAAAAATTTCACTTCAATAACCTAGGTCATCAGAGACACAACACACACTCAAGATGGAAAAGGCACTCTAGTCGCCAGGGCACAAGGCACAAATAAATAGTCACATCCGAGACAAAGAAGAAGTGCAGAAATAAATAAATAAATAAACATACATACATACATAAATATATAATAGGCATGGAAAATTAATACCGCCTGCATAGATGAAAATAGTTCTAACATGATAAAGCAATATCATCCAACTAATATCAATATTAAAAAAAAAACATTTTAGAATCATCTTATTAAAAAAATCTAAAATAACTAGTTCTATACTACATTAATTCTACCCAATGAAAACATTGGTCATGTGTAACAAGTCCAAACAAGTAAAAGAAGAAAGCCCAAACAAAAGAAAACTAAAAGCCCAAGAATCTCTTTATAGGGCCAACATCAGTGAAGAGGCATAGAAGAGAAAATAGGAGAAACAGAACTACCACCTGCCTAGAAGAAAGAAGAGTAAGCAGAAAGAGCTGACCTCGACCACCTCCCCGGGTGCCTAAAGAGAGGTGGGTGCCTCTTGTGTTCTTTTTGAAGTTACTCAACCTAGGCATGTGCCTGGCTTACTTTTTATAACTGTCACGATGACATGTTTCTAGCCAATAAACTTTCAACATAAGATATCAACATACTTATTTTTGTCCAAAGGTAATGACTTCCAATGTAGTACAATTTGATGGTTACACAAGTTATAATAGCTCTGCTCTAACAATATGCCAAATTTAATCCAAATATTTCATCAAACTAAAACTACGGTGCCTAGATATTTCAGGTTCAGGTTCCAGCCAAATTCAGCTTCCAAACTAAGACTAATCTTTATGTTTATTATCTCATCTTTCAAACATTCCAAACACATTTAGTTCTAGAAATGTCCAACATCAATTGAACAACATGACCCTATGAAACATTTCTTGATCCCTCACTAATCCCAATCCAAATCACCAAGTAACATTCAATAATCATATGCTCAATGTAACAGACCTAGCAATCCTACCAAATACTACATATAATCTACTGCAAACATATAAAGCATCAACATGCAACAACCAATCATGATCAATAGATATCTTGCATATAGTTCATGGCAAAAAAAAAGATTCATTGATATTATTATTCACTTTAAATGTTGAATAAAGAGAGTCAATGAACTTACCAGATCCTGCAGCAGTAATAGCTTGCCTATACTTCTTATCCTGAACATCACCAGCAGCAAACACACCCTTCACACTTGTTATAGCTGTTCCAGGCTTAGTCACAACATAACCATCAGAATCAAGTTCCAACTGACCATCCAAGAACTTAGTAGCCGGTTCATGCCCAATCGCGAAAAACAACCCGTTCACCTGCAGATCAGACACCTCACCACTCACAACATTCTTCACTTTCAACCCTCCTAAAACAGACTTACCCTCTGCACCATAAGCCTCCACCACAGCAGAGTTCCACACAACCTCAATCTTAGGGTTACTCAAAGCCCTCTGTTGCATAATCTTAGAAGCCCTAAACTCACCTCTCCTATGAATAATATAAACCTTTGATCCATATTTAGTCAAATAGTTAGCCTCCTCCATCGCCGAATCACCGCCACCAATCACCGCCAGCGGCTTATTCCTAAAAATCGGAGCAGCACCATCACACACAGCACAAGCAGAAATACCCTTATTCCAAAACCCTAACTTCCCCTCACCGGAGCCGGGGAAAGTCAACCGCTTTGCAACGGCTCCGGTGGCAACAATAACAGAATCAGCAACAACAGTTTTCGAATCAGTGAACACCTTAAAAGGAGCCGATGAGAAATCAACCTTATTAACAGTTTCAGAAAAGATCTGAGTCCCAAATCGAATCGACTGTTGCTTACATCGTTCCATGAGCTCAAACCCTAGAATACCTTCAGGAAACCCCGGGAAATTCTCCACGTCAGTCGTCGTCGTAAGCTGGCCTCCGGCGGCAATGTCGTTGGCCATCCACCCTTCGAACAAAAGGGGCTTGATTTCCGCCCGGGCGGCGTAGATCGCCGCCGTATGCGCCGCGGGGCCACTGCCAATGATACAAAGACGAGTCTTTAGGGTTTCGATGTCACCCATATCGGCGGCAGCGGTGGTGGTGATGGTGGTGGTTGAATATTTGGGTGATGAATTAATAGCTCCGGCGGCAGCGGCGGAGGAAGATCCGATGGTTGCAACTCCGATTACGCTTCGGGCTTTATAGATGAGGTTTAAGAGGTTAGTGAAAGAGGGTTTCATGTATTCTAGAAATTGGCTTTATTTGGGTCATGGGTTAAAAACAGTTCGCGCGTTATTTTCCCGGGGTTTGACCGGTGGGATATTTAGGCGGGAAAAGTGGCCGGAGGTAGTGATCAAGATGGTCACGTCGCCGGTGTCCGTACCTCCGGCGATGGTATAATGGGAATAGATTTGGTGCTTTCACACATTGATGTGGATTGGATTTCCTCTTGTGCAATCTAGAAACATATGCTTTCCTTTTTCTAGAAGTAAATTGTTCATTAGGAGAATTGTATGTTTGGTTTTGAGGTTAGAAACTTGTTATTTTTGGTTCTAGTAATCTAATGGCTTTGAGGTCGTACCATTTGGTACTAAATTGGCATGTTTTATACTCAAACATGTAATTTTCGATCCATTTGATACAAAAAACGTAGTAGAAGGTCACATGAAGAGGAGCTCTACGAACATCTTTTCAATGCTCTAAGTCATTAATTCGTATAATGAGATATGACTACTATGTATAACATAGTGTATATTTGTAAATATAGGACATATAAAGTTCATGGGAGTAAAGTGAAAGAGAGTATATATTCTGAATAGTTGTTAGGAAGAGTTACAAGTGAATGGTTCGCCACTTGATTCCTTTTTAATAGTCTAGTATTCTCTTGTTCAAGAAGTATAACTAGGTTAGAAAGTAAGTGTGGTGTAAAATGAGTCATTAGGGTTAGCTCCTATTTATAGATGCCAAAAGGGTCAACCTTAATTGGCTTACCAAAAGTTAGACAAATTTGGGCTCAATGCACCCAAAGTATACTTACGCAGTACACGTAGTGAGGTAACATCACCCTTAGTCGAGTTGACATAAGGTTGTTAGAGAATCATGATCCATTCAATAAAATCAGGATTATTACAATAAAAGAAAAACAATCATGAAAATTCAAAATAGATATGTTTTTAACAGGATCTAGATGTAAGAACTAGTGAAAACCCTAAAGAGAAGAAGATAACAAGAGAAAACAATTTTAATCTTAATTTAATTTTCAAACAACTGACGAAATATCTTTACTAAAGATATCCATATCAGGTTAACAATGGAAGTACTAGCCTTTATATGCAATTCTAAATCTCCCAAATGTGAACCAAGACATGATCCAGAGCCATCCTCTCTCTTGGGACAGGCTAAGATTTCCAAGAGGATAGGTGAACTAAACTACTCCAACAAAGGTTAGATATGTCAAGGCCATGCAAGATGCCATGAGGTTGGGTGATGTAGCATGGCATGGTCAGTTAAGACCAGATCAAGCTAGGTAGTTATAAGACAAGGCAAATTCAGTTATGATTAAACCATGCAAGGTAGCTTAAGTAGCATAAGCTAAGGTAAGATAGTGTAATACAAGACCATGTTAGGGAACATGAGATGCTTCTCTATAGTCATAAACCTACCTTGTCATTATCCTTCCATTAGGTGCGAACATGATTATAAACATGGTTGTGCCTTGATTTATATTTTCAAGTCTTAGCTTCTCTCAATTTATTTCTAACTTATATATGATTCATGATGTGGACTTGATTAAGAATGAGTATTGATATGCAGGTCATCATGCCACGGATGTTATTACTTATTCTTTAGATTCTATCGATATGGTGTAGTCATGAGATGGTTCTACAACCAACAATAATAATAGAATTCTTAGGTGTTTATTACATTTGGTGTGGCCGATAGTTATAGGGAAAAGATATATCAATCAAATAACAATCATACTACCTTTTTAAAATAAACACATTGTTGGAATAAAAGCATTTATAGTAGGTTACCTATTCTTTTATATGAGTGTCTACCCTATATTATGGGGATGATTATAAGTGATTGTTAGTGAAGTAAAGAGAAAATGCGTTGGCATTGTACCGTGTTTCCTAATAATTAGGGAAACACAGTACAACCCTTATAAATTTTTTTATATTTTTAAATGTGATTGTGAGTAGATGAGAGAGAGAAAATATAATAACAAATATATAAAAATATATTATTTAATTGAAAATAAAGAAAAAATTAATATTTTTAATGTAAATATGGGAATAGGATGATGAAACTAGTGTGAATGCTCTTATCAGGTGTTGTCAAGAGAGCATATTCGACCAAACCAAAACGTATTTTGGAAGTCATTCATCATGATGAAGATCATGTAAGTAAAGACAACTCAATTACTCATATCTTAGAATTGAATAATTAGAGATAATTAGAAGTAAAATAGAAAAGTAGTATGACCAAATGCAGTTGGAACACTAGGCATGACCATATTTCATTATATCTTCCTTAGAATACCATAACGTAGTGATGAGAGGTAACTAAACTAGTCTATCTGTAAGGCCCCATTCCCGCGAAACCTCACAGTTGGCAATTCATAGCATAAAATCAGTTTAATAACAAAACATTGCAGCGGAAAATAATTAAACATTCATTTAAAACTTAAAAACCCCATTGTACTCATGCACTTGTCCTTTCAATGTAAACAAAACATATTTCTTGTTCATTAATTACAATAAAGACTTCATTAACAGGAATGCCATCCATATCTCCCCAAGTAGCTTCGTGGTGCCATCCTCAGCATCAGCGCTTACCTGTCCACTATTATGCATAAAAAGTCAGCTACGCTGAGTGAGTTCTAGTTTTATATAAATAAGAAAATATAATCTTTTATCCTTCATATAATGAACACGCATACATCATACTACAAACATTACTTGCATCGCATTAGGCACGTTCATTATCTTTCATTCTTTCATTTCATTTCACTTCATCATAGGCGAGATTACACAAAGCAAGATCTCCATGTTGATTGACAACGAATGTCAATCCCCGTCGGTACACGTTATCCATGGTCGCTACCCCCGACGGTTGATCGATCCCCGTCGGTACACATCTTCACGGTAGCTTCCCCCGACAGTTGATCCACACTGCTAGGCACATAGCCCGCTTATGAATACGGATCCATCATCATACATCAGACTCACATAAGTGAAGTCTATCATAGTGCTTGCAAGACTTTTCATCATCAAACAGGCCTGGGGGTAACATTCGTTAAGTTCCACTTCTCATTAGTATAATCTTTCACTTAATATATATATAATACTTAGCTTATTAAGCGCACAACATACCAAGTACTAGTCATCATAACACGTAACTGACCCTCCGCGGGACAGCGGGGGTTCGGGGGCGGCAGCCCCTGACAGCGGGGTCCTAGGGGCAGCAGCCCCTAGTGGGGTCCAAGGGGCAACGCCCCTGGCTGGGGCCGGGGTGCCAGGTCAGCGCGCCCGAAAATTATTTTGAGCTATTTAAATGTCACATTTTACTTTAGAAAAATGTATTTTCTTGTTAAAACACCTTGAAATCCTTACCCTGAAAACCTTATGTTTATTATGCATAATAGCCCCAAAAACATGGAAAAACGTTTAAATAAGGGGATCTAGAACTCACCTGAACTTAGCAAATAACTTCAATCCTAAGTTACTAAAGCTAGAGTCCAAACACTCTAGCTGCACGAAAGTTAATACACAAAAACGTCATTTTCTTCATAGTTTCGCCCACAGTTTCGCTGCAGCGAAACTGCAGTTTCGCTGCAGCGAAACTACAGTTTCGCCAGCAGTTTCGCTGGGCAGCACCTCTGCTAGTTTCGCTAGACAGATTCACTGCCTTGAGCGCCCAACTTTCGTTGGAATTTCCTACTTTCGCGAAGTCTATGGGTCAGTCTGGGTCTTAGCGAGAATCCCTGCGAAACTGTAGTTTCGCCCGAGCGAAACTGTAGTTTCGCTGGAATTTCTCCTAGTCTCGCTGAATGAGTGCACAGTTTCGCTGGATTAACTCACAGTTTCGCTGGATCGGGGCCCAGTTTCGCTGGATGAATAATAACTAAGAACCAGCCCGTTTTTAACCCAAAATCTTAACTTTTTACGTCCAAATCCTTGGTTTAACTTCCATAAAACCAAATCTAAGCTTTTTACACGTTTTCATACGTAAAAATATAACCTTTATGCGATTCTTTGCAACTTTTTAAATCCCAAAACCCTAGAATCCGGGATTGATCTACAGAAGGGTTTAGGGGTCGATTCTTACCTTGTTTGTTGCTCCTTTCCTTGAGATTTGATTCCTAAACGCCCAGATCTCCAATTCCTTGACCTTAGAAGCCCCAAATCTTGAGTTTCTTGCACTTTCTCGCTCTACTTTCTCTCTCTATGAAATTTTTGTTGCTAGGGCACAAATGGAGAAGATGGTGGTGTCTTGGGCAGGTTAAGGGCTGGTTATGGGCCTTAATCTTGCCCATGAACCCCACTTAGCCCATAACCCTTTTTCCTTCCTTTATTAAATCTCCATTAGTTAGGCCCACCTATCCTTAATGACTCGTTTTGACTTTTTGGGGTGTTACAAGTCTCCCCCTCTTATTTAGGTTTCGTCCTCGAAACCTGTCAGTCGTCAAACAATTGAGGATAAAATTTCCTCATCTCCTCCTCAGCCTCCCACGTAGATTCTGGTCCCTTTCTGTGCCTTCACTGTACTCGTACAAGCGGAACCACTTTATTCCGCAAGTGTTTCTCCTTCCAATCAAGGATGGCCACCGGCTGCTCTACGTAGTTCAGTCGTTCGTCGACTTCAATGTCTTCTAATGGTACAAATGCCTCATCGTCTGCTAGACATTTCCTAAGATGAGATACATGGAATGTGGGATGAATTCCACTCAACTCATCAGGTAATTCTAGTCTGTAGGCCACTTCCCCTACCCTTGCGATGATACGGAAAGGCCCTATGAATCTTGGGCTTAACTTTCCCCTTTATCGAAACCTAATGATCCCTTTCCAAGGCGATACCTTGAGCATAACCTTGTCACCAACCTCAAACTCTATCGGTCTACGCCTCTTATCAGCATAAGACTTCTGGCGATCTTTTACAGCTTTCATGAATGCCTTAATCTTATCTAACTTCTCAGTTGTGATCTCAATCACTTCAAGGCTCCCCAGTTCCTTTTGTCCGATGTCACGCCAACACACGGGCGTTCTGCACTTCCTACCATACAACATTTCGTAAGGGGGCATACCAATGCTGGCATGGTAACTATTATTATATGAGAATTCTGCCAACGGCAAGTGCTCATCCCAACTTCCTCCAAAGTCGATTACACATGCTCGTAGCATGTCTTCTAACGTTTGAATCGTTCTTTCTGACTGACCATCCGTTTGGGGGTGGTAAACCGTACTAATATGCAGTCTAGTCCCCATTGAGTCGTGAAACCTCTTCTAGAACTTGGACGTAAATCGCGTGTCCCTATCCGAAACGATAGACACTGGCACGCCGTGACGAGCCACGATCTCCTTGATGAATAGATCTGCCAACTTCTCAAAGGTAAACGTCTCACGAATTGGTAGGAAATGGGCGCTCTTTGTTAAACGGTCAACAATCACCCAGATCGCGTCGCTTCCTCTCGCCGTGCGAGGTAGCTTTGTGATGAAGTCGATTATGATGTGTTCCCATTTCCATTCGGGGATGTCCAAAGGCTGGATCTTTCCATATGGATTTTGGTGCTCTGCCTTCACTTGCAGACAAGTCAAGCACTTGCTCACATACTTAGCCACATCTCGCTTCATTCCCGGCCACCAATAATCTTTCTTCAGATCGTGATACATTTTGGTGGCACCGGGGTGAATGGAATATCGTGTTTTATGAGCCTCGTCCATGATCTTCTCCCTCAGATCCCCGTAGAGAGGGATCCACATCCTCCCAGATCGAGTTCTAACACCCAGGGTGTTTTCCCCCAAATCTAAAACTTGTCCTTTCATCCTTTCAGAGTTGACTCTGTCCTCTCTTAATGCCTCATCCTGGAATGCCCTCACTTGTTTCATAACATCAGGCGTCATGATTATCTGGCAAGCCCTCACCCGAATTGGTTCGGGTCGTCCTTTTCGGTTAAGGGCGTCAGCAACCACATTAGCCTTGCCTGGATGATAATGAATTTTGCAGTCATAGTCCTTGATCAGTTCCAACCACCTCCTCTGCCTCATATTGTGTTCTTTCTGTTCAAAGAAATACTTCAGACTCTTATGATCAGTGAAGATGGTGCATTTCACCCCATACAGGTAGTGCCTCCAAATCTTCAATGCAAACACCACCGCTGCCAACTCCAAATCATGTGTAGGATAATTGGCCTCGTGGGCTTTTAGTTGTCTAGAGCATAGGCTATCACCTTCCCTCGTTGCATCAACACGCAACCCAATCCTGCATATGAGGCATCCGAGTAGACTACCAGGTCCTCGTTCCCCTCAGGTAGCGTCAGGATAGGGGCTTGCGTTAACCTCATTTTTAGTTCTAGGAAGGCGTTCTCCTAATCAGGACCCTATTCATACTTCACGTCCTTCCGGGTCAGCTTAGTCAAAGGAGAAGCTATCTTAGAGAAATCCTGGATAAACCTCCTATAGTAACCTGCCAGACCTAAGAAACTGCGAATCTCGGTTGGCGTCTTTGGAGATTCCCATTGCATTACCGCTTCAACCTTCGCAGGATCCACCCTGATCCCACCGGGATTAACCACATGACCCAGAAACTGTACTTCTCGAAGCCAAAATGCACATTTGGAGAACTTAGCATATAACTTCTCGCTTCTGAGTGCCTCCAATACTTCTCGAATATGATCGGCATGTTCTTCTTCACTCTTTGAGTAGATCAAAATGTCATTGATGAACACTATTACTGATCTATCCAACATAGGCCGACATACCCGATTCATAAGGTCCATAAAAGCAGCTGGCGCGTTAGTTAAACCCAAGGACATGACGAGAAATTCGTAATGTCCATAACGCGTCCGGAACGCCATTTTAGGAATATCTTGTTCTTTCACCTTCAGTTGGTGGTAACCAGACCGCAGGTCTATCGTTGAAAACCAGCTGACACCCTGAAGTTGATCGAACAAGTCATCGATCCTTGGTAGCGGGTATCGATTCTTTACGGTCAGCTTATTGAGCTCGCGATAGTCAATGCACATCCGCATGCTACCATCTTTCTTCTTGACGAATAAAACTGGAGCACCCCATGGAGAGATACTCGGTCGGATGAAGCCCTTATCCAATAAATCTTGCAACTGGTCCTTCAATTCTACCATCTCCGAAGGATCCAATCGATATGTTGCTTTAGCGACGGGCTGTGCTCCCGGTAACAAATCAATCTGGAATTCGATTTCGCGGTCCGGCGGCACACCAGTCAGGTCTTCAGGAAAGACGTCAGAAAACTCACGCACTACCGGCACGTCTGATAATTGTGGCTCTAGCGCGTCCACATCTTTTACGTAGGCCAAGTAAGCACTACGCCCACGTCTCATGTACTTTTCAGCTGTGATCATCGACACGACCTTCGGCACACAACATACCTTATCCCCACGAACCGTAACGGAACTACCATCGGGCGCTGTTAGACGAACTATTTTCTTGCTACATACTATATTGGCTTCATATCTAGCTAACCAATTCATGCCTAACACCACATCGAAACCTCCTAAGGCCATAACATGCAACCTAGCAGGGAACATACAACTTTCTAACTCAATCAGGAAATCCTCAATCACTTCAGTTATCTTAGTGGATTTACCAATGGTTGTTTCTACATAGAAAGGCTCGTCTAACTTTCTACTCTTATCATGCAACGAACGACAAAAGGCAGTAGACACAAAACTCCTACTGGGCAACTTAACATAGAAAACAACAGAACAAAACTCTTTCTAGCCCTGGAATTAAACAACACGGAAGACAGAATTTTTATTTATTATATACATGCCTGTCATAATATCGGGACCCGTCCTAACCTGATCCGGCCTTATTGCGAAGGCCCTGCGCCCTCTGCCCTTGGCTTCTTGCAATCCCTGCTTTTGTGACCCCTTCCATTGCAGTTGTAGCACCGTATCACTCCACACTCTCTGGCCACGTGACCTTGCTCCCCGCATCGGTAACAGACATTGGTTCCCAATCTACATTCCCCGAGGTGTCCTCTGGCACACTTACCATACTTCTTAGTCCTCGCACCAGACGAAGCTGCACGCCGGCCCTCCGTCCTTGCAACCTTTGTGTTGAGGGTGACACTGTCGCGTCCAACCCGCTTTCCATGCCAGTTCTTGTTATCGCTATTCTTCGTGTTTTCTTCAATAGCAGTCGTCTCCTTCGCCGCCTTAATTACCTCAGTTATAATGGACGGCAGAATCTCCTGTAGGGCCTGTTGGTGTAACATTTCGTATTTTGCAAATAATAATAATAATAATAATAATAATTATAATAAAAACAATAATAATAGTAATAATAAATAATAATAATAATGTTAATAATGATAATAATAATAATAATGAAAATATTGTTATTAATAATAATTTATAAAATTTACTAAAGTGATTTAATAAGTCCAGGGGTTATTTTGTAATTTTTAAAACATGTTTTATAAATTTAAAACATGAATTGAAAATGTTCGAAACCCCAGGGACCAATCTGTAAATAATTCAAAACCCAACCCCCACCCCTCGCCGTCGGCCTTCCTCCGGCCAACTTCTCCGGCGACGATCCGGCTAAACCAAAACACTAAAATTATACCATTTCAATCCAATTAAAAGCTACCGACACTACCACATGCGTGATTCGAACCTAAACCCCACTAGGATTTGAATAATGTGATCTGAATAGTGCGATCTATCGACCACGTTCTTGTCGGGAACCTTTACAGGTCCAAATCGCACTGGAACTAAGTGATAATCGAATTAATCTCGCCTAATTCATGCTATAAATACTACGAATCTGTATAAGCTTTCAATTGCACCAATTAAAACACAGAAACCTCAATTCGATCTTCTTCTTCCCCGCGATCTGCAACACACTCGAACTCTTACTTAGAACTATTATAAGTCACAATTGACAGAGGGCAATTGATCTTTGACCTCGTTTGAAGCTACCTGTGAGGTGAATTTGGTTAACATCACCATTTGATTTCCAAATCAACACCACAAGAACCGCGGCTCGTTCATCCAGTGTTCATCATCAATCAGACAACTTTCTGGTAAATTAAGTACACCAATTAGATCGGTTTATCATGGGGAACAAAAGCCCCATGATTCCATACATTAACATAATCGATTGGATGCTCAATTTGATCGATTTGTGTTCTAGGGTTCTTGGGTTTGGGGGAACTCTGTTGAATCCGTTTAAAAGGTTTAAAAACCAAACCTTATCGCGTCTGAGGCCTTTGGTTCACTGGTTACATGCTCACAATCCAACCTTGAGGTCCCAGGTTCGAAACCGGGCACCCCCACTTATTTTTTTAGTTGGCTTTTAAGCCTCTAAAAATTTCAGAAAAATTCTTAAAAATTATAAAAATAAATTTTATAAACTTTTCTTATTTTAAATATTACAAAATGATTTTCTGTAAATTTATTTTGTTTTAAAAACCTTAAAAATCTTTATAAAATATTATTTATAAATATTATAAATAATTATAAAAGTGGACACTATATCACGTTTAATTACGAAATAATCATGAAAATTGTAGAAATTATACATCTTATAATTTCACAATTATTTACAAACGTAATTTATTATAAAATATACTTTCACAATTAATTTAGATTAATAAATTATTATCGTGTAATACGTTATCATAATGATATTTATTACAAAGAATATATACAAAATATATTTAAACGTTATCAGATATTAAAAACTCTAATTCACATTAAACCGTTAATCTTATTATAAATCTTGTAATAAATACTTTTAGGTGCCTTGTAAAGGAATCCGTTGGAACGTCGTTTAATCCTTATTATCACCTTATACACGTATACGCCAAGTGAGTATTTCTATACCCCTTTTTCTTATTTTCACAATTTGGGGTGAAACATGTTAACTTATATCATTGCACTTATAAACTTATTCGAGACTTGTAAACTTATGTCAATTTACTTGTGAGTTGTGGTTAGTTGAACTTTTGTGGTTACCATGTTATGGCATTATATGTACAATCATTAACTATTGCTAGCCCAGCGAAGTCATAGATCTATGGGTAAGACAAGCCTACTTGGTTGATTCAAGTACACTTAGCTGATCGTAGATACTTTTAACGTTAATAGAATATTAACGTCGTTTGATACTTGTAAAACATTGTTGAGGTTTGATTGTGCATTGTTCATAACATCCCTAGTCACTTTATTCACTAATTTACAACTTGAATTGCCATCTTTTATATACTTATGTATCCAAAACTGTAGAATGCTCACCAACATTTTTATGTTGACCTTTTATTTTTAACATGTTTCAGGTTACTCTTTGAAGCTTATCACACTTAGGATTGGACTTAGAGAAATAAACGAATGATCTGGATGTATCTTTGTTTAAACGTTTACTTGTATTGTTACAATTGAATCTTGATTAATATATTTGGAACAAATAATAGCGTTATGTGGCTGTGAACAATCGTAACTCTCACACTTCGACGATTCCGCCGTCAAGGTTGGGGTGTGACAGATTGGTATCAGAGCCCATAACTATAGGGATTTAGGTTATTAGAAATGGTGACCTAGACTATAGTTGCATGAACCTCATAGACAGATCCTTATACTTTTATGCTTACATATTGTTTAAATGCTACATAATGCTATGCCTTTTGTGCAACTTGATGCCTTAGCATAGGATTGCCTTATGTATGCTTAAAACTTAGTTACTTGACTCCTTAAACTTAACTTTGACTTTTGACTCTCCCCGACAAATGAACTTCCTAAACCTATTTTCAACGACATGTGGAATCTACACTTATCATCGTGGATTTAATTCCTTAGACTCTATGTCTAATCTGTGAAAATCTCATCAAGGTTTTGATTTCATAAACCAAAGAAATTTGTGTGGCACATAGACACCTGTATTCTGGATTTCCTGGCAAAAGGCCTTCGGGCTAAGGCAAGCGTATTCGTATAAATCTCATTGAGGGAACCATTACGCTACCTGGGGATTTCTGGGATGAGTGATAAACTATGGTCAAAATACACAAATCTCTAAGGCAAATGAGTCAATTTACCTTGACGTGTCAACGATTCCAAATGGTAATGCGTTACCAAATGGAACCATCCTTTTGTATCTTAAAAATCCTTGAATCCTTGAACTGGTTTATCATCAAAGTTTAAATATTTTCTCATTCTTAACCTAAATAATATTCCTGTTAATATTAAACCCATCCTACAATTCAACTCTTACGTTTCAACGCTTAACGTGTAACGTGTAACAGTATTGAACTCGGCATTTCTTGTAACTATCTTCTTATCTTGACCAACGTGAACATGGATTTCAATACACCCAAAGATATTGAGAATCTAAATCGTATGATCTTTAAAACTTTAAACCGTTACTTATGATTCCAAAATCCTCTTAAGGATGTGTCCTACAACTAAGAACATGCAATGCTGTAGGTGGAATTCCTACATCTCGGAATACTTTGCTAATTGAATGTTAACTTTGTTAATTTAAATATTATAAGTGGTCACTCACCTCAATGATCGAATAAACTAATTATAACTATGTTACCACTTATAAGTACGAGTGTCTTCAAGAAGGTTATGGTTGACCTCATATCTTGAGAAGTCCTTGTATTTTCCTTTCGATTGTGAATCGAATGTTCACATCTCATCATGGTGTTGAATCATTCTTGTCTTTGATTTCGTCTTCCTGATTTAAGACATCCAAGGTTTGAACACCACAACAACTTCTGTTATCTCAAACCTTGATCTTAAGTTTGTAATCATGATTTTCTCTTTGTTACATTGATGTAACTTGAAATTTTCTGAAATTCTAAATGATATCCTTTTCCTTTCGTTGTTAAGTCAAACTTTGAATCATGGTTAAACCTTGGGAAATGCAAGGGTTTGCAAGTCAGCCTATGACTAAGAACACTCGTATCTCCTAAATGATTCTATCTCATCAAAACAGGGGTGATTCCCTTACTTTGATGAATCTCTATTCGTTTTGATAAATGGTTTCCAATTGTGTGTTTAATGAAATTTCATCCTCTGGATCAGGGTGATTACCTTATCTTGAGGATTGACTTCAAGTATTTTCTTTGGAATGGCATTTCACAAGTGACATGATCTCACCAAAATAGGATTGAAAACCCGTACTTTGGTGACAAATGTCAATCTTCGATTGTTTTCTTGTTATTATCATCAAGATAGGCGTGAATCCCATACCTTGATGATAATTTCATTCTTATGGATTGTATTTTCTCAAATGAGACAATCTCGTCAAAGTAGGAGTGAATTCTGGATTTTGATGAAGAAGTCCATTTTGTTATATTTTGTTTTTGTAAGAACTTCACCGTTAAGATAGGAGTGATTTTCCTTACCTTAATGGTGAGTTACCATGTCTTATTTATGTGGATCCTCAACAACGAGTTGGGATCGAACTTTTTGATTGGTAAGTTAGTGGTCATATCTTGGGAATACACCATCAAGCTAGGATTGAAAACCACACCTTGATGACTACTCTCATTTTTTATCATCAACTTACCATGGTTGTAATCAAGTGACGAGAAGCGTGTAGTAACTTGAAGGGTGAATCAATGTTGGTGATTCGACCTATCAAGCCAAAGCATGATCTCTGAACTTGAAAGGAGACCCGATTGTTTTAGGTTGATTTTGATTCCAAGCTTGAAGCATGTAAATTCTTAAATCAAATTCTTTCCCTTTATCTTCATATATTGACTCGATCTAGCTACATCGAACCATTTATTCCTTACTTATCAACTTTCATCTTGAGATATCATCAAACCCATAAGTATAGTCTTCCTAAACAATCATTTGTCAAATAAAGATATTATCGAATACCTCTCTTATTGTTTGATGAATTACGTATGCGATCTGCATTTGGAAAATTGTTACCTTGCAAAACATGGTAACAAATACCTTACTTATCGTTTGCGTCATTTCTTGAATCGCTTTTGAATCTTTAAACTTGAAAATCATTGAAATTCTATCTTGGTTTTGAACAACAAGACTCGTTATTATCCTCACTGCGATGTGGATATAATGGTTCATAAACCTTCGTAACTTGTAGTCATGGGTTTGGCATAAAGGAAAAGGCGTAACTTAGTATGTGTCCAAGTGTTTCACTTTCATTTATGACAAAACCTAACCTCCGTGTTCCAGTAAATCTCCTGTTTAACTTTTCATCCACTAGGTGCCTCTTATTTTAAATGTTATGATGACAATCGGTGCATTATAGACCGATTGGCTAAAAATTCAATTCGACCCATTATCTCACAACGTCGAGATATTGACCTGTATCTGTTTCAATTATTCGTATACCGTGGTATGATGTGAAAACGTCGATCGTTATTTTGAACGATTGATTCATTTTCTGTTTTTAATAATATTCTTAACTGTCGTCGTGAACTCATTTCAAGATCTTCGCATAGAGTATTATTCTTAGACCGATGGTTGGTCAAAGGAGAAATGCATATTCACAAGATATGCGTTAAGATCGTTTCATATGGTGACGTTTGGGATTCTTAAATTCCGACGGATAGCCTTTCTTATCATTGTTGGTCTTTTAATCAAAGAGGAAACATTGTAATGAGTAAATTGTCATAATATCTCTCAAAACGTCTCGTATTTCACTGGAAGAGTCAAGTTGGCATATATTATGAGACTTGAAGGATTCCATAAAGTGAAACATCTCATCTGTAATCAAACGTCTATCACTGTCCGTTCGTACACCTACCCGTATTTGTTTGTTTAGTTCATTTTTAAATTTTGAACAAAATTCTTTAAAGTAGGGGAGACAGTAACACTTTGTAATTATACGATAATTAACATTCATTCTTAATCAACGTAAAAGCTTATGAGGCTATTTGGAAGACACACACTTTAGACTCTCCTTTTGATACTTTATCAATAACTTTAAGTTCTCCAAGTGTCCTCATCTTGTCGTCTCAGCCTCCTCGTAAATAAATTTCGGGACGAAATTTCCTAAAGTAGGGGAGACTGTAACATTTCGTATTTTGCAAATAATAATAATAATAATAATAATAATAATTATAATAAAAACAATAATAATAGTAATAATAAATAATAATAATAATGTTAATAATGATAATAATAATAATAATGAAAATATTGTTATTAATAATAATTTATAAAATTTACTAAAGTGATTTAATAAGTCCAGGGGTTATTTTGTAATTTTTAAAACATGTTTTATAAATTTAAAACATGAATTGAAAATGTTCGAAACCCCAGGGACCAATCTGTAAATAATTCAAAACCCAACCCCCACCCCTCGCCGTCGGCCTTCCTCCGGCCAACTTCTCCGGCGACGATCCGGCTAAACCAAAACACTAAAATTATACCATTTCAATCCAATTATAAGCTACCGACACTGCCACATGCGAGATTCGAACCTAAACCCCACTAGGATTTGAATAATGTGATCTGAATAGTGCGATCTATCGACCACGTTCTTGTCAGGAACCTTTACAGGTCCAAATCGCACTGGAACTAAGTGATAATCGAATTAATCTCGCCCAATTCATGCTATAAATACTACGAATCTGTATAAGCTTTCAATTGCACCAATTAAAACACAGAAACCTCAATTCGATCTTCTTCTTCCCCGCGATCTGTAACACACTCGAACTCTTACTTAGAACTATTATAAGTCACAATTGACAGAGGGCAATTGGTCTTTGACCTCGTTTGAAGCTACCTGTGAAGTGAATTTGGTTAACATCACCATTTGATTTCCAAATCAACACCACAAGAACCGCGGCTCGTTCATCCAGTGTTCATCATCAATCAGACAACTTTCTGGTAAATTAAGTACACCAATTAGATCGGTTTATCATGGGGAACAAAAGCCCCATGATTCCATACATTAACATAATCGATTGGATGCTCAATTTGATCGATTTGTGTTCTAGGGTTCTTGGGTTTGGGGGAACTCTGTTGAATCCGTTTAAAAGGTTTAAAAACCAAACCTTATCGCGTCTGAGGCCTTTGGTTCACTGGTTACATGCTCACAATCCAACCTTGAGGTCCCGGGTTCGAAACCGGGCACCCCCACTTATTTTTTTAATTGGCTTTTAAGCCTCTAAAAAATTCAGAAAAATTCTTAAAAATTATAAAAATAAATTTTATAAACTTTTCTTATTTTAAATATTACAAAATGATTTTCTGTAAATTTATTTTGTTTTAAAAACCTTAAAAATCTTTATAAAATATTATTTATAAATATTATAAATAATTATAAAAATGGACACTATATCACGTTTAATTACGAAATAATCATGAAAATTGTAGAAATTATACATCTTATAATTTCACAATTATTTACAAACGTAATTTATTATAAAATATACTTTCACAATTAATTTAGATTGATAAATTATTATCGTGTAATACGTTATCATAATGATATTTATTACAAAGAATATATACAAAATATATTTAAACGTTATCAGATATTAAAAACTCTAATTCACATTAAACCGTTAATCTTATTATAAATCTTGTAATAAATACTTTTAGGTGCCTTGTAAAAGAATCCGTTGGAACGTCGTTTAATCCTTATTATCACCTTATACACGTATACGCCAAGTGAGTATTTCTATACCCCTTTTCTTATTTTCACACTTTGGGGTGAAACATGTTAACTTATATCATTGCACTTATAAACTTATTCGAGACTTGTAAACTTATGGCAATTTACTTGTGAGTTGTGGTTAGTTGAACTTTTGTGGTTACCATGTTATGGCATTATATGTACAATCATTAACTATTGCTAGCACAGCGAAGTCATAGATCTATGGGTAAGACAAGCCTACTTGGTTGATTCAAGTACACTTAGCTGATCGTATATACTTTTAACGTTAATAGAATATTAACGTCGTTTGATACTTGTAAAACATTGTCGAGGTTTGATTGTGCATTGTTCATAACATCCCTAGTCACTTTATTCACTAATTTACAACTTGAATTGCCATCTTTTATATACTTATGTATCCAAAACTGTAGAATGCTCACCAACATTTTTATGTTGACCTTTTATTTTTAACATGTTTCAGGTTACTCTTTGAAGCTTATCACACTTAGGATTGGACTTAGAGAAATAAACGAATGATCTGGATGTATCTTTGTTTAAACGTTTACTTGTATTGTTACAATTGAATCTTTATTAATATATTTGGAACAAATAATAGCGTTATGTGGCTGTGAACAATCGTAACTCTCATACTTCGACGATTCCGCCGTCAAGGTTGGGGTGTGACAGTTGGACTCCCTCAACAACAGCTTCTTTCATGGTGATCCTCAAACTAGTGCCATCATCGCTGCCTTCCACATGAGGGGCTTCGGGCTCTTCGAGTGCCATTTCAGCCGCCCTAGCCATGCTTCTCGTGATACGTGGTTCGGCACCACGTTCACCACAGCCCCTATCTGGCAAAACCTTAGAAGATCTACCGCTAGCCATCCTCTATCCCACACTGAAAGATTCAAATACCTACGCGGTCATTCAAGGGAATAGCTTAGTTTATGTCAAGTACAGTAAGTCTCTAATTACAGTGGCCAGTTGTGATTAGCCACTTACTTTACTCTTCGTACCCCGAGCATTACCTGTCCTCACTACATTAGCATCTAAATCTAACAGTAACACATAAACACATAACATGCGCACATAATACCAGTTAACTTTAAGAAAATACCTTATGGCACGCAGCTACTCAGATTGGCATTCCTTCCCTTTCCGTCCCGTTTTCAGTTTAAGTAAAGGTTTATTTTGAAAAATTACCCATTTCACTTAAACCTTGGCTCTGATACCAACTTCTTAGGCCCCATTCCCGGGAAACCTCACAGTTGGCAATTCATAGCATAAAATCAGTTTAATAACAAAACATTGCAGCGGAAAATAATTAAACATTCATTTAAAACTTAAAAACCCCATTGTACTCATGCACTTGTCCTTTCAATGTAAACAAAACATATTTCTTGTTCATTAATTACAATAAAGACTTCATTAACAGGAATGCCATCCATATCTCCCCAAGTAGCTTCGTGGTGCCATCCTCAGCATCAGCGCTTACCTGTCCACTATTATGCATAAAAAGTCAGCTACGCTGAGTGAGTTCTAGTTTTATATAAATAAGAAAATATAATCTTTTATCCTTCATATAATGAACACGCATACATCATACTACAAACATTACTTGCATCGCATTAGGCACGTTCATTATCTTTCATTCTTTCATTTCATTTCACTTCATCATAGGCGAGATTACACAAAGCAAGATCTCCATGTTGATTGACAACGAATGTCAATCCCCGTCGGTACACGTTATCCATGGTCGCTACCCCCGACGGTTGATCGATCCCCGTCGGTACACATCTTCACGGTAGCTTCCCCCGACAGTTGATCCACACTGCTAGGCACATAGCCCGCTTATGAATACGGATCCATCATCATACATCAGACTCACATAAGTGAAGTCTATCATAGTGCTTGCAAGACTTTTCATCATCAAACAGGCCTGGGGGTAACATTCGTTAAGTTCCACTTCTCATTAGTATAATCTTTCACTTAATATATATATAATACTTAGCTTATTAAGCGCACAACATACCAAGTACTAGTCATCATAACACGTAACTGACCCTCCGCGGGACAGCGGGGGTTCGGGGGCGGCAGCCCCTAACAGCGGGGTCCTAGGGGCAGCAGCCCCTAGTGGGGTCCAAGGGGCAACGCCCCTGGCTGGGGCCGGGGTGCCAGGTCAGCGCGCCCGAAAATTATTTTGAGCTATTTAAATGTCACATTTTACTTTAGAAAAATGTATTTTCTTGTTAAAACACCTTGAAATCCTTACCCTGAAAACCTTATGTTTATTATGCATAATAGCCCCAAAAACATGGAAAAACGTTTAAATAAGGGGATCTAGAACTCACCTGAACTTAGCAAATAACTTCAATCCTAAGTTACTTAAGCTATAGTCCAAACACTCTAGCTGCACGAAAGTTAATACACAAAAACGTCATTTTCTTCATAGTTTCGCCCACAGTTTCGCTGCAGCGAAACTGCAGTTTCGCTGCAGCGAAACTACAGTTTCGCCAGCAGTTTCGCTGGGCAGCACCTCTGCTAGTTTCGCTAGACAGATTCACTGCCTTGAGCGCCCAACTTTCGTTGGAATTTCCTACTTTCGCGAAGTCTATGGGTCAGTCTGGGTCTTAGCGAGAATCCCGGCGAAACTGTAGTTTCGCCCGAGCGAAACTGTAGTTTCGCTGGAATTTCTCCTAGTCTCGCTGAATGAGTGCACAGTTTGGCTGGATTAACTCACAGTTTCGCTGGATCGGGGCCTAGTTTCGCTGGATGAATAATAACTAAGAACCAGCCCGTTTTTAACCCAAAATCTTAACTTTTTACGTCCAAATCCTTGGTTTAACTTCCATGAAACCAAATCTAAGCTTTTTACACGTTTTCATACGTAAAAATATGACCTTTATGCGATTCCTTGCAACTTTTCAAAACCCAAAACCCTAGAATCCGGGTTTGATCTACAGAAGGGTTTAGGGGTCGATTCTTACCTTGTTTGTTGCTCCTTTCCTTGAGATTTGATTCCTAAACGCCCAGATCTCCAATTCCTTGACCTTAGAAGCCCCAAATCTTGAGTTTCTTGCACTTTCCCTCTCTACTTTCTCTCTCTACGAAATTTTTGTTGCTAAGGCACAAATGGAGAAGATGGTGGTGTCTTGGACAGGTTAAGGGCTGGTTATGGGCCTTAATCTTGCCCATGAACCCCACTTAGCCCATAACCCTTTTACCTTCCTTTATTAAATCTCCATTAGTTAGGCCCACCTATCCTTAATGACTCGTTTTGACTTTTCAGGGTGTTACACTATCCCTCAAAACAACTTATATTATTGAGGAAAAAGTAGTTTAAGCAAATCTTCCCTCAAAATATTGTTTTCTAAATGTGCAACTAAGTAGGTTTTCTTGACATGTAGTAAGGTAAAGCCTCTATAATAAGGCGTCACATAATTATCCTCGTAGTCACATGGGGTAGGTAACATTTACATAATTATCCTCGTAGTCACATGAGGTAGGTAACATTTTCTTTACATGTGGTCAAACAACGTTCCTTAAACATACAACTAGATATGGTTTTCCCGACATATAGTTATGAACTGTCGGTATCGTTACATAAGTTTTGTATAATTTATATTTAGCTTTTGGTTCTAGCATTTATCTAATCAGAATTTATTAAGATGGTATATTTTAATACATGGTTTTAAATACATAACCAATACAAGCTATTAATGAACGCTTTTATTATTTAGCATGTCTGAGTTTGGATAAAACTTTAGTTTTTTAAAATTTTGAGTATGCATTTGCAAAGTGTTGTTGGATTCCTTTGAAAGGAACGTGATCCATTATAGGGAGCTCCCAGAGTTTAAGTACCAACACGTTTTGGTTAGAGATGTTCGTTTTGACATATTTAGGTACTTTAGGATTTTCATTATAGAATGAAGCACTTGTGAACTTTTAACTGGCCCATTGGAAGGAAGATCAACGCTATAAGGCCCCGTTCCCGGGCACCTCACAGTTAGTCATTCATCACACATAAAATATTTTAAAAACATACATTACCTTTACAGCGGAAATTAAAACTTTCACTAATAATTAAAAACATGTCATTCCATTACATTACAACATTCGTTCATTCATTCATTCATTCGTTCATTACTCATCATTACTCGAATCTTGTCTCATGCAATATCCCCGACTCATGCTCGAAAGCTGATGTTGTGCCGGGGCCTGTAAACAAACCCCAGACTCATGTCCGAAGACTGACACAACACCGAGATACGTGACAAAGATCCCCTTCGAGTCAATCACAGGGATTGAACTGTATCCGAGTCTTTTGCGACAACAGTGTCGCTCACCTCATTGTCAATCTCAATGATTGAACTTTATCCGAGTCTGTTGCAACACAAAGTCGCTCACCTCATTATCTCGTCTCATGCAATACCCCGACTCATGTCCGAAGACTGATAATGTGCCGGGGCCTGATAAACAAACCCCTGACTTATGTACGAAGACTGACACAGTACCGGGGTACATGACACGGATCTCTTCATCCGTCACTTCCTTACTCATCATTTGTTATCTCACTTGTTCGTTCGTTTCGTAATTTATCATTATCTTTCATTTCGTTACATAATACTTGACGTTTATTCATTTATTCACTTTATTCCTTCATCCATACATCCTACCACGTAAAGTCAGACATATCGTATTACATAACATAATACATACGTTTTGAAAGCTCTTTAACGAAGAAAGATAACATATCACTCACACACATACGCATCATAATTTCATCACATCACCATGCACACATCAAGCATAAAGCAATCACATCATAACGGGGCCTATCTCTCTATTCTACCACTTAAAACCACTTAAAAAATCCTAAGTCCAAAATAGGTGCATGGCACCTTTTTAGGCGCATGAGTATAAAAATTCTAAGTGTAAAACAGTCTGGGTGCATGGGCGCTATTTGGGCGCATGGGCACTATTTGGGCGCATGAGCCCTGTTTGGGCACATGAGCCCTGTTTGGGCGCTTCACCACTATGCAGGCGCATGGCGTTTGTTCAGGCGCATCAACACTTAGCCGTTTTAACAACTTGGGTGCACGGGAACTATTTGGGCCCATGGCCCAACACTTGGACTCCTGAGCAAATCCTGGGCGCATGGGAACACTGTTTAGGCGCATGGCCCACTCTTGGGCGCATGGCCAACACTTAGGCGCATGGCCAGTCATGCTGGGCGAATGGGACCATTCTGAATTATTTCTAACACATCCCAAGCATAGATCTAACATACTAAGGCCCTTAAACATTCTAATATCCATTTCTTGACCATAATCCAACTCTAAAACATACATACACATATTGTTTTCAAACATAAAGCTGTAAACCCACAGTTACTTTTAAAATCTTTTGTTTAGTATGCATAATAGCTCCAAAAACTTTAAAATCAGTAAAAATAGGGTTCTAGAAACTCACCTTGAAGCAGATCTTTGAACTAAACACTTCCACTAGCAAATTCAACTCCAAAAAATCCCGAAACAACTCTAAAACATTAAGAATCTCGGTTAAGAGGTTGTGAATTTGGTTAGAACCGAACAAACATCATGAAAAACTTACCTTTTACAGCTTCTTCTTCCTTTCTTTCTCTAAAACCAAGAGTTTTCTCTCTCTTCTTTCTTCCTTTCAGCCAAAATGAAGATGGTGAAGAAGGGGTGGGTGACCATGCCCCTTTAAACCTTAAAATAATAAGGTTTTGTACTTTGTACACTTTATCCTCCTCCACTTGTGTCCATTATCTATTCTGTCTATTTAGTTTTCTTTTCCTTTCCTTTAAATAAATTTTTGGGGTGTTACAAACCCTCAGACTAGCTGACATGTAGATCTTTGGATTGATAGGTGGGAAACACGTGTGTGTGTGTGTGAATCTAACAAGAGTTTTCCCTATTGTGGCATGGGAGTAATGTTTTCATGATAGGTCAGGTTGTATTAAAAGTTGTGTCATGCAAAGTGAACACAAGAATGCGTGTCATGACAACCAACACATGTTTATACCATTTACATTTGATACATTTATATTCCTTATGCATGAGGCTAAGGAGCTACTTATCAAGTTCCACGGATCATACATAGTAGTGTAACAACCCCAAGATCTATGATGCGGTTTTTAAAATACTTTGTTTTGCTATAAATAAAGGGATATCAGCGTCGCTTGTATTTGTTTGTCTTCTCTTTCGATTTTATCAAATGCAATTACTTAGCAATTGTTTTGCATAAATACCCTATGTTTATCAACTATGACAGCCATTTATCACATCCCCAAACCACGACGGTTTCTCGCGGGGTGCGAACGTCATGGTTTCATAGTCACTGATCGACCACTACATGGTTTTGTAAAAAATACGTCTCAAATAAGTTTAAGATACATCATTGTTCAGAGTTAAATTTGTGGAAGAAATAGTAATAAGGTGCATTGTTTTCAAAACATGACAAATACGAAAATGAATGTCCCAAACAGCATGAATGGCCCTAAACATGAGATGATCCATGCTAGCTTAAGCTGGTGCATCTATCAATTACCTGAGAAAACATGCATAAAAAATGTCAACATAATGTTGGTGAGTTCACAGGTTTTAAGTAATAATAAATAGTGTATAGGACCACAATACTTTCTATGATTTTATTGTTGTACATACAATGCTACAAATTATATAAGCGCCGCAACCGAAGCTAGACTGTAACTGTAATAAGTTGCCCCTACCCATACCTACCGTAAGCATGGGTGTGAACAGGCTAATAATGCACCCGTTTAGACCTCCAGTCAAGGTTAGGGTAATTAACCCGGGTGGGGGTAGTCAAACCCAATAGTACTATCCATGATTACGTCGCTTTCGGAAATAAACTAACGGTTCGGTAACAGCGGACTTCATACAGTAAGTAAACAACTTATATAATATGTGAAATCATTGACAAGTAAATGTGTCTAAGAAAATTAGTAATTTGGATGTAATCTCCCCAAAAAGGAAAATAAGTAAAAATAGGGTCGTGAAACTCACCTCAATTGCACGTGTGAATACTAGCAATAGTCTGTATGTATGATTGGTCTAGGAATCTCCTAAACAAAATCACAATATATTCATGAGGTCATGATTACTAACCCTAGATGGTCATGCATAAGTCATTCACAAAGTTAGTTTTGAAAATGTCACTTGACTATTTAGACACGTCGAGTCGTAAATGTTTTATTTAGATTCTTGTCTTCATCTTTATCTTCCTAAAGATGCATAATGTATTGAAGGTGTTTTATATTAAGTATAATGGTATTATACTTTCCATTTGTATAGGTTTCCTTTTTACCAAATATCTCCAAAAGTTTACTTTATCTAAATATAGACATTTGACAGAATCAAAGAGGATTTTTGGGTCTGGTTGTCATCCTCTTTTCATGGTACAAAGAATTTTTATAAAATCTGATACTTTTATAACATCTAGATCTATGTCTTAGGATTCCAGAAAGGTATAGCTTGTATCATGCAACTAAATTTAAGTGCCTCGAAATTGTTCATGAAGCAACAGATGTCAGTGCAGCATTTTTCTGTACATGTCTATGGAATTCACCTTTTTGAGGGGTCAAAACCTACATTCAAAAATAGAACCTATATTACTTTTAAACCTAACACCTTAAGCTAAGTTACCACAGAAAGAAAGTCTTCATTTTATTACTTTAAGCATAACTTATGCCTCATTCTTTCTGCCCTATCTATTCTGCCAAAAAATCAGGTTCAACACTTTAATTTGTTTGTACGTTTTGGATAGGTTATACTCATCTAAAAATTTCAAAGTTGAATGGGTTAGAAACTAGACATCCTAAAGTTAATTTTAGGCTCAAGAAACGGTTCATTTGACCATGTTTAGGTCGAGTTATGGTGTTGAAAACACAGAACATGAATCTGCCAGAAAGTGTCTTACATGTTTTGTTACTTTTTAAACCTTGTTAGAGCACTTTTGGGATGAGTTAGTAAACATGAACACATCATGGTGATTTATAGAAGATTACAAACAAGGGGCTAACCTTAAACAAGCAAGGAGAAAGAGATGGTAGTCTTGAAATGCAAGGAAAAGAAGACTTGATCCTTTGAACTAAGAAAACCCAACAAGAAAAGTGAAGAAAATGTTGTAGGATGCTTGGGAGCTTCAAAAATCACTTGGTCTTCAACAATGGCACTTGAATCACCCAAGTTTTGAAGAAAATAAGTTTAAAATCAAATGAAATGGTGGTGGGGATGCCTTGGCCGAAATTTTAGAGAGGGAGAGGAGGAGAAGAGATGTTGGGTGGTGGTGGTGGTGTATTATGCACCTTTATTTATAAGGAAGGTTCATATTTTTGGTCCACCTTTCTTGGTGCCTTGCTAGAGACCTATGGTCAAGTGGATGGAAGATGGAGGTTGCTATTCTTGGAAGGGCAACATGATGCCTTAAACAAGTGTAAAAGTTGTTACCCAAAAATGGCATGACTACACCCTTCAAGTCAAACAAGAAGAGTTCACCTCTTTTGAGGTTGTATGGGGAAGAGAAGAAGAGAGGGGGGGGGGGGAGGGGTAAGGGGATGGCTTTGGGGGTGGGGGTTGGGTTGACTTTCAATTGTTGTAGAGTATGGGGTATTTGAGTGGTATTTGTGTCACTATGATAATTTTTATATATTTTTATATTTTTACTTTTTACCTTTTAAATACATAAAAATTATTATAAGAAATCATATAATATCATACATTTTAATATTGATGATATGTAAATAATAACTCATTTATCTAGTAGTTGCGTTACAAGCGTTTTATTCCGGTAACATATCAATTTACGCGTTAAGTTTTTATTAAATTTTGAACTTTTCCAATGTATTAATATTGGAACCTAAGATACTTTAAAACACTTTAAAGTATTTATTGACACATATATATACTAATTTTCACCATCGTTCTTGTGTGCTTGTATCGCGTGTAAAAATGGTAACTATGCCGAATTATCGATGCATGAGATGTTATACGCGAAAGTTTGGAATGCATAAAACGACTTCAATAATTGTAATTAAATTGGAAATCAAGTGTCACAGGTGTAATTATAACCAAGTCAAGACTGGGTATTGACCTGAAATTGACGGTTGTCACATACTTCCCATGTTAAAAGAATTTCGTCCCGAAATTCAGTTAGGGTTGTCTGCAGATGCTAGGGTTTCAAACAAGTAAGGGTAGTTGAGCTTCATTTGATCTTCTCGTTCCCTGGTAAATTCAGGTCCTCTTCTGGAACTCCATCGGACCTTCACTATAGGAATGCGGCTTCGTTTCATCTTCTTTACCTCTCGATCTAGGATCTCCACGGGCTTCTTAATAAAATGAAGTTGTTCATCAATCTGAACCTCATCGAGTGGTATAACCAGAGTTTCATCTGACAGGCACTTCTTCAGATTTGACACATGAAAAGTGTCATGAACACTACTAAGTTCTTGAGGAAGTTTTAGCTTGTAAGCTACAGGACCAATCCTGGCTAGGATTTCAAATGGTCCAATGTATCTAGGGTTTAGCCTACCACGTTTGCCAAAACGAATGACTCCTTTCCATGGTGAGACTTTAAGTAGCACCTTATCTCCTACTTGGAATTCCAATGGTTTACGTCTCACGTCAGCATACCTTTTCTGACGGTCACGCGCGGCTTTGAGTAGGTTCTGAATCTGAGCGATCTTGTCCGTGGTCTCGCGTATGATCTCGGGACCAGTGAGTTGACTATCGCCAACCTCTGTCTAACACAGTGGTGATCGACACTTCCTTCCGTATAGTGCTTCAAACGGTGCGGCTTTGATACTGGTGTGATAGCTATTATTGTAAGAAAACTCAGCTAAGGGTAGGTGAGTATCCCAACGGTTTCCAAAGTCTATCACACAAGCCCTAAGCATGTCTTCTAATGTTTGAATGGTCCGTTCGCTCTGACCATCTGTCTGTGGGTGGTATACGGTACTCATATCCAACCGTGTACCCAAGGCCTTTTGTAATGATTGCCAAAATCTCGAGGTAAATCGACTGTCTTGATCTGAGATAATGGAGATCGGTACTCCATGTCTCGAAATAACCTCCTTGAGATAAACCCTCGTCAACCTTTCCATTTTATCAGTTTCTTTAATTGGTAGGAAGTGAGCAGACTTTGTCAGTCGATCCATAATTACCCAAATCGTATCACAACCGGTGGGTGTCTTGGGTAGTTTTGTGATGAAATCCATGGGTATTTGCTCTCATTTCCATTGTGGAATCTCCGGTTGGTTCAGTAATTCGGATGGCTTCTAATACTCCGCTTTAACCTTTGAACACGTGAGGCACCTGCTAACATAGGCGGCAATGTCAGCTTTCATGTTAGGCCACCAGTATAACTCCTTCAGGTCTTGATACATCTTATCAGAGCCCGGATGGATAGAGTACCTGGATTTGTGTGCCTCGTTCATCACAAGATCCCTCAAGTTCCAAAATTTGGCACCCAAATTCGATTCATGAAGTAGCGAGTTCCATCAGACTTGATCTTAAATTGTTTATCCATTCCGCGAAAGGATTCTTCCTTCAAATTCCGTTCCTTTAGTGCCTCAGACTGAGCATCATGAATTTGAGTAGTTAGACTCGTATGAATCATCATTCCCAACGCTCGCACCCGTAAAGTCTTGGTTCATTCTTTCCTGCTTAGAGCGCCTGCTACAACATTCGCTTTTCCAGGATGATAACGAATCTCATAGTCATAATCGTTTAGTAACTCAATCCACCTGCGTTGCCTCATGTTTAGTTCCTTCTGGTCGAAGATTTGCTGGAGGCTTTTGTGATCGGTGAATATAGTACATTTGGTACCATACAGGTAGTGTCGCCAAATCTTTAGTGCAAAAACAACAGCTCCTAATTCAAGGTCGTGAGTGGTGTAGTTTTTCTCATGCACTTTCAATTGTCGTGACGCGTAAGCAATAACTTTGTCGCGTTGCATTAGGACACAGCCAAGTCCTTGTCGTGATGCGTCGCAGTACACCACAAAACCATCGTTTCCCTCTGGTAGAGACAGAATTGGTGTGTAACACAGTTTCTGTTTTAATAATTGAAACGATGCTTCCTGCTTATCACCCCAATCAAATTTCTTGTCTTTCTGAGTCAGGGTTGTCAGTGGTTGGGCTATTTTGGAGAAATTTTCGATAAAGCGTCGGTAATAGCCTGCCAAACCTAGGAATTGTCATACCTCATTCGGGGTCTTAGGTGCTTCCCAGTTTTTAATGGTCTCTATCTTGGATGAGTCAACATGTATTCCCTTCTCGTTAACCATATGCCCGAGAAATTACACTTATAGGATCCAGAAGTCGCATTTTGAGAATTTTGCGTATAATTTCTCGTTCTTGAGTAGCTCCAAGATTAACCTTAAATGTGAAGGGTTTGTTAGAACATAAAATCATAGTTTAACCTTGTAAACTTTTTGAAAATGCAGCAGAATTACAACTTTATAAACTTGTTTATAAGCTGAAAAATATGTTCATTAGGTGATCATATTAATGTATAAAACAAACCCAAAGAACAAAGGATCATTTATGTGAATTAGCAAGCTATGAATATGTGAAAAACTACATAATATCACAGCTTCAATGAGCTGTGATATCTACCTTATTCAGCAGCAATAATGACTAAAGAAAGAAGATTTTGGATGCTTGAATCGGCCAAGACTTCAAGTATAGAGGTCCTCAAGCTTGTATACCCCAAGCCCTTTGCAAGACACCTTCTTGTTAGGAAGATTTTACACCAAGAAGAACTCAAACCTCAGCTCAAGAAACCTTCTAACCTGCTGCTAAAACCGTAGGTTTTTTGAGAGAAGAAGAGAGAAATGTTTGGTCTTGTTGCATGTATTAAATCATGAGAAAGAGAGAGCATCTTTCTAATTAGTGGAGAGTAGACAAAATGCATGTGTGTGTGATTCTCAAGAGAATAAGTTAGTGGAAAACCTTGCATGTGTGTCTCCCACTCAAAGGAGACAAAGGGGACGGTCACATGAAAAAAAAGGGTGTTCTTTTCTTTTTTTTATAAAATTGATACTAACACACACATATATTGTCTACTAGTCCTCTTATTAGATATATACAACTAACCTTTTAATTGTATAATCCATACACTCCTATTATTAATTTGTAATGTTATCTAACTTACTTAAATAACATTGCAAATAATATTATTGAACAAAATATCCTAATAAATTGTTCCATCTCATATGCAACTTATTTAGAAAACCCATTTTCTAAATTGGTGTAAATATTTAATTGCATGATCATATCATCAATTAAATATTAATTGGTGTTTGCTAAGCTTGTTATTGGGTATAACCCGACTTGGATCATAACGTACTAACCACATCAATATTCTAAGTGTCTTGGGCACATAGAATCCTACAATCTCCCACTTGCCCAAGATTCATAGAAGATTGATGCAAGCAGTAAATGCCGCCTAACAACGGTTTACTACCCTTAATACGCATGACTTATAGCCATTCAATAACATCATCCTTTTTAAGTACCCTACTTGAAATGATTTAGGTGAATCAATCATTTATCCTTTTGTTACAGATGTCATGTTAAATCCAAGAACACAGGATGATCATTCCTTGTTGATTTAACTTATCAGGCCTTAGACATCTAACTCTCAACGAATAAGAGGAACAAATTCCATCTTGACTACATACGTTTCTCACAAACACCTCGTGTCATACCTGAACATACCCTTATGTACTGTCCACTATTTCAGGACAGTGAAGAATTAGCTCAAGGCATAATACTTGGTGAATATCAAAACCCAATATGTATCTCAGGTCGGAGGATACCAAATGATATTCGCCTTTACTCAAATTTACTTATAATCAATCAATAAGATTCCATGTAGTAAAATTTGAGATGCGGGTTAGTCCAATATTTGTATCCCACAAATATCTATGAACCTTGGTAGCAACCCATTGCTCTATATTCATCCTTATGAATATCAACCAATCCAAGTTCATAATAATCTTACCCTCACACTTGTTCCCACAAGTATGAACGACTACGAACATTTCGAGTAAACAATTTACTCATGGATTAAAATGCTAAATTGGAACATTAATTGAAACATTATAACCAAATAATTTTACTCAAATAATAAAGAGTTCCACATATCCAAATACAAAATTTGATCAAGTCTAATCACTAGAATATCGAAGTCCTAAGGCACAAGTATGACTTTCATGCTTTGACCTATCTAGGAGCTTCGTGAATGAATCTGCAATGTTTTGATCGGTATGAACTTTGCGAATACATATCTTCCCCTTTTCAACTTCATCCCTTATGTAGTTGAATCTCCGTTCAATGTATCGAGTCTTTTGATGAGCACGAGGTTCCTTGATTTGAGCAATCGCACATTCGTTGTCACAAAAGATCTCTAGGGGGTCTTGAATGGTAGCAACAAGCCCTAGATCAACAATGAACTTCCTAAGCCACGCAGCTTCTTGAGCTGCCAATGAAGCAGCGATGTATTCTGATTTTGTTGTAGATAGTGCCACTACATCTTGCTTTGAGCTCTTCCAAGAGACTGCTCCTCCATTCATAATGAAGACATATCCCGACTGTGATCGAGAATCATCTCGATCAGTTTGGAAACTCTCATCCGTGTAACCCTTTATAACGAGCTCCTCCTCACCAGATCCATATATTAAGAACATATCCTTAGTGTTTCTAAGGTATTTCAAAATACCCTTAACAGCCATCCAATGACTATTACCAGGATTCTGTTGATATCTACTTGTCATGCTTAGAGCACATGACACGTCTGGCCTAGTACATATCATTGCATACATGATGGATCCTATAGCAGATGCATATAGGACTCCATTCATTCTTTCTTGTTCAACCTTTGAACTAGGGTATTAAGATGAGCTCAATATAGTCCCCTTTTGAATAGGTACCAAACCTTTCTTAGAATTCTCCATCTTGAACCTTTTCAAGATCTTTTCAATGTATGTACTTTGGTTTAAACCTATTAACCGCCTTGATCTATCCCTATAGATCTTTATTCCCAAAATATAGGTGGCCTCACCAAGATCCTTAATGGAAAAACAGCTTCCAAGCCAGGTTTTTACACCTTCCAAGGTTGGAATGTCGTTTCCAATTAGTAGAATGTCATCGACATATAATACAATGAAAGTAATGTAGGTCCATTTGATCGGTTTTCAGTGCAGAAGAATGCTTGAATCATTCAATACCAAACACACACAACAAACACTAAGATATGAAGATCAAAATAACACCAAAAAGCTTTCAAATAAGGTTTTAATGATGAACAATCATCAATGAAATGAAACAAGCTCAATATATTCAGGAAGAACAAGCTTACAATAGCCTTTTGCAACAGTAATACACGATTAGGGTTTTTGCAAGGATAGCTAACAATGAGCAAAATGAAATCTATATATAGCTGTCATAGTTTTGCATACAGTTTCACTGTTGGCGAAACTGTACTGGTGAAATAGTAATTTCGCCCGGCAGAAACTAACAGTTTCGCCGGGAGAACATCTAGATGACTGTGAGCGAAACTATAGTTTCGCTCACAGTTTCGCTAGACAGCAATATATACATTTAAACTAAACAACATACAAAAGGAAACTAACATAGATCCTATTACAAAGAAAGATAAACAAATACTAATCTAATGGTGAGTCCAACCTATCTTGATCTTCAATACTCCCCCTAGGTTGGATCTCACCCACTCTGCTTGTCTTGATACCTCTATTCAGCTCCAGCATCCCCCGCACCTGCACTTGAGTTTCTGGTTCAGCTCCTGTAGATTTCTTATCTTGAACTTGAGCTCTTGATTTGCCTTGGTCACCTCCTGCTCTATCAGCTCCATCGGGATGAGCACTAGCTTCTGCAAATTGTTTTGTCAGATCCTGGATATCCATGTTTAAGTCATCTTCAGCTCTTATCTTTTCAGCTAGCTCCTTCACCTCAGCCCTCACTCCTCTGACTTTGTTTGCAACAATCATAAACAAGCTAGCCTCCTTCCTTGTCTCTTCTCCCGCTCCTGCTTTAATATGGTTCTCACATAGAATGAGCAGATCTTCATCTGAGAATCCAAAAGTTCCATAGGGTCAAAGATTCAATATTCGATGCCACCCTTCACTCTAATAACAGCCTCCCCCGTCTGATTGTCGTAGAACCATTTCTCAAACCCTTGAAGACGAGAAGGGGAGGGATCTTCCAATCTCACCTTTTGAACAGTCTTTGGGGGCTTCATGCTTAACACAATCTTCCCCTTTCCTGTAATCCAGTCTTTGTCTTTCTTCGATCTTTTTCTCTCTGCTTTCATAAACCCAAAAGCTTCGAAGTTATCGTTGAGCCCATTTTGAATTTCTTTCTCCAGAAACTTGGCTCGTTCACTCAGATGGGCTTCAAGAAGGGGCAACGATGCCAATCTTCTTAAGTCCCACTTAGGCAACGTCTTAAACGCCTTCCTCTTGTGTAAATACGTAATTCCTCCCCCTCTCCTCTTGATCATGAACATTTTGAGGTTGGGATTGTATTTCCAGCTCACAATCCTCTTATCCGCCTCTTTCCTCTTCAGACCTTCCATATTTTGAAATAAAGGGGTTAATTCTTCAGGTTCCTTCTCCCTCACAAACCAATTGCTCTTTTCCATTTCAATAACGTCGTTTTCATTCTCACTCTTCTGGATCACATAAGTCAATGGCCTTTTGTCCACCTCATAAAACTCAGGCTCTGAGTCATAATCAACTAATTGCTCCTCTTCTACCTCCTCATCCACCAGACCCTTCGCAATGGGTTGCTCAGCAGTTTCAGCTTGTTTTCCCATATGCTCTTCTCCAGTAAAATCCCCGAGATTTATTCCCGAATCAACAAATCCAGCTTCAAACACATCATCAACTGTCTGTATATTCTCCATTTCAGGTTCTTCAGTTCTCTTGCCAGAGCCTCCCGCTTCTTTAGTTGCTGCCCCTGAGGTGCCCTCTCCTGCCCTCAATGAAGTACCCACATTCAGAAATGGGTACTTAGATGTGTCAGTTATATCATCTAACTCGTGTTGAGTTAGCTGATTAGGTAGACCGCCAGCAGCTTTTAATTCATTTACCTCCTTCAATAATCTTTTGATTAAATTATTTTGATCAACCAACATTCTCTGCATACCCTCCAACACTTCATCTTTTTGTTTCTCCCTTATCTCTTGATTCATCAGCTTGGTCTTCATCATGCTTAATTCGTTTGAGAGAGAGGTGTTGAGGTTTCTGATTACATCCTCATCCGAACTGGTGTGTCTCTCAGTTTGTGGGGGCTCAGAGAATGTTTGATGCTTCTGTTTTGTCCTCCTCTCTTGCTTCCCAGTATCAACCTTCTTCTTGGACCTCTTTTCTTTCTCAATCCTGGCTTCAGTCGCCATCTCAGTCACTTCTTTCTCAAAGCTATAATCTTTCTCCTTAGCATACCTCTTTCTTTTCTTTACCGCCTCCGACTGACTTGGTCTAGTCTCCTCTGTTCGTCTGGCTTCAGATTGGATCACCCTCCTGATGTAAGCCCATCGATTAGGAGTATACATGTTTTCCCATAAGTGAGTGATCCAACCACTGAACTCGTGCCTGATAGCACAACAGTCGGCAAAGATTCGGGTATTCATCGACACTAGATTCTTGACTTCTCCGTGTCTCTGGATGTTGGGGACTTGATCGTCTATGATCATTTGAAGAAATCTGGGATAAAGCAGCCATTTATCCTTCTTCAAGGCCATTATGTTTTCAGCCATGCAGCTAAATATTAGATTTGCTATGTTAGCCTTCTCCCCTCGCAGCATATAACCGTAGCTTTCGCCCAGTCTAAGTTCAGCCCATCTGATCCACCTTTTCGGTGATCTAAGCACATTATGAAAACGTGGGAAATGTATCTCCACTCCTTGGATAGAAAGGATTTTTTGATTTCCTTTCTAGTCTCAAAAGGAGGACTTTCATATCCCATAGACAGGAAAGCATCAAACACCTCCTGATCAGTCAAATCAATGTCACATCCAGTGTCTTCTTCTAATCTCAGCACCCGTGATATAATATCTTCTATAATGGTCACCTGGTGATCCAGAACTTTAGCTATAATACTCTCAGAGTCTCCCCTTGTGTTGTACTCAGCGGTTCGCCAGAAATCTCGTATGTGCAAATCATAGATAGTAGTAGAATGAGAGATGGCGTATGCTATCGGGGATCTCTGTAGCCATCTGATACAGTCCCTAAATCCTGCTGCTTTAGGATGAGAATCATCTAGAATAGCTGTGATATTGTTCCGTACATCGAACTTGAGATTTGCCATTTAGATCTGACAGACAAACAAACCAGGTTAGAAATATTAAACAAATTTAGAATTTAAATATTTACAAACGTAATGAAATAAACAAATGGTAATAAAAAGTGAAAATACAGATATATATATATATACATATATATATATATACATATATATATACATATATAATTAAAATAAACTTACAAATTAATTAATAATAATTTTTTTATTTTTTTATTTTATATATATATATATATATATATATATATATATATTAAATGAAATAGTTTCGCAGAGACGAAACTACAGTTTCGCAGAGACGAAATTATAGTTTCGCTGCATTTATTTTAAAGTAGACAATAAAGAAACACAATTTCAACAGACAAAACATATAGTTTCGGCAAGACATGAAGATAGATTTGACTGGACGAAACAACAATTTCGCTTTGTGAAACTGAATTTTGTTGAAGAAACTGTTAAGTTCGCTCGGGCAGCATAACCACACAGTTTCGCTATATCAAATTAATTTTCGTTCAGTTTCGCTAGAAGATGAGGTAGTTTCGTAGAATGAACTGCGAGACTACCCAATCGACATAATCCAATCCAGTCAAATGCGGGAAAGATTAGCCTATGAAAACTAATGTTCTGAGTTCGAAACTCACATCCGAAGCCCAAAATCGAGTCAAAATGCAACAAAACAAGACAAAGATGGAGATTTGAGACAAAAGTCGAAGAAAAACCCTAAAGAGTACTCACTTTTGACGAAAGTAGTTTTTTGCGAAAGTGAGTGATTTGGTTCAAAACTATGTTTATGTACATAGGAGTTTCGCAGAGGAATAAAAATATAGTTTCGACAAAACAAAACTATAGTTTCGGCGTGGCGAAACTATAATTTCTGCAAGGTGAAACTATAATTTCTGCAAAGCGAAACTGTAGATTCGTCTCAACACAGGAGTGTTGGCGAATCTGCTATTTCCCTAAACAGAACTACAATTTCGCGTAGCGAAATTGTAGTTTCGCAGAAACTTTAAGAAACTCTAACTAAAATAAAAATAAAAACAAAAATAATAAAAAAATTGCCTTTTGAATACTTTATTGCCCCATGATATCAACACTCATATAAAAAAATAAAATAAGACTAAAATTAACAATAAAAAGGATATAGTATCATGTTTTTCTCGAAGTTTTCAGAGGGTCATGACTTAGCGAGAATGCTGATATGTTTGTCCACTTAAACCCATTCCCTGTTCTTTTCAACTCGTGATCTGCAACTGTTTATCATGTTCTGAATTGTCTTAATAACTCAGCAACTTGGTCCCCACTGATATTTGATAAAGAACTAGTCTTGTCATCAAGGTTTATTGAGCATAATCATTGATTTTGCCTAATTACCATACTGAATCTACTTAAATGCAACCACAATGACTAGCATAATATACATATGGGACTCTGTAATGTACAGATGCAGACACACATATATGCAAGGTATACATATGAAATGCAGACTCAACCTACAACTAATTGATGAGAGCTTCAGGTCAATGCTTTAGCATAGCAGAGAAGATCATCTAGGCGTGTTGATGAGAGCTTCAGGTCAATGCCACCGCATAGCAGAGAAGATCATCACTCCAGGTCAATCCTTTCGCATAGCAGAGGAGATAAACACACATCTTTTCCTTTCTAAAGTATGAATGTATATACAATAATGGGCTATTAAGATTATTTAATGTTTGACTTAGAGGGCATTATCACCGAGTCACCATCCCAGTGGGAAACACCATAAGCTTCATATCAAAAACCTAATCCCAAAAGTAAACTCAGTACAGGAGCAAGACATCAATTAGCAGCTCTCAACCAAGTTTTTAGACAAGATCTGTATCTTTGTGCAGACCAAAATATCATGAGGATAATCCTTATTACTGAGTTATGATCTTTAACTTAGCTGCATGATCACTTGTTTACTTCGTTTTTGGGATGAGTCTACCATGCATATCCCAGCATAAGATGTTCCCCTCTTTCTTACTTCATTTTCTTGAATTCCTGAGAGAATAATAATAAAGAAATTAAAAACTTATTATTAGCATTAATAAATCTCCCCCGAAATTTTCATTTGATAGCTCACTTAATAGAAAATTTCTGTGTTTCATGCTTTCTTAACAACTAAAGTCAAAGAAGAGTAAAGATATATGGGACATAAGAATTCTTAAGTCATACAACAAAAACAAGACCAGAAAGAAAATATGTACATATATACAGGTTAAACAGTTGTGTTGCTCAGAACAGATTTTCAGAAAGATATTAATCCTAGCATAGAAATCAATTCATAAAAACGAGGTTTATCAAAGGTTTTTGTGAAAGATCTGCTTTTTGATGTTTTGTATCAATAGGAATAATATTAATGAAACCCTTTTCTTGAGCATCACGAATGGCATGAATCCATGTCTTAGTGTGCTTGGTCTGAGAATGATGAATTGGATTCTTGGCAATCCCAATGGCTGCTTCGTTATCACAAAACAATGGAGTATGAAGAAAGTTGATCCCATAATCCATCATTTGATGCTGAATCCATAACACTTGTGAACAGCAACTAGAGGCAACAATATATACGGCTTCTCCTGTTGAGAGAGAAACAGTGGTCTGTTTCTTGCTTTTCCAAGAAACAAGGCAATTCCCCAAATATTGACAGCCTCCAGTAACTGACTTTTTGTTTAGCTTGCAGCCGTTGGAATCGCTGTCAGAGTAAGCATGCAAATAATCATTGTATCATCATGTGATGTTGAAAATATGATGGGTAAGGAGGATTCTATTAACATTGTACGTGCAGCTTCAATGAGGGTGCGATTCTTTCGTTCCGCGACACCATTCTGTTGAGGAGTTCTCGCACCACTGAACTGTCTTAATATTCCTTTGGTTGCACAAAAGGAGTCAAAAATTTGATTTTTGAATTCAGTACCGTTGTCACTTCGAATAGCCATAACCTTCCTCTTGCTTGTCGATTCAATCGAGAGAATTAACTTTTGCAACTCCTCAGTAGTCTCTCCTTTGTGAGCAAGAAATCTTACCCATGAATATCTGGAATAGTCATCTGTAATCACAAGACAAAAGGATTTCTTAGCAATAGATTTAACACTTATTGGGCCAAATAGATCAGTATGTAACAACTCCAGGGGATTTGAGATGCTATTTTCAATTTTAGGTTTGTGTGCTTTCTTATGTTGCTTTCCTTTTGCACATGCCTTACATTTCTCAACCACAGAAAAGTCTTTTAAAGGTAATCCCCGAACGAGATTGTTTTTAACTAATTTGTTTATGATTTTGAAATTAACATGGCCCAATCTACGATGCCATAAGAAAGAATCAGAGGTGGAAGCTTTAGACAAGAGGCATGTGACTGCGGATGATGAATCCTTTGAATTCATGTCAAGGAGATATGTATCATGCTTTCTTGGAGCCCGCATGAGTACCATATTATCTGGAATTGTAAGGATTCCTAGAAGTCTGATGCAGCCAAAACACTCTTGTAACTATCTACTGAAGTTAACAGCTGAAAACATCTACTGAAGTTAACAGCTGAAGACATCTACTGAAGTTAACAGCTGAAGACATCTACTGAAGGTAACAGCTGAAGACATCAACTGAAGGTAACAGCTGAAGACAACAGCTGAAGACATCAGCTGAAGATATCAACTGAAGACAAAGTCTAAAGACAGTTTTTAGTAGTTGTGATGATCCTTCTTTAGTAGTTATCACAACAGCTGAAGAAGTATTCTTCAGTAGTTGTGATGATCCTTCTTCAGTAGTTGTGATGATCCTTCTTCAGTAGTTATCACAACAGCTGAAGAAGTATTCTTCAGTAGTTGTGATGATCCTTCTTCAGTAGTTGTGATGATCCTTCTTCAGTAGTTATCACAACAGCTGAAGAAGTATTCTTCAGTAGTTGTGATGATCCTTCTTCAGTAGTTATCACAACAACTGAAGAAGTATTCCTCAGTAGTTGTGACAGTTCTTCTTTCAGTAGTTCTATGAAATGATCAAGTCTTCCAGCATGCTGCACAGAACATGAAGTAGTATTGCTACGAAAGTTTTACACCAATTCAGAAATATTTCAAGTGTAAAATCTTTCATAGCCAAGAACAATATCTTCAGAAGCCAGAAATGAAGTCTTTCTTAGCTTCAAGACAAAGTCTGCTGAAGCCAAGAAACCAAGACAGATTCTTCCAAAGACTTTTATCATACATGCTTTATCTGATGTACTTTTTCTGCAAAGCTGAACCACTTTGCCGCTGCCCACTCTGGTTGGTCACCAACTTATATGAGTTGGTGAAAAGGTCCATGCTTTAGGAAAATTGTACATTGAGGTCTTGGGTCTAACCTTTCTACTTTATGCACCTTTATACTTTTTGTAATATATTAGGATGTGAGTTATGGCATGTCATAGTCACTAGCCAAAAGGCAAATCTGCCTTTTGACTCTACATGGATTGTGTTGTCTAATTCGTGTATCCAGCTGGCCTTCAAAGTATGGCCGCTGTAGGTTGTAGTATAAAGTATCTCAAAGTCTTGTAATGTATGAATGCTGAATACTTGTAACTTGAATTTGAGAAGTAATATACAACATCCTTGAAAACCAACCACTTGTGTTGTTATTTTGTTCTTTCTTTCTGAGTTTACTTTTGTGTTCTTAGAATCATCATAACCGGTTCCCCATTTGATCTGTTAAGTGTTCTAATACACTTTCCTCATTGTGTTGTTGTGTTGTAAGTGCTAACCCTTCACCCGGTCCTGCATTTGGTATCAGAGCGATCAGGCTCTTGATATAAGATCTCACCATCTTAAGATCCCTCACACACACAAAATACTTAACAACTCAAATGGCAGCTCTTTCTAAAGCTGATATGGAAACTAGTACTATGACCAAGTCCCCACTGATCACTCCTGAAGATTTTGACACATGGTGCACAAGAACGGAAGGCTTCATCAAGTGTCAAGATTCAAGGATGTGGGACTCAGTTATCAATGGTCCCTTCATACCAAGCACTACTTCTGCTACTGGTAATTGTATCATCCCTAAAGATGTAGATGATTACTCAGAAGAAGACAGGAAGAGAATAGAGTTTGATCAAAGGGCCATGACTTGTCTTCAAACTACTCTTCCAAACTCCATGTACAGAGGCTTCAAGAAGTGCAAGACAGCTAAAGATCTATGGGAAGCACTGAAGCTCATGTATGAAGGATCTAAAGAAACTAAAGAAAACAAGAAGGATCTCTTGAAACAGCAGTTTGAAAATTTCACCTTCAAGACTAGTGAGACACTGACTCAATAATACTTCAGGTATGTTGAGATAGTGGACACTCTAGTGGATATTGGAGTAACTCTTGAGAATAGGGACATAGTAAGGAAGTTCATGTCTTCTCTTCCTAAACTATGGACACATTATTGTGTTGTGATCAAGAGAACTTCGATCTTAAAACTCTTACTCTTACAGAGTTGTATGGTATCCTGAGTGCATTCCAGATGGAGATGAACATGCAAAATTCCTCTGGTAACTCCAATAACCAACTGAGTTCAGCTCTTCATGTGAATGAAAGGGAATGCATTGAACCACAACATCAGTTGTTATGCTACCCTGATAACTTACAAAAAGGGCCTTTCATCACTCTTCCAGAGACACCAAGAGAAAGCTACACTCAAGGAAGTCACTTCCAAGAGACAAGTTCTTCTCATGCCTTTGTTTCAGCTGATGAAACCTCTGGAAACCTTCTCTTCACTCTTGAAGACTTGGACTGTATCCACCCAGATGATCTGGAGTATATGGAGATAGTTCAGCAAATGGCTCTTCTCACTCACAGGGCCAAGAAATTCTACAAGAGGACTGGGAGAAGATTTCCAAGCAATACATCCAGTGGAAAGTTTGGGCTGGACAATAGCAAGGTAAGTACTACAACTGTAACCAGATGGGGCACTTTGCAAGAGAGTGTAAGGCACCAAGAACAAATGGTGGCCAGACACAAACCAGACCAAACTACACTGAGAAAGTTCACCAGAATGAGAACCCAAAGCAACAGGCTGCAGTTGCTGTTGAAGAGGGAGGCTTTGACTGGAGCTTTTAGATAGAAGATGCATCTCCAAACCAAGCTCTCATGGCAGATCATGATGAAACAAGGTATTGGAAAATCTTTGTTCTTCTGAATGTATTGCTAAAGTTAATAGATACAGGTCATATAACTTAGAGCTGAGATCTGACCTTGAGTCCTTAAACATCTTGAAAGCTGATTTTAAAAGAGCTGAAAATGACTATAAACTCAAAATAGAAGATTTAGAGAAAACTATTTCAACTCTTAAACATGAGCTAACAAATTACAGGACTCAGATCAAAGATCTCATAGCTAAGTTAACTGAATACCAAGCTGAGCTTGTGATCAGCAAAGCTAAGGCAGAAAATTGTGTTCTTGAAGAAGATACCTTCAAGAACATAATATCCTCATCCTTGCATGCAAAAGTGTGTTATTAGAACAAGCAGGGACTGGGACCTAGTGAGATAGCTCCTCCACACACAATCTTGTCTGTAAGATCTCCCAGGTGTGGAACTTGTGAAGATGAGCTTCCCCTCATAGATCCTTTGACTGAAGAGGATGAAGAGGAGATGGTGAAGAATGACTTTGGTTTGAGTGAAGAAAAGCATTCTGAGAAGGGCCACCATTCCTCTGAGGAGAGTAAACTGGACCAAGTCAAGAAGAAAGAACTTGATCAGGAAAGCCAAAAGAAAATCAAGGAAGGCTCAAGAGATCAAGGCTACTTTTGACTCTAAGCAGAAACAAATTTTCATCTCTGCAGGGTTTGAAGTAGTTAAGACTGATGACATGAAATCTGGTTCATGTGCAACTCAACTCAGTAACAAGAAGAAGACTGATCTATTGTGTGTTACTGCTGCACAACCTGGACCATCCAACTCCAAGAACAGTTCTCAACCCAACTGTCTCAGCTCCTGCAAAGGTGAAGATGGAGAAGGGATGTGACCAAAGTTAGTGCTCTTCCATGAAGAAGACTCTTGGAAAGAAGAATCTGAAGTGTGTCATGTGTGAGAGTACCTCTCATTTGGCTAAGGATTGTCCATACAATCCGAAGGGTACTCTTCACATGATAAACAAAGAGACTTCCAAGAATTCTAAGCTGAAGAAGAAGGCAAGTGGAAAACTGCCTTCGGAAGAAGATTTGGTCTCGGAAGAAAGGAATGTTTCCAAAGTACTGAAGCTTGCTGCAATAAAGGCAAGATCTTTCGAAGGACCAGTCATCAAAACTTCTAAAGTCTCAAAAGCTTCTGAAGTATTGAAGGTCAAGTCTAAACTTCCAAAGGTGGTGTGGAAGTCAAAGAAAGACCAAAAGACTGAAGGTTTTTCATCAACAACAGCTCAAGATCCTCAAAGCACAACCATAGGATCTATTACTGTTGCATTGTCTTCAACTGATTTAAATGAGCCCAATACCAATGAGGCTTGGGTTTCCAAATGTAACTAGCTATCTCTTTATGCAGGAACAACTACAGACAAACAAAAATGTGTGGATCATTGACAGTGGTTGTTCCAGGCACATGACAGGCAATAGGTCACTACTCCAGAAGTTTGAAAGAATTGATGGAGGACCAGTTGCTTTTGGAGGAGATGCAGGTGGTTACATTACCGGAAGGGGCAAGGTCACAAATGGTAAGCTCAGCATTGACAAGGTAAACTTTATCAAGGAGCTTGGATACAATCTTTTGAGTGTATCATAATTCTGTGATCAGAGTCATAACATGCTATTTACTGAGCATGAGTGCATTGTTCTCAAGCCCGGGGTGGTCATTCCTCATGAGCACATCCTACTCAGAGCCCCCAGGAAAGGGAACATGTACAAGATGGATTTGCAAGAAACATCTCCCTCAGGAGAAGTTTCATGCTTTCTATCTAAAGCTAATAGTGATGAATCTTTCCTTTGGCATAAAAGAATGTGCCATGTAAACTTTAAGAACATGAATAAATTGATTAAGAATGATTTGGTAACTGGAATACCAAAAAGAGAGTTTACAAGTGATGATCATTGTGTTGCATGCCTGAAAGGGAAGCAACACAAGGTATCTCACAAGCCTAAGGAAAGAAATTCCATCACTACACCCCTACACTTGTTACATATGGATCTCTTTAGCCCCACCAATGTAATGAGTTTAGGAAGGACCTCTTACTGTTTGGTGATCACAGATAACTTTACAAGATTCACATGGGTATTCTTCCTTAGAACTAAGGATGAGACCCCTGAGATTCTGAAGAATTTCATCTTAAAGATTGAGAATCAATGTGATCACAAGGTCAAAACCATAAGATGTGATCAAGGAACTGAGTTCAAGAATCAAACACTTGATACATTTTATGATGAAAAGGGTATTACAAGACAATATAGTGCTCCCAGGACCCCTCAGCAAAATGGTGTTGCTGAGAGGAGAAACAGGACACTAATTGAAGCTGCAAGAACTATGTTGTCTGACTCTAAACTGCCCATCACCTTCTGGGCAGAGGCAGTCAACACTGCCTGCTATGTGTAGAACAGAGTTTAGTAGTTAAGACACATGGTAAGACTCCTTATGAACTTTGGCACAAGAGGAAACCTTTCATTGGTTTTCTCAGGTCTTTTGGATGTCCTTGCACCATCTTGAATACCAAAGATCATATAGCCAAGTTTGCTGAGAAATCAGATGATGGACACTTTATTGGATACTCTTTTCAAGCTAAAGCTTATAGAGTATACAATCTCAGAACTAGAGTAGTTGAGGAGTCAGCCAATGTGACTTTCAATGAACACACACCTAGTGTGAAAGGTTCTAGTCCGGATTGGCTGTTTGATCTTGATTTAATTACCAACTGTTTTAACAAATCTTCTGAGCATGTTTCAAGAACCACAGATATATTACCTACAGGTGATCCTGATCCAAGAATTGAGCTGAGAAGATCTTCAAGCAACATATCTCCAGCTCCAGTGGTAACTAATCCTGCAAATAAAGCTTCTACCAGCACATCAATGACAAATCCTGCTGATACATCTGAGTTGCCTTCATCTTCCAGTGTTGAGGCACAGAACTCAAATGTAGAAACTTCAAATGTCGGGGAACATGGTGGTGGTGACAGTGATCAAGAATTTCTTGATGCTGACAACCATTTCATTGAAGAAAATCTCAATGATGTACACACTCATTGGATCAAGTTAATCTTGATAAGTGTGCTGCTGTAGAGGGTGAATCCTCCCTGCCAGATCAAAATTTCTCTAATTTGGATCTGTCTAAACAACTTGCTGTGATCCCTCAACTAAGGATCCACAAGTCTCACCCCACTACAAACATCATTGGAGATGTTGGTACTGGTGTAAGAACAAGAGGACAGTCTCATAATGCAAATATCTGTCTTCACTCTTGTTTCTTATCCCAAATAGAGCCAAAGAATATTGATGATGCTCTAAAGGATGGAAGTTGGGTTGAATCTATGCAAGAGGAGTTGCTTCAATTCAAGAGACAAAAGGTTTGGAATCTATGTCCTCTTCCTCATGGGAAGACTACCATAGGTACAAAATGGGTTTTCAGGAATAAGAAGGATGATAGAGGACTTGTCATCAAGAACAAGGCTAGACTAGTTGTTCAAGGGTATACTCAAGAAGAAGGAATTGATTACACTGATGTCTTTGCTCCAGTAGCAAGACTTGAAGCTGTCAGGATATTCCTAGCTTTTGCTGCATCCAAGAACTTCAAGGTCTATCAACTTGATGTCAAGTGTGCTTTTCTTTATGGAGTGATTGATGAAGAGGTGTATGTCAAACAACCACCTGGATTTGCAGATCCTGATCATTCTGATTATGTTTGCAAGCTTGACAAAGCTCTCTATGGGCTACATCAGGCACCAAGAAAGTGGTATGAGACTCTATCTCAGTATCTCTGTTAGCATGGCTACAGAAGGGGTACCATTGATGGAACTCTCTTCATCAAAGGAACAAGAAATGACATAATGCTAGTTCAAGTATATGTAGATGATATCATCTTTGGGTCAACTAATCCAAAGCTCTGCAAAGACTTTGAGAAGCTGATGAAGGATAGATTTGAAATGAGTGCCATGGGGGAACTCAATTTCTTTCTAGGGATTCAAGTGAAGCAGGTTGACAATGGTATCTTCATAAATCAGTCAAAGTAAGGTTGCTGAATGTCAAGACATACTTAAAAGGTTCAATATGATGAATGTAAGGTTACTAACATAGCTAGAAACTACTCCCTTGGACCTGATCTTGAGGGGGAGTGTGTTAATGAACATCTCTACAGGGCTATGATTGGGTCTCTTATGTATCTTACAGCTAGCATGCCAGATATTATGTTTGCCACTTGCATCTGTGCAAGATATCAGGCCAACCACAAGATATCACACCTAATCACTGTCAAAAGAATTCTAAGATACCTTAAAGGAGCCCCATCTCTTGGCCTTTGGTATCCTAAAAATTCTGACTTCAATCTGTATGCATATACAGATAGTGATTATGGTGGATGCAATATGACTGCAAAGTCTTCATCAGGGGGATGTCAATTTCTTGGTGGAAGGATAGTCTCTTGGCAATGCAAGAAACAATCCTGTGTATCTGCATCAACTGCTGAGGTTGAATACATTGCTGCTGCAAGCAGCTGTGCTCAAGTGCTTTGGATTCAAAATCAGATGCTAGACTATGGATTTAACTTCAAAGAGACTCCCATTCACATAGACAACAACAGTGCTATCTCAATCACAGAAAATCCAGTGCAGCACTCAAGAACTAAGCACATCAACATCAGGTATCATCTGATTAGAGATAATTTTGAAAAAGGATTAATCAAACTAATCAAAGTTCATACAGATGAACAATATGCTGATCTGTTCACAAAAGCTTTTGATGAACAGAGATTTAAATATCTTATATCAGCTATTGGGATGATCAGCTTTGAATAGCTTTTCTTAAAAACTTAATCATATTATTTCTAAAACTATGTGTGTTCTATGTTGTCTATTCTATCACCACAATAAGCCCCAGTTTCTCTTTGGAAGAAAATTCTTTTAGGATATTCCTTAGATGTTTTAGAATTTTACATAAGTTGCAAAATTCTTCAAAATCTTTGAAATATTTTTTGGAGGCAAAATTTGCCTTCGGAAGCTTTTTGATTAAAACTTCCGAAGCAAAATATCCTTCATGGTCAAAACTTCTGAAGTTAAATTATCTTTGGAAGATTTCTTAGAATTCCAAAAAAACTACTTTTTAGGCAAAAAGCAAACTACTTTTTAGAGGTGGGACCAACACAATGGATTTCAAAGTTTATCCTTTTTCATTAACTTTGTCTCAAATCCAAATTCATACAAATATCCAACGGTTACACCTCTTTCCTCTACCTGCTCCCAAATTCACCCATACCTCAAATTTGATCTCTCTAAACCACTTTTGCTTTTCACCTTTCTTCATCAACAAGCTTTTCAAAATGGCCAACATTCCAAACAGAAACAACCCAAATTTCTCCATGTAGCTCCATAGGCAGCACAATTAAGTTGCCTTATTGCACTCTGAGAAAGATGATAGTTTCTCAGAGGTTTGCCATTTTCTTGCTCTATCCAACTACTACACCTCACTCACCATTGATCCTATTCTTTATGAGGATCACCTACTTGACTTTTGGAGGACATGTCAAGAGGTTATTATGGATGGGGAGAAGGCATTGTCTGCCACAGTGCAGGGGAGGACAGTCTTTATCACTCCAGCCATCATCAAAACCCATCTTCAGCTGGATGATGAAGAAGGTGAACTGTCTTTCCCAAATGAGGCTGTCAACTATTCCTTTGAGCAGATGGGCTATGAGGGAGATTTCTTTGTAAGGACCTTTAGGAAAAGGAAGGTCTCATTCCAGTGGAAATACCTAATCCATGTATTGATTCACAGCTTGTCCAACAAGCATGGTGGGTGGGACCAGATTCCTAAGGATCTCTCCTTTATAGTTCATGGAATGGTACAAGGGGTCAAGTTCAGGTACTCATAATTTGTTTACACAAACTTGCTTGCTAACTTGGACTCCTTAGAATACTATGTGTTTCCTAGATATGTTCAACACATTCTTAACTGTGAACTTGGATCACAGTTGAGGGAAACAAATACTATTCTTAAATTGGGACGGATGAAGCCAGGCATCTTTAAGATTATGAAGAAGCCAACTGTAGGCTTCTCAGGGGTAGAAACAGCCCTGGTCTCCAAAATGTTAGAGCTCACTGCTCAAGGTGACAACCTAGGAACACAAGCTAGTGTTGAACCCACAACTTCTACATCTCAACCACCAAAACAGCCTCAAATCATCCTCACCTACCAAAGAAAATCCAAACGAACCCCTGCTCAAGCTATTGAGTCTGTGCAGGTCCCCATATACTCACCCATACAGGAAGAAGTGGATACTAGAGCTCCCACTTCTCCTAAGGAGCAAACCACTCCCATCTCTTCAAGAATCAGTGTTGATGTTCCTCATGATCAGCCTGATGAGCTCATAAGCCCAAATGCCTTAAGCCTTCACTCTGAGTCTCAACACTCAAGTGAAAAACCTTCAGGGGACAGTTACCATCCCCAGCCTTTGGACTTAAATACCCAAATTCCCAACCTTGAATTCTATACTGATGAGGACTTAGGCTTCAGTAAGTATCATGAATCTCTCTATCCCTCCCCTACTCAAAGAAAGAGGAGTGCTTCTGAATTACTTATGTCTATCCCACATCAGTCACCCGTTGCTGAGGTGGGTCCTTTTGAACCTGTTCAGGGGATCCATATGGAAGAGGCTCTCACTTTTGTAAGTGATTACATCATTAAGACCTCAACCAGGGCAACTCAGCCTATTGACACTTCATTTGAGGCTGTCAATGAGCAGAGGAAATCCAGCAGCCAAGAACCCCACGCTGGTGATGAGAGTGAGGACTTAGGTCCAATTCTCTCATCCCCCCATGATTCTTCTGATGAAGATGAGGGGAATCTGAGACTCAAAGTGCAACAACTAACACAAACATGCACTTACTTGGTCTCAAAGGTTAGTCATCTTGAATTTCAAGTGACTACCTTATAAAATAGGGTCAATGATCAGCAACTTGAGAAATCTTATATTAAGGAAAAACTAGCTGAGAGACCTTTAAGAAGAGCTCAACCAGGAACACAAGAACCTGAGGATGTGGCTGACCTAACTCCTAGTTCACCTATACAAGAAGGTGATGCTACCAAAAAGGGGGAGAAAGTCACTACAATCACAAAACCTGGGAGTTCTTTAAGGAGTATGGACATTGAGGACTCACCATCCTCTCTTGTAATTGTTCCTACTAAGCAACCTCCTCACGTTCACATTGATGTGAACATTCTAGACTGCTTGTTTCAAAGTCTTTTTGGGGAGGGTATATCAAGGCAAGAAGCTGAAGAAGATAGACCAAGGCAATCAGGTAATATCATTGGTCAACTGGATGTTGAGGCAGACCCTGAGATTAGCTTCAAAGGGAAAACCTTGACTGAAGGCCCAGTGATAGAGCCTGAAAGTCCTGTCTTACAATCAACTGATGAAGTGACAGAAATTGAAACACCTGTCACCACAACAACTACTTCAGCAACTCAACCTCTCAGTGAAATACCTGCTGGTGAAGGTGTATCACAGTCTCTCTCTGGCCAGAGCTTGGATGCTACACCAAGCAATGAAGGCTAAAGCTCTCTCCACCCTATGTCACAAAGGTCTGTGGGTGACAAAGGGAAAAGGGTTCTAACCCTGAGGAGATTGAGGAGGAGGAAAGAGAGAGAAAGAGGAAGCTAAGGGGAGTAAGTTCCACTGGGTCTTCAAGCTTCATGCAAGCTGCAATCAGGGCTGCTCACAGACCAAACACTCAAGATGATGAGTTGAGGGCAGTCAGGATTACTTACTTACAGACCAGGAACTATGACATAGATGTGATTATATCTCTCCCCTTAGAGGAACTAAATGATCTGGCTGACATGGAAATGTCAAGAGAATGGAAGGAAGCTGAAGATGCAAGAATTCTTCTTGAGATCAAAGAGAAGAAAAGACAACAAAGATTATATAAGCATATTCCTACTCTCTCGCCAGTTCAAGAAAGTCCTGTGCAAGAGGCCGTGGCTGCTACACAAGAACCTCAGGTAGATAAAGAAACAGATAAACAAAGAATGATAGACTACCTGAGTACCACAGGCTTCTACCAGGCAGAAGCACTTCTTCCTTTGTCCTTTGAGTACATTGAGTTTGAGTATCTCAAACAACTTGAACTTCAAGTACTCAAAGAGTAGAAGTTAACAAAGAAGAAAATAAGGGAAGAAGCTGCTAAGTCAAGAGCTCTCATTCAGAAGAACTTGAAAAAGTCTGATGATAGACAAAGAATGATGAGCTTCTTGAAGCTGTATGGATTCTCCGAAAGGAGACTTAGCCCTATGTCTCTATCTACTATGGATGAGCATATCAGGGTGATCAAGCAGAAGATCAAGAGTGGAGAGCTTGCTGACTTGCACACTCCTCCAAGTCAAGCTCTACCTCAAGCAGAGGTTAAGTTTGAACAACAAAAGACAACTCAAACAAGAACCTCTAGCTTCATCTTCTGATCCATAGCAGGGTCAAAGGCCAGCCTCTTCAACTATTGATCAACAGTAAAGTCAAAGGCTAGCCTCAACATCTGACCCACAACAGGGTCAAACTCCCTCTCCTTCTAAACCTGTGAGGGAGGAACACCCAACTGAGGAAGACACAACTAATCTACAAGGTGCTACAGGCCAGTCTTCTCAGTTAAAGACTGCAAAGAGGAAGAAGAGAATGGCTTCTAAATCTGATGCAAAGAAGAAGAAGAAGTCAAAATCAACCTCCTCTGATCCTCAGGATGAATCAAAACATCCTAAGGAAGTGCAAGAAGAAAGAGCCAAATCATCTCCAATTCAAATGGCTCCTCTTGCATCAGGAAGACAGTGAGCTGCTGATTATCCTCAAGTGTTTTGGTAGCATCAGCCTAGGGGGAGTTTGTAAGGATTCCTAGAAGTCTGATGCAGCCAAAACATTCTTGTAACTATCTACTAAAGTTAACAGCTGAAGACATCTAATAAAGTTAACAGCTGAAGACATCTACTGAAGTTAACAGCTGAAGACATCTACTGAAGTTAACAGCTGAAGACATCTACTGAAGGTAACAGCTGAAGACAACAGTTGAAGACATCAGCTGAAGATATCAACTGAAGACAAAGTCTGAAGACAGTTTTCAGTAGTTGTCACAACAACTGAAAAAGTATTCTTCAGTAGTTGTGATAATCCTTCTTCAGCAGTTATCACAACAGCTGAAGAAGTATTCTTTAGTAGTTGTGATGATCCTTCTTCAGTAGTTATCACAACAACTGAAAAAGTATTCCTCAGTAGTTGTGACAGTTCTTCTTTCAGTAGTTCTATGAAATGATCAAGTCTTCCTACATGCTGCACAAAACATGAATTAGTATTGCTATGAAAGTTTTACACCAATTCAGAAACATTTCAAGTGTAAACTCTTTCATAGCCAAGACCAATATCTTCAGAAGATAGAAATGAAGTCTTTCTTAGCTTCAAGACAAAGTCTGCTGAAGCCAAGAAACCAAGACAGATTCTTCCGAAGACTTTTATCATACATGCTTTATCTGATGTACTTTTTCTGCAAAGCTGAACCACTTTGCCGCTGCCCACTCTGTTGGTCACCAACTTATATGAGTTGGTGAAAAGGTCCATGCTTTAGGAAAACTGTACATTGAGGTCTTGGGTCAAACCTTTCTACTTTATGTACCTTTATCCTTTTTGTAATATATTAGGATGTGAGCTACGGCATGTCATAGTCACTAACCAAAAGGCAAATCTGCCTTTTGACTCTACATGGATTGTGTTGTCTAATTCGTGTATCCAGGTGGCCATTAAAGTATGGTCGTCTGTAGGTTGTAGTATAAAGTATCTCAAAGTCTTGTAATGTATGAATGCTGAATACTTGTAACTTGAATTTGAGAAGCAATATACAACATCCTTGAAAACCAACCACTTGTGTTGTTATCTTGTTCTTTCTTTCTGAGTTTACTTTTGTGTTCTTAGCATCATCATAACCGGTTCCCCATTTGATCTGTTAAGTGTTCTAATACACTCTCCTCATTGTGTTGTTGTGTTGTAAGTGCTAACCCTTCACCCAGTCCTGCAGGAATATCAATCTCAGATTTCAAAAAGAGACATTCATTGGACTTGAATAAGACCGGAATGCCTTTATCACAAATCTAAGAGACGCTCAACAGATTGAATGCAAGCTCGGGTACGTAATTGACTTTCTCCAAGGTGAGCGAACCATTACAAACTTCTCCTTGTCCTATTATTTTTCCTCCTTTCTTGTCTCCGGCGAAAGCAACATAACCACCATCGATTATGCGGTAGTTAGTTAATAAATCTTTAAGCCCCATCATTTGTCTGGAGCATCCACTATCAACATGCCACACGCTATTTACAAGCTTAGTGGATGAATCCTGCAATAATATCAAGAAAGAGTTAACCAGGTGAAATGGGCACCCAAGTTTGAACAACTTTAGGTATCGCCGAAGAAGATTTCTTGCAAAAGAACTTATTAACTAATTGATTCAATTTACTCCCAAAAGAATTTCTATTAACATGTCTATGATGTAACTGACGACAGTGCTTAACAACATGATCATTTTTACCACATTGAAAACAGTGTGATTTTAATCTAGATTCATTATGTAATGAGGTAGAGATTTTATCAATGCATATTTCTTCATCACATTCAGATAATCTTGAATCATCATCACTGTAAATCTCATTCATGTTAACAGAGCTGATTTTATTTGAAAAAGAATGATTATGTGCTGATGACAATGAAGTGTTATCTGAAATACATGTGGTACTAGTACCACTAGTACTTGCCTCAGATGAAGATGTAATCCTGTCATTAAGAAAAGAAAATTTTGCAAGTATAAATGATGGAATGGGATGAGAAAAGAATTTTTCAAAAGAGTTAGTTTTTGTTTCCTCATCACTTTTCACAGTATTATCAGACAACGGATAAACACAGTCAACAGATGAATCAGAATCACGATCCACAGCATTTAAAGAACAAATAGAAACATTACTAGAATAGAACGAAATAGAGTCTTTTACAGCGTCACTAGAAATAAAGACAGAATTGAAACTAGAGTTATGATCTTAAACAGAATGCTGAGGTTCAAGTGTACTAAGGCTAGAGCATCCAAGCCCTCTAGTCGGTCCATAATAGTAGTCCTCACGAACATGCATAGGATTCACACCTTCTAAACCTGCAGACATACTGTTAGAATCTACTTTGATCAAATCATTAGAAGGATGGGGAATGGGCATTGGAGAGTAACAGTATGTACTAGGAGGAGGATAAACCTTAGCATTTTCATATCCCAAACATGTTTTAATCCTAGCCCCACGTTAAGATTTACATAAATCATCATGTTTCATTCCTGATATGGTCCATTTATCAAGTTTTGACTGAAGTTTGCTTGTTTCAAACTCAGCTAGGGCAACCCTTTCAGTCAAACTGTTCACCTCAACGTTTCTTTCTAAAACAATTCTCTTTTAAATGATCAGTTTCTTTTAGCACTTCATTTAATTTAACAAAGTATTTTGACTCATTCATTTTAAGTTCTTCATTCATTCTTTTCAAATCTTTTTCATTATCAATTAATAGACGATTAGCCTTATAAACCCTAAATAATCTGATTTTGCATACAGATAAACACATATCTTGAATTACCTCATATGGAAGTCCCATCACCACCTTCTCAGCTGCAAGAGCTTTATCACATTGACACACCGGAAAACTCAACTTGTTTTCCTCTACGGTAGTAGCAGCACTGTCATCATTCCTTTCTAGCACTGTGGATTGAGTTCCTTGCTTTCCGTACTCCTTCATATTTTCTTCTTTCTCATACTCCTTCTCTTCAACTCTATCATTAAACTCCTTAAATGGATCAAATTCTTCCTCACCGTTCATCTTCATTTCCTCTTTCTTAATCTCAGCTACTAACGCTTGATTAACTTCTTCTTTTGTCTCTTCAGCTTTTGCACTCCAGTTAAAGTTGGAAATTAGAGCAGTTTCTTTCTTGTGGCTTGTCTTATCTTTACCCCCACCAGCAACCAATCTTGGAATTCCAGAGTTATTAGGATCAGTGACGATTGGCAATGGACATTCGCGTTTAAAATGTCCCAATTGCTTGCAATTGAAGCATCTCAGCTTGGACTTATCAAAACCCAATTTGGAGTTAGAGCTTTGACCACCAAAGTTCTTTCTACCGGTCCTTTCCATAAATCTCCGGGCTCTAAGCGTCAACATTGCCATTTGTCACTGAATATCAGTTTCTTCAAGATCATCTGGATCCACTTGATACATGTCCTCCATTGTCATTCCTTTACCTTTCAAATCACCTGTAACAAGTGCTTCATAACTTTGAACAAACATCCCAAAAGGGCCATAGTCTCAGCTGGAACAGAAGTTTCAGTAGATACTTTTAAATTCCCTTGCTCTTTCCCCGGGTTAATGCCACTTCCAGAATAATCACACAAGGTCACTGCTCCTTGACGCGATGCCTGCATTGATGAGCTTGCAGCGGAAGATAGTAATGCAGCATTCTGTGAATAACCGGATGTTGGCATGATGGATTGATTAAACTCCCTCCTTTTCAGATCCAAATCAAAAGACTTCAGCTTGTTAATCATGTCCATCAGCTTATAATCAGCGAAGTTTCTTTCTTGTTTCAACATTCTCACTTGTAAACTCTACTGGGACGGAAGAGAGTCTAGGAGTTTATTCACTTGCTCATGGTTTCCCAACTGATCGTCATACTTTTTTAAGGTACTTGAAACGGACAGAAAGCGATTAGTAATGTCAGTAAGATCTTCATTCTTGTGTCCCGCAAATGAATTGAACTCCTTTTGAGCTTGAGCCTTCTTATCTTTCCTTAGATCCTCATTTCCATCATAAAATTCACACAAGGCATCGTATAAAGATTTTGCATCTTTGTGTTCAGTAAAGCGATTGTAAATATCAGGTGCAAGACATAATATCAAGGCTCCGAACGCTTTCTGATCTCGGTCAATCCGTTTTTGATCATTTTCGGTGAATGTGGAGGAGTCCGTGTTTGAAGATACAGTTCCACCGACAGTAACGGTTGGCTTGTGCGGTCCAATGATGATTGAATCCCATTGATTATCAGGTGCAAGACATAATATCAAGGCTCCAAACGCTTTCTGATCTCGGTCAATCCGTTTTTGATCATTTTCGGTGAATGTGGAGGAGTCCGTGTTTGAAGATACAGTTCCACTGACAGTAACGGTTGGCTTGTGCGGTCCAATGATGATTGAATCCTATTGATTATGGTCGGTGTAGAAGAAGAAAGCCTTAAGACATCTTTTCCAATCTTCAAAGTTATCCCCGTTAATGAGTCTAGGAGGTCTATTGGGGGCAACACTCTCTAAATCAGCCAGTGTGAGAGTAGTCATTTTGGACATGATAGTTTCGCTAGAGAAAATGTAATTTCGCTGGAAGAGATTCGCTGAGAGCTAGTTTCGCCAGGCGAAAGTACGCAGCTGCAGGCGAAAGTGCTAATTTTGATAGTTTCGGCAGCAATTTCGCTAGCCAGAGACTATCTAGAGCTTAGTTTCGCTGGAAATTTCGCAGGAAACAAGCTTGAACTTTCGTTCAAATTACTTTCACCAGCAACTTCGCACAAATGTCACCCAATCAAGAATGAACTTTCGTTCAAAAACCACAGTTTCGCACTAAATGTCACAGAAGGGAAAACAGCAATTTCGCTAAAAGAAGGTACAGTTTCGCAGGAAGATGCTATAATTTCGCTGGAAGAACAGAAAACCCTCTTAAACCCCAAAAACAGTCGAAAATCACCCAAATCTCAATGAATTGAAAAGGAGTGATTCACGAAGCTTCCTCAATCAGAAACAAGCAATATACAATCAATTTTCATGACAAAAACACTCTGTTTTGATGTTGAAATGGAGAAATGATGGTATTGAACAAAAATAACCAAAAACCTCAAATAATCAAGAGCACTAAGGCTCTGATACCATATTGTAGGTCCATTTGATCGGTTTTCAGTGCAGAAGAATGCTTGAATCGTTCAATACCAAACACACACAACAAACACTAAGATATGAAGATCAAAATAACACCAAAAAGCTTTCAAATAAGGTTTTAATGATGAACAATCATCAATGAAATGAAACAAGCTCAATATATTCAGGAAGAACAAGCTTACAATAGCCTCTTGCAACAGTAATACACGATTAGGGTTTTTGCAAGGATAGCTAACAATGAGCAAAATGAAATCTATATATAGCTGTCATAGTTTCGCATACAGTTTCGCTGTTGGCGAAATTGTACTGGCGAAATAGTAATTTCGCCCGGCAGAAACTAACAGTTTCGCCGGGAGAACATCTAGATGACTGTGAGCGAAACTATAGTTTCGCTCACAGTTTCGCTAGACAGCAATATATACATTTAAACTAAACAACATACAAAAGGAAACTAACATGGATCCTATTACAAAGAAAGATAAACAAATACTAATCTAATGGTGAGTCCAACCTATCTTGATCTTCAAGTAATAATGCTCCCACTAGCTTTCTTATATACACAAGCTTCATCAGCGTTCTTGATGAAGCCAAATTTCTTTACTTCATCATCAAAACGGTGATTCCAACTTCTTGACGCTTGTTTCAATCCATAGATTGATTTTTTTAACTTGCATACCTTGTTAGGACGTTTTGGATCGACAAAACCTTCAGGCTGTTTCATATGGACATCTTCCTCAAGATATCCATTAAGAAAAGCGGTTTTGACATCCATTTGCCAAATCTCATAGTCATAATATGCTGCTATGGCAAACAATATCCTGATAGACTTTAGCATTACCACAGGTGAAATTTCATCATAATCAACCCCTTGAGTTTGAGTGAAACCTTTTGCTACAAGTCTAGCTTTATAGGTATCCAAGTTTCCATGCATATCGGTTTTCTTCTTGAAAACCCACTTACTTCTAACTATCTTGGACTTAAGAGGTGGTGTAACCAATTCCCAAACTTGGTTATCATACATGGATTGTATCTCAACGTTCATGGCTTCTTGCCATTTGTCAAAATCAGGTTTTGACATTGCCCCATGGTATGTGGTTGGTTCATCCGAATCTACCACATAGCATCCATCCATGAAAAATCCATATCTCTCAGGAGGAACACTAATTCTACCAGATTTGCGAACGTTTTATGTATCTTGATCATCCACATGATCATTCTCAACATCCTCATGTTGATTGCTAGTATTAACCAATTGTGTATCGTCTTGTGAATCTTGAACCTCTTCAAGTTCCACTGCTCTTCCACTAGTTTCTTCCGAAAGAAACTTAGTTTCCAAGAACTCTGCCTTTCGAGCAATAAACACTTTCTGTTCTGTCGGATCATAGAAATAATATCCAATACAATCTCTAGGATATCCAATGAAGATACACTTTATGGATCGGGCTTCCAGTTTGTTTTGAGTGTATTGCTTAGGATAAGCATCACACCCCCAAACTTTTAAATATGATAATGATGGAACCCTTCCATGCCATACTTTGAAAGGTGTCCTTCCACTTTCTTGGTTGGGGCCATATTTAAAATACGGGCCGCGGAGAGCAACGCGAAACCCCAAAATGATAGAGGTAGTGTACTTCTAGCCATCATAGATCGAACCATATCCAATAGAGTCCGATTCCTCCTCTCAGACACACCATTATGTTGTGGTGTTCCAGGTGGAGTAAGTTGTGAGACAATCCCACAACTTCTAAGATACTCTTGAAATTCACTACTTAGGTATTCACCTCCTCTATCTGTATGAAGAATCTTGACCGTTTTGTTGAGTTGATTTTCTACTTCATTCTTGAAGATTTTGAACATTTCAAAAGGTTCATGTTTGTGTCTTAACAAGTACACATACCCATAACGACTATAGTCTTCGGTAAAGGTAATGAAGTATCTTTCACCATTCCTAGTTATTGGTTTAAAAGGTCCACATACATCCGAATGTATGATTCCTAATAAATCCTTTGTCCTTTCATTAGTCCCACTAAAAGGGGCCTTTGTCATTTTACCTTGTAAACAAGACTCGCATACATCAAATGAATCATTTTCATTAGTTTTCAAAAGACCATTCTTTTAGAGTTTTTGCATACGATTCTTGTTTATGTGACCAAGGCGACAATGCCAAAGATAGGAATCACTCAAATCTAATTTGAGCCTTTTGGTGGTTGCTTGGTACATTGAGCTATCATATGTTGTGTTTTCATGAATCAATTCATAAATACCATTACAAGGTATAGCTTTAAAATAAAACATATGATTTAAAGAAACATGATTATCATTTTCAACAAACTTGAAATCATAATCACATTGTCTTAAACGGGAAACAGAAATAATGTTCCTAGTCAAACTAGGAGCATACAAAACATTCTTTAAAATAACTTCCAAACCACTTGGAAGCTTCAAAATGTAGTCTCCTTGGGCTTCCACGTGAACCTTTGCACCATTCCCCATGAAGAGACTAATTTCCCCTTTTGTATAATGCTCACTTCTTTTGACCCCTGCAACAAATTGCAAATATGAGTTCCACATCCGGTATCTAATACCCATGTGTTAGAAGAAATAACATTTAGCTTAACATGTATCATAAAGATTGTACCTGAGGTTTGCCCCGCATCCCTCTTTGATCTCAACGCTTTTAGATAGACCGGACAATTGCGTTTCCAATGGCCTACCTCACCACACTCAAAACATGGGTCATCATGAGAAACCTTTTGCTTCTTTTCTTTCGGTTTGGGCGGTTCCATTTTTTCTTTACCCTTACCCTTCCCTTTGACGTGCCCCTTCCCTTTTGCAACACTTGCCCTAGGGTCGGGGAGGTGCCTCTTCCTACTACCTCCTTCATTGATCGTAAGGACCGGTAGAACATTTCTAGCCATGCCCGCCTCGGCCGTTTTGAGCATTGAGTGAAGCTCACCAATGCTCTTGTCCCATCCATTCATGTTATAGTTCATAACAAAGCTATCAAACTTCTTGGATAGAGAGTTGAGGATCAAATCCGTTGCCAACTCATTGGACACATGACAGTTAAGCCTTTCGAGGCAATCAATGTGGCTCTTCATCTTAAGAACGTAAGATGACACCGATTGGGTCTCGTCCATCCGACATGCATGGAGTGCTCGAGCCGTTTCGAAGCGCTCCACCCTTGATTGTTGTTGGAACATTTCCTTCAACTGGGTGATCATGTCATAGGCATTGTGGTTCTCAAAGTCCTTTTGCAAATCGGGAATCATACTTGCTAGCATAAGACATGCGACTTGCACAGAGTCCTCGGTGTACTTGACCCACTCGGCAGCCTCAACGTCATTTTCATCGGGTTGATCGGGAATGGGATCGTCTAACACATAGGACTTCCTTTCTTTCTTGAGAACGATTCTCAAGTTTCGGTACCAATCCATGAAGTTCCCATGGTTTAGAGGTTCCTTTTCAAGGATTGCTCTTAGTGATAGGTTATGGACGGTCGGGTTTGCGTTGTTGTTGTTATCCATCTACAATTATACAAAGTTCAATTTTTAGTACTTTTAATATCAATGCATTTTGATTATTAATACCCTTTTTTTGTCTCATAGACAATTAATAGTCAAAATTTAGAATCCAACGTTACATTTAAATATCGGTTAGGTGACCTTTATCCCTTTATTTAAATTAACAAGGTAGTCAACGTTTGACAATTGTAACCTATTACAATTTCTAGTGTATGCGATCGGTTAAACATCTTATGTTTGTTTGGCATGTTTATCCCATCAACACCCTTTGTACGTCATGCTTCGGTGATCCTAATGCATGATTTCCAAATTAAGTCGTCCTACTTAGACACACGTGTGGATTTGCTAATATTAGTGGTTAGGTGACCTTTATCCCATAAATATGGCAAACCCACCTCAAACTCATAAGTTCCCTCTAATGTGCTTAGGTGACCTTTATCCCACATCAAGTTCTCAAATGATTCGAGTGTTGTATAAGAGGATGGTGTTTGACTTATTTTAAAAGGGATTTGAATATTTAGAGGTTTCATAATTCTAGTTTAGAAAACTTTATGTACTTGTATTTGCATGCTTTCAAATACAAGATACCCTATGGTTCTTTTAATAAAACCCATTTTATTATAAAATCATTAATCCTTTTAATAACCTTTTATTAACTTTTAATGATTAAGAACCATCAATTTTTACCTTGTTAAGTTTGTTAATGAGTTTGTAATATATGTCCAAATATCAACCAAACAATCAAACAACAAACATTCAAACAAGCATAAACATATAAACATGAGTGCATAACCATAGCCACTAGGTTGACAACACTTGTTTGCCATCATAAGTGTTGTCATAAGGTCTTTCTTAAGGGTTTGTAATGACACATTATATGTGTCCATGGACTCCCACTTGAATCCATATCCAAATACTTCAAGGTCCATGTCTTTGATGTCCATCTTTGGGTCTTGATCTTGTGCATCTTCCTTTTACAAAAATTATATCCTAATACATTTTTCTAATAAAAGAAATGCACCTAATCTATTTATTACATAACCAAATGAAGAAATAATTACAACCCAAATAATAACATAAATATTACAACCCAATTGAATGAATTAAAACAACCATTCCAATCATCCAAATAACATAAGGCCAAAGGCTAGGTTATGCACACTAATAACCAATAATCATATCATCCAAATATATTAAAGAAACCCCACTAAAACCACGAAATTTCAGCCAACATAAACTGAAATTTCGGGTTTTAAACATTGTCCAAACAATGTACATATCATCATATATATCTTTCAAGGTTTAATCACAAGCATGTGTGATATGACTTTGAAAGCTTGGGGATTCAACATACAACAATATTTCAGCCCTTAAAAGTATTATAATATCCCATAAAACAAACTTTTAAGGGATACTAACAAGCATGCTATCCACATAACCTGGCTCTGATACCATTGAAGGGTTTGTTAGAACATAAAATCATAGTTTAACCTCTTAAACTTTCTGAAAATGTAACGGAATTACAACTTCATAAACTTGTTTATAAGCTGAAAAATATGTTCATTAGGTGACCATATTAATGTATAAAACAAACCCAAAGAACAAAGGATCATTTATGTGAAATAGCAAGCTATGAATATGTGAAAACTACATAAAATCACAGCTTCAATGAGCTGTGATATCTACCTTATTCAGCAGCAATAATGACCAAAGAAAGAAGATTTTGGATGCTTGAATCGGCCAAGACTTCAAGTATAGAGGTCCTCAAGCTTGTATACGCCAAGCCCTTTGCAAGACACCTTCTTGTTAGGAAGATTTTACACCAAGAAGAACTCAAACCTCAGCTCAAAAAACCTTCTAACCTGCTGCTGAAACCGTAGGTTTTTTTTGAGAGAAGAAGAGAGAAATGTTTGGTCTTATTGCATGTATTAAATCATGAGAAAGAGAGAGCATCTTTCTAGTTAGTGGAGAGTAGACAAAAATGCATGTGTGTGTGATTCTCAAGAGAATAAGTTAGTGGAAAACCTTGTATGTGTGTCTCCCACTCAAAGGAGACAAAGGGGACGGTCACATGAAAAAAAAAGGGTGTTCTTTTCTTCTTTTTATAAAATTGATACTAACACACACATATATTGTCTACTAGTCCTCTTATTAGATATATACAATTAACCTTTTAATTGTATAATCCATACACTCCCATTATTAATTTGTAATGTTATCTAACTTACTTAAATAACATTGCAAATAATATTATTGAACAAAATATCCTAATAAATTGTTCCATCTCATATGCAACTTATTTAGAAAACCCATTTTCTAAATTGGTGTAAATATTTAATTGCATGATCATATCATCAATTAAATATTAATTGGTGTTTGCTAAGCTTGTTATTGGGTATAACCCGACTTGGATCATAACGTACTAACCACATCAATATTCTAAGTGTCTTGGGCACATATAATCCTACAAAATGTTATTCGTGCTCATCCTTAGTTCGTGAATATATCAAGATGTCATCAATGATGATGATCACATATTTATCCAAGTAGGGTTTGCACACTCTATTCATGAGATCCATGAATACAGCTGGTGCATTGGTTAACCCAAATGGCATGACCATGAACTCGTAGTGACCATAACGAGTTTGAAATGCGGTCTTGGGGATGTCTTCCTCTTGGATTCGTAATTGGTGATATCCTGAACGTAAGTCAATCTTTGAGTAGTAACTAGATCCCTGAAGTTGGTCAAATAAGTCGTCAATTCGAGGGAGAGGGTACCTATTCTTAATTGTGAGTTTGTTTAACTCTCAATAATTGATGCACATTTGAAAAGATCCATCTTTCTTCTTAACAAATAAAACTGGGGCTCCCCAGGTGAGAAACTTGGTCTTATGAATCCCTTATCTAACAACTCTTGTAATTGATTAGACAACTCTTGCATCCCTGACGGTGCTAGTCGGTATGGGGATCGTGCTACTGGAGCAGCTCCAGGTACCAGGTCAATTCGAAATTTGACCTGTCTGTACAGTGGAAGTCCCGGTAAGTCCTCGGGAAAGACTTCCGGATAGTCTCGCACGATGGGTATATCCTCGATTCTCTTCTCTTCGGTTCGCTTCTCCACAACGTGCGCCAAGATTGCACGATAGCCCTTTCGTAAGTACTTCTGAGCCTTCATTCATGAAATGATCCTTAACACCGTACCATATTTTTCTCCTTGAATTGATATGGTCTCCCCACTCAGAAGTGGAATGCAAACGATCTTCTCACGACAAACGATTTCCGCTCGGTTTTCTGATAACCAATCCATGCCAATAACAATGTCGAAACTCCCTAGGATTACAGGTAGCAAATCTATATTGAACGTGTGATCCGCCAAACTGAGAGTGCATCCTTGTATGATTTTGTCGGTTTCGATCAACTTACCATCATTTAAACCTATCGTATACTTAAGCTAAATATGTCGGTATAATTTGGTGTAATGACTAAATCTATTAGTAACAAAGCTTCTATCACCACCCGTATCAAAGAAAATAGAAATCGGGATATGAACTCGCTTCTTAGGTGTGTGTGCAGAAAGCACACACCAAGGATTAGTCCGATAACGGCAGTATGACGGTGGTGGTAACGTCAGATCAACGTTATGGTGGGCATCTGTAGTCACGGTCTTGGGAATAATAGCTATAAGGGTGGGATCAGTAGGCTCAGGAGTGAGATCACAAGGGTTAGTACCAGAATCTGGGGAGTAGGGTCAGTAGGCTGTGAGGTTGAATCTGTAGGCTGGGGAATAGGGTCGACTGGCTACGAAATAGAGTTAACAGAATGAGGAATGGACTCAGTAGGCTCTGGATCGGAATCCACTGGGTCGGTGTCGGCCGTTTGTGAGACAGAATCAGTAGTCTCAGAATCAAGGTCGACTACCTTAGTGTCGGCTGGATGAGGGGTGAAATTAATAGGATTGGGGAGGTATTGACTGGCTCGAGGGCTGGGTTAGCTGGTTGGGCATCGGTGGTTGTATGGCTAGGTTCAAGTGGTGGCTGGATAAAAATGTGTGACTCGGTAACCGAATGGCCATCGGCATCATCGGTCCAATGATGCGTGTAACTCCTAGAATCAGCTTCTCCAGGAAACTTTCATGAATCTCGAGTGCTGGTATCCATCAATACGTGCCTGGGGGAGGGGGAGATAACCCTGAATATCGGGTTGTGGGTATGGCCTTAGTGGTGTCATAAATGAGGTTCGTAGTGGAAGGGGACAACAGCAGGAGGAGGTGTAGGGGTCCCGACCTCAATGGGGCTAGTAGGCTGGAGCACGATGTCGGGCGTAGGGGTCGGGATGGCATACGTAGATCTTATGAACGAGGTCGGAGATGTCGGTTCATACTCCACATCTGAGTCAAAAACGTAGATCGGCGTCGGTGTAGACGAGATCTCTATGAAAAGGCAACACGCAAGTACAATTTAATATAAGTAAGGTTAATGCATAATGTACTAAGGTAGTGCAATGAGCTACGGTTATAGTCTAGGCTCACTAAATGCAACCTAATTCCCTATAACCAATGGCTCTGATACCAATCTGTCACACCCCCAAACCACGGCGGTTTCCCGCGGGGTGCGAACGTCATGGTTTCATAGTCACTGATCGACCACTACATGGTTTTGTAAAACATACGTCTCAAATAAGTTTAAGATATATCATTGTTCAGAGTTAAATTTGCGGAAGCAATAGTAATAAGGTGCATTGTTTTCAAAACATGAAAAATACGAAAATGAATGTCCCAAACAGCATGAATGGCCCTAAACATGAGATGATCCATGCTAGCTTAACTTGGTGCATCTATCAATTACCTGAGAAAACATGCATAAAAAATGTCAACATAATGTTGGTGAGTTCACAGGTTTTAAGTAATAATAAATAGTGTATAGGACCACAATACTTTCTACGATTTGATTGTTGTACATACAATACTACAAATTATATAAGCGCCGCAACCGAAGCTAGACTGTAACTGTAATAAGTTTCCCCTACCCATGCCTACCGTAAGCATGGGTGTGAGCAGGCTAATAATGCACCCGTTTTACCTCCAGTCAAGGTCAGGGTAATTAACCCGGGTGGGGGTAGTCAAACCCAATAGTACTATCCATGATTACCTCGCTTTGGGAAATAAACTAACGATTCGGTAACAGGAGACTTCATACGGTAAGTAAATAACTTATATAACATGTGAAATCATTGACAAGTAAATGTGTCCAAGAAAATTAGTAATTTGCATGTAATCTCCCCCAAAAGGAAAATAAGTAAAAATGGGGTCGTGAAACTCACCTCAATTGCACACGTGAATACTAGCAATACTCTGTATGTATGATTGGTCTAGGAATCTCCTAAACAAAATCACAATATATTCATGAGGTCATGATTACTAACCCTAGATGGTCATGCATAACTCATCCACAAAGTTAGTTTTGAAAATGTCACTTGACTATTTAGACACGTCGAGTCGTAAATGTTTTATTTAGATTCTTGTCTTCATCTTTATCTTCCTAAAGATACATAATGTATTGAAGGTGTTTTATATTAAGTATAATGGTATTATACTTTCCATGTGTATGGGTTTCCTTTTTACCAAATATCTCCAAAAGTTTACTTTATCTAAATATAGGCATTTGACAGAATCAAAGGGGATTTTTGGGTCTGGTTGTCATCCTCTTTTCATGATACAAAGAATTTTTATAAAATCTGATACTTTTATAACATCTAGATCTATGTCTTAGGATTCCAGAAAGGTATAGCTTGTATCATGCAACTAAGTTTAAGTGCCTCGAAATTGTTCATGAAGCAACAGATGTCAGTGCAGCATTTTTCTGTACATATCTATGGAATTCACCTTTTTGAGGGGTCAAAACCTACATTCAAAAATAGAGCCTATATTACTTTTAAACGTAACACCTTAAGCTAAGTTACCACGGAAAGAAAGTCTTCATTTTATTACTTTAAGCATAACTTATGCCTCATTCTTTCTGCCCTATCTATTCTACCAAAAAATCAGGTTCAACACTTTAATTTGTTGGTACGTTTTGGATAGGTTATACTCATCTAAAAATTTCAAAGTTGAATGGATTAGAAACTAGACATCCTAAAATTAATGTTAGGCTCAAGAAACGGTTCATTTGACCATGTTTAGGTCAAGTTATGGTGTTGAAAACACAGAACATGAATCTGCCGGAAAGTGTCTTACATGTTTTGTTACTTTTTAAACTTTGCTAGAGCACTTTTGGGATGAGTTAGTAAACATGAACACAACATGGTGATTTATAGAAGATTAGAAACAAAGGGCTAACCTTAAACAAGCAAGGAGAAAGAGATGGTAGTCTTGAAATGCAAGGAAAAGAAGACTTGATCCTTTGAACTAAGAAAACCCAACAAGAAAAGTGAAGAAGATGTTGTAGGATGCTTGGGATCTTCAAAAATCACTTGGTCTTCAACAATGGCACTTGAATCACATAAGATTTGAAGAAAATAAGTTGAAAATCAAATGAAATGGTGGTGGGGATGCCTTGGTTGAAATCTTAGAGAGGGAGAGGAGGAGAAGAGATGTTGGGTGGTGGTGGTGGTGTATTATGCACCTCTATTTATAAGAAAGGTTCATGTTTTTGGTCCACCTTTCTTGGTGCCTTGCTAGAGACCTATGGTCAAGTGGATGGAAGATGGAGGTGGCTATTCTTGGAAGGGCAACATGATGCCTTAAACAAGTGTAAAAGTTGTTACCCAAAAATGGCATGACTACACCCTTCAAGTCAAACAAGAATAGTTCACCTCTTTTGAGGTTGTATGGGGAAGAGAAGAAGAGAGGGAGGGGTAAGGGGACGGCTTTAGGGGTGGGGGTTGGGTTGACTTTCAATTGTTGTATAGTATGGGGTATTTGAGTGGTATTTGTGTCACTATGGTAATTTTTATATATTTTTATATTTTTACTTTTCACCTTTTAAAATACATTCAAATTATTATAAGAAATCATATAATATTATATATTTTAATATTGATGATATGTAAATAATAACTCATTTATCTAGTAGTTGCGTTACAAGCGTTTTATTCCGGTAACATATCAATTTACGGGTTAAGGTTTTTATTAAATTTTGAACTTTTCCAATGTATTAATATTGGAACCTAAGATACTTTAAAACACTTTAAAGTATTTATTGACACATATATATATACTAATTTTCACCATCGTTCTTGTGTGCTTGTATCGCGTGTAAAAATGGTAACTACGCCGAATTATCGATGCATTAAATGTTACACGCGAAAGTTTGGAATGCATAAAACGACTTCAATGATTGTAATTAAATTGGAAATTAAGTGTCAAAGGTGTAATTATAACCAAGTCAAGACTGGGTATTGACTTGAAATTGCCGGTTGTCACACCATTAGAGTTTGGTGTTTTATGATTCTACAAGACATCAAGAAGGTCTAGACAATCAAAATGATATCTTTAATCATGATTTTGAATCTTGAATGTTTGACATCTTACTTTGCTAATCCCTCTTGGGCACCATGAACATCGTTTTGTTAGATCTTGATTCTTGGCTTGTCTTATTTTAATGTTATAAGGAAAAAAAAAGAATACAATCCTACTCTATCACATATTTTGAAAAATTACTTGGCCTCTAAAACAACCATAAAATATCAAAAATACAACCAACATAAAATATCACACGATTTTGGTTTGTTTTGCATTAAACAATATGATCATAGATAAAGTAGCACTCTCTACCATCATTTTTGCATGAATATCATGGTACCATTATTGGTTTAACAAAATATAATCCAACTCAAGCATCAAGACCCCGTAAGAGGCTCTAATACTAATGTTAGGATTGGCAAGAGGCTCTAATACTAATGTTAGGATTGGCAAGTCGAATTTAATATAAATTATGAATGGAAGAAAGGCATACAACAAATGTGATCAAACTCGATCATAGACTCCCGCCGAGGTCCAATTATAAGTTGAATATGAAATCGAAAACCAAACCAGATAAGGTTTTGAAAATCATATCTTGTGAATCATTATTTAACTTGATCATATGTGGATGGACAATTCAATTAATGGTATTCTCAACAAGACAACCGGTTCAAGAGGTGCTAGTCTGAAAATAAAAAAGTCAAAACGTTTAATGAAACCATTTCGTTTGCTTTGGTACAATTAGCTCAAAATTAAGCCCCCTTCCTCTCATCTTGTTCTATGCATACACAGAATCAAAGTGAGGCATCATCTAGGGTTTGATTAAATAAAATTGCATAAGGGGAATGAAGGTAATGATGTTGTATTTATTTCCATGGTAAAAGACTAGTTCTTGTTTCTTTGGGACAAAGTTGTCTATTCCATGTGAAACTCAAATCCTATAGTTTAGGAGGTAACTATGTCATTAAGTTAAATAATCTTTCTAATATATTATTTACTTAATAGGTTTAATAGATTAAATGAAAACAATTTGCATTTATATACGCATGAATTGAAAATAAGCTGATCGCATTTATTATACGAATTATACACACGCATACATACACACGGGCAATGGAACAAATACATATATTACATAACTCCAAATTGTATAAATAATTAACCCATACTATTAAACAAATAAATGTATATTTAAACAAATTTTATAAACATTTAACATTCAAAATCAAACTATTAATATTTCTTCAAATAACAAATAATATTTTAGGATTACTAAAATAATTAATCTTATATCATTGTTGATCTGATCATATGTTGTTTCTTAGGCATATAGGTCTAACAACAACATTAGGTGAGATGTTCAACAATATTAGATATGATGATTATCTTTAACTGATTTGATCAATGTTCGATCTCATGAAACAATATTATGAGGTGCTCATTCATTACATGGACAGGTTTTAATCGAACCTAATGAGCAATATCATAAGGTGCTCACTCTTGAAATAGCATGATCCTATAGGAGGTCATGAATTCAAACATATATATAGCTTGGATGATACAATGTGTGTGTTAAGAAAGTGGGCCTGCTTTTACCCACATTCATGCATTGGCAATTTTTGTCCACATATTTGTATTCAGTTGTTAATATTAAACTGAAAATGAATTACATTCAAACCAAGAATAGTTAGATGTTTAACAAAGGACATGGTTGATCAATTCAGCGAACATGAGCTCAGAATAGTATCATTTATTGGTAGCATTAAACTCACAATACATTTTGTCAACCCAAGATCCTTGAGTAAAGGCTTCAGCTCTAGTTAAATTTACAACCTTGATTATAATGCATGTTACCTTCATCAATGCGTATCGTATGGAAAACTATTTTCCATTGATTAGCAGTGGTGTCTGCAATACCATAAGGCTTGTGCTCCGTTTGGTCAAGGTAACTTGGGTTCCGGCCAAGCAAGGTGTATCACATTCGTAACAGGCAAGGTAACTCGAGTCTTGTAAGAGGCATTATGACTAAGAATGTTTATTTTCTACCTATCGAAGAGATATATGCATTACACATATTAGCATAATTATTCATCAAGGAGATCTCACTACACAAGCTATTGGTGGACATCAAGATAGTCTTTTTTTCTATTGTCGAAAAGTAGAGCAAAGTTGCAAACCTCACTCTCTTAGAATGGAAAGAATGGTGTAATTTCAGTTTGAACTTTTAGCTAGTGTAACTCTTATTTTCACTTGTGATGTTAGTGACTTGGTAGGGTCATTATTTTATCTTAATAAATATCCCACCATTAAAAAAAGTTAATGTGTTTCTATGCGTTGGTTGGTACTCCATATTTACAACGTTGGTGTAAGGGTGTTAATGCGCATTGTCCCTTTGTTGATAGTCGTAAAGGTGCTTCAATTCGGACATAAATTAAGTGCTCTGGATGATGCAAATGAGAGATATCGATAATTTACTAGTTTATTGTACGTACATTCATTATTAAAATTTAACCTCCAAAAAGCCTTCAAGCCTTAAAAATTAAACTCGTAAATTTTTGTTATCTTTTATATACGTGACATGATCTGAATGAGTAAACGGTACTTTATATTTCCGAACCATAGACATTGCACACCAGAGAAAGAAAAATGAATGATTCCAAAAGTGTTTAGACATTTACCATTAAATGAATCAAAATAGTGTTTATATGATCATCGTTATGTGAATTTCTTAATATTAAAGTCAGATAACCCCATCTGATAAATTTAAAAAAATGCTCAAGTCAGTGCACATAACCCATTTGTGTCTATAATTTCTACCATATATATGTTTCATTTAAAAAAAATATTCTTCTAGAAAAGTAGCTTAACAACAAAAGTAGTTGAACACATCCCACTGAACACCAAACAAAAGGTGAACATTTTCTATTAAAAAAATTTACTTTTTTAACCGCATTCTATGAATTTACTTCACACCAGAAGAAAGAAAGAAAACGATCGTACACTCGTTCTATATATCATATTTAAAATCTTACATACAAGTGTATATGTGATTTTTACTGCTTTCACTTAAATTTGATGTTGTATTGCAAAGCCATTTACCCATATATATACATACATATAAAGCATACATGCATTTCAAACTAATAAACATTTTCTGATAACCGGAAAATCAAAAATAAGATGAGAAAATTTGTCAAAAAAAGCATATGTTAAATAATTTACAAAAGAAAAACAAAATTCAACTCCAATCATATTCAAACCTCATATCTTAACCCTTGTAACTGTGGTTTATCTTCCAAAGAAACAGATGATCTCCTTATGAACTCCAAACAATCTTCAATGGCTTCTGAGTAAAACGAATTCGACCGCCCAAATGATCTTAGCCGATACGTGTTCTCCTTCGGCCCTAAGCATCTCCGGTTTGATTTACCCGAGACCCGTGTCGTGTTCTTCTCATATGAAGAAGATGAAGAACTCAACCTCCATGAGCCCATAATAATCTTGAAGAAATTCAAGAACTTTGCACGTAGCCGTTGGACGTAAAATCTTCTCGGGTTTAGCCGGAAACCTCTTGTGGGATAATATCTCCGGCCAACTCTGTTGTAACTCATATGACCCATTTGGATTCTCCGATCAGATTGTTGGAGGAAGATGGTGATTGTTTGTAGTTGTTTATGTGGTATATTTATACATTAAAGATTCAATTAGGAGGGTGAAGTTGACTTTTTGGGAAAGTTGAAGGGTAGATTAGGAATTTTGGAGAAATAATTTTATTGGTGATGATTCCGTAGAAGGTGGGAAGGGACTTGGAAAATGGAGAAATGTGTTTATTTTAAATTATTAATTATTAGTTTTGTGATTATGACTTTAGGGACGGTGGGATTAATATTAATAATAATATTTCAATTACTTTAAAACAGATAAAAAATGAATGAAATTAATAGATTTCATGATAGGTTAATTACTTTATGCCCCCATTTTACCCTACAATTATGTAACCACCTCTCCATAGAAACAATTAATTAGACAGACTAATTTTAAAGCAGTGCTAACTTATTTCGTTGTAATGTTTGAGCTGTATTTACCTTTTTTCTTTACAACGAATTTTTGTTAAGTAATTTGACTCCGGCAAGAAGCTAAAGACAACACGTGAAGGCGCATACAGAGAGATTAACGAAAAATGAATTACACCATATAGACCACTCTAGCGTTGGATATTTGTCCTGTTTTAAACCATGTGTATAAATTCGACTTGATGTTATCATATGCCTTTGATATCGTCTTATTTTCGGGAATTTTTTTGTTGTGTGCTTTCCAAGTGAACCATTATGCAGCCAAAGTACACTTTAAATCAATTGCTTCTTTATTAATGAAACAAAGATTTTTTTTAATTTTCCATCTATTCCTTGATTCTCAACCGCCCTTAAACAGTATGTCCACATTGACACCTAACTAATTTAGGATTAGAAAGGTCTCACGAATTGTCTTCCAAACAATGAAGCTACTTCTATTAAGTTGAAAGCGATAATAGGTTTTCTGATTACGTTGTACGACCGAAATGAGCTTCACCCATTGGCTTGAGGGTAGGGTTATGTATTTTGATTACGTTTTATGTTATACATCTGTCTAAATCTTATGATTTTAAATCTATAATGATTGAAAGTAAAATTCCATTGACACTATACTTGTGATTAAACTATACTTTCGGTTCAAGGACTGAAGTTTTCATGTGCTTTGGATTCACTATGAATAGCTCACAGTTGTTACCATTTCATAAAGGTGTGAACCTTTCTTTGTAATAACATATCAGAGTGAATAAAACTACGTTTCAAGTATTTCCTTGTGCTTAGTGCTTATTTTTCATTATTTGTGTATTCTCTTTATTGTGTCTTCACTGAGTTTGAGTGATTGTACCCCACATACACATGAATTTCGCCTCTGTGTATATGTCTATTGATCTTATATTGTGTGTTTGGTCCCTGTTTAGGATCTACATACAGTCATTTGTTTTGAATCGAACTAGCCATTCGAATAACAAAGCTACATTTCATGCTTTAAGCAATTTAACTTGGAGTCCACCTAATTCTTTTGGAGTTGTAAATTTTTTCCCGGCCAACCAAGTTTTTCTTATAATTTACTCTAATTACTTCCTCACTGGAACACCCTTCGGATCCAATCAAGATCATCAACTAAACAAAGACATGTAACATAATGGAAGGCTTTAGAATATCGACTTAACTAAGGTAAGCCTACCACCAAATGAGAGAGCCTTAGCTTTCCAATCGGAAATCCTAAAACGAGATATTTTAGTATTAGAAGTCAATACTTACTTGTGATTCATGTTACCACCACTGGGATCCTGATTATATAAGAAGGAAGGATACGACTTAGCACTGTAGTATCTTAGCCATATAACTGAGAGATGCGGAATCCACCGCAACCCCATATATTTACTAGGGCTACATCTACACTCTATAAACTTTGTTGTGTACGGGATATCTAAACTTAAGTTTTGTTTATTGAATAATTTATTAAGTCTCAACAAACATTTATAACTCTATATGTTATGTTTAGATTTTAGATTGGCCATTACATATGAAAATTACACATTCAGTTATCAATGAGTTAATATATTGTCATGATTTTGGTTTTTAGTATGGACCATCATATGTTATGGAAGTTAAATTCCCTCATGTTAATTACTTGAACATATGTTACAATGTATTTTTCAATCTAGACTTTAAAAGATGTTCATAACCACCCATTATAATCACATGCCTAGAATTGCAAGCCCTCATATTCCATTTCGTTTCTTAACTACTAACGTTGGCATCACTCTAACTAGAAACCACTTACAACACCATCGCTTTATAGACCACCATTACTAATGATCATCACCATAATCTCACCTATCAAATCACCATCATCATTATCATATATCACTAGTTGAAATCATACAGCAAAGTTTCAGTATTGGAAGCCAATATTTCTTGTGATCTCATGTTTGCCACCACTTGGATGCCTAATTATATAAAAATGAAGGATCCAAGTTGGCATTGGAGTAACTTTGCCATACAACCAAGAAAGGGGGAATCCACCCAACCACATATATTTACTAGGGGTGCATCTATGCTTTAGAAATTTTAAACGTGTAAGGGATAAATGTTTATCTAAACTTAAGTACCTTCTTATTAGATCTTAATTTAGGTAGTCTGGAAAAAATGTTTATGACTCTTGTGGTATGATTAAGTTTTTGATGGAGCATTAAGTATAGAAATTACAATTTTAGTTGTAATGATTTAGGAGTTCGTCATGATTTTGGTTTTTACTATGGATTATTATGCGTTGTGGACATTAAATTTACTCATGTAATATACTTTGTTTACATTTGTCTTTTCCAAACTAGATTATAAAAGATCTCCATAACCTCGACTTTAATCCTATATCTAGAACTATATATAAACTCTTGTATTATCTTTCTTTCTCTAAACTACTAACATTGGCGTCATATACCACAAAACCACTTACACCACCATCACTGTAGACCACCGTTACTAATAATCGTCACCATCCTCTCAATCATCACAGTCACCATCATCACTATCACTTGTTGAATTTGGTTTATCAAATGGCCAACACGCACCTAAACAATCTAATAATATTGCAAATTTGAAACCTACAAATAAAATTGTGAACACTGACCTCACTAGACAAAATGTAAAATCACATGCACATAAAATCATTTATATTTTTAATCAAAAGGAGCAATAGAAACCTCAATCTTAATCGGAATTGAAACCTAGATCCATCATGAATGGGAGGTTAAGGATACTATGAATGTTGTTTTTATGTACTTTTATTACTACACGAGTACTAGAAGTTCTCAGATGTGATGAGCTTAGTAGGAAAAAAACAGGCAGTGATAATATTTAATGGTCTAATAATGATAATGATATATTGACATTGCGAGCATCAAGATGATATTTCCTTTATCCTCGTTCTAACATGATAAGGTTTTCATAGAAATGCCATGGTGACCATGTTGTTAGGTTGAGAAAGAGAGAGAGATAGATACCTAAAGGACTAACTAATGAGTGTGTGTCATGTGAAAGGAAGAGGTGAAAAAATAGTGATGTCTCATGTGCTATAGGTATGAGAGGCTTTAGCATACAAAGGGGCTGTCTGGTAGCCTATTAATGATTCCATTAAGAGGATATTTCTAAATCAATAAGAGATTTGTTTGTTTGGTTCATAGAAACAAAATCTCTTAATGGTTCCATTAAACTCTTATTAATTAAGTATCGGTAGAAAGATGCTGAATGGAATAGTTTACAAGATTACCCCTCAAAACAAATAACCCACAATTTCATTATCACCATCAACCTCTCTTCCAAGTTCCATCCATCAACTTCTCTCACAACACCTATCACCACGCTTGCCGGCACCGCCATCCCTCATAAGCGCACCCATTGCCGCCCTTATCCCTGCCGCGGCGTGTCCCTACTGCCACAGTCTCTCACACCACAGAAGGGGTCGCCACCCATGATGACCACACTTTCGTTGCTACCGTTGATAATGCTCAACCATCGAAGTTCACAACCCTTAAACCCTAAAGTCAATAACCATACTTATTAATTCGTTGGCCAATTGCTATCAAATCAAATTTGCATTCTCAACATGCATTTGTGTTTTCTATTTGTGTTTATGTTGATCAATCGTCACCGATGTAACGCCCCGAAATTTCCCGAAGCAAGCCATTTAATAATAATGGGCTTTTAAGGGTTAATTTAAGAAAGAAAGGTAAATTAGTAGGCTATGGACCAAATTAGCCTTAATGGCCTACGTTTTGATGGGTTTAAGGGCCCCTAATCAGCCCTTAAACATGCATGATCAGCTCCATTTCCAGCATTTCAACCCTAGCCCCCAAAATTTATAGAGAGAGAAAGTAGAGAGAGAAAGTGGAGAAAATTCAAGATTTGGAGCTTCTAAGGTTGAGGGATTGAAGATCTGGGTGTTGGAACATCAAACCCTAAGAAAAGAGGAACAAATCCAGGTAAGAATCGACCTCTAAGCCCTTCTGTAGATCAAACCCGAATTCTAGGGTTTTGGGGTTTTGAAAAGTTTCAAAGAAACACATAAAGGTCAAATTTTTACGTATGAAAACGTATAAATAGGGTAGAAATGGTTTCATGGAAGGTAAACCAAGGATTTGGACGTAAAAAGTTAAGATTTTAGGTTAAAAACGGGCTGGTTAGTCATTTTTATGCATCCAGCGAAACTGTCCCCCGATCCAGCGAAACTGTGTACTCATCCAGCGAAACTGTGTACTCATTCAGCGAAAGTTCAAGCGAAACTACAGTTTCACAGGTGCGAAACTACAGTTTCGCTGTTAACTTCGCTAGTACTTAGGATGACCTATAGACATTGCGAAACTAGGAAATTCTAACGAAAGTTGGGCGCTCATGGCAGCGAATCTATCCAGCGAAACTGGCAGAAGTGTTGCCCAGCGAAACTGGTAGCGAAACTGCCAGCGAAACTGGTAGCGAAACTATCAGCGAAACTGTTAGCGAAACTGTTAGCGAAACTATGAAGAAAATGACGTTTTTGTGTATTAACTTTCGTGCAGCTAGAGTATTCAGGCTATAGCTTAAGTGACCTAGAATTTAAGCTATTTGGATAAGTTCAGGTGAGTTCTAGATCCCCTATTTTATACATGTTTTAAATGTTTTGGGGCGATATGCATACTAAATACATATTTTTCTAACGAATTGATATCGTGCTTTTCTCATTGTGTTATGACTATTGATCCGATAAATTATCTGGTTACATGTTGTGATTATATTATATATAACTTAAACATGACAGTGAAACTTAAAGAAAGGTTATGAGGCCCATAACGTGTACCTTGATAAAGTAAAGCCTTGCAAGCAATTGATAAAGGAGGGTTGCGTTCGTCGTGCCCTCACCCTGATAAAGTGATAAAGTAAATGCTCGAACAGGCAGGTCAGTAAGGCCTGGATTGGCATGACAATAATGGCCTGATTGAGTACGACAGTAACTCCTAAATTGGCGTGTCGGTAAAGTCCTGTGTTTATCATAGGCACCGATAGTGACAGAGAATTGACGGATAAAGAAGAATAATAATTAACACGAAATGATAAAGTATCGATAAAGTGATAGCTCGTGTGTACTGATGTTCTGATAGATGGTGATTATTTTCAAACTGCTAAAGCTAATACTTTTTACAAAAGTTATTTAACAAAGTAAACCTAGAATTCACTCAGCGAAGCTGACTTTTGTATGCATATCAATTGACAGGTGAGAGTTAGGGCTTATGTGATGTGAGCATGGGACTGAAGCTTCTTGGCACTTAAAGACTGGCATCCCTAATGAAGAGAATTCAATAGGACTTTAAAAGAGTTTTGATGTTTAAAGACAATGTTTATATTTTAATTTAACTACATTGTAATGAATTGAAATTACCGTATCTTTCCGCTGCAATATATATTTATACATATATGAGTAAATGATTGCTTTAAATCTATGTTTTGCTATGAATGTCCAACTGTGAGGTTTCCTGGGATAGGGGCCTTACAAGTTGGTATCAGAGCCAATGTTTAAGAGATTTGGGGAAAACATTTTATAAACCTAAACTTAAACAGACAATGGGACAAAGTGTCAAGGATGCCATTCCAAGAAGCTCCATGCCATGATGTAACAAAGTATGCTATAAGTATTATTCTAGTGGGTAGTGCCTTCTTATTAAAGTTAGAGTCGAGGTAGGGTATGATAATGTTATTTGTGATACCTATCTGAATTTATATGACTTATACGTGCATAGAATAGGTATAGTAGGTTCTAGTGTTAGTGTGATTCAGGATAGGAAAGTTTAGGGCACGAGAAGTTCTGTAAGTAGTTAATCACAACTGGCCACTGTTATTAAAATTTACAAAACTTGTCGTGATCTGAACTTGCCTTGAAAGGCCATGTTAACATTTTGAATCTTATAGGGAGTAGAAAGAATGGCACCAAAGAAAGCAGTTCCAGTGATAGTCACCCGAAGAAGCACTAGGGGAAGGCCCCCTACTAAGGCAAAGGAAACTGCAAGTGAAACTGCGAAACCGACCAAAAGGTCGGCCAGAAAGCCAGTTGACGAACCGGTTAAGGAGGAGGTTGAGTTAGAAACGGGAGACGAGGGGCCTACCACTGACCATGCAAAGCTGAAGGAGACAGTAAAGGAAGCTATTTCCCAAGAGGTGCACCAGATCCTATCTGGAATGATGCCCGCTCTGCTTGCGGAGGTTGTGGAGCAGGTTAAGGGCGACGGTAAAAAAATACTGCTTTAAGGAAGGTTGATAAGAAGGGAAAGGTCAAGACTGAGGAGATGAGCGATGAGGAAGATCGTAGGGATAACAATGATGATTCTGAGGTTGAAGAGGTGGCAAAGAGGTGCAACTACGGGGCTTTTCAGAGGTGTAAGCCCCTAACATTTGATGGCACTGGTAACGCTGCTACTGCTCAGCGTTGGATCAGGGAAATGGAAGCTGTGCTGAGGATCAGCGAGTGCCGGGAAAACCAGAAGGTGAAGTTTGCTTCCCATTCCCTTTTGGATCCAGCACTGTGTTGGTGGGATAACATCGTTGAGTCTTACGGGGAGGAAGCTATTAAGAGGATGAAGTGGCCGGAAATGAAGAGATTGGTGATAGAGGAGTACTGCCCGGAAAGAGAGCTTGACAAGATTGAACAAAAGTTTGTGAGCTTGGAGGCTGGAAACATGACACATCAGGAATACACTACAAAATTCAATGAAATGACACGTCTGGTGCCTGACTTGGTGACTCCTGAATCCAAGAGGATCAAGAGGTACATACAAGGGTTGCCTCTAGACATTCGTAGGGACATGGTCACTGCCTGACCTAGTACTTTCAGGTCAGCAGTGGACCTCAGTGGAAGGTTGTACGATCGCCGCAGGCTAGTGACAGTGTGTGAGACGAGGAAATTTTGGAATAATAATAGGAAGAGGTATGGAAATGGTAACTACCAACCGGGAAACAAGAAAGCAAGGGTGGATGCAAAACAAGTGATTGTGAAGGGGGTCGAGGAAGTTAAGAATTGTGGGAAGTGTGGGTGGAGGCATCCCGGAGAGTACCGAGTGGGTAGCTATGGGTGCTACCGGTGTGGGAAAACTGGTCACGTGGCTAGAGAATGCCCGGAATTGAATAAGTGCTTCAACTGCCATGAGTCAGGGCACCATAGCAGGGAGTGCAAGAAAGCTAAGCCGGGAAACTCAGGAATGAGCGGGGATGATGACAAGGGGGATGATGGAAAGCCCAAGGTCAGGGCAAGGGCTTTCACTATGAACAAGAAGGAGGCAAGGAAAGACCCGGACGTAGCGTCAGGTGTGTTCCTTGTCAATGATGTTTGCGCCTCCATATTATTTGATAGTGGTGCCAGTAAGAGTTTTGTATCTGTACCCTTCTATGCTACACTAGATATCCAAACTAAGGAAATAGATGATGCCTTCGAAGTAGAAACAGCCGATGGTAAGTCTATTAGAATAGTCAGAGGGTTAGAGGATTGCCACATTGAACTAGGAGGTCATTACTTTCCCGCACAATTGTTTGCTATGCCCTTAAGAAGGATTCGATGTCGTACTAGGGATGGATTGGTTAGATGCCCATGATGCTAACATAGTATGCCAGCAAAAGATGATCCGATTAACGGCTCCAGATGGTAGTCCGGTTACGATCTACAGTGATAACGATTGCAAGGTTCCAAGGATCATTTCCATGATCAAGGCGGAGAAATGTATGAGGCGAGGGTGCGGAGCTTATCTAGCGTATGTCAAGGATGTTAAGGATAAAGCGAAAGAGTTGTCTGATGTACCAGTGGTGCGGGACTTTCCTGACGTATTCCCGGAGGATCTGCCCGGAGTACCACCGGATAGGGAGATAGAGTTTCAGATTGATTTACTGTCAGGAGCCCAGCCTATTGCCAAAGCACCCTACCGCCTAGCCCCGTCCGAGATGAAGGAGCTCATGTCACAACTGCAAGAACTTCTTGACAAAGGTTTCATTAGGCCCAGCATTTCTCCATGGGGTGCTCCAGTGTTGTTTGTGAAGAAGAAGGATGGTAGCATGAGGATGTGTATAGATTACAGGGAACTGAATAAGCTGACCGTGAAGAATCGATACCCTCTACCCAGGATAGACGATCTGTTTGATCAGTTGCAAGGGGCAAGCTGGTTCTCCCGAATAGATCTCCGATCCGGATATTGATGTGTTCATGTTTTGTATATGTTTTAAGTGTTTAAATGTATGCGTTTAACGTGATTTTATTATCGAACGGAATCACTTTGTCCCGCTTATGAAACGCAGGTACTTGGAACTAAAAGGAAGGAATTTGAGCGTTAGAGAAAGACAGCTGAGATCTGGAACATGGAAAGCCAACAAAAGAAAGATTGAAGGCAAAATTTTGCAAGGGACGTAACTTACGTCCTCAAGGACGTAGCTTACGTCCTTAACCTATTTTCCCTGATTTGAGGACGTAAGACAGTAGCTCAGGACGTACACAAGTGGAGAGGACGTAGCTTACGTCCTTATGGACGTAACTTACGTCCTTATCCTGGGTTGACCAGAACTTTCGGGTTTTGACCACATTTAAGGGGGGACTTAGGGCAAAAACACATTAAGCAGTAGCAGATGCGGGAAGAGACGAAAAGGGGCGATTTTGGAGCTCTTCTCTACTTCTCTAACTCATTTTCATCATCATCAAAGTCATTCCAAATCCAAGTGCCATGGAGTGGCAACCAAGATCATCACCCGGATTCCAAGCTTCAATCAACATGAGAGGCTAAGCTTCTTTGGGTTTTCCCCCGGTTCGTGTATTGTAAGACTACGGTTTGTTAACATTTGAAAACTAGATTGCATCCTTGTGTTTTGTATTTGATTGCTTGAAACATTTATGCTAGTACTTTGAGCTTAACTTGAATTTCCAAATTGAATGAATGAGTATGAAATTTGTCTTTGAGAAATGGAGTTGTTCATGTGTGCTATGTATATGTAGAGTTTGAATGTTCTTGTGTAATGAAGTGTATTATTGTCCGTGTTAACGTTGACGATTCTTGACACCTAAACCTTGTAACGATGAACTCATTAGCATAAATCATACCTTTGATGCAAGTTAGTTGGATTGGTAAAACCATAACCTTATGATATCAACCGGGGGCGAACCTTGTTATTAAACTTTGTTTTGTTAACCATTGTTCTAAGTTTCTCAAGTTTTATTAATCATTTTTCAGCAATCTTTTTGTTTTGTTCATTCCTTTGTGTTGGACAAAGTCCCAACACCATTTCAAGTAAACATATTAAAGCTTTGACAAACAAAATAGCAAGCTTCATAATTGACTCGTTAGTCCAATTCAAGTCTAAACACAAACCACATACTCCTTATGATTCGACATCCTCTTTACCATTTGCTACATAGTTTTGGTACTAAGGAACTATACAAATACTATCTTTGACTAGTGCACACGACAAGTCGGTCAAATTTTGGCGTCAACTGAAGGTAAGGGAGCAAGATATCCCAAAGATGGCTTTCCGAACGCGCTATGGCCACTATGAGTTTCTGGTTATGTCTTTCGGGCTAACCAATGCTCCTGCGGCATTTATGGACTTAATGAATCGCGTGTGTCGCCCGATGTTGGACAGTTCAGTAATAGTCTTCATTGACGATATCTTGATATACTCGAAGAACGAAGGAGACCGCGCTTGTCATGTCAAGGAGGTGTTAGAAACATTACGAAAGGAGAAACTGTATGTGAAGTTCTCTAAATGTGCCTTCTGACTACGGGAAGTGCAATTTTTAGGGCACGTTATAAATTCTAAGGGAGTTATGGTTGATCCAGTGAAAGTTGAAGCAGTTACGCAATGGAACTCCCAAAGGACACCATCCGAAATCCATAGTTTCTTGGGAATGGCTGGCTATTATAGAAGGTTCATCAAAGATTTCTCGAAGATAGCTTCCCCATTAACAAGGTTAACGAGGAAGAACGTGGTGTTCGACTGGGGAAAAGAACAGGAAGATGCGTTTCAGGAATTGAAGGATAGATTAACCAAAGCTCCTGTACTAACCCTACCGGTGGGAGATGAAGACCTAACGGTATACTCCGATGCTTCTTACTATGGGTTAGGCTGTGTGTTGATGCAAAGAGGGAAGGTTATAGCTTACGCATCTAGACAGCTAAAGGACACGGAGGTTAATTACCCGGTTCACGATTTGGAACTTGCCGCAGTAGTGTTTGCATTGAAGATATGGAGACATTATTTGTATGGAACTAAGTGCGCCATATTTACCGACCATAAAAGTCTGAAATATTTCTTTGAGCAGAAAGACTTAAATATGAGACAGAGGAGATGGTTGGAGTTGATAAAGGACTACGACTGTGAAATCCATTATCACCCGGGTAAGGCAAATGTGGTAGCCGATGCCCTGAGCCGAAAGGAAGGATATGAACCAATTCGGGTGAAGGCGTGCCAACTAGTAGTGACCCCAGATGTTATGAGGTTGATAAGCGAAGCTCAAACGGACGCTTTAAAAGAGCAACAAATCAAAAAGGAAAGGATGGTGGGAAAAGTAGATGAAATAGTAGAGAACACCTTGGGTGTTAAGACCTTCCACAGCAGGATATGGGTTCCGAGGCATGCGACTTGCGAGAAAAGATTATGGATGAAGCGCACAAAACCCGCTACTCAATACACCCAGGAGCAAATAAGATGTACCACGACTTGAAGAAAGATTATTGGTGGCCTGGGATGAAGAGAGATGTGGTTGCATATGTAAATAAATGCCTAACATGCCTACAAATGAAGGCTGAGCACCAAAGACCTTATGGTTATGTTCAGCCATTAGAAGTACCAGAATGGAAGTGGGAACATGTTACCATGGACTTCGTCACTAAATTACCACGCACGACAAAAGGCCACGACGCGATATGGGTGATAGTTGATAGACTGACTAAAAGTGCGCATTTCCTGCCAATCAAGGAAGCAATTAGTTCAGAAAAGCTTGCTGAACTGTTTATCCGAGAAATTGTGGCGCGACATGGTACGCCCGTATCGATTGTTTCAGACAGAGATACGCGGTTCACCTCAAAGTTTTGGAAAAAGTTCAATGAAGAAATGGGCACGAGATTGCATGTTAGTACCGCATACCACCCGCAGACCGATGGGCAATCGGAAAGGACGATCCAGACGCTGGAAGATATGCTTCGAGCATGCGTTATCGAATTTGGTGGTAACTGGGATGATCATTTGCCACTAGCAGAGTTCTCTTATAACAACAGCTACCACGCCAGTATTAAGATGCCCCCATATGAGTTATTGTAAGGTCGACGGTGCAGAACTCCTATTTGTTGGGGTGATGTCGGTCAGAAGGAGCTAGGAAGCTTAGAAGTCGTGGAAGCCACAACGGAAAAGTTGGAGAAAATCAAGGCGTATATGAAGGCTGCAAAAGATAGACAAAAGTCATACGCCGATAAAAGAAGGAGGCCAATAGAATTTAGCGTGGGTGACAGGGTAATGTTAAAAGTGTCGCCATGGAAGGGAATTATTCGATTTAGGAAGAGGGGGAAACTGAGTCCCAGGTTTATTGGACCATTTAAGGTACTAGCACGAGTTGGGGATGTAGCTTACAGGCTAGACCTTCCAGAAGAATTAAGTGGGATTCACCCTACTTTTCATGTATCGCATTTAAGGAAATGTTTAGCACCAGATGAGGCAATCGTACCTCTAGATGACATCGAAGTGGACGAGAAGCTGAATTATGTAGAGCAACCAGTGGCTATATTGGACCGGTAGGAGAAACAATTGAGAAACAAAGTAGTCAAGCAAGTCAAAGTGCAATGGAAACACCGCAAGGGGTCAGATGCCACCTGGGAATTCGAGGAGGAAATGAGACGACAATACCTCGATCTGTTTAACGACGAGGCAAGTTTCGAGGACGAAACCTAAATAAGGGGGGAGACTTGTAACGCCTCGAAATTTCCCGAAGCAAGCCATTTAATAATAATGGGCTTTTAAGGGTTAATTTAAGAAAGAAAAGTAAATTAGTGGGCTATGGACCAAATTAGCCTTAATGGGCTATGTTTTGATGGGTTTAAGGGCCCCTAATCAGCCCTTAAACATGCATGATCAGCTCCACTTCCAGCATTTCAACCCTAGCCCCCAAAATTCGTAGAGAGAGAAAGTAGAGAGAGAAAGTGGAGAAATTTCAAGACTTGGAGCTTCTAAGGTTGAGGGATTGAAGATCTGGGTGTTGGAACATCAAACCCTAAGAAAAGAGGAACAAATCCAGGTAAGAATCGACCTCTAAGCCCTTCTGTAGATCAAACCCGAATTCTAGGATTTTGGGGTTTTGAAAAGTTTCAAAGAAACACATAAAGGTCAAATTTTTACGTATGAAAACGTGTAAAAAGGGTAGAAATGGTTTCATGGAAGGTAAACCAAGGATTTGGACGTAAAAAGTTAAGATTTTGGGTTAAAAACGGGCTGGTTAGTCATTTTTATGCATCCAGCGAAACTGTGCCCGATCCAGCGAAACTATGTACTCATCCAGCGAAACTGTGTACTCATTCAGTGAAAGTTCAAGCGAAACTACAGTTTCGCTGTTAACTTCGCTAGTACTTAGGATGACCTATAGACATTGCGAAACTAGGAAATTCTAACGAAAGTTGGGCGCTCATGGCAGCGAATCTGTCCAGCGAAACTGGCAGAAGTGCTGCCCAGCGAAACTGGTAGCGAAACTGGCAGCGAAACTATGAAGAAAATGATGTTTTTGTGTATTAACTTTCGTGCAGCTAGAGTATTCAGGCTATAGCTTAAGTGACCTAGAATTTAAGCTATTTGGATAAGTTCAGGTGAGTTCTAGACCCCCTATTTTATACATGTTTTAAATGTTTTGGGGCGATATGCATACTAAATACATATTTTTCTAACGAATTGATATCGTGCTTTTCTCATTGTGTTATGACTATTGATCCGATAAATTATCTGGTTACATATTGTGATTATATTATATATAACTTAAACATGACAGTGAAACTTAAAGAAAGGTTATGAGGCCCATAACGTGTACCTTGATAAAGTAAAGCCTTGCAAGCAATTGATAAAGGAGGGTTGCGTTCGTCGTGCCCTCACCCTGATAAAGTGATAAAGTAAATGCTCGAACAGGCAGGTCAGTAAGGCCTGGATTGGCATGACAATAATAGCCTGATTGGGTACGACAGTAAGTCCTAAATTGGTGTGTCGGTAAAGTCTTGTGTTTATCATAGGCACCGATAGTGACAGAGAATTGACGGATAAAGAAGAATAATAATTAACACGAAATGATAAAGTATCGATAAAGTGATAGCTCGTGTGTACTGATGTTCTGATAGATGGTGATTATTTTCAAACTGCTAAAGCTAATACTTTTTACAAAAGTTATTTAACAAAGTAAACCTAGAATTCACTCAGCGAAGCTGACTTTTGTATGCATATCAGTTGACAGGTGAGAGTTAGGGCTTATGGGATGTGAGCATGGGACTGAAGCTTCTTGACACTTAAAGACTGGCATCCCTGATAAAAAAGAATTCAATAGGACTTTAAAAGAGTTTTGATGTTTAAAGACAATGTTTATATTTTAATTTAACTACATTGTAATGAATTGAAATTACCGTATCTTTCCGCTGCAATATATATGTGTATATATATATATATATATATATATATATATATATATATATATATATATATATATATATATATATATATATATATATAAGAAATTGAGGTTTCATACCCTTTTGGTTTGTGGTTGAAAATGTCTGATACACTCAATCAATTATAAGGTGGTTGTTTTGACTGTATCTCTAATTTTTGAGTTCAAATATACTGACTTTTGTGTTTGAGAGTGAGTTTGGATTCTACCAAATTATTAATGGAATTTGTATTATATTTTATTACTAAAATAAGTTTACTGCTAATTTTGTAACAGATCATGTAATTCAGACCTGATTACACAGATAGTCATTTTGTATAGTTATTCAAATATTCAACCAAACAACACTTACTGGTTCAAAGTTTTTACTTACTGGTTTAAAGTTTTTACTTACTCAGACCTTTTACTGGTCCTGCACTTGATAGTTCGTATATTACCAAACAACCCCAAAATAATCTAAAATTCACGCAACGGATTAAATTCACAAGAGAATCTTATGTTATTAGGACAAACTATGCTAAGAATAGTAAACGGATCTAATTCAAAAACTACAAATAACCATAATGTAAGTTTCTTTCTAAATCAAGTTTGTAGATTGTGTTTTGGTCAACTCAAGCAATATTATTGATGTATGTTCGCTCTTGAGCAACAATTTAAGTAAGAATAAAAAGTCAAATTAAAAAAATCGATCCATTTGAATTGTAAATGATTGGGTTCATATCGCATCGACTTCCACTATGTGAGTCGGTTTTTAATAGAATAAACAATCTAACCTAGAATATAGGAAAGTACAACCTATTTTGTAAACATGTGAAGATTGGACAAAACAAAGAGTAGAACAAGGAGAAGTGTCTGTCGTTCCATATAAAATTAGATGCTAGTGGAAGTATTATATGGTTTACAGTGCAATAACAAGTTTGAAAACTTTTGATTCAAACACACTTCATTATTTTAATGCATTAATAATTATAATTAGGAATGTCGTTACGGTAAAATTATATTTATTAGTTTGACCAAGACAATAATTTATATACAATGATTGAAGAACAATAGCCGTACTATTATCTGTTGAGTTTTATTACATAAAAGAACCAAAAAATAATGTGATTGAGAACAATTTTTTTTGAAGATTAACTTTCATTAAAAACAAAGCCATCTATTTCAAGAAGGAATAGGAAACTGAAAACGAGCAACAAGTTACATTACATTGAAATTACATCATTTCTTCCAATCTAAAACACCCCAACGCGCCCTATGTTTATACCAAAGGAAACCCAAAGCTTTGACATCGGAAATAATATCCGTAACTTTGACCTTTTTGTTTGAAAATATCTTCTCATTTCTCACTTTCCATAATCTCCAACTCGTAATGATAATAATGCCCTGTAAAGCATTCTTCTTTTCACCACTAACTCCACTTTGCTCAAAAACATGCACAAGATCGTTAACAGAGAAAGCAAAAATTGGAGGGATACTACACCACTTAGAAATACCGTTCCAGACCCCCGCCGCGACTCCACATCCAGTTAGAATATGATCCGTAGTCTCGATGCCGTCGTCACACAAAACACAAATATCATCCTGAGTCATGACATTCCTCCTTTGCAAAGCGATTTTGATAGGAATATGATCAAGAAAGGCGCGCCACATAAAAATGTTACATTTTGCCGGAACCCATTTACACCACTTAAAACCGAACGTCTCATCCTTACCTTTACCCCGTAACCATCTCTTAGCCGAAGCTACAGTAAACTGATGATTTTTACTATCGTTCTAACACCAATCATCCTCTCGATCTGAAAACGTAATCGCGGCCAAACGATGCTCCAGCTCTTCACGCTGAGAAGTCTCATCCAAAGAAACAAGAGCCCTTTTCCATTGCCATCTGATCACAAAACCTTGGTCAGTAAGTTCACATCGATCCTTCACATGACATTTCTTCTCAGACTCCAGAGAAAACAATATTGGGTAACTCTCTTTTAACGGAACTTGACATAGCCATGGGTCAATCCAAAATCGAAGGTCTTTCCCATCGCCAACCCGACCCCTTATCATATTTAGAGCTCCCACCCCATCTACTTTAATCTTACTACAAAGCGTAACAATATTCTTCCAAACCCCGGTCATACTATTATTAATAGGAAGAACACCCCACTTACGATCAGAGCCATGAATAGAATCCACCACCTTGTGCCATAAGGCGTTTGTTTCCGTAACATACCGCCAACACCACTTCAATATTAACGCTTTGTTACATTCATCAAGTCTAGCTAAGCCCAACCCTCCTTCTTCTCTATGAAGCGTCACTTTATCCCAAGTGACCCAAGCCATCTTTCTCACCTCATCAGACCCGCCCCACAAAAAAGACCTCATGAATTGCTCAAGCCTATTAATAACTTTAACCGGGGGCTTTAAACAATGATAAGTAATAAGTGGGAAGACTATCTAAAACCGACCTTATTAAAGTTACCCGTCCGCCAATAGAAATACAATTCGCCTTCCACTTGGTCAACCGCTTCCTGAAAGAATTTACCACTGGATCCCAATGGTTTATTCTGTTCATGTTAGCACCCACCATAATACCCAAGTACGAAAACGAGAGCAAACCAGATATACACCCCAACCTGTTTGCCATGAACTCAACATCTTCATGACGCCTCCCCACTCCATATAAAACCGACTTATGAACATTTATTTTTAGACCAGAACATAAGTAAAATATCCGCAAAATCCTTTTCATATTAGAGAAATTAAAATGAGACCACTCACCCATCAACATAGCGTCATCTGCATATAATAGATGCGAAATAACCGTACCATCTCTCGGAAGACGAATACCATCAAAAAACCACTCGAGCAAGCTTTTTTAACCATTTGTGAAAAGGCTTCCATGACAAGAATAAATAAAAATGGAGACAAAGGATCACCTTGGCGAATACCCTTCTGACAAGAAAACTGAAACGTAGGTGAACCATTAACTAAGATAGAAGCCTTAGAAGCGGATAACACCCCTTTTATCCATTTGCACCACAGAGACGAAAACCCCATCTGCTCGAGCACTGACAACAAAAATTCCCAATTCACATTATCGTAGGCCTTTTCGAAATCTACTTTAAACAAAAACAGTTCTCGACCTGTTTTCTTCGCCCAAGAAATTATTTCATTCGTAATCAAAGGACCATCCAGAATATACCTGCTAGAGAGAAACGCAGACTGGGACTCTGAAACTACCAAGTCCATAACCCCTTTAATACGATTAGCTAAAACTTTAGATACAACCTTAGTGATACAACCAATTAAACTGATCGGTCGGAAGTCACCTAACTCAGTCGGTTCCACCTTCTTCGGTATCAAACAAATGAATGAAGATCCAGTTCCCGGACTGAACTGACCAGAATCATAAAAACATCTCAAAATGTTAACAAAATCGGCCTCTATAAAACTCCAAAACTTTTAATAAACGAAAATTGAAACCGTCTGGCCTAGGAGCTTTATCATCCCCACATTCCCCACCGCCCCTTTATCTCCTCAACAGAGAATGGATTAGATATATTAATGGAAACATCGCTTGGCAATCGCTTAAAGCTGTCGCATGAATAACGAGGACGTATCTTCATACCTTCAATAAACTTATTTCTGAAAAGCTCATTGCCTCTCTTTTAACAATATTCGAAGCAGTAACCCACTCGCCATCAACCATCAACCCGTAATACTATTCACAACCCTTACATATATTTTTTAAGGAAGAAATATAATTATTTTAGTTATCTCATTAAAAATTAGTTCCTTATAATTCTCGTATTAGTTATATATACTATGTTTTAAACACATAATACACGAGAAATTTAACATTTTGTAAGCCATCACTTTCTATAAACATTTGTATATGTTGGATGTTATCAATTATTGATAAAATAAAAATTAATAAAGATTTAGGAATCACAAATAACAAAATAATAAAGATTTAAGAATTACAAGATTATATTTTAAGGTAAAATGTAATTGAATAAAGTTTCAACAAATTATCACACTAAGAAGATTTAAATTTTAGATATCTAATTCTTTAATTTATTAGTTAAAGTCATTAATATTTAATTGTGGATAAAGACGGGCAACAATAATCTAGATTTTACCAATAAAAGTCGACATGTGACAACTTAAGTTATTTATTATAACAAGAAAATTAAATCCTTTTAGATTGCTCTATAAGCAAGTAATTATACTTTTATGTATCGGTTCGTTTGTGTGAACCTTTAAAGTCTTATAATGTAAATAATGTCATGATGAAGTTGTTTATTGTGCATACAATATAACATTATATGCAATACTTTATATATATATATATATATATATATATATATATATATATATATATATTTTAAAGATGCCTGTTATTTCATATATACAAAACTAAACAAAAGACTTAGGGGACGTTTGGTATGCAGGAATTCAATGGAATTTAATGGAATTGGAATCTGAATTTCATTGGTCATTGTGTTTGGTTGGTAGGAATTCACTGGAATTGGAATTTGAATTCCATTCTTCACGTGTTTGGTTCAAAAAGGAATTGGAATTGGAATTGGAATTAATTCCCTCAAATTCCTTCAAATAAAGGATTTCAAAATCCTTTCAAATATTGAAGGATTTTAAATTCCACCGACTCTTGTCTCCACCTCTAACCGCCATCTACCACCCCGCTCACCGCCGACCGACACTACCGACGACCCCGACCGCCGACCGCCGACCCCCCCCCCCGCCAACCCTAACCCCCGCCGCCCCCAACCGCAGACCGCCGCCTACCACCCCGCCCACCGCCAACCGAATGTGACGCCCCCGATCGCTGACGTCGCTGCCCGCCCCCGATCACTGACCACGGTCGTCGTCCGCCGACCGCCGCCGTCCGTCACCGACCGCCGCCGTCGTCCGTCACCGACCGCCGACCCCTACCCCACCGACCCCGACCTCCCCGACCCCGACCACCGCCGACCCCAATTGACGTCACCCCCGCCGCCCACCGACCGCCACCGACGCCGACCACCGCCACCCCTAATCGTCGATTGTCACCGACTGTCGTTGCTGAACCGTGTCTCGATGACGGCGTTATCGGTTGGTGGCGGTCGATCGGCGGCGGCGGTCGGTTTTTTCGGCAACGGGCGCGGTTGGTGATCGCGGTCGATTGTCGACGGTGACGGCGGCGGTGGTCGGTGGTATGTAGCGACGATGATTGTGGTCATTGAGATGGTGGCGGTTTGCAACGGTGATAAATTCCAATTTATTTATAATGTATTGACACTGGAAATACATTTGAAATTAAATTCCATTTATAGATTCCAATTTCTTTGAATTCCAAATCATTTGGAAAATATTGAATTCCAAATGCAATTCTTTTGAATTACAATTCAAATTCAAATTCCAATTCTAATTCTAACAAATTCCAATTCTAATTACAACAAATTCCGCGAACCAAACGCCTCTTAAGATCGAAAGAAAACAAAGTATGTAAAAAGTTTGACCAAGTCAATCAACTTTGTTATACTCGGCTCCAACCTCATTCAAATTTCAAACTTTTTAGTCTTGGGACAATTTTTAGTTCATTTCAATGGATAGGAGGAATACACGTTGTCTTATTTGTTGTAAATTAGCCAATTGAAAATGTCACTTGCCTCCCACACATTTGAAGGCTTAAGCTTTGTCATTACACATTAACCTTTTTGACGAAGAAAAATTCAGAGCCCTTTGTTTTATATATGTGCATGTATCATGTGCAATATTATTATATGATTAAGAAACTTATAAATTTAGATGTAGTAAGTGTGTTATTAAACTACCATATCTTATTATTCTATGGATTACTGTTCTTTTTATTTCCTCAATTAAGTCTAAGGTCCGAATTGATCGAGTAACTTAAGATGATGCTAATTTATTTTCTACGGTGCTTGAAATAATCCGAGATTGTTTAGGGAACAGGTTACAAGTTTATAGTTTGTTTAAGTTTAATATCTTTTTAAATTTAGTTATTTTAATTATTAATTATCTTTAGTAGAATTATATATTATAAGAGGAGATCATATTACAATTTTCTAGTTCGTTAAAGTTAAGATTTACTTAAGTTTATGACTGATGATCATATATACTACATGTGTTGGGGATTATCCTTTAATGTATGTATCAATGGGTGCACTTTTTATGCATTCTTAGCAGCTATACTGATTAGTGATTAAAGTGCTATTGATTATGATTTAGTGTAGCATTGACTATTACATTACGTTAATGATTTTACTTTAGTGCAAGCATCTTCGATTTGTATGACAGGGTATATATTTCAATTTTGAATAATTCATAAATCATTTATATTATAGTTTTTGCTGCATCGTTCTCTTTTGATTTTTCTAATTGATTTTTTTGATTTAAAAGGTTTGTATTTTTAATTGGTTCTCATTTGCTTTTAAGTTAATATTGTTCTAATCTCGCTCAAATTTGATTGTGATGCATGTATCTAAAGGTTTGCCTAAAAACTCGAGATGTTCTTAAATCTAACATTTCTCATTTATCTCAATTCACTCATTCACTCTCTCTCTCTCTCTCTCTCTCTCTCTATCTCTCTCTCCCTCTCTCTCTCTTCACACACACACTCACTCATTCATTCACACATATATATTTATATGATTGGGATCATATGTTAACTCACCAAAATTATGAATATCTAATAACCTTCTGATAACTATTGATATAATATAACAAATAATTACAACGTATAGATGGCTCTCTTACTTTAATAGTATCTTTTTTAGGTTTTACGTTTTTTATTGTCACATTTGGACCTTGAACTTACTTGGAAACACGCCTCTTTTATTTTATTTTAACGTTAAAGTAAATTCGAGGTGTTACATATTAGGTGAACAAACGAAGTCAAAAAGTAATTGTGAACACATAACTGTGACAAGTAACGCTCTCATTTACTAATTTACTATGCGCACACACACACCCCATACCCACCCACCCACACATATATTGAAGTTAGCGTAAAACGTGTTCAAAGCTACTACGATTTAATACTGTCCTTGAGGTAAGTTCGTTCGTGCGAAATTACGCGAAGCTAAACAATTACACACCATGTGCACTTCAATGTGCACTTTTGTAATGTTATGAAACTCTTTTTCCATCTCTCTTCATAAATTTTTCTGAACCACTAAAATATATCTTCTCTATTACCAACTATTTTAGAAATAGTTCTTTGATATCCAACTACTCTAGTTCCTTTGACATCCGAAATCTCCTAAACATACGATCAACAAATATTGGCTTCTTGACAAAGTAAGCTTTCACTAGTTCTTTGAAGTTTTACGATCATGAGACACATGATTTTTTTGATGTGAGGTATCTATAACTTCATGAATCAACAATGCATTCCGAACATTAACAAGAAATTGAAAGTTACAGTGCCGCATGTGGCAACATGAATCAGAATGTGATGAAGAACTAAACGGTGGAAGAATAAAGAGATCCACTGTTGTGAAAAGATTAAAAATGAAGTTTTGTATGAAAGTATTATAAAGATTGATTGATATAAAGATTTTTAAAATTTAAAAATTATTCTTTTGGTGGTTAACGACTATATTGTCGTAAAAATTGATTCAGAGTCGTTAGAGAGCTCGGGTACTAATTAGGAAATCGCATGGGTTGAGTTTTTCTCGGTATCTAGGTAGGAAATCGCATGGGTTGAGTTTTTCTCGGTATCTGGCTGACCGGGTCTCAGCAGCTGACCCGGACCTTGAAATCTCAATCGCTGACCGGCTGACCCCTTCTTCCGGCGCTCTCGATCAGCCACCTCCCCTCCCCTCCCCGGCGCTCTCGATCAGCCACCGACGGCCACCCCTTCTTCCGGCGCTCTCGATCAGCCACCGCTCTCGATCATCGACACCTTCACTGCACGAGCCCTAATCGACCTGCGCGAGCCCTAATCAAACTCTAGAAGTTGTCTCGGTGCTCTCTCTCGAAGCTCTCGATCAGCTGACC
>CM044012.1:23953663-24498253 GCA_024085815.1 Flaveria linearis | reverse complement strand
TTTAGCGCCATTGAAGAAAGGTAAGCTTGAAATTTGGATGAATTTGAGGGTTTTACAGTGAAGGAATAGTTAGGGCTGTAAGTGTAAAAGAAGATGAATCTGAGTCAGTCAAGATTATTTAAAAGGGATGAACAGTGGTAGAGGCGTGATAGGGTAATGTTTTGGGGTTACTGTGGGTGGTATGGTGGTTTAACTGCGGAGAAATGATGTTGGCGGCAAGGATAATTTTAAATAATCTGACCATCACGTACAAAATTTTTACTTTTTACAGAGTGGGGCCCAAAAGATATCCATTACAAGTAAAATCTTAACTTCCGAAGGTAAAACATTTCCGAAGGTAATTTTTCTTCTGAAGGCAATTTCTCTTTCCCGAAGCAGGATATTGTTTCCGAAGGTAGATTGTCCTTGTGAAGGAACTTTATCTTCCGAAGCAAGCATTGCTTCCTAAGGTAAAGTGTCTTCCGAATGGAGAGTTGTATAAGTTTCGGAAGTAGATCTGATATAAATCAATCGCTTCTTCCGAACCACAAACTCTTCCGAGAAGAAAATTTCCATTGAGGAATTTGGCTTCGGAAGATATTCAGGAATATCTTCTGAGAGTTAATTCCTCTTCGAAGGAATTTACACTTTGGAATAATTAAAAGATCTTTTGTAACATGGCTTAAATTGTATTGACCACAGACATTACTCATTTAAAAGGTCTTCAAAAGAGGTAGTATTCAACGTTTATCATCCCAATTGCTGATATGAGATACTTAAATCTTTGTTCATCAAATGCCTTTTGTGAACAAATCAGCATATTGTTTCTTTGAGTCAACTTTGATTACTTTATCAGCTTTTTCTCATGAATATCTCTAATGAAATGATACCCTGATGTCATGTGTTTTGTCTTGGAGTGCTTCACACGGATTCTCAGTATGGAGATAGCACTGTTGTTGTCAATAGGATAGGAGTAGTCATGAAGTTGAACCCATAGTCTAACATCTGATTTTGAATCCATACAGTTGAGCACAGCAGCTAGCAGCAGCAATGTATTCAGCTTCACATTGATGTAGAGACACAGGATTGTTTCTTGCATTGCCATGAGATAATCCTTCCACCAAGAAATTGACATCCTCCTGATGTTTGATTCTTGTCAATGTTGCAGCCACCATAGTCACTGTCAGAGTATCCATAAAGATTGAAGTCACTATTTCTTGGATACCAGAACCTAGTTAGGTGCTCCTTTGAGGTATCTGTATTCTCTTTGCAGCAGCTAGGTGAGACACCCTTCGGAGCAGCCTGATATCTTGCACCAATGCATGTGGCAACATGATATCTGGTCTACTTGCAGTAGATACATCAGAGAACCAATAATTGCTCTATAACTGATGTTGATCAGTATCCTCCCCCTCAAGGTCAGGGCAAAGATTATGGTTTCTGGGTATGGGTGTCTTGGCTGGTTTACAGTCCTTCATTTCAAATCTTTCTAAGATGCAGAGCATACTTAGATTGACTTATGAAGAACCCTTCCTTCATCTGTTTCACCTGATCCCAGGAAAAAGTCCATTTTTCCCATGGAACTCATCTCAAACTGCTGCTTCATAATGCTTTCAAAGTCCTTGCACATTTGTTCGTTGAAGAAACAATCTGATGTCATCAACATAGACTTGTACGCAAAATCTCTTCTCCACTCTTTCTGATGAAAAGAGTCTTGTCAATGGTACCTCTAGTGTATCCATTCTTCAGGAGAAACTGAGACAAGTCTCTACCACAGCCTAGGTGCTTGGTGCAGCCCATCCAGAGCTTTATCCAGTTGCACACATATTTGGGTGCTGTGGGTCTTCAAATCCTGGAGGTTGACACACACAAGATTTCCCTATCTATATCCCATATAGAAAAGCACACTTGACACAAGTTGGTAGACTGTGAAGTTCTTGGATGCAGCATAAGCAAGGAAGATCCTAACTGCCTCAAGTCTTGCAACAGGTGCAAGACATCAGTATAATCGATTCCTTCCTCCTGGGTGTATCCTTGAACTACTAGTCTTGCCTTGTTCTTGATAATCAAGCCTCTATCATCTTCTTGTTCTGAATAACCCATTTAGTGCCTATGGGTACTTGTACCAGATGGTAGTGGGCATAGATTCTACCTTTTGTCTTCGAATTGAAGCAGCTCCTCCTGCATCGATTCACCCAACTACTATCTTTAAGGCATCTTCACCTTCTTGGTTCCATCTGATACAAAGCATGAGTATAAGCAGACATTCCCATGATGAGTCTGTCTTCTTGTTCTCACACCCTCAGAGACATCCCTATGATGTTTCTCAGTGGATGAGTGTTGTGAATCCTAAGACGAGGAATCACTTCCAGTTGCAGAGATAAGTCCAAGTTAGACATATTCTGATCAGGAACTGATCACTCTGTCCAACTGCTGTTTCGAGTCATTCAATGAGACTGATTGAATGATTGAGAAACATCATCAATGGTTGGTTGTGAAGTAGTATTAACAGTTGCCTGTCCTTCAGAATACCACCTCCTCAACCGGTGTTGTAATGGATCACCTGAAGAACTTTGAGGTTGATCAAGTGATTCACTTGTTGAAGCTTCACTATTTCTGAGATATTTACACTATACTGTCATCTGTGAATAGTTGAGCTTGTTGCCTTTCAGCTCTTGGAGAATTTGGAAGAGGTCTGGGAAGCTCATATAGTTGTCCTGCATCAGTTTGAGCACCTGTTCCAGCTGAAACATTCTCACAAGATGGTTTAGAATAGTTTGGAAACAATTCTAAATCAAATATATACTCAGGTCCATTCCCCCTAACACAAGGAGTGTGCTCATTACAACTATGTTGATGACTCCTCAATTGTTGATTCTTGATATTGTATACTCTATAAGCTTGGAGCCAGAAGAGTATCCAATAAAGATAGCATCATCCGACTTCTCAGCAACTTTGCCAAGTTGTCCTTTGTGTTAAGTACTGTACACCTGCACCAAAGGACCTTAGAAAGCCAATGAACGGTGGCCTCTTGTTCCATAACTCATAAGGGTTTTCCCATGGGGCTTTACTACAAGAACCCTGTTCTGCACATAGCATGCAGTGCTGACTGCCTCTGCCCAAGAATGTTAGAGGCAGCTTTGAATCACTAACATGGTCCTAGCAGCCTCAATAAGTGTCCCCTGTTCCCTCCTCTCAGCAACCCCGTTTTGTTGAGGAGTTCTGGGAGCACTATATTGTCTGGCAATCCCTTTTGAGTCACAGAATGAGTCAAGAACGAAGTTCTTAACTCAGTCCCTTGATCACTTCTATAATCTTAACCTTGTGATCATTTTGATTTTCTATTTTAAGAATAAAAGATTTTAAAGTTTCAGCAGTTTCCATCTTTACTTCTTAAAAAGAATACCCATGTAAATCTTGTAAAATCATCAACGATCACAAGGCAGTATGATTTCCTTCCAATGCTCATTTACTGTGGGCCAAAAAGATCCATGTGCAATAAGTTAATGGAGTAGTGATAGAGTTAACACATTTGGATTTATGAGATGATCTGTGTTTTTTCCCTTTCAGGCATGCAACACCGTTATCTTTGCAGAAAAATTCCTTTTTAGGCAACCATGTACCAAGTTATTTTAACCAATTATTTCATTGTTTTAAAATTCACATGACACATCGTTTAGCCATAGTGTTGACTCATCACTATCAGCTTTGGAAAGAAAGCATGATACTCCCCCTAGGAGAAGCCTTGTTCATATCTAGCTTGTACATATCCCCTTTCCTAGGAGATCTGAGAAGCACCAATTCCGAGGAATTGTCATCATCCCTGGTCGGAGATAATGCACTCATGTTCTGTGAAAAGCATTTGATGCTTCTGGTCACAGAATTGAGAAACACTTAACAGATTGTGTTCAAGCTGTTTGACAAAGTGAACTTTGTCAATGTTTATTCTGCCGTTGGATATACTCCTCTGCCCGAAATATATCCTCCCGGCCTCACCTCCAAATGGACATGCCTCCATCAAAGTTCTGGAATTGTTGAAGGAGAGATCTGTTCCTGTCATGTGCCTGGAGCATCACTATCTACAATCCAGATGTTGTTGTTCTTGTCAAATGGATGTCACATGGATGCCTGCACATAAGATGGATGGTTAGTTTTGTTTGGAAGCCCAAGCCTTACAGGTCTCGGGCTCTTCCAAAGATAGTGACATAATTGAACCGAAAGATATGAAATGGGGTTCAATAGAGGTCATTGTTGAAGAAGAGGTCTGGGCTGCAGCATTTCCTTGATCTTCCATCCATCCTTTGGTTGATCTTTGAGGATGAGCTTGTTGAAGCTTTTGCAGCATGGTCTTCTTCCGAGCTTCTCTCTTTTTCGGAAGAAGCCTTCACCCACCTTTTCTTCCGAAGTAGTCTCCTTCTGAGATGGTTTTCAAGGGAGCCTTCTTCTTGTTCTTCCGAACCTTAGAAGGTTTGGCTTCCGAAGTCACTTTCCCTTTGGAAGAAGCAGTTTCTTCCGAAAGCAACTTGGCTTCCGAGACCAACTTTCCCTTTTTCATCATTTGGACCTTTTGAAGTGGTCCAACTGAGAACCTTCTCTGACTACTTCTTTCTCTACATTATTTGCATAATGTTGTGCTTGCTGATTGTAGTACAATCTTTAGCCATGTTGTTGTGCAGACCACACATTATGCATGCAATGTTAGTCTTCTGGGAACTTGCAGGTTGCTGTTTCTTGGGTTTCTTCTCTTCATCAGCAACTTCCCTTTCAACTTCTGATCCTCAGTAGGACAGGAGTGCTGGTACTACACTCCTTTCCTGAATCAGGAGTACCTACCACTTGAAATCCGGCAGAAATGAAGACACCCTTTTGCTTAGGTCAAACTTAAGCTTGGACTCTGCAACCTTCTTAGCAGTCCTTCTAGCAGCTTTAGCTCTGCTTCTTCTTGCCTTGGTGGTCAGGATTTGGTCATCACAGGTGGAGATGGGTGTATCCTCCTGTTTCTCCCCTGTGGAGCCACTATTTTTGCTTCTCCTCTAGTTCCAATGGAGAAGGGTCAGCAGTTGAACCCTCTTGCTCTTCAGTACCACATCTAGGTAGTCTTATAGACTCATAAGAGTGTGGTGGAGCTATTTCACTGGTTTTCCCACCCTTCTTTGTTTTGATAAAACATTTTGGAATGAGAGGTTGATGCAAGAATAGTTTGGAAGCTTTGCTCAGCAATAGCTTGCTTCCTGGCCTGAGCCAGCTGTGACTAACTGGGCTTGAACTCAGAAAGTTTGGAAATCAGATCTTTGATTTGAGTCTTGTAGTTAGTCTTTTCATGTTTTAAAAGAGACACAGTTTTCTCTAACTCATCAATTTTCTTTGATAGTCAGATTCAGCTCTTTTAAGTCAGATTTTAGCACATTTAAAGACTCAACCTCAGATCTGATTTCCGAAATGTAATCCTTATACAATTTAACTTTAGCAATACAGGCAGCAGTACAAAGATGTTCATATACCTGATCATTATCTGTTCCGGCCATGGTGCTTGAGCGGAGTCACATCCTGTACCATGAAGCTCCAGTCACTTCTTCTTAGCAACAGCAGCTGTTTCAGTTGACCTTTCTTCATGCTTGGAGCAGTGGGATGTGTGGAGGCCTGTGGGTTCCTCGGGTTTTCTGTTCTTGGGACCTTGCATTCCCTAGCAAAGTGACCAAGTTGGTTACAGTTGTAGCCTTGCTTTGCTCTTATCAAACCCAACTTGCTGTGACTGGGTTTTGAGGGAATTGCCTTCCAGTTCTCTTGAAGAACTTCTTCGCTCTGTAAGTTAAAAGAGCCATCTGCTGGACAATATCCATGTACTCACATCATCTGGACTGAAGCACTCAAGATCATCAAAGCAGTATTGAAAATCACCAGAGTGTCCACTTCCCGAGACAAAGGCACAACCGTCCTGAAGAGTTGTGTGTTGACCCCTTTTGAGACTTTGGAGTCTCAGGTAGAGTAATGAATGGTCCAGTATGTGAGTTGTCAGGGTAGCATAGCAAGGGATGCTGTGGTTCTATGCTTTCCCTTTCAACCACATGAAGGGCTGAACTCAGTTGGTTATTGGAGATCAGAGGAGTTCTGCATGTTCATCTCCATCTGAAATGCACTTAGGATACCATACAACTCTGTAAGAGAAAGAGTCTTAAGGTCCGAAGTCTCTTGATGACAACACAGTAGTGAGTCCATAGTTTAGGAAGAGAAGACATGAACTTCCTAACTATGTCTCTGTTCTCAAAGCTACCCAATATCCGCCAGAGTATCTACTAGCTCAACATACCTAAAGTATTGTTGAGTCAAGGTCTCACCAGCCTTGAAAGTAAAGTTCTCAAACTGCTGGCTTCAAGAATCTTTTCTGTTCTCTTGAGTTTCCTTGGATCCCTCATACATCAACTTCAATGCTTCCCATAAATCTTTAGCAGTCTTGCACTTCTTGAAGCGTCTGTAGACGAGTTGGGAAGAGCAGTTTGGAGACAAGTCATAGCCCTTTGATCTAGCTCTATCTCTTTCTATCTTCTCTGAGTAATCATCAACATCTTTGGAATGATGCGATTACCAGTGGCAGATGTAGTGCTTGGTATGAAAGGACCATTGATAATGGAGTCCCACATCCTTGAATCTTGACACTTGATGAAGCCTTCCATCCTGATACACCATGTGTCAAAGTCTTCAGGGGTGATCATGGGGGACTTGGTCAAGGTACCAGTTTCCATATCAGCCTTGGAGAGAGCAGCCATTTGAGTGAGTGGATTGTGGTGAGGAGTGAAAAACAGTTGATTAGGATGGTAGATCTCACAATCAAGAGCCTGGAGCTCTGATACCAAACATTGCAGGATCGGATTTCGGGTGGTTTCTCTCTCAACTCACTCGTGAATCAACCTACGGCAAGCGCAAGCAGTCTTTAGGAAGAGTTGATCACAATATAACAAGTAACAAGCAGTAAGAAAATTAACACAGCAAGTATTTTTCAAGGTACTTTTATATATTGCTTCTCACTCAAAGATTACAAGACGCTTGGACTCAAAATCGCTTATCTAAAGAGTTACAGGGAGAAGATATATATAATACTACCTACAGCCGGAATACTTTGATCCAGCTGGACACCTCTAACCTTACATCTCATACTACAAGACTCTAGGTGAGGTCTTTCAGACATTTTGCCTGAGAGTTGGTAGTCAGGACATGTCCCTGACTTACCTTGTCACCAACTAAAGTTGGTAACATGTACTATCATAAAAGGTGAACAGTAGAATAAAATATGGTCAACAGCATTGTCTTTTAGGAAGAACCCATGCTGTGTCACCCATGTTGTGTCAGAGGTCTGCATGCGGACTGACAGGGACCATACTTTTATCTGCTGACATAGCAATGTCTTCCGAAGGATAAAGTGCTTCGAAGAACAACTTCTTCGAGGGCACTTATACCTTCAAGAATGCTTCTTCCGAAGCTTGGATCTTCTTTGTCTTCGGAAGCAGACTTTGTCTTCAGCTCTTTCATCAGACTTTGTCTTCGGAAGCTTTCAGACTTTGTCTTCAGCTCTTCATCAACTTTGTCTTCGGAAGCTGTTTTCAGCTGTTGTCCTTAGACTCTCGGAAGATCTCTTTCTTGCTTACTTCGAAGCCCTTTGATGTATACCAAAAGTGACTATGAGTGAATTTGGTTGCACCAGCTTATCGTTATCCAACAGAAACCCTAACAAAATTTCCCGTAACACCCTAACAAAATTTCCCGTAACACCATATACACGATAGGCAGAGCATGCTTGGATATTATTAATGACCTATGCGGTTATTTAATGAATAGCAATCACCGACACTAGTTTGCTACCATTATTGTTATCGTTTGCCCGAAGAAGTTATAATTCATTGGTTCATTTATATTGTTTGACTCCACCATAAACTCTATGGATTCATATATTTACTTTGTAGATATAAGATCCTACCTTTCACTAAACACAAAAACATAACTAAATGTGTAGAATTCTAAGTATAATTTACCCATTATGTCTTATTTCATTTCGTAAAGAAAATTCTATCAAAAAGCTCAATATAAATGGACGATAAGTATCTCGTGTCATGTGTGGGACCTAATCCTATTGAATTTTGAATAATAAAACCATTAAAAAGGTTTGTAATATGATCGATAGTTTTTCTCTAAATGTGCAAAGTTAAGGAATTTCACGTTTTTTGTTTACCTTTTCTCCTGTTAGATGTGAAACTTTTAAGTTGCTTAATGGTCTATCTGTTAAGGGGATTGATGTATACGTGCATTAATTCTTTTGAATATTTTGGTAATGGATGTCATAAATGAAAAGTACCACGAATAGTCCGTAAAATTAATAAATTGCAAAGAGATTTATGTTGTATAAATTAGTTAGACTTGTTTACCACCTTCTCTCTTGTGATTTATAGGAAACCCTAGCAACATTTCCAGCAACACCATATGCACGATAGGTAGAGCATGCTTGGATATTATTAATGTCCTATGCGGTTATTTAATGAATAGCTATCATCGACACTAGTTTGCTACCATTATTGTTATCGTTTGCCCGAAGAAGTTATAATTCGTTGGTTTCATTTATATTGTTTGACTCTACCACAAACTCTATGGATTCATGCATTTACTTAGTAGATAAATCCTTCCTTTCACTAAACACAAAACCTCACTAAATATGTAGAATTCTAAGCATAATTTACCCATTATGTCTTGTTTCATTTCATTAAGAAAATTCTATGAAAAAGCTCAACATAAATGGACGATAAGTATCTCATGTTATGTGCAGGACCTAATCCTACTGAATTTTGCATAATAAAAACATTAAAAAGGTTTGTAATGTGATCGATAGTATTTTCTCAAAATGTGCAAAGTTAAGGATTTTCATGTTTTTGGTGTTTACCTTCTCTCCTGTTAGATGTATGAAACTTTTAAGTTGCTTAATGGTCTATCTGTTGAGGGGATTTGATGTATACATGCATTGATTCCTTTGGATATTTTGGTAATGGATGTTCATAATGAAAAGTACCACGAAGAGTCTGTAAAAATTAATATATAGCAAAGAGTTTTAGTTTTTGACACTTTTATCTAATTTCGAGTATAGCATCATGTGATTTGTTAGATCAAACATCTTGTAGAAGCTTAAATAGGAAACGCCGACATACAAATTTAGATTTTTAATAATGATTTTTATTCTACTCAAACTATATCCCTAAATCTCATTTATCCACCATACATAAACCACTCTCGCTTAACATTACATCTACAGGTTCTCATCAATCAATCAAAGTAGCAACTCATTAAAGAAGTAATCGATTATCATTAGGGCTTACATCATTGTCATAAGAATAACAAAGTAGTCATTTCACTATATATAATATATATATATATATATATATATATATATATATATATATATATATATATATATATATATATATATATATAAACAGTCCCTAGGATAGTGTGAGATCAAAATGGGGGTGGTGTGGGTATAGCAACCCTTTTCCATACTTAGAACATAAGATTGGTATAACATTTTAATCAGGCATCTTAACATACCTTACGAGTTATATAGTTTCATACAACACGTATGTCATGTTTGAATAATACCTTTGACATGGTTATACAGGGCGTGTAAAAGTCACATGGGTTATTGACTAGTCGGTTGTGTTTGTCATTGTTGGTGACATAGTCGCACGGGTCGTATAAAGTTCAAACAGTCATATGCCTTTATTTATTAATTATTTTAAGAGAAACTATAATTTTTCAATTACTTTTCTAAAAACTAAACAAGTTTTAAGTATAAACAAAAGACTAAGTTTCAATAAAATATGAGTTTTTACACATTTAAAAACTATATGATTAACATTAAGATAACCATGCATCAATTGAGTATACATTTGTAGAAATGACATGTACATGTTTTCCCATCCTGACGCACACGAATGTTTATAGTGGCTCCAATACATCGTAAAAGTCTAAATAAGCTAACTATATCATGGCATAATGGTTACCATCCACATGTAAAATTGTAAATGCTCAATGATATGAGAAATTTCTAGACTTGTCATAGCAAGGAGCAAGTCCAACTGTATATTGTTGAGTCATTATAGGTGAACACTTACACTAAATCTGTTGGCAATCAAGATTCTTGTGTATGACATAAGCATCTAGTGTTCATCCAATGCATATAAAGAACTTATGGAGCGATTAGCTTATTTATTTTTCACTGAAAACGTTCATGTAGTTGTATCTTTTCTAGAAGTTAATTCTGAATGAATTGTCATTGGTCTTCACTATACACAAGACATATTTCTATTACCTGAAACCATAATTTCCATCAGATTGAACATCTTGTATACGTGTAATATAGCAATGAAAAATGGATGGAGTATAAGTAATATATGGGTGTTGATTAGGGGTATTCAATATTCGATATCTGGAAACTCAAATATTTAAAATATTCAGAAAGCTGATTTCACTATCCGAATTCATATTTAAAATTTCGAATAATGAAATGGATATCCGTAACAATACTTTTTTTTCAATCATCACCCAATTTATCAACTTCTTCGAGAGACAATAAAACTTTATTTTATTACTAAGTAAAGAGCTTATCTTTTATCTTAATATATTAAAATAGTATGTTTGATCAATGGAAAATGTTGATACCTTGTTGGCACCTAAAGTGAGATAGTTTCCACCAAATCTTTATATCGCTAAATAGCTTTTTATTTAAAAAATAATGTGTGATGATAAGAGTGAGATATTAAAAAGTTAATGAACAAATGATATACAAGGTCTAGTTTATTTATAGATTTAGAAGAATCTTGTGTCTTATCAAATAATCAAAAGGCAGATTGCCTTTTGACTAGTTACTATAACATGTCATAGCTCACATCATAATATATTACAAAAAGGATAAAAGTAGCTAAAGTAAAAAGTTACAGACTCAAGCCTCAATGTACAGTTGCAAAAGCATGGACCTTTTCACCAACTCATGCAAGTTGGTGAGTCTTCAGAGTTGCAGCGGAAAGTGTGTCAGTTTTATGCAAAAGTATATCCGAGAAAAGCATGCTCTCCTCTGTCTTTGGAAGAAATCAGTCTTCACTTCATTTGGCTTCGGAAGACTTTGTCTTTGAAGCTTTGGAAGACTTCATCTTTTGGCTTCGGAAGATTTGGTCTTTGGCTTCGAAAGATTTACACTTAGAATATTTCTGAGTATAGTGTAAAGCTTCCATAGTAACTTTGGCTTTGAAAGATTTTATACTTAGAGTAATTCTTGATCTAAGTATAAAACTTCCGGAGCAACTTCTACTTGGTACTGAGTGCATGCATGCAGGTAGCCTTTGGTTGCTTTGGTTGCATCAGCCTTTATGTTAAACCTTACAAACTCCCCCTAGGCTGATGCTACCAAAACAGAGAAGGTTCTTCATCAGTTGACAATCCTTATTAGGATCAAGACCATTCACTTCTTCATTATTTGGTCAGGATCCTTCAGCCTCTCATAGTACCTTCTCGTGTCATGGAGATCATGTAGAGATAGATCAAGCATGTTTTGCCAGAAGTAGACGTCTTTACCACCTTGATCTATTATGACATACCATCTGTCTAAATTAGTAGCAAAAGTCCAAGACAGGATGGGTCTTCCAGTTGCAAGAGGCTGTGCTTGAGCATGAGTTGGTTAAGCAGCCTCTTATTGCACTTCCTTAGTGTGCTCTAATTCATCTAAGGTCTGGAAGTGATGCCTTTATCTTCTTGTATACTCTCTTTAGGGCCATCCTTTTCTTCCTCTTAGAAGTGTTAACTGAGAGGGTTGGTCTTGAGTACTAGGTTGTTCTGTTGTGCCTCTCTCAGTTAGGTCCTCTTCCCTTAAAGGTTTAGAAGGAGAAGGAGTAGAACCCTGCTGTGGAATATAAGATGATGTCGGCTGAGATACAGCTGAAGGTCCAGGATGTGTTGTCTGTGTTGGTTCAACCTTAACCTCTACCTCAGGAGGAGCTTGGCTTGGTGGACAATACAAGTTCACAAGCTCTCCCTTTTTAATCTTCTGCTTGATCACTCTAATATGCTCATCCATAGTGGATAGAGACATTGGACTAAGCCTCCTTCTAGAGAATCCATACAGCCTCAAGAAGCTCATCATCCTTTGTCTAACATCAGAATTCTTTTGGCTCTTCTGGATGATGGCTCTTGACTTTGCAGCTTCTTCTCTTATTTTTCTCTTAGCAGCCTTTTGTTCATTTATGAACTGTTGTTCCAGCTACTTAAGATATTCAAATTCAATATATTCATATAAGAGGGGGAAGAAGTGTAGATGCCTGATAGAGGCCTGTGGTAGTTAGGTAGTTGATCATGTTTTGTCTATCAGCCTCTTGTCTACCTGAGGTTGTTCAATTACCACAGCCTCTCTCTCAGGACTTTTATGAACTGGGGAGAGAGTAAGAGCATGTTTGTACAGCCTCTTTTGCCGTCTTTATTCCTTAACCTTGAAGAGCAATTATGCATCCTCTGCCTCCTTCTTATCCTTTATCAACCCTAAGTCTACCAGTTCATTTTCTAAGGAAAAAGAGATGAGTTCATCAATGTTTTGGTTTTTGGTTCCCAAGTAGTTCAATCTGGCAGCCCTCAACTTATCATCTTAAGTGTTTGGCGTGGGTGTTGTCCTGATTGTAGCTTCCATGAAGCTTGAGGAACCAGCTGAACTCTCTCCCCTTAGCTTCGTCTTCCTCTCTCTTTCTTCCTCCTTAATCTCCTCAGAGGTAATTTTCCTCTTCCCTTTGTCACTCACAGGCCTTGGTGACTCAGGTTGTAGAGAGCTTTGGTCTTTATTGCTTGGTTCATCAGTCAAGCTTTGGCCAGAGAGAGGTTGTGAAACACCTTCACCAATTGGTGTTTCACTAAGGGTAAAGGATGTAGAAGTAGTTGTTTTCATGACAATGCTCACAGGTTCTATCACTGGATCTTCAGTCAAGGTATAATACCCGTAATAAATATAATAATAATAATAAAAGCTCAAGGGTGATATTGCAATTTTGGAAACTTAAATTAATAAGTTTGTGCCTCAAATGAAAGAATGTAAACCACAGGGACCATTTGTGTAAAAACTGAAAAACACTCTGTCTCTCTCCCCGATTCCGGCCACTATTCCGGCCACCCTCACCGCGACTCCGGCGACCCCCAAAATGCATTTTAAACGCGGTTTTCAAACCCCACAACGCACCAATACAATCGTGGGCAAGATTCTAACAATAATACAACCACTAATTCGAGTATTAACAACCGGATTACAACTCACGAAATCACCCAACTTTCGGTCGCTTTATCAATATTTAAATCGCACTAAACCGACATAATAATGCAATTAACTTTACCTAATCAATCATATACCTGTTTCCAATCGTTTCCAACTCACAAATCCAACAGAAACAAACACAAACTCTCTATTCGATCTCCACCTTCATCGCGACCTGCAACTGGGTCGAACACCATCTTCCGACCTCGAAACCTCAAATTGATAGTGGGATTTGCTTCATGCACGTTTGGAAAAGCTCCACACAAAGTTAATTGCATTATGATCATCATTTGATCCAAAATCAGATCCACGTTGACCGCGGCTTGATCAACAAGGTGTTCGACTTCGTTTTATCTTTATTCAGGTAATTAGAACCACCTACACACTCGGTTTCATTCAAGGATCAAAAGCCCTATGCTTAATATAGTTAACAAAATCGAATTCGTGGTCAATTTGATTCGAATCGAAAACTAGGGTTCTTAGATTTGGGGGAGTTGGGATTGAACTGCTTAAAAGAATTTAGAAACCAAGATAACCGCGGCTGGATGCCTTGGTTTACTGGTTTGTGTATGGGATTGTGGGCAGGAGGTCACGGGTTCGAACCCGAGCCCCTGCCATATTTTTTTTAAAGCCTTTCTAAGCCTTTAAAAATTACAGAAAAATTCTCAAAAATTATAAAAATCCTTTTATAAGCTCTGTTTATTTTTAAATCAGCAACCTTAATTTTCTGTAATTTTCTTTAAGTCTAAACCTTAATAAAATTATATAACAAGGACATTTATTTAATTATTTTTATGGATTCTTTTAATAAATGGTAAAAATATGATTAACATAAAACTCATTATATGAAAGTACCCATTAATCTCCTGTAAATTAGTTTATTAAAAACCTTAACAATTTATATTTATATTGTTAACAAACGTTATAAGTAGTTTTTTTGTTGAATTAAGCTAGTAATTTACAGCCAACTTACAGAGAGCATAACTCTTTCATAACAGATTCAAATCAGTTAAATTTATGTCCATGACGAAGTTCGTCGAAAAACGAATCCGTTGATATATAAAACATTGAAAAACTCATTCGTTTAGACCTCCAAACAGTCGTTTTCGTAACAGCTAGCAGTTCTGCGCAGCTGTAAAGATCCACGTTTTTCTCATATTTCGGTAATCCAAATCAAAAACTTTTCTAAATGAAAGTTGTTCAGAAATCACTAATCTAGTAAACTGGAGATTTTCAGAATTTTCAGACGTCGTTTAGTATTTTTAACGAGTGCGAAAAGACAGAGGCAGAACTGGAATTTTTCAAACTATAATTTGCGTTACGTTATCGTAGGTTCTCACGGCGTTAACTGAGCCTAGACTTTGTTTCTGATTATTGTCATTCGTGTATAAGGTACGGATTCCGACCTTTCCCTCTCGTAGCATGAATACCTCTCGTTCTTGATCTGTATTTTGAATTCTTAACTTGACTTGTTGGTTATCAAATCCATGATTATTGTTTGTGTTTATTTATGTGATATATGTTTGCTGTTGCCTTTATCTGCTTTGTACTCATTGTCAATGCTTCCTAAATGATTGATTATAGCTAGTAACCTTGATTAAGGGTTATGAGCTCTAGTGTAACTTATTGAGTTATATTGACTTGATTGTATTATTGACCTCCATACCGAGCACATCCACCTATGGGGACATAGGGCGTCATTGTGGCACAAGTGACGTGCTCTATCTGTGGCAGAGCGATTAGACCACAGCGTCTCTATATTATTATTACGTGCTAAGTTGTTGCATATTGATTAGTGTTAAAGGAGGCGTATGGATCGATCCTAGGATATCATTGTTATTGTTTATTGGTGAGATGGTTAGGTGTGTGTGCCCACATTCCTATCTCACATATTGGTGCATTAGAACTGCAGCTAATGTACACATTGTTAATTGTTATTATTATTGGCTCATATGGGTATTCCTTTTAGATGATCATTATCATTTGATTTTCAACTTGATCATCTCATTGTTATCATTACTGATCATTGTATTGCTATTGTTTATTTCCGTTACTGAGCATTCTTTGGCTCAGCCGTATTTTCTTTTGTTGTTTTCTCTTATTTTTATAGCAGGTACTCAAGGGGCTCAGGGGAACCAGTGAAGAGTGTTAACTCAAGGAGTTAGGATGAGAACATTTGGATTAATAAGATTTAATAGTATTTTGATTTTAAGACTTTATTTAAATTATTTGGACCTATGTAAGGATTTGAGTGTTTCTTAGTACTTTAATTTTATCGTTATGAACCTCTGATTACTGTTTGTGTGACACGTCAACCTTACCCGGGTTGGGGTGTTACACAAGGTTTCCCCTTTAAAGCTAATCTTGGGTTCTACTTCAACATCCAGTTGACCAATGACATCCTGTCTTGAATTCTCTCAGCCAATATGTCAACCTGCCTATGTTGAGTTGTGTTGGCCAGTGGCATATTAACTAGAGAGAGACTATTATAGAAGTTCTAAGTCTGAAAGTTGAAGACCTCTTGCTGTCCTTGAAATCTATACAGTACTAGGACTCTTCGATCAGTATCATACTTCCACCCTAGAGTCTCATTTACAGCTCCACATGGTGGGGTTGACATTGCCCTTGGTATTCCCTCCTCAAACAGACTTTGTATAAATGAGTCCACATCAATGTGAACTTGAGGAGGTTGCTGAGTGTGAACAATTGCAAGTGAGGTTGGTGATTCCTTAATGTCCATGCTTTGAGAAGAACTCCCAGGTTCTGTGATTATGACAACTTCCTCCTTTTTTGTAGCATCACCTTCTTGCATAGGTAAGCTGGAGGTGAAAGTTGTCACATTATCAGGTTATTGTGTTCCTGGATAACTTCTCCTAAAGGGTCTCAAAGCTAGTTGTTCCTTGAGATCAAAAATCTCAAGTTGCTGATCATTGACCCTTCTTTGCAAGGTAGTCACTTGAGATTCTAAGTGACTGACCTTAAAGACTACATAGGTGCATATTTTTGTCAGTTTGTGCCCCTTTAGTCTAAGATTCCCCTTATTTTCAGTAGAAGAATCACTGGGGGATGAGAGAATTAGACCTAAGTCTTCTTGGTTTGTGCACCTTTAGTCAGTTTGTGCATCTTTAGTCTAAGATTCCCCTCATCACCAGCTTGTTGTTCTTGGTTGCTGGTTTTCCCTTGCTCATTGACAACTTCAGTTGAAGTGTCAATGGGCTGGGTTGCCATGGTTGAGATCTTAATGATTTAATCACTTGTAAAAGTGAGAGCCTCTTCCATATAGATCTCCTGAACAGGTGCAGGAAGATCCAACTCAGTGGGGGTGGATGATGTGGGCTAGATATGGGTTACACAGAAGTACTCACCTCTCTTTGAGCAGTGAAAAAGATGAGACACTCATGATACTCGCTGAGTGCCATATCCTCATCATCATGGAAGTCTAGGCTGGGAATTGGCTGGTTTAAATCTAGAGGCTGGGGATGGTAGCTTTCTCCTAAAGGTTATTCACTAGAGTGTTGAGACTCTAAGTGAAGGCTTAAGGCTTCTTGGGTGATGAGCTCTTCAGTCTGAGCATGAGGAACCTCATGACTGAACATTTGTGAGATGGGAGTGGTTTTCTCCTCAGGAGAAGTAGGAGCTCCAGTGTCCACTTCTTCCTGTATGGGTGGTGATATGGGGGCCTGCACATGTTGAATAACCTGAGCAGGGGTTCGTTTGGATTTTCTTTGGTATGTGATGGTTATTTGTGGCTGTATCGGTTGTCTTGAAGTAGAAGGTGCGGGTTCAACACTAGCTGGTGCTGGTTGTCACCTTGAGCAATGAGCTCTAACATTTTTAGGACTAGGCATGTTTCTACCCCTAAGAAGCAAACAATTTTCTCGTAGTCTTGAAGATGTCGGGCTTCATCTTTCCTAATTCTAAGGAACATATAATATTCTAAGGAGTCCAAGTTTACAAGAAAATTATTGTACACAAATCGTGAATACCTGAACTTGACCCAATGAACCATCCCATGGACTATAAAGGAGAGGTCTTCTAGAATCTGGTCCCAACCTCCATGTTTGTTAGATAGAATGTGAATAATAACATAGAGGAGGTATTTCCATTGAGGATAGACCTTCCTTTTCTTGAAGGTTCTTACTGAGAAGCCACCTTCATAGCCCATTGCTCAAAGGAGTAGTTAAAGTAGATTTTAGGAAGGACAATTCACCTTCTGCATCATCCACTTGTAGATGAGAGTTGATTGAATATGGAGTGAAGAAGATTTTCCTCCCTTGTACTGTGACAAACAGTGCCTTCTCCCCATCCATGGTGACCTCTTGGCAGGTCCTCCAAATATCCAACAGTTGATCCACATAGAGTGGAGGGTCAATGGTGAGGGAGGTGAAGTAGTAAGACAAAGAAAGAAAACAAAAAACCTCTGAGAAACTTGGATCGTTCTCACAATTTAACAGAGCAACCTGATTGTGTTGCCTATAAAGCTGCATGGAAAAATCTGGTTGGTTTCTTCGGTCAAAGTTGGCCATTTGTGGTAGCTTTGAGGTGAAGAAAGGTAAAACAAAGGTGGTGAGTGGGAATTTAGGTTTAGAGGATTTGCAGATGAAGAAGATAGTGAAAGAGGGGGGAACTGTTAGGTATATTTATATGAAATGGACTTGAGACAAAGTTAATAGAAAAGAATAAACTTTGAAGTCCGAATGTCGGTCCCACCTTTGAGAAAGTGCCCAAAAAGGTAGTTTTCTTGGAAGTTGAAACTCTTCCGAAGGTTATTTGTCTTCGGAAGCTTTGTGAAAAACCTTAAAAGCCAAATTTTGACTTCGTAAGATATTGCTAAGCTCAGTGAAAAATGGCTTCGGAAGAAAAATTACTTGTAATATTTTCTCTTCCGAAGAGTATTTGGTTTCGGAAGATATTTAGAGTTGAAGTTTTTATTCTTAAAGAGAATAAAACTTCTGAGGTATAACTGCTTTCAGAAGAAATTTGTTCTTTAAATTTATATAAGTACTTAGAATCATATTTTGTTTTTGGAAGAAATGTAAGAATTTCCTCCGAAGGTAAATTTCTTTTAAGTAGTTATGTGATTTGAATACTTAAAATTCTTCCAAAAACAATATTAATGTCTTCCGAAAGAAAATACACTTGATAAATTTCAAAACGCTAAGAAATATCATTTGAAAAAGATTTTCTTCCAAGGTAAACTGGGCTTATATAGGTGATAAATAAGACAACTTAGGACACATAATTCCTTTTAGAAATAATATAGATTAAGTTTTAAGAAAATCTATTCAATGTTAATCATCCTAATAGCTGATATAAGATATTTAATACCCTGTTCATCAAAAACCTTTATGAACAGATCAACATATTGTTCATTTGTATTAACCTTGATTAGTTTTATCGATCCCTTTTCATGATTATCTCTAATTAGATGATACCTGATGTTTATGTGCTTTGTCCTTGAGCGCTACACATGATTCTCTTTGATAGAGATAGCACTGTTGTTATCTATATGGATGGGGTTCTCTTTGAAGTTATATCCATATTCTAGCATCTGATTTTGAATTCAAAGTACTTGAACGTAGCAGCTTGCAGCAGCAATGTATTCAGCTTCAACAGTTGATGCAGATACATAGGATTGTTTCTTGCATTGCCATGAGACTATCCTTCCACCAAGAAATTGATATCCCCCAGATGTGAACTTTGCAGTCATGTTGCAGCCACCATAGTCACTATTTGTATAGGCATATAAATTAAAGTCAAAATGCTTTAGATACTAAAGGCCTAGCTTAGGAGCACCTTTGAGATATCTAAGAATTCTTTTGATAACAACCAGGTGTGACATCTTAGGGTTAGCTTGATATCTTGCACATATGCATGTAGCAAACATGATATCAGGCCCGCTGGCTGTAAGATACATGAGAGACCTAATAATAGCCCTGTAAAGATTCTCATCTACACACTCCACCTCAAGATCAGGTCTAAGGGAGTGGTTTCTTGCTATGGGTGTCTTTACAACCTTACATTCAGTCATGTTGAATTTTGTAAGTATGTACTATACATACTTTGACTGACTTATGAAGATGCCATTTTCAACTTGCTTCACTTGAATTCCTATAAAGAAATTAAGTTCTCCCATGGCACTCATTTTAAATCTATTCTTTATCAGTTTCTCAAAGTCTTTACAGAGCTTTGGATTAGTTGAACCAAAGATAATTTCATCTACATATACTTGAACCAGCATCAAATCATTCCCTGTTCCTTTGATGAAGAGTGTTCTATCTATAGTACCCCTCTTGTAGTCATGCTGACAAAAATACTAAGATAGTGTCTCATATCACTTTCTTGGAGCTTAATGCAGCCTATAAAGAGCTTTATCAAGCTTGCAGACATAATTAGGATGATCTGGGTCTACAAAGCCAGGTGGATATTTGACATATACTTCTTCATTAATCACCCCATATAAAAATCCATACTTGACATCAAGTTGGTAGACCTTAAGGTCCTTGGATGCAGCAAACGCCAGGAATATCCTAAAAGCTTCAAGTCTTACTACTGGAGAAAAAACATTAGTGTAATTAATTCCTTCTTCATGTGTGTATCCTTGAACAACCAGTGTTACCTTTTTCTTGATGACAAGTCCTCTATCATCTTTCTTATTCCTAAAAAGCCATTTGGTTCCTATGATAGTCTTCCCTTGTAGAAGAGGACATAGACTCCAAACCTTTTGCCTTTTGAATTAAAGTACTCCTCTTGTATTGCTTCAATCCAACTTCCATCCTTCAAAGCCTCAACCACTTTCTTTGACTCTATCTGGGACAAGAAACAAGAGTATTAACAAACATTTTTGTCATGGGTTTGTCCTCTTGTTCTTACTCCTTGTCAACATTTTCAATTATGTTTCTGGTAGGGTGTGATTTGTGGATCCTAAGTTGAGGAATCGCAGTAAGCTGTTTAGACAGAGCTAAATTGGAGAAGTTTAGATCTGGAAATGAAGTGTCTCCCACCACATCAACACACTTATCAAGAGAAGCTTGATCCAATGAGTGTGTGACATCATTGATGTTGTCTTTAATGGAGTGGTTGTCAGCATCAAGAGATTATTGATCACTGTTACCACTACCATTTCCTCCTACATTTGAAGTTCCTTACATTATGTTTTGTGCCTCTGAGCTAGAATTTTCAGGCACTTCAGATGTATCATCTTGATTTGTCATTGTTGTACTAATAGGAACTTCACCTGCAGGGTTAGTTACAACTGGAGCTGAAGTAGTAGTCTTGCTTGGTCTTCTCAGCTCAAATCTTGGATCAGGATCTTCTATTAATGTATGACCTGTAGATCCTGAAACATCTTCACAAGATTTGTTAAAACAGTTATTAACTAAATCAAGATCAAATAGCTAGTTAGGACCAGAACCTTTCACACAGGGAGTGTGCTCATTGAAGATAACATTAGCTGATTCTTCAACTACTCTAGTTCTAAGATTGTATACTCTATAATCCTTAGCTTGGGAAGAGTATCCAATAAAGTGTCCATCATCTGATTTCTAAACAAACTTAGCTACTTGATCTGTGGTCTTCAAGATGGTGCAGAGACATCCAAATATAATTAGAAAACCAATTAAAAGTCTTCTTTTATACCACAGTTCATAAGGAGTCTTACCATGAGTCTTGACTACTAAAACTCTATTCTTCATATAGAAGGTAGTGTTAACTACCTTTGCTCAGAAAGTGATGGACAGTTTAAAGTCAGACAACATGGTTCTTGTAGCTTCAATAATTGTCATGTTTCTCCTCTTACCAACATCGTTTTGCTAAGGAGTCCTAGGAGCACTATATTATCTTGTAATACCCTTTTCAGCACAAAATGTGTCAAGCATTTGGTTATTGAATTCAGTTCATTGATCACATCTTATGATCTTGACTTTGTGATCAATTTGATTCTCAATTTTCAAAATGAATTTCTTTAAGATATCAGGATTTTCATCCTTAGTTTTAAGAAGAAAAACCCAAGTGTATCTTGTGAAATCATCTGTGATCACTAAACAATATGAGGTCCTTCCTAGACTCATTACATTGGTGGGGCCAAAGAGATCCATATGTAATAAGTGTAGGGGAGTAGTGATAGAGTTATTTTCCTTTGTCCTGTACGACATCAAGTGTTGTTTCCCTTTCAGACATGCAACACAGTGATCATCACTTGTAAACTTTTTCTTTAGCATTCTAGTTACCAAATCATTCTTAATTAACATGTTTATGTTCTTAAAGTTTACATGGCATATTCTTTTATGCTAAAAGAAAGACTCATCACTATTGGCCTTAGACAGAAAGCAAGAAACTTATCCTGAAGGGATGTTTCCAGCAAATCCATCTTGTACATGTTCCCTTTTCGGGGTGCTTTAAGCAGGATATGCTCTTGAGGAATGACCACCTCGAGCTTGAGACCAATGCACTCATGCTTAGTGAAGAGCATGTTATGTCTCTGGTCATAAAATTAGGATACACTCAATAAATTATACCTAAGCTCCTTAACAAAGTTTACCTTCTCAATGCTGAGCTTACCATTTGTGACCCTGCCCCTTCCTGTCTCCAGCATCTCCTCCAGAAGCAATTGGCCCTCCATCAATTTTTTCAAAGTTTTGAAGCAAAGAGCCATTGCCTGTCATGTGCCTGGAACAGCCACTGTTAATGATCCATACATTCTTCTTGGTCCTCAGTTGTTCCTTCATAATAAAAGAGAGTTAGTTACATTTGGAAACTGAAGCCTCGGTGGTCTTGGGTTCTTCAAAATGAATTGAAGACAATGTAACTGTAATTGATCATATAGTAAGACTTTGGGGATCATTTGCTGTTATGAATGAAGAATTTTCAGTCACATGGTCTTCCCATATCTTCCATATCATCTTTGGAAGATTAGACTTAACCTTCAAAGCTTTGGAAGTTTTTACAACGTCAGAAGTTTTAGAGACTGACCATTCGGAAGATCTTGCTTTTACTGTAGTAAGCTTCAGTACTTCGAAAGCATTCCTTTCTTTCGAGATCAAATTTTCTTCCAAAAGCAATTTTTCAATTGTCTTTATTTTCATTTCGTAGCTTTCGGAAGAAGAACAGATTTCTTCTAAGCTTTCTTCTTCCTTCTCCTCTCAGAAGTCTTCTTCCTTGTACTTTTGGGATTGTAGAAGCAATCTTTAGCAAGATGAGAAGTATAACCACACATAATGCAATCAGCTTGCTTTCTTTTAAGAGTCTTCTTGTAAATAGAAGATTGAGTTTGATCACTTCCCATCTCCATCCTCATCTTTTCAGATGTTATGGCAAGCTTCCTAGGGTGAGGCTTGCTTTTGGAGGTGGATGGTTCTTGTTGTGTAGCAGTATTACTCAACTGGTCAGTCTTTATTCCTTCACAGGGATGTACTGGACATGAACTTGAACTCTTGGTACTAGAGTTCAAGGTTGTGTCCTTAGTCTTTGCCACTTCAAAGCCTACAGAGATAAAAACTTTCTTCTTCTTATGGTTGAAGATGTCCTTGATCTCTTGAGCTCTCTTGGATCTTCTCTTTACTGCTCGGATCAAGTTCTTCCTCTTGGACTTTGTCATCCTTGACTTCTTTCTCTCATAGGAGAATAATGACCCTTGTTAGATGATCTTCTTCACTCTTCCCAGATCTATCCTTTAATATCTCCTCTTTATCCTCTTCATCCACTTCATCACTAGGATCTATGGATGGAAGCTCATCTTGACTAGTTCCATACCTTGGAGATCTTATAAACAGTAGAGTGTGTGGAGGAGCTATCTCACTGGATCCCAGTCCCTGTTTGTTCTGATAACACATTTTGAAATGTAGGGATGAGGATATTATGTTCTTGAATGTCTTTTTTTCAAGAACATGTTTCTCTGTCTTGGCTTTGCTGATCACTAGCTCAGCCTGGCACTCAGTTAAATTAGTGATGGATCCTTTATTTGAGTCTTGTAGTTGGTATGTCATGTTTAAGAGTTGAAATAGTTTTCTTTAAGTCTTCTATTTTCAACTTATACTCATTTTCAGCTCTTTTGAAATCAGATTTTAAAATGTTCAAGGACTTAAGATCAGATCTCATCTCTAAGTTATAGGACCTATATTTGTTTACTTTAGCAATGCACTCATGAGTACAAAGATGTTCTAATACCTTTGCTTCATCAATATTGGCCATCAGTGCTTGGTTTGAAGACACATCTTCTACCTGGAAACTTCAATCAAAGCCACCTTCTTCTACAGCAATAGTAACATTCACCTTGCTTTTGTCCAGACCAAACTTTCCACTGGATACATTGCTGGGAAACTTTCTCCCTGTCCTCTCGTTGAATTTCTTGGCTTTATGAGTGCGAAGAGCCATTTTTTGAACTATCTCCATGTACTCCAGATCATCCAGATGGATACAGTCCAAATCTTCAAGAATAAAGAGAAAGTTTCATGTGCTTTCATCATGAGACACAAAGGCTTGAGATGAGCTTGTCTCTTGGAATGGACTTCCTTAGATGTAGCTCTTCCTTGGTGTCTCTAGGAAGGTGATGAAAGGGCCTTTTGGTGAGTTGTCAGGGTAAGAGATGTAATGATGTTGTGGTTCTCTACAATCCCTTTCAACCATATGAAGGGTAGAACTCTGCTGATTACTGGAGTTGCCAGATGGATTTTGCATGTTCATCTCCATTTGGTAACCACCGAGTATGCCATACAACTCAGTGAGAATGAGGGTCTTGAGATTTTCAGTCTTCTTACTGACCACACAGTAGTGTGTCCATTGTCTAGGAAGAGAGGACACGAACATCCTCACTATATCCCCGTTCTTCAATTGTATTCCAACATCCGCTAGAGTGTCCACAATCTGAACATACCTGAAGAGTCATGGTTTCACCTGTTTTGAAGGTGAAGTTCTCAAACTGCTGCTTCAGAAGGTCTTTCTTGTTTTCTTTGACTTTAGTAGATCCTTTATAAATCAGCTTTAGTGCATCCCAGATCTTCTTAGCAGTTTTGCACTTCTTGAAGCCTCTGTAGATAGCATTTGGAAGAGTAGTTTGGAGAGCAGTCATGGCTTTCTGATCTACATCTATTCTTTTTCTATCTTCTTCAAAGTAGTCATCTACTTCCTTTGGAATCATATCACCTCCAGCAGCAGCTGAAGAGGTGCATGGAATATAAGGTCTTGTGATAACAGACTCCTACATCCTGCTGTCTTGTGACTTAATGAAGCCTTCCATTCTTAAACACCAAGCATTAAAATCATCAAGAGTGATCAGTGGGGACTTTACCATGATATCGGTTTCCATATCAGACTTAGATGCTGCCATTTGAAATGTTAAATGTTTTATAAGAACTGAGGAGATTAAGATGGTGAGATCTTACAATCAAGATCCTAGAATGCTCTGATACCAATTGCAGGACCGGTTAAGAGATGGTCAATACAATCAGTCTCATAATAAGAAGAGTGTTAGAACATTTAACAGTTCAAATAGGGAACCGGATTTAAGAACAAGATGCAAAGAACACAAGTCACAGTGAGACAGAACTCAGGAACAATATATATGGTTTTCAGGAATGTTATATATTAATTTCAAGTTCTCTTAAAAGAGTTACAATGCATAAAGTCTTCATACAATACAAGACCCTGAGATACTTTATACTATATCCTATATCCGGCTATACTTGGAAAGCCATTTGAAACATTGAAAGACAACAAATCAATGTAGAGTCAAAAGGAAGATTGCCTTTTGACTAGTGACTATGACATGTCATAGCTCACATCATAATATATTACAAAAAGGATAAAAGTACATAAAGTAGAAAGTTACAGACTCAAGACCTCAATGTATAATTGCAAAAGCATGGACATTTTTCACCAACTCATGTAAGTTGGTGAGTATTCAGAGTTGCAGCAAAAGTGTATCAGCTTTATGCAAAAGTACATCTGAGAAAAGTATGTTCTCCTTTATCTTTAGAAAAAATTAGTCTTCACTTCATTTGGCTTCAGAAGACTTTGTCTTTGAAGATTCGGAAGACTTTATCTTTTGGCTTCGGAAGATTTGGTCTTTGGCTTCGGAAAATTTTACAATTAGAATATTTCTGAGTATATTGTAAAGTTTCGCAGCAACTTTGTCATCGGAAGATTTTATACTTAGACTAATTATTGCTCTAAGTATAAAACTTCCGGAGCAACTTCTACTTGGTACGGAGTGCATGCATGCAGGAAGCCTTTGGTTGCTTTGGTTGCAACACCCTTTATGTTAAACCTTACAACTTCTAAGAAAAATTTATTTTTGTTTTTAGTTGTTGTTTATTCTCTAATCTTGTAATCTTTTTTAATACGCTAAACAGGAAATTTTTTATAATGAATTATTAGAAGTAATAGTAGTTGACTAGTTGTAAGAGTCCTGAATGTGAAGTTTCTTTATTACATACTAGAAGGGTGCCCGCGCAATACAGTGGGATGACATTTTACATTTGACACGTGCATTTAATATTTTGTTATTCTTGTAGTAGTTTTACAAAAGTTTATTATGTTTTTTCTAAGCTAAAATTTAAAACAACAGATAAATGAGTTCTGCATGACGACTTGTACATACGCATTAACTTATTGTACCTCATAAAATACAGATCGTTTCAGCAAAAAGTCTACACCAAAATGTTTAAAATAAAAACAGGTTAAGTTGTAGTCTCAAACGTTTTTTAATGTGATAGATTAAAAGATAAAGCTGAAATCTTTAAACATATTAAATTTTTTTGGTGTATGGGTATATAATATAAAATTTTATGCAAATATTAGTAAGTGTAAGGTTATTATGTAACTAATTATAAGGGGTAATGTGTAAATAATGTTATAAATACTATTTTACCCTTAAAAGTGGTTGTATCTTATGCATTAAATATAGTAAGTGTTCTTAAAATACCCCTCTCATATGCTTTATATATAGTATAGATAAAAATCACTAGAAATTAAACTTAAATCCATGAAATTGTAACAATTTAACTCTATTATTTTACATATTTCAAAAACACATTAAAATATTTGTCAAGATCAAGATTTGTTTAGCATATTTAGTCGAATAAATGATTATTCTTTATCATTTGACTGGTACTTTTTCGCTCATTTCACTTATTTTGACCGTTTATTTTTTCTCTACTAAGAGTATTCATAGTAGGTTTTTTATTTTTATATGAGTGCTTATCCTAAATTATGGGAATGTTTGTGAGCGAAGAATAGAGAAAACTTTATAGGAGTTATATTGTGTTTCCCTATTGTTTCCCTATAAATATAGGGAAACACGATATAAACCCCATAACTTTTTAAATATTTAGTCAAAAGAGAGAGATAGAGAGAGAGAAAAATAATGCTTATAAGATCGTTTTCCAATAGAAATGTTTTTTTGTTTTTTGAGTAGAAAGAATGTGATAGGTAGAAGAGAATGGATGAGGTGAAGGAAAGAGAAAATGATGAAGTTGTTGCTAAAAAACATTGACTTTTTAGTATGTGAGGAGAAGTAAGGAGAGACGAGAAATGAGAGAGGAGAGAAAAGATGATTTTTATGGATTGTGAGTGGATATTAGAGAGAAGAGATGGGGCACATGCCACCTAAGCTTGTTTTTTTCATGCTACTATTGGTGATGCTCAAATGTAAATATGAGAATGTGAATAAAAGCTGGTGTGAATACTTTTAACAAAAGTCTTGATTCGTAATTGAAAATCACTATAATCCTTTATATTTGTTAATATTTAATTTTTTAGAAACTTGTTCATTATTGCCTTTCAAGAAAGAAGATCTTAACAAGTTATATATTTTAATCACTCAACACTTTCAAACATGACCATGAAACTAAAACAAGATCTTAACAAGTTATTTTAATTAATCAAATGTTTTCAAAGATGGCCAATAAAACTAAAATTATCTATTCACCTTCTGTTCTTACTAACTCTCCCTATCTACTTTTCTTTCACTTTTCTCAAGATATTTATTTATTTAATTTAGTATCTATTTATTTAATCATTATCATCTCACATACACATTTATTACAAAAAAGTATATAAAGTAAAAGGTGTAAAAAGCGACGATTCATATATTGAGTTATATCTATAAATGATATTGATTGATATGCTTTTGTGAATAGAAATTTTGTTTTAGGGTTCGAAGCACCTAGGGTTGAAGGAGACGATAGAGAGGATTAAGCAAGTGTGGACTGTAGGTGCTAAGTTTTACGGTATACCTGAGTCGTATATTAGGGTTTGTGTAGCTTCGTGTCCGGTTTGTTCGGATTCAGATGCGTGTGGAGGAGCGCGGTCTAAGAGGCGTAGGTTTGAGTATACGGAGTCGTTTGATGTGCCTGTGAAAGAAGTGCCTAATAAGCTGCAATAGTTGGCGGCTAAACACAAGGTTGTTTTATGTATAAGGCAGAAGTATATTAGGTATAAGCTGTTTATGGCAGAGGTTAAGGATTATGCTTGTCATTGAGCAGGGGAACCTGCTTCTTCATCGAAGAAATCGAGGAATTTTAAGAGAGAACCTTATGCGTCTAAGAGATGTGGATGTGGATTTAGGATAAGAGCAATTGTGCCTATTTTGAATTATAATGAGAAAGATAAGACTTTTGTTTATCATGAAGAGGGTATGGCCGTGTTTAAGCTGTATGCAGTGCATTCGGGGCATGAACCGGGGCCATTGGATGGTAATGCGAGGATAATGCACAGAGTTCTTGGGCATAAAGGAGGGTTGTTGATGGATCAGGATATGGTTTGTGGGATGAGTGATGAAGCTGAGAATGATTGTTATGCATTGATAGAGAAGGATAATAGGGATATGCATTGTTCTGTCTTGCAGCAAGTTAAGGAATTGAGAAATGAAGTTAGGCTGCTTGAAGGGAAAATGGCAAAAATCCCACCCGAGCTACTAGGTTCAGTGTCTCGAGAATTGTTTGATATATTGAATAAAGTTAGAAGTGTTGGGGCATATGAATAAAGTTGGGCTGCTTGAAGGGAATTGCTTGAAGGAATTGGGTTCTGTTTTTATTTGGTAATGTGGGATGAGTGTGTTTCAAAGATTGTGGTATTGTTTTTGTGTTCTTGAATTGGGGAAAAGTGTGTGATTTGGATTTGGAAGGCTTAATCACTGCATAACTGAAGTTTTGATTTTGCAATATAGTTGTGAGATTTTGATTTGATTAAGATTTTGATTTAAGTATAAGGGTTTGTTCATTCAATGTTGTATAATAGTATTCTTTCTTGACAATTTTCCATGGAAATGTTGATGGCAAAGTTTCTGGGCTCTCAAAAACTTTTACAATCTTTCTTTTATTTTTCATCATAAAGTTTGGCCAAAAAAAGTTGTTCTATTTATGTGTTTTCGAATTTCGTCTAATGTAAAATGGAGTAATTCTGTTTTCTTTTTGTGCTTTTGCTAATTTTTTATAAATCATTTGATTCATGGAACTTGATTTGGTTGTTTTTTCTTCCAGAACTTGAGGTTCATGCCTATAAATTTGTCAATATTGAATATGTTAAATAGTAAATTTGTAAATAATTATCATCAAGTTCATTGGAATTTATAAAGTTGACTATGTGGTTTTGTTTGAAGTATGTGTGTTTGGCGGTTAAAAATAACTTTCGTTGTTGTTGAAGTTTAGGTAGATGATGCATCTATCTTTTTGTGGATTATAATTTATCAAGTTTGAAATTCTTGCAGTATAGTTCTGAAATAGTAAAGTGAATTGTCTTCTGAGTGTGATGGATCGATCAATTTTGCTACATATGTTGTACTGTTGTTTGGTTTTTATAGACTAAATTGAATGCTTTTGTTTGAAAATATGGTTGAATCTTTTGAGTTTGAATATTAGTTATTCTTGCATCAGAATCTTGACTTTTGTCAATCTTATCCTTTGTTAGGTGGTATGATTAGAAGCATTCGTTCTCGAAAACCGATGTGATGGAGTATATTGAGGCCTTGAGGGTCTAATTAGGCATATTTCAGAATAAGTAGTCCAGGATCTTAAAGATTTCGGGTCAACAAGATCACAAAATTATTAAAGTTGACCACTTGGTATCATTACTTGAATGATTTCTGCATTTGATACACTTGAAGTGTGCGATTAGAGTGTTAGAAACACATTAGGGGACATTCTAGGGTTCGTGTGAGAGAAAAATGGGGCACTCTGCAGCTGTTTGGGATCCCATGATGGCCCTTGAAACAACAAAAGGCTGGAATAGAATTGAGCAAATTGTTCTTCGGAATCCGCAAAGAGCTTTGGCTAGGGTTAGTTTTGTAAATTCAAGAATAATTATTTATTTTGAAGAAAATGTTACTTGAGTCAATCTTTTTATTTGCATATATTTGCAGGTTAGCTTGCATGGAGGTCAAGTTACTTGATGGCGAAACGAAAGAGGCGAAGACCTTTTGTTTATGAGCAGCAAGGTGTGACCTTTTTGCATTAATTTGTGTTTTTGATGATAAATTTGCAAAATTTTAGTTAGATTTCACATCTTTTTGTTTACCATATACCTCAATTGTTCAAATTTTGATTATGTGATCTATAATTGGTTAATAGTGCTTATTAAAATTTGGTAAAATAGGACAAAATTAACTGTTATTAAAACAATGGTCCAACTTTTTAAAAGACAAATTGAGAGATTCTAAACACTTTGGGCTGCTTTTAAAATACAGACTTCTTTTCTTTTCAGTTAAACTTTCAGGTTTTATGCCATTTCTACCTTAAATATAAATTAACTGTTATTAAAACAATGGTCCAAAAAGATGAATAGTTTAATCGCAAAGTGAAAAACCTTATGTACAAACAAACCGTTTGTTCTTTTGAAACATTGTCTATAAAATATTTTACGATGGTACTGTTCGTATAGAAGTATATAACTTTATAACAACATTATCTATCTAGCCTTATATCTTTATTGGCAAGAGAAATCGGATTTCGTGAATATAAATCATGAACATAGTTTGAATGTGAATACACAAAACTAACTTGATATAAGATCATGCATCACTTAAGCAAGCCTCGGTTGATCACGTGATCGTCTGTTTATATAGTAGTGTTTCTGTGGTACATTTGTTTGAATACTTAGAATGAAAAAAACAAATTGTTGACTGTTGCGTCATGTATAAACCAATTAATGTTGGAGTTCAGGATATTACAGGAGTTTTTGGTATACAAGTCATTCCATTTTCATCAGATTTTAACATATAGATTCACTTTTTGGATGCATGTTCTTTATCATGCTTTCTTATAGTGGTGCCTATAGTTATAACACACTTACATTGAACTTACTAACATATTGATCGTTTTTGTTAGGAAGAGGAGGATATTCTTACTTATATGAGGCTCTATGGTGGGTAGGCATGATACAAGTGAGTTTGTTGATTTGATGTTGTTTAAGATTAAAGGGGTTCAAGGAACCCAGGTAAATTATAGTTGTGTTTGTTTAATGTTGTCGTCTTATTTGTACAATTGATGTTGGAGAGGTTGCAAACTTTGCCGCCTATGCATTTGCACCACCTATTCTGGTCACTCCTTTGGGGCACTGAGCATTATAATAAGGTATGAATATATGTTTAAATTGTTCTTTCGCTTTCACATAACAGTCTTACATTGTTATTATTCCGTATCTCAGCGCTGTACTCGCACATATCATTTTACAAGAAAAATTACATATTTTTAGGGTCCGTGGTTGTGCTCTATGTGTTGTGGGATCCACAACAATTGTTTTACATGCTCCTCAGGAACGTGCAATTGAATCAGTTACGGAAGTATGGGAGCTTGCTACAGATTCAGGTAACATCTTTTAATTTCATTCTAATGGGCTGTCCCGCCCTCCGGCCATGATGGAGTCATTTCTTTACACACTCTGAGCCCGACATTAAAGCGGAAAATTGTTGATTTTAATATTCTCAAACTGTGGTGTTACCAACATTTTGTGGTCGGCGTGGTCCTCTCGGTGTGATCTTGCTGTCTTAGATAGTTTATAGAGTATCGATTTACAGCGTTTCTAAGACGCGCGACGCGCGTCTGGATATTAAAACTAGTGATATTGATTGATATGCTTTTGTGAATAGAAATTTTTGTTTTTGGTAGTAAAGAAAATAAAAATTCTCGAAATTTAGTATTAGTTGGGTGAACATGCATCTACAAATGAGAGTTGCCTTTATTATAATATATATTAAAGACCTTTGTCGGTGCTGTACTGATCTTATGCTACAGTGAATTTGTACAGTGATTTGAGATTTCCCCTTTTTATCAAGCTTCTCCTTCATCACCACCATTAACACCACCTAAACCCACACGGTCTTCCACCTAAACCCACACAACAATCTGCTTCACCCCAGTAGATTCCGGCCACCGGAGGAACCACACGGCGGTTGTCATCTCCGACCCTCTTCCGGTACGTTGTCGCCATTATTGTTGTCTTCCTATGTGTTCTCTTTGGCTCTCTCTCTTTGCAAGTTTCCTTCTGATTTTCCATGGAGTTGAGCTTTCAGATATGAATATTGGAAGAAGCTGTTCATGGTAGAAATCTCTGTATCTCATTTGAAATCACACATCCAAACACTCCCAATCTTCCCTATTTTCATCTAAATTCCATGAGTTTCATTCTCTTGTGGATCATAAAAACAGACCCACAAAACAAATCAAACATTTAATCTGTCTTCAGTAGCTACCAAAATCAGGAACTAAACAAAACATTAATAAAACCCAAATTCCAACACAATAAAACGAAACAAAACCATCAAAAACACCGATCAAAAGTCAACCCAAATCAAAATCCAAAACCCCAAATCCACCATAAACAATCAACCCCAACCAAGCAAAATTCTTCAATTTCTTGAGAATCAAACATTACAAGAACAACATCAGAAAATCAAAAGGGTTAACTCAACAATCAACCACCTCTCTTGCCTCTCGCCGGAGCCGGCCGCGACCGCCGCCCTAGAGCACCGCCGCCCAGAGTGGCCTCGCGGAGTTGTTGAAGGCGACGCGTTTGCCATTGGGAGCAGGGGTAGATGGTGGATGAAGGTGGTGAGATTTGGGACGACGGTTGTGAAGGATCGAAGGGGTTGATTAGGGGTTAGATGGTTGATTAGGGGTAGATGGTGGATGAAGGAGTTGTGAAGGATCGAAGGGGTTGGTGTAAAAGCAAATACAAAAGAAAGATGAGAAGAATATGTGTTGTTTTGAATAATAAAAATACCAAATATATTAATATGTAATCATCCTAATCAGAAAGTCTTATTATTATTTTTTTGTTTGGCTGTAAAACCCTAAACATATATTGAGGTGCAAATCCAGTACCCTAATATTATATATGATATATATATACATCTATATATATAGGTGTCTATATATATACTATGTATGTATTGAAGTTAATTGTATGGTTTATTCTTTCAATTTCTTTGAAGTCTGTTTTATTGTTGCTTTTTACTTTTTTATATGTTATTTTGAATGCATTACGTTTTATAGTTAGGAAAATAACTAAAGAAAAAGAAAAATCTCAAAAAATTTATTTTGCTTCTTATATCTTTTAAAGATAGCTGTTTTTTGGTTTTTTGTGTTTTGCCTAATTAAAGAAACATGTTCATTTTTGTGGTATGTGTTTTGTGTTGTTATTGGCAGATCATTGCGGCCTTAGTGGTATCCTTCTATCGCCTTTCAGGTATGTTACATTGTTATATTATATTTAACGTTAATTTTGAAGAATATTTAATTTTAAGATAGATTTGACAAATGTGTGGTGGTTAGTATGTATGTATGTTTTGGTTATAGTAGGTACCTTAGTATTGTTGCATGCTGCTTAGATAGAATGTTGTGCTATGACGTTGATTTTTGTACTTCTATTTTTATTCTTAGTCTATGGCTTTGACGTTGCTGTTAGTGCTGTGTTTATCTTTATCGATAGCGTAGTGATAGTGTAGCATATGCTTAGTTATCTGGGGTATTGTATATGGCTTTTGCTCATAGTCTGAAGAGAAGGAAGGAGTTGCCTTCCTCCTCTAACATACCTTTAAATGCTATATGCTCTGATGAAATTGTAGATGCCTCAACTTCGTCTCTCGCTTATACGTCTGAACCTTACGTGTATGTCGATTCTGGTGATTGCGACTTTGTGTGTGAATTTTGTGGAGCTAATTTCTGGTCTGCTGAGCGTGTTAGTAACGTCGCACGGAGTCGTGCTCCTCGATATAATCAATGTTGTAGGGCTGGTCGTGTGCGTGTTGCCTACCTCAAGATCCACCGGCGATTGTTAAAGAACTTTATCAATGTTCTGATTTTCTTGACAGTATTCGCGCTTATAATTCGATGTTTTCTATGACGTATTTGGAGCTACAGTGGATAACTCGATTAATAGAGGTACTGGTCCTTACGTGTTTAAGGTTGAGGGCCAGATCTACCATTGGATTGGCACGTTATGTCCTCCGCCGAATGAGAGGCCACGTTTCTTGCAGATGTATGTATACGACACTGATCGTGAGCTTTCCAATAGGATGCATTTATTCGGGGGTGACGACGGTTTGCGCATTCGTGTTGAAACCGTAGAACTTCTAATGTCTCTGTTGGAAAATCTTAATTCTTTAGTAAAGCTTTTTCGTTCCGCTAGAGATCTTTGCGTTCAAGAAACAGTTCCTAACTTTTCTATTAAACTTTTTGGTTCAGTTAATGAGCGCTCTTATGATAGTCCAGCCACTGGTACGATTGGGGTGATTGTGCTTGATAATCCTCCGACTGCAGATGATTTTGACATTGTTATTCATTCAAAGAGTGGTAATCCTCAATGTGTCAATAAACTACATCCTCTTTACATGTCATTACAATACCCGTTGTTATTCTTGCATGGAGAAAGTGGATGGTCACCTCATCTTACGCTTACTCATGACGAAGCAGGTGGTAGCAGGAAGTTATCCATGAACATGTACTACAGCTATCTCTTCATGATCGACGTGGAGTGTACTCTTTGCTACTTAATGGAGGTCGCCTTTTCCAACAATTTTTGGTTGATGCTTACATTTGTATTGAATAAAGCCGTTTGGACTACATAAAATCTCATCAGAATTTATTTAGAACTGAATTTCTACAAGGCATTCACGATGCTTTATTAAGGGGTGACACTGAGGGTCGTTCCATTGGAAAGCGTGTTGTGTTGCCGGCTTCATTTACCGGTGGTCCACGTTATATGTATAAACATTACCAGGATGCGCTCGCGATATGTCGAGTGCATGGGAACCCACAGTATTTTATTACGTTCACATGTAACGTTAAATGGCCTGAGATAACGAGGTATTTTGCTTCCCGCTCTCCATTGAAACCTCAAGATAGGCCTGATATTGTTGCTAGGATTTTCCGAATCAAAGTCAAAGATATGCTTGATTTTTTGAGACTAGAACGACCTTTTGGTAAGGTTACTGCCGACTTATACACAATTGAGTTTCAAAAAAGAGGCCTTCCTCATTGCCATATGCTTTTATGGGTTACAGAGGCATTTCGAATTCGTCAAAGCAGTCATGTTGATAAATACATATCTGCTGAAATACCGGATGCTATATCGTCACCTGCGCTTCATAAAATCGTCACTGATTCGATGATGCATGGACCATGTGGTTTAGCCAAGCCTAACGCTCCATGTATGGCTAATGGAAAGTGCACAAAAAAATTTCCAAAGCCCTATGGAGATAACACGACATTTGACAAAAATAGCTATGTGCATTATAAAAGGCGCCTGGATTCTAGGACTACAAGTAAGGGAGGAATCTTGCTAGATAATTCTTATGTAGTTCCATACAATAAAGATCTTTTCTTGCGCTTTCAAGCTCACATTAATGTTGAATACTGTGGTTGGAACATGGTTATCAAGTATCTATTCAAGTACATATCCAAAGGCGCCGATCGAATTAGATTTTCTATCGGCTCACATCAATGTTGAATACTGTGGTTGGAACATGGTTATCAAGTATCTATTCAAGTACATATCCAAAGGCGCTGATCAAATTAGATTTTCTATCGCCCAGTCTGATAAGCAACAGCATGAAGTCACCACCAGCAAACACGCGCCTATAGATGAGGTCAGGAATTACGTTGACGGTCGTTTTATATGTCCACATGAAGCAGCTTGGAGAATTTTAGATTTCCCCATTCACCACAGAAATCCTGCTGTTCAAGTTTTAGCTGTGCATTTGGAGAATATGTAAAATGTTAATTTCAAGGACAATCACTATTTGCAAGAGATTGTAGACAATTCTGCTGGCAAAAGGACTACATTGACGGAGTGGTTAGCAAATAATAAAGCCGACACAACAGGTAGGCATCTTAGATATATAGATTATCTTTCATAATACAGATGGGATACCCACAGGAAGCGATGGCTTTGTAGAGTTAGAGACAACAACCCTACTGTCGGAAGGCTTATTTATGTTCATCCTACGTGTGGAGAGTTATTCTATCTGCGTATGTTGCTAGGTTGCCAGTCGGGATGCACAAGTTTTGAGGACATTAGGACTGTGGCTGGTGCTATCTTTCCTAATTATCGATCTGCATGTCAAAGATTAGGATTGCTGGAAGATGACAATGAATGGTCTCAAGCATTTGACGAGGCCGTTGCATGGGCCAGTGCTTCTGAGTTAAGGTCTCTTTTTACTCATATGTTGATGTATTGTGAGATTTCAAATCCAATCAACTTGTGGAATCGACAATGGCATCGTATGATCGACGATGTTACACGTCGATTAAATGTTTTCCAAAATTGCTCCGAAGCTCATATTGCAGATGACGATGTTCAGCAATACGTATTATATGAGATTGAACTCATGTTAAACTCAAGCGCTACTGCTTCGTCACTTGCAGATTATGGGTTACCTATGCCAAGAGCAGATTTGCTTGAAACACTTAGGAATAGGCTTCTAATGGAAGAAAAAAATTACGATAGACAAAAAATAGCTGTCGAACATGCGTGCCAAAAAAGTAGTCTTCATGGAAAACAATTACATGTGTACGAAAATGTTATCAATTCAATTGAAGATAACAGGCAAATTCTGTTGTTTGTCTACGGTCATGGTGGAACGGGGAAAACTTTCTTGTGGACGACTATCATCAATGCACTATGATTTGAAGGAAAGATAGTTCTCACAGTTGCAGCGTCCGGTATTGCGTCTCTACTCATGCCTTCCGGTAGAACAGCACATTCACGCTTTAAAATACCTTAAGAGATAACAGAGGAGAGCATTTGCCATGTTAGAAAAACACCCAACTTGCAAAACTTTTGATTGAAACTTCACTTATAGTTTGGGATAAGGCTCCGATGAATGATAGAAGATGTTTTGAAGCATTAGATAGAACTCTTAGGGATCTACTAGATAATGCTGACAACCTTTTTGGTGGAAAATCTGTGCTCCTAGGAGGTGACTTTAGACAAACGTTACCTGTAAAACGTAAGGCAAGTAAGCAAGATATCCTAGCATCTTCATTGCCCAGATCATACATGTGGGAGAAGTTTAAAATTGTTAAACTAACAGAAAACTTGCGTTTACGTCATGCTCAACTTAACAGATCTGATGTTAACGAAATTGCATCTTTTGCATCTTGGCTGCTAGATGTAGGAAACGGCTCAAATGGCACACCAGATAAAGATTGCCCTAGCGATTCAAAGCTTATTGAAATCCCTAAAAAGTTTTTAATACCTCATGGCGATGATGGTTTACATAACCTCATACACTTCATATATGATAGGGAGACACTTGAAAGTCCCACAGCAACAAAGCTTTCTCAAAAAGCAATCGTTTGCCCAAAAAATGAAACTGCTGACTTGGTCAATGCCATTGTCTTGGGCATGTCTTCTGATGATTGTAGCGTCTACTTAAGCACGGACTCCATTGTACATGATGCCAAAAATCGAGGTGATTTAGAGCTACTATACCCAGTAGAATACCTGAATGAATTGGACTAACGGATTACCACCACATAGACTTAATCTTAAAGTGAAAGCACCCATCATCTTGCTGCGTAACATAAATCAAAGCGCTGGTTTATGCAATGGAACACGTTTAATTATAACGCAGCTACTTCCGAGGGTTTTAGAGTCACAGGTTATTACTGGTATCGCAGCTGGTCATAGAGTCTACATACCTAGAATAATTTTGAGTCACACTGATCCCCAACTTCCTTTTGTGTTCAAAAGAAAACAGTTCCCTGTTAAATTATGTTATGCAATGACTATCAATAAAAGTCAGGGACAGTCTTTAAATAAGATAGGAGTTTACTTGCCTCAGCCTATTTTTGGTCATGGACAACTGTATGTAGCGTTCTCTAGATCAACTTCACCCGACACCTTAAAAGTTTATATAGAGCCCTCTGAAAATACACCTCCTAATGTAACAAAAAATATAGTGTATTCAGACTTTTTGGCTGAAATTGATCGCAGACAATAAAGCTAAAATGTCGGTTCAACGAATATCATCTCTCAGTCCTAGATGTAGCACAGAATCAATTGAAGTTGGAATCATAAAGAAATGGAAGACATATCTACGTCCTGAACTCCACTTATTGTTTGTTGATGAACATGTAAGCAGCGTTTTTATAATAACTACTTCAACATATTTATTCCTACAAAATCATTTAGTATGACACAAATTCATAATGTAGGGCGATGCTATGGAGGCAACTACAGATGCGCACAGCGCAACACATTTCAATGAGATTATCAGACCAAAATCTTGCTATAAAATCACGGGTTTTGTTTGCGTTGAGCGAAGAACATCAGGTAATGTTGTGGATCGCAACGCAATAATTCTTTTTGGGAGATCTACAACAATAGCGCCCATTGAAAACAACGTTATACCATACTACTACTTTGCATTTGCCCCATACACAGAACTAGAGAAACGTTTGTTAGACAAAAACAAACTTCTAACAGGTTTTTTGTTTACCGTGTTTTTGGTTTATCATGCATAACTTTAATACTCACCGACTAACTCATATTCCAACTATATTTCAGATTTCATTGGGCGTTATATTAATGCGAAAGAGGTAGCGGGACACAGCAGAAAAGGTCCACTACGTATTCGTCTCCAACATGAGAGGTACAACCCTTACTTTCAGGTATATAATTACAGTAACCATCAGAACACTAATTGCATTTATATACCCATACAGTGGTAAACTCATTGACGTCGCACTGTGGGAAGAGATAGCGAAAACGTTCAACCAGTCTACTGTTGAAACAGATCCAGAACCAGCAATCATTGCAGCTACATCTTTGAAAGTCTTAACGTTTGGAGGTATCACATTGAAATCATAGATTTACATTACTTTAGTTGCTTTGTTTCTACCCGATTTCAGTTAATAAACCTGTTATATTCGAACCTACATAGTTAATCTGATCATCAAGAACAAAAAAGATTTTTTTAACCACTACTTTAATGATAATAATAGTTTGTTCTCCATATATTTCTTTACATGGATTATCATTTCTTTCCTTTTGATTCAATGACTGAAAATCTTAACCCACATATCGCTTGAAATCTACATGACTTATGTTCTTTGTTTTCTTCTTCCTCTTATGGTCTACAATATTTGTTGATATATAAATGAACATAGTACAAATTAAAAAGAAAATTACATTCCAATAGCATATGATCTACAACCTCATATTTTCTGAACTCTCAACATTCTGCAACCATTCTATGCAGGTGCTTTGCAGCTAGCTTCCACTTCTGCAACCGAAGTTTACAACAATCCATGCATAGCTCAACTACCAACCCTGATTCAAAGGTATAACAAAGATTGCAACTTTTATCACTTGTACTAGAGGGTATAACTAAACATACCTATGTAAAATAAAAAACAGGTTCAAGCACCTGCCAACATCTGAAGTAGCTTTTCCTCCAAAAAGAAACACATTTGCTGAATCAAACCTTACATTACTTTCTGAAGTTCTGGATCAACTGCAACAGACAAAAGAAGTAAAGTCTATCTGCAATAAACTACAATTACCTAACATTATTGTTTAGGCATGCTCTAACTATATATAATACAACAGGAAACATCTTACACATGTCTAGCAAGAATAGCAAAGATTGAAGGTAGTTGGTGCTATGAATCATGTACAAAGTGCACACACAAAGCGTACCAAAGCGGTCACAAATACTACTGCCCTGCTCATGGCTTTCAAGATGAACACTCATACCGGTATCTTAAACTTCAGAATAAAAGAATTTAAACAACAACATTTTAATCAAATTACTTCTGCATTTGCAGTTATTGATTTAGTACAACAATTGCTGATGACAGCTGCACTGCAGATGCAGTCTTTTTTGATGGTGTTGTAACAACACTAGTGGGCAAATCTTGCTACGATACGGTAACCTCTCAAACCGACAAAGACCCAAAGCAATTACCACAGGAGATAGAAAATTTGATTAACAAGCCATATATCTTCGAAATCCAAGTCAAGAAAGATAGACAAACTGAGGCAATTGCAGTTAATAATGCCTACAAGGCACCACCATCCACATCAGAGGCAGCCACCTCATCTTCAACTGCACCAGCAACCCCATCCGTTAAAATCCCAAAAAGAGCCCGCCAACGAGGTAAAAAAACCAACTTTACAAAACAAAACTAAATGCTTCAACTCAAACAACAACATAACATCCTTTGCAGATGCACATGCTAGGCAAAAGCAAAAAACCAAAGAACAGTAGCAGCATATCGGGGACTTACTTTTGTAGCAGAAGGCTTAACATATGCATAGGCAACTATAGCCTTCTGCCTATTTTGAAAGAAACAAACCTTTTGCCGACACTTGATCATTTTAGTTAAAGTATAATCTTTTATTAGTAAATATGAATGATCAGGTCCACCTTTTGCAAGGCCAACCCTAACAACAGGAAAGCTCGCAGCTATCAGCTTTATCTTTTGCAATGCCAGACACAACAAAAAGATAGCTCCCAGCAGCCAATTAACACTCTATTGTACATAACTAACAAACACATGATGTCCTCTGTTTAGTGAAGATTTACTCCTATGTTAAATGTCTTTATTGTGTATGCATGTATAGCTACTATAATCTCTCTTGCGGTCCAAAATCAAGCAAAACTTTGGTTTATTATCTGCTATGTCGCTTACTAAAACAAAATAAACAAAAAGAAAAAATAAAGGTCTCGCGCCACAACGCGCGCGTCAACCTTCTAGTTGTTTCTTATTAAACTTCAAATACAAAATCAAACCCCTTATTTTATTCAAATAAACACGTTACTAGAAAAAGCATATTTTTAATCGGAGATAAGTAACTTAACTTTATAGGTTTTATAATTCCAGGTAGCTAGGTCTAATACATAATATGTGTAAGAGCTAATTACATAGTTAGTCCCGTCAAGTAAAATTTCAGGTTCGGATACTGAGCAAAGAAAATAACAAGTTGATGTTTATGATTTCAATTTGTAACAACGTCTGGTATTAACGTTAACTTTGTTAACATTATATTAAGATGTGCTTTCCCAAACACTTGAAATGTTTTCAGTGTCGCTTTCTCAAACACTTGAAATATTTTCAGTCATTCTAACTATGGTGACAGTTTACATCACACAAACTCTCAACTTTTTCATGTGTGTATTCGAATGATTTAGCCATTTGTACCTAAGAAATGTATTTTTTTAAGGTTATGTTATTTGCAGCGGTTAGAAGCCACTACAAAAGGCCAATTTCACTGGCACAAATAATTAGATCTTTACTAGTGATATACACACACGTGCACACACATAGAGAGAAAGCAATCAGTGAAGAGAGCTACGTTTAAACGATTTTGATTGGTCTTGTACTAAATATGTTATGTGTGATCAAAATATACATTAACGAACTAAAAGTAATATCATTTTGTTCTTGTTTGATATAATTGTTTATTGCATATGCCTTGTTAATCACAGTCAAATCAACTAATTGTCAGCAACCTAATCCCAACACTTATAAGGGAAATTTTAGACGCACCGCCTTTTCCTAGAGAAAACCGACCCAAGCGGTCACGGTTAGGTCTCCCCGTGACCGTTTGGTCAGGTGTGAAACCTAACTGTCACGGTTTGCCCTAACCGTGACAGTTATATCTGGGGATCCGTAGTCAATGACTGGGTATGTAATTATGTGGAATTGATTGTGCGCAGGGGGGCTATATGTCACGGTTTGGCCAAACCGTGACATATTGCTTTTATTTTTTTATTTTTTAAGCATTAAACATTGTTTTTTATTTTAATTTTATCACTGTAAACTTGAGAATGAAAAGGCGGGAAACACCGTTCGATCGGAGTTTGATTTCGTGTATCTTCCGATTGATTTCAAGTTGGTATCTATCTGAATAATATTATTATTAATTTTTATGGTGTAAATACTACATGTCTATATATATATATAAGCTAAGTTTTGACGTTGATATATACGTACAGGCATGATTTGAATGCCGGATATGCGTTTGTGAACTTTACAACATCTGAAGCAGCTTGGAAGTTTCATACGTCGGTTAAAGGAAAACATTGGGAATTGTTTCAAAGCAAAAAAGATTACGGATGTTAGTCGTGCTAGAATCCAGGTACTTTATTACTTTTAGTTTTATTAACGTACTCACCTTAGTCATTAGCTAGTAGAAGTAGTGTGAGAAGGATGGTTGGGGGGAGAGGTAGGGTTGTGGCACTAGGGTCTTACACTATGGTCCGGTGGTGTGGTCTACCTTTTTCTGACGTCATCATGGTTTATTAGTATGTACAAATGATTATTGATTATCGATTACTAGTTTCACCGTCACATCATTTCTATCTTTTCATTCCTTTTTTTGTTTATTTAAATATTTTATTTAATCGTAACATACGTGTTTGTGTTTTGTGTTTATTATTAATTTATCATATTACAAGTAATTTTTGCGTTTAATTATTTTTTAAACAAGTTGGTTGTTATTTTATCACATGGTTAACCTAATCGTAAAAATCAGTTGTTATCAAACATATACAATTAACATTATCAACATTGCAAATATAAAACAAACAAACAAAGAAACACAACCAAACAAACACAACCACATATATAAATCATCAAAACTGAAACTGCACGTATATATATACAACGAGTTTTTACGTACAAAAAGAAATAAAATACAAACAAAATATCTATCTAATCCATCATCCCCGGATCGCTGCCCTGACCAGACCCGCCCGCGCCAGATGGGCCAGCACCGTCATGGTCTAACCGCCTCGGTGGTTGTGACAACAACGGCGTACCCGAGGCGGCATAGTCCGCGACCATGTGCTGGATGACCCAGTCCATCATATCATGCAGCCTCGTGGTCGTATCCTCCAGCCTCGCGGTCCTATCCTCCAGCCTCGCGACCCTGTCTTGTGTGTCCTGAATCATATAAAAAACATGAGCAGGCAATCGCACAGCGAACCGTCTAAGTGACATGCGGTGGAGGACCCCGAACAACCGGAAAGCTACCTCCGTGGGCGCACGACCGTCCGCTATGTCGTCATCGTCCAGCTCCGCAAGTCCCTGCTCACGTGGACGGAACGTGAATGTGCAGTAGAACTCCACGGTGAGCTCTCGATGGGCATCGTCGGTCATCCGGAACAGCTGCTCCCACGGGCCGTCCTCGCCGATGATCTCCAAAAACCGGCCGCGCTCTCCAACGAGCTGTAAGAAGTCATCCGACAGGACGGTCCCCGGTGCTAGCACACGTGCTTTCAGGGTCCTGAACCGCTCGTACGGTGTAGTCCCCTGCTCGAACTGCAGCGTCGGGCAGTCATCAATGCTGGGGATAAAAGCATCGTCGGCATCCATATCTGCGAAAAAACGTATTTATCATTATTTACAATGTTTATAAAATTAATGGTTGACGGTTATTATTATTATTATTATTACTATTATTATTATTATTATACTAATATTATTATTATTATTATTATTATTATTATTATTATTTTATTATTATTATTATTGTTATTATTATTATTATACTAATATTATTATACTAATAATATTATTATTATTATTACTAATATTATTATTATTATTATTATATTATTATTATTATTACTATACTATTATTATTATTATTATTACTATTATTACTATTATTATTATTATTATTATTAATATTATATATATTATTATTATTATTATTATTAATATTAATATTATTACTAATATTATTAATTTCTATTATTACTATTACTATTATAACTATTATTATTATTATTACTTATTATTATTTCTAATAATAATAAAAACCGTCGACAAACTACGTTACACATACGAGAAAATCTATCAAATCTATAAGGGAAAACCTATCAAATCTATTTGGGAAAACCTATCAAATCTATTGGGAAAACCTATCAAATCTATTTGGTAAAACCTATCAAATCTATTTGGGAAAACCTATCAAATCTATTTGGGAAAACCTATCAAATCTATTTGGGAAAACCTATCAAATCTATTTGGAAAAACCTATCAAATCTATTTAGGAAAATCTATCAAATCTATTTAGGAAAAACTATCAAATCTATTTGAGAAAAACTATCAAATCTATGGTTTAAACATGTAAATTACGTACCGAAAACGCGGTGGTGCAGCGGCGGTGGTGGTGTGCAGCGGCGGTTGTGGTGACCGGTGGTGGTGGTGAGCGGCGATGGTGGTCAGCGGCGATGGTGGTCAGCGGCGATGGTGGTGAGCGGCGGTGGTGGTGAGCGGCGGTGGTGGTGGAAGATGAATGTGTCACGGGGAGGGCTCGCGGTGACGGTTTGGCGGCGGTGGTGGTGGAAGGTGAATGTTTGTGGTTGTGTTTGTGGTTGTGTTTGTGGAAATGGGGTCTCGAACGGTTGAAGAAGACACCAGTAACTTCGAGGTCACGGTTTGGCCTCCACGTGACCTCTTAGGCAGAAGAGGTCACGGTTTGGCCTCCACGTGACCTCTTACAGACACGGTACTCGAGTGGCAGGTGCACTAATCGAGGAGAAGTCAGATTCAAAAAATACCTCAAGAGATCACGGTTTGGCAGAAGACGTGACCTCTTAGGCAGAAGAAGTCAGGTGCACTAACGGTTGAAGAAGACACCATAGCCTTTCTTATCCGATCTCATCCCCATCATGCTCCGCGTGTCCCCATGGTTTTCTTTGAGGTGAACCGAACCGTCACTCTCATCTGTGTCATTCCCATTAAAAGTATCCGACACATGTGTAATTTCTAGTTCTAACTGGTACGGGGGATGTCCGTAATCCAGTTCTGTTTGTGAGTGGTACGTGTTCGGGGCATGCCCGTAAGAATTGCAAGGGGGATATCTGTACCCTTCACCGTAACCTGCCGGTCCAAATAAAGAGTTGTACGCCTCTTGAGCAAATGTGTTCGACGGGTTGGTTCCTCCTCCCCCCACGGAGGGTGACTCCCGTATACGTAATATTCCTAAAAAAGATAATGGTTAGATATTTCAAATAATAAGTTATAATAAAACATATACTAGTTCAACCTGGTTCGAATCTTCGATATGTGGCACCTCATTCAAATCTGAAAGCTTCGGCTTTTGATAATGATCTCCCGAACCCGACATTGTTTTCAAATTAACGCGTTTTTGGAATGACGAAGGCTGAAAAATCTCGAGTGTTGGATGAATGAAAGCTCAAAATCCAAGGTCGATTAAAAACTGAAAATTTGGATTATAAAATTGCGAAACGGAAGTTTAGAAATGGATATGCCGATTGTTCTAAGTTGAAAGGTATTTAAGGTCAAATTCTGGTGCACAAACCGTCACGGTTTGGCCTCCACGTGACGGTTTGTGGCGCGAATCCCGTTCTTTTGTCAAAATCGCGTCTACGTCGTACCTTAAACTGAGACCTCGTACCCTGGAGGTCACGGTTAGGCCAAACCGTGACGGTTTGGTGACCGCTTTTCCACTTTAACAGCCCATTTTGTCGTTTTGTTGTCATGAGGTCACGGAGACTACCACCCCAAACCGTGACAGCAAGCCCATACGGTCACGGTTAGGTGCCAAAATATGACCGCTAGACCTAACCATGACCGTTTGAACCGGCCTACCCCCAAACACCCATGCGGTGTCCCCATTAGGACCCTACTTATAACTATCGTGATACCAATAATTAATGATTTGAATATAATTTTTTTAAAATGCAATAATCTTAAGAGAATTCATAACAGCTCTTTATTCATATGTTTATAATGTAACCAAAAATTATAATTTCTTATATTTATATTTTATTTTTTTAAAACATCCCACATCTCATTCTTTATCTTATCTCTATATGCAAGCTAAGGGTAATATATCATCGTTCAGATAAAAATCTTTTCACAAACTAAATGGTAATGTTAAATTACAGAAACATTAAAAATAGAATCAGAACACAAGGGTGAGGGGGGACTCTCACCACCACACCATGCTATAACTGTAAAACATAAACCCACCAATTAAATTTTGTCATTTTACACTACACTACACTACACTAAACTACATTACACACTTAAATTTTTTGGCAGCGGTGTTGTCACAACATACCACACTATATCACTAAACACACACATACACACAAATCGGTCACAAGCTCACGGAAAGTACATGTCGTGAAAAGGGAATTTTACTACGTGAAGGGCTGGCGGCGGCGGTGCCTAGTGGCGCCAAGGCTTAGCATGGCCTCACGGCGCGTACGTCCCTTCCACCCTAAAAGGTTTCTTCTCTTGGGGTTCCGTTGATCAAATTCTTTTTGGTGACATTTATAAAGCCGTCAACTAGAATCGAACCCGATTGCTTGCTCGATGTATTATAAATAAAAAAGCTACCATAACCGTTACTGCTTAATTATAATTACATTCCAAAAACCAATTGCATTAAAGTTTACAAACTACTTATATAATAAACTAATAACCTGTATAAAAAAACTCAAATTCTTCAAAACACGCAGAAAAGCAAGATAGTGGGAGAAAGACATGTGAAGGAGATGGCGGTTGGTTTAAGGTTTGAATAGCGGATTGGTATGTTTACCAGTTACTATAGATTATCGTATAATTATATAGTGTTAGGTTTAAAGAATGGGATGTAAGCTTTTTCAACAGAAAACCTTATTTTTATCCTTAAATTTTAAAAATAAAGTGTAGTGTGCTAAATGAGATGTGAGTGTCTAATAAAAAAAAATTATTATGAATTACGATGTTACACTTTTTGATTGCTTGAAGATCAAGATATTAGAACTAAAGACAAACAAATAAAAAGGAATTGAAGATAGAGGACAAATTTCTTAAGAAGATGCAAGTTAGAAGAAAGATTAATCATAGATTGAATGCATTAAGAAACATCAATAAATAAATCATAAAAGTTAGACAAAGAGTACGAGGAGGAGATTAGATGTTGGATTGTTGGAGAACAATGTTGTTCCATTAGGAAAAAGATTAATACTATTCCGCATGGGTTTAGTGTTTTACTTTTATTAGACAAAAATTGAGGAAATATATTTCTTATGTTGCTAAGAAAGAACACCACAATCATGCCTTCAATAATTAGCCTCCTCATTTGGTACAAACTGAAATGTATTAAACTAGATATATAAATATATTCTAGAACGTATCTTGGATATTATATATCTAAGTTGGTGAATAGCTCTAAATCTTGGTTGATTACTTTTTTTAAATTAATAACATTTCAATTTCTCTCTCAAAAAGTAATCTCAAATCGGAGTTAATTACAAAAATGGTTTATATGGTTTGAGTTAAGTAATTGGTTTGGGTGGCAACAGAAAAAATAATATGTTTAGATATTAACTTTCAGTTTTATAACAAATTTAAGTATTGACATTAATTTTTTGCTAAATATGATGAAATGTTAGTATCTAAACCTATTACTTTCATTAACTAGTATGTTATATTAAGTTGAAAAATTAGGCTTAATTCTGGTGCGTGTGTATTTCACATTGATGTAAAAGTATTAAATTGCTTTTTGTTTGCCTTGATAGTTTTGTTTTTTTGATTTCGAGTCAAGAACTAGACTAATGGGCTTCTTTTTCTTTTATTATATGATATGTATTTAATTTTTCTTTTACTATTTTAATAATATATTTTTGTTTAAGGATATTTTTTTTCAATATGTTTATCATATATTATATTAACGTAAATTTAGTTCGAAACGAGTCGGGTCAATTGTAACATATATATTATCTCGTCGTGACAACGCACAGCGGATAAAACACCTAGTTGTCTTCTTAAGATCATATATTTGTTAAAAATTGGTTATTACGTATTTTTTTACTTATCCACATACATTTTATTTAAAACCGAATCAGATCAAATATCATATATTTATATTTTATTAGTGTGTTGCTTAAGGCTTAACAACAACGTAATTATTTTCATAATTTTAAAATATACTATTGCGAGATGTTTTTCTTTTTTATCTTTATTTCACTATTAAAAACTGAGTCGTAACTTAATATATTTATCTTTATATACTTAACAACATTAATGTGATAGCTACAACACGCTAAATGAATCCTTATAAGTTTTACACATTAGATAGATCAAGTTAATACTTATAAAATTAATAAAATCAAATTCTCACCTTATTAATTTTAATCTTAGTTTACCTTCAAAAATCAACATATGTAATCAATAATTGAAAAAAATGTTAAGAATGATTTGGTTTGACATGCATTATTCTATTGTTTTAAAAAAAAGATATTTTAGTCGTTTTGTCAGATATGTCAGGTCATGTGTCAAATATCATGTCATTGTATCAAATATTTTTCATCACTTATTATATGTTTTCATAATTGTGTTTTACGTTTTAGATCAGTTTATTTTATTTTTGTCATTTTTTTCATATATTAAAATACATAATGATATTATTTACCAATTTATTTTTCAAAACTCATAATGTTTAGGAAACGAAAAAACAAAAAAAATTAGAACGTTTATTATTGTGTTTTACGTTTGATATCATTTTGTGTTGTAGGTTTTTCCAGTTGTGGGTTTCCTCTTGAAGGGATTGGGGGTTAAGGTTTGACGGAAAAACGGATAGGTGGACCCGATTAAAATAACATATATCCTTTAAAACAATATATAACATTTGGCTTCTTATACCACCAATATTGTCACGTTTTGCCTACAAGGAGCTCACGGATTTGCTTTTGTTTGTCCGGATAAAAACTTTCCAGGGAGGTTACCCATCCCTTGATTGCAGCCAACTAAGCACGCTTAATTGTGGAGTTCTCCTCTATTCACAGCCATACGCCTAAATGCGTTGGAAATATTAGAAGCAAGATATTTCTTATGAACTAGGAATCTTTCCTCTCCACGGTCGATATGGGTTTGCCTAGGGTGTTACAATCACCCCCCTTTGGACTCATCATTCTTGATGAGGTTTGCCCATCATCCCGAACGGTACAAGAGTGGCTCTAATACCGTTTGGAACAACCTAGTACTGCAACAAATATTGTCCACTTTGGCAGCGCCACGCCCTAAGGCGCCCACCCTTCACGGTTTTAAAGGGGTCTTATAGGGAAGGTGTCCAGCCACATATAAGAAAGCCTTTGTTCTCCTTCTCAACCGATGTGGGATGTTCCATCCTCCTCACTTGGGAGACCGGCATCATCACTTGCACACTAGCCCGAACCTAGTTCTGATACCATTTGTAACATTTAGCCCCTCTTACCATCAATATTATCCACTTTACCCACGAGGAGCTCACAGGTTTACTTTTGGTTGCTCGTGTGAAATCTTCAACGGAGGTCACTTATCCACAACTAATGTGCCCAAAACACATTGGTTATATTAGAGGCGAGACATTCCTTATGAACTAGGCATCTCTCCTATCCATGGTCGATATGAAATTTTCCTAGGGTGTTATAATCACCCCCGCCACCTTTGGACTTATCATCCTTGATGAGGTTCCACCTACCATCCCATCCATGGATGTGGGATTTGCCTAAGGTGTCCCTCTAAACACCCCTGGGGACTCATCATCCTTGAGAAAGTTTGCCCCACCATCATAAACGGCACAGGAATGGCTCTGATACCATTTTTAACAGCCCAAGTACTATACCAGATATTATTCGCTTTGGCAGCGGCACGCCCTAAGATGTACACCCCTCATGGTTTTTAACACGTCTGATAGGGATGGTATCCAGCCCCATATAAGAATGCCTTTGTTTTCCTTCCCAACCGATGTGTGATGTTACATCCTCCCCACTTGGGATACCAACATACTCGCTGGCATAATGGCCCAGCCCTGGCTCTGATACCATTTGTAACATCTGATCCCTTATAACACCAATATTGTCCGCTTTGCCCATGTGTAGCTCACAGATTTACTTTTGGTTTCCCGTGTGAAAATTTCCAAGGAGGTCACCCATCCTTGGATTGCTACCACCTAAGAACACTTAGTTGTGCAGTTCTTCTATCATCTACAACCAATGCGCCCAAAACACATTGGTGATATAAGAGACGAGATATTCCTTACAAATTTATCCTGTCCACGATCAATATGGGATTTGCCTAGGTGTCCCTCTAAACACCCTCAGGGACTCATCATCCTTGATGAGGTTTGCCCCACAATCCCGAACATCACAGGAATGGCTCTGGTACCATCTGTAACAGCCCAAGTACCATACCAGATTTTATTTGCTTTGGCAACGACACCCCCTAAGACACCCACCCCTTACGGTTTTAAAACACGTCTGATCGGGAAGGTATCCAACCCCATATAAGAAAGTCTTTGTTCTCCTTACCAACCGATGTAGGATGTTACACAAGATCGTACATTTGTTGTTAAAAATAAATAAAAAATAAGGTTTGTAATAATTGTTCACGTATAGAATTGATGTACATGCATTCTACATCTCCCTTATTATCTTGTGTATAGAGTCGGACCCTAACGGGTGAAGCTACCCTACACTTTTTTTATATATGTTACTTCTATTATCGAATAGCAATTTACTTGAAAAAATAAAAAAAAAACTCATATGATTACTAAATAAATAATTTACATGATTGAATTGAGAGATGATATATTATTGGACTGATTAATTACTTGTACTTAAGCAGTGTTTGGCATGCTGTAATGACAGAAGGAATGAAATGGGTCATTACAATGGAATGAAAAAATGGGTGTTGGTTGGTTAGTGAAATGGAATTGCCGGTTAGACAAGAAATCACATCCCGTCTAAACACCCCAAAACCATTACTCCACTCCTTGTTTTTTTTCCATTCCATAAACTCTTCCATCATTCATTCCCACCATCAACACCACCAACATCATTATCATCATCATCATCACCACAACCACCACCATTGTATTACGTTCCTTCATATTTTCTTACCCACAAAACAAGATAAAGTAATGATTTATTCTATCTTATAGGTAACCAAACATGGCAATTGAATGAAATGTTCCATTTGATTTCTTTGCCCATTTCATTACTTCATCCATTCAATTACCTTGTACCAAACTGTCCCTTGGAATTAAATGACTAGAATCCACTCTTAAGTTTTCGCTTTATAGAATAAAATAATAAAATAAGTGAAAAACGTTATCCTTATTAGATAACCATTTAACAGTCTCTAAGTTATTGTCGCCACAACCATCATCGCATTCCAGCTACGTAAGCAAATTAACAAACCAAGCATGATTATTTTGTCAAAGTTCAAATAAATGCATAAAGTTTCATTTCTTTTAAATTTCAACTATTTCTTGAAAATAATTTCAAACTAGTATCGAGGCCCCAGTGTTGCAGGGGGATATGGGGTAAAATCATGTCAAGTATCACCAATGTCTCATCACTGTCAGTGACCATCAACACCGAAAACTTGTATGAAAAAAGAAAGGAAAATGAAAAAATAAAACCGACGTAAAAACGTTAAACAGCGTAGGCGGAACGTAAAACATATAAAACAATAATAAGTCAATCTAGAAGGAACGCGTAATGACGGGGTCGTTAAATGAGGATAAATAAGTCTAAAAGCTTTGAACCACACACACACGTTGCGATGTGTTAAGTCGTAAAATTTAGATCGAAACGTAAAACAAAAAAATATGAAAATATTAAAAGCATAGGGGACAAAAGTTATATGTAAACAAATATTTAGGTTAATTTGTAAAAGTTTAAAAGTATTGGGTTAAAATAAAAAGATAATGTTAAAAAAGACTAAAGGTGGGTACATCACACTAACCATATGGTACAACCCATTAAGCATACCAAAATTAGCAATTAGTATATATATAGTATGACTACTTAAAATTCTAATTTATACTAATAAACTAAAATTTCTAGAAATCACATGATTTTTTTCTACGCTGTCCACCTATTCTCTACCTAGAATTTGAACCCGTGTCACTAATAGAATAAAAATTAACAATTTAATTATACATTAAATGATAAATGATTATTTATATATTTTCCAAGTTATAAAATAGACTTTTTGATAACTTAAAAGGATGGGTTATTGTAAAAATTGAGAAAAACTAAAATAAGAAGTATTATTGTCCATTAGATCTTAAATTCAAGTGCTAAGAAAATTAGGTGGCATAATGGTAAATAACTAGGCCTGTAAATGAACCGAACGTTCATGAAAAGTTTGGTGGAAAGTTCGTTTATTTAGTAAATGAATAAACATGAACAAAAAATTTGTGTTCGTTTAGTTAAACGAACAAACATGAACACATGTTTTGTTCGTTTGTTTACGCTCATGAACGTTCGTTTATGTTCGTTCTTATATGTTCATTTATGTTTGTTCATTTACATTTGTTTATGTTCATTCATTTATGTTCGTTTATTTATATATATTAATAAAAAGGTATTATGTGTTAATATTCAAAATATAAGTGTATTATATTATACTAGAAACCTATAAGTTTAGTAATATTTTAATTTCCACTAATACACCTAAAAGTTCCAAAATGATCATTTAACGTTGGTTTTTTTTGTGTTCAGTTATGTTTGCTTATTATTGTTCGTTTATGTTCGTTTATTATTGTTCATTTGTGTTCGTTTATATTTGTGAAGTGTTCGTTTAGCTTTTTAACGAACGAACACGAACATATTTATTTTCTTAATAAACGAACATGAACAAAAATTATGTTCAGTTCTGTTTTTGTTCGTGTTCGTGTTTGATAAAAGTTATATGAACGAACATGAACATAACTGAAACTTTAAATGATAGACCAAAAGTATGTTAGTCTTAACCACATTTTCAAGTTGCACCTTTATTAATGCTAGTAACTTCTACATACAACAAATTATTTTTTTAGAACATATTACACTATAAAAACAAACATTTTTTAATCTTAAAAGGCTTATAATTTTGATACAAAAAATGAAGTTTTTTCACATTATTTCAGGTCGTTGTGTAATATTCATCAAACATTATGGCTAATGTTGACCATTTTGTTATGCATTGTGTTTTTTTTTAAATAATTATTTTTAAATAACATAATGCTAAAAATATAATTTTCTTACGTTTTTTAGTTCATTATGTAATCCTAATCAGGTTATTATGTAATCCTCATTAAGCAGCTCATTGTGTCTATTTTAATCATCGAGTCTGATGATAGTTATTATATTACTCATTGTGTGTAATGTTAACCATTGTGTTTTTTAAATTGGTGATTTTCAATTAACAGAATGTTGAAAATGTAATCTTTTTATGTTTTTCTAGTTAATTATGTAATTTTGATCAGGTCATTATGTAATCATCGTCAAGTAACTCATTGCGTCTATTGCTAATTATCGAGTCTAGTGTTGGTCATTGTATTACTCACTGTGTCTAATGTCTACTATTGTGTTATGAATTGCAATTTTAAAATGATGATTTTCAAATAACACAATGTTGAATATATGTTGTTCTACGCTTTTCAGTTCATTATATAATCCTGATTATATTATTGTGTAATCCTCGTCAAGCAGCTCGTTGCGTCTATAGCTAATCATTAAGTCTAGTTTGGTCATTTTGTTACTCATTGTGTCTAATATTGACCATTGTGTTATGTATTATGTTTTTTAACTAATAATGTTTTAATAAAATAATAAGAAGAAATGTAAAGTTTTTATGTTTCAAGTATTGTGTATTTCTCATCAGATGTTTTAAAAATTAAAAAATACTTATTTTATGGTGTAATATTTTTAAAAATAATGTCGTACGTTAAGTTATTAATGTTTAAAAAAGGGTGAAATTTGAGATGTGGGAACATTAACAGTTTTGTCTATTTTGCCCTAAACCTAATTTTGATCAAAATTACATGTGTTAATATCATAATCATTCTTACACCTTTTAGTTTTAAAAGATTTTATATTTGAACCTTTCCCAAATTAAAAAATATTTATTTTAAATTTAAAAAAATTATAAAATATAAAGTTTTTAATATAAAGCCTTTTGAAAAATGACATTGTTTAAGAAAAGTATTTCTAAAAAATTTGAAGTGTTTAAAAAAACAAAATAAAGCAAAAGTTTTTGAAAAGAAAGTTTGAAAAATTTTATTATTGTTTTATTACCTAAAGTAATTAATTATTAGTAATTTCAATCATTTTTTATCTGAAAAAATTATTTTATAATTTCTAAATATTAATAAATAACTATTAATTTAAATTTTGTTATAATACCTAAAGTAGTTACTTTACTAATTACTTTGTTATCCCTAAGCTTTAATAAAGCTAACACACCGCCCTGAACTTTCATAATTTGATACTTATTCTTTTTAAACCAACCCAAAGCTTTTCGCTTTTTAAAGTTAACAAAATAATTTAACACTCTATTCCTTTTAACAAATCATTAACTCTTGCTTATTTTAACCTACATTTTTAACCCCTGGATTTCGGATAATTACCACTATTAATTTACTTGTTACCTCTATACTTTAATGAAATTATAAGACGATCCTGGACCTTTAGTAAACTCAATTTTTTAATCTTTTTAACCAATATACACTATAATATTTTTCAAACTCTTACGCTTTGTTTAATTTAATTTTGTTTTTAACTCGCCGCAGAGCATATGTAAAACCAAATAGTTAAAAAGAAGTATAATAGGTTAGATTAAAAAGATTGAAAGAACTATAATAGGTTAAAGAAAAAAGATATAAAAGAATATAATTGATTGATTGAAGAAAACTAGAACAGAATATATTGAGTTGGTTAAAAAGTAAAATATTAATAAATAAAAGAACACACATTTGATAAATATTCTTTAAACATAATTGATATATAAGTTTTTTTTGAAAAACGCCAATTAGGGAAAGAAAAATCCAAGTACGTGTGGTTTTTATCTTTATGCATCTAGATGTTAATTGTTTTAGTCTTTGTGAGTACTGAGTTTCACATATTTTTTTCTTCTTTGTATTCATTTTTTCTTTATCCCCTCCGGCTAAAACGTAGAATTGATAGAACATTATTTTCTGTATTTTTTTAAATATTTTGAAGAACATAATTCCTAGCTTTATGGTACATATTATGAAAATTAACTGATAAATATTTACACGTAATTTAAATTAGAAAATTTGATAACATAATGATTAAAGAATGTAATTCATCTATACACTTAAAATAAATTAATGTACGAGAAGTTTATAATATTAGTACAATTTTAAATATCTCGTGCTAGTGTACTGTTTTGATATCAATACTATAAATTTTGGTACATATATTATAAGATGTACACTCTCCATTATGACTTTTCATGTGTTTTTTTTATCAAACAAAACTATTCTACTTTTACATTATTATTTACATAAAAAGGTTATGACCTCATGTCCTTCTCAACTAACGAATTAATATGTACAACATAGGTACTCAAGGCGAAAATATGATATTTGTGGCGTGTTAGTTCGTTGTTAAGACATGTTGTTGCAAGCGTAAAATGAATTGATGTCGCTAGTAATCATGATTTGACACGCACCTAAAATCGCAACCGCTTAGCGGATGACACGAGTTGTGGCTCAAATGTAGCTACTGATAATTTGAACCTAGCTATTGGTGCAAATGTGAGGTGTAAAAAGATTGCCAAATCTATCCCCTTTGATTATTGGAATGCTTAAATAGTGCATATCGAATGTACATTAAGCATTATAGTCTCAACTTTTTCGAATCATAATGATTCTTTAATTGCTATCTTTGAAAATTTTGAAACTAAGAATCTTCAATTTTTACGGTGTAAATGTCATAGTGAAAATTAGAAAGCTTTTAGAGGTTTAGAAGTGTTTTTATCAATTATTATATCAGACCCTTCGAGGTTACGTGTCACTTTTGAAGAGTATACATGACAGGATTTGAAATTTTAAGAGTTTAGTTTTAAATTTTTGAACCTTTGAATAATAAAGAAATGATTTGGGTCCTAATGGGGACACCGCTGGGGTTTTTGGTGGTAGGCCGGTTCAAACGGTCACGGTTAGGGCTTGCGGTCATATTTTGGCACCTAACCGTGACCGCAAGGGCTTGCTGTCACGGTTTATGTTTGGCCTACCCGTGACCTCGTGACAACAAAACGACAAAATGGCCTGATAAAGTTGAAAAGCGGTCACCAAACCGTCACGGTTTGGCCTAACCGTGACCTCTAGGGTACGAGGTCTCAGTTTAAGGTACGAGGTAGACGTGATTTTGACAAAAGGGTTGGGATTCGCGCCACGAACCGTCACGTGGAGGCCAAACTGTGACGGTTTGTGCACCAGATTTTCACCTTAAATACCTTTCCTCTTTTAACACTCCACATCTCATTCCAATTTTTTTCATCTCCACATCTCATTCGAATTTTTTCATTTGAGCTTTCATTCATCCAACACTCGAGATTTTTCAGCCTTCGTCATTCCAAAAACACGTTAATTCGAAAACAATATCGGGTTCGGGAGATCATTATCAAAAGCCGAAGCTTCCAGATTTGAATGAGGTGCCACATATCGAAGATTCGAACCAGGTTGAACTAGTATATGTTTTATTATAACTTATTATTTGAAATATCTAACCATTATTTTTTAGGAATATTACGTATACGGGAGTCACCCTCCGTGGGGGAGGAGGAAACCAACCCGTCGAACACATTTGCTCAAGAGGCGTACAACTCTTTATTTGGACCGACAGGTGACCGTTTGCCTAATTTTTTAATATTTTACTAATTAAATAATTTTATAAAAATACCTCCTTGAACCGGTGGTAGTGGGTTTCGAGCCCACACCACTCCCCTGTTACCCTACCGTCTTAACCGGTCAGGACGGGAGTGGTTTGCTAAAAGGTATAGAAAACTTATTCTTTTAAATAATCTGGACCAAAAGGTCACGGTTTGGGCAAACCGTGACCCCTTTGTTCATATGTGGCGTTGTGGAATGAAGCTATCACAGTTTGTTGACACAAAGTGTCACGTGGCGACCTAACCGTAACACCTTGTTGACAAAAGAGGTCACGGTTTGGTCTAACCGTGACCTTTTGGGGTTCCTAATCCCACACATTAACCGTTTATGATCATTTACGTATATCGAATCGGATATTTTTTTCATGAACATGCACACACATCAACATATATATACAATAAGAACAAATACACTTCGTAAACGTACATACAAACATGCGTACGTGAACAAACCGTGACTTTTTAATTATAACCTAAACAATTTTATCGGGAACATATCAACATATATGCACCTTATATTTTGTAAAGCAATGTTCAAACATACATAATAAATTCTAATAATAAAGCAATAATGATAATAATAATAATAACAATAACAATAATAATATACTCTAATATAAATAAAAAATTTAATAGTAATAATTTTAAAGTTGATAATAATAATTATAATAGTATTATTTTGTGTATCCATAAACTACAAAATAAACTCTAATAATAATAACAATAACGATAAATAATAATAATAATAATATACTCTAATATAAATAAAAAGTTTAATAGTAATAATTTTAAAGTTAATAATAATAATAATAATAATAATAATAATAAATAATAATAATAATAATAATAATAATAATAATATTTTGTATATCCAGAAACTACAAAATAAACTCTAATAATAATAAAAATAATGATAAATAATAATAATAACAATAATAATAATAATAATATACTCTAATATAAATAAAAAGTTTAATAGTAATAATTTTAAAGTTAATAATAATAATAATAATAATAATAATAATAATAATAATAATAATATTTTGTATATCCAGAAACTACAAGATAAACTCTAATAATAATAACAATAATGATAAATCATAATAATAACAATAATAATAATAATATACGTCATTGATGACTGCCCGACGCTGCAGTTCGAGCAGGGGACTACACCGTACGAGCGGTTCAGGACCCTGAGAGCACGATTGCCGGCACCGGGGACCGTCCTGTCGGAGGACTTCTTACAGCTCGTTGGAGAGCACGATCGTTTTTTTGAGATTATCGGCGAGGACGGCCCGTGGGAGCAGCTGTTCCGGATGGGCGACCCTGCCCATCGAGAGCTGACCGTGGAGTTCTACTGCACCTTCACATTCCGTCCACGTGAGCAGGGACTTGCGGAGCTAGACGAGGACGACATAGCGGATGGTCGTGCGCCCGCGGAGGTTGCTTTCCGGTTGTTCGGGTCCCTCCACCGCATGTCACTTAGGCGGTTCACTGTCGTCAGCGGCCTCTACACGGAGGTGGAGGTCCGACAGCCGATGTACACCACGGCCTTGATCCGCGGGGCCGACGACTCCGCTCAGGTCTGGTGGCCTGCCATTGGCGACAGACCGTACGATGGTGATACGAGGTCCTCTCATATACGAGACCCTCTGTATAGATACATTCACCGACTCATCGCCACGTCCGTCGCTGGTTGTGGGGCGGGGACCGACAGGGTCAACGCCGCCGACCTTTTCTTTCTTCGGTGTGTACTCACACACCGACACTGCCACCTCGCGCATGCCCTTGCTGATTATTTTGCTAGTTATTATTATCGGCAGTCGCGAGGGGCGTTGGTGGGCGGGACCATCGTTTCCCAGATCGCTCGGGGCTTGGGGTACGCGCATGCCATGTCCCAGCTCCCGCTACCTCCGAATCCTGTGCGCGTGGCCGGCCGGACCACCGCCACTGGGATGAGGATCGTTCGGAGGTTCCCCGACGGCACGTGGCACCTGCTCAGTAGATACCTCGAGCTCGTGCCATGGGTGCCCGAGCCGTTGGTGGACCCCCCCGAGCTGGCGAGGGCTGAGGTCCACCTTCAGGATGCCCACGAGCCCCTTGGCGGCGGGGAGGATCAACCCATTCCCCCGCCGCACGACCAGGACCCGCCCCAGCATTCTCAGCGCGTGTACCATGCCGTGCGATTACCTGCTCATGTTCTTGATATGCTTCAGGACACACGAGACAGGGTCACGAGGCTGGAGGATATGACCAGGAGGCTGGAGGATACGACCACGAGGCTGCATGATATGATGGACTGGGTCATCCAGCACATGGTCGCGGACTATGCCGCCTCGGGTACGCCGTTGTTGTCACAGCCACCGAGGTAGTTAGACCATGACGGTGCTGGCCCATCTGGCGCGGGCGGGTCTGTTCAGGGCAGCGATCCGGAGATGATGGATTAGATAGGTATTTTGTTTGTATTTTATTTATTTTTTTATGTAAAAACTCGTTGTATATATATATATATATATGCAGTTTCAGTTATTATGACTTGTATGTTTGGTTGTGTTTGTTTGGTTGTGTTTTTTTTGTTTGTTTTTTTATATTTGTAATGTTGATAATGTTAATTGTATATGTTTGTTTGGTTGTGTTTCTTTGTTTGTTTGGTTGTAATGTAACTGTAAAATAACAAAACACAAACTCGTATGTTACGATTAGGTTAACCGTGTGATAAAATAAAAATAAAAACAAACTAGTATGATTACATAACCGTAGGCACATTTCAATATTAAATAATGAATGTAACTCCATAACCGTAGGCACATTTCCCACTCTCATACATACACATACATACACCTATGACCTATATATACATCATTATCACTGCAGCTTTCACTACTTCAATCATGATCATGACACACATTTGTAATCAAGGTGCATTTCAGTAGTCGTATGACATGAGATCATTAGCTACTAAAATAAAAATAAAAAAATTACTTGTAATATGATAAATTAATAATAAACAAAAACACAAACTCGTATGTTACGATTAGATTAACTGTTTGATAAAATAAAAATAAAAACAAACTGGTATGATTAAAAAAATTTAAAAAATATGTACAAAATGTCACGGTTTGGCCAAAACGTGACATATACACCTCCAAAACCCTAACTGTCACCCCATTAATTACACACCCAATAATTGCAATGATCCCGATAACCTAACGTCACGGTTAGGCCTCACCGTAACCGCAAGGCCCTACACCCGACCTAAAGGTCACGGTTAGCCCTAACCATGACCGTTTGAGGTGGTATACCCTAAAAAATGAGCGGTGTGTGCAGAAAACCCCAATGATTTTGACTCCCTGCCAAAGGGTAAACAGTTAAAAAAATTCAGTTTACATTTAATGCAGTTTAGTCGGTTTGTAACAAAGTGAAACAATATTATCATCTTATTTTAACTTTGACAGAGTCTACAATTAGTTCACCGCTTGTGCACGAAATCAACGTTGAGTGGTGATTTTGAAATTTGTAGGGTTCGATTTTGACGAGATGTATAATAGTATTCTCTATTATAAGGTTCACGTCGAAATGTTGATAAAAAATTACGTTGTAATGGAAAATTCAAAATATTATAAAATATTATATTTTACGGATTGTGAGAGGAAAAACATGTAAAGAATTAACTTTTAAGCAGCTTTTATGACTTCTATGTTTATGTTTCGATAACTTGTATATTATTACACATAATTTGGTTATATATATATATATATACTAGTTTTAGAAAACCCGTGTATTACACGGGTTGAATAAATAAAATATTAATATAATAAAACTTATGGAAAATAAAATGATATTTTAAAATATGATATGACTAAAATTACGTATAAGTAAGTACTATAAGTAATAAAACAGTGATATCAATATTTTATAACTTTGTTTTTAATTTTTTAAAAAAATAATATTTTGTTCTAAAACAAACCGTATAAAAATATCATTTTTTAAAATATTTTATTATCATAACTCCTAAATTAAATTATTTTTGGTTTTTAAATAATTTACTTTTTAAAATAGTAATTTTATAATATATCATATTTTTAACAAAGTTTGATATTTTAGAAAAAATATTACTTATAAAAATTTATTTATTTTGAAATAACATTAATAACAAATATTTTTCTTAATTTATAAAAAAAATATTTTAATCTAAAAAAATGTTAAATAATATTATTAGTAATTAAGGTAATCATTTAATAGGAGAGAGAGGCGAGAAAATTTTGGTGAGGAATATTGTGGTGGTGACACGTGTCATACCAAGTTACTCTTTTATTATAATAGATTTTATACTAAACGTCTATAAATCAAATAAATGACAACAGAATATTCAGAATTTTATAAAACATCATATTTTAAAAGTTACAAGAGAAAATCTAAAATTATATGTATGTGTCAAAATCCAATTGGTCTAAGAATTAAAAAAAGAAAACAAACTAGAAATGTATTGGATTTAAATGATAAGTGTGCTTAAAGTTATTTTTGAGGATATATTGCAACTTTATGAAGGGTCATACTTAACTTTAAAATTAACTAGTATTAAGCCCGCACGTTGCGGTGGGGGCCTAAAACTGTAAAAAAGCCAAGTCAAAATGTTATTGTAAATTCGTGCGGTGGATGTAAGAAAATCAAAACAAAGACGTTGCTGAATACATTTGAAACTATATAAAAAAACGAAGTCGTAAAAAAATTCGTGCGTTGCGGCAATACAGTCGTCGTAAAAAAATTTCAAAAAAATATTATATTAAGCCGAAATCGGTTTCGCTCAAAATCTATACCAAAATGTTGGTAAAAATAAGTATTTGAAATTTTATAATAGATTATATTTTAAAAGTTATAAAAATAGTTTATTTAAAATTAATTATAATATTAAAATATTTATGCATTGGAAAAGGATACAATGAAGAGTTAAATATTAGCCCTAAAGTTTAACAAAATTACTTTTTTTGCCATAATAAACCGTGCATCAAAAGGTTATACTACATGCATCAAAAGGTTATAATACATGCTTCAACTTTGTAATGTAAAACTATTCCCAAACTTTGAGATAATTACTTGCATTATTCACTTGTACATCATTTGCTCTATGGTTTTAAAAGTATATTACAATATGCTTAAACAACTTGTATAGAATGTGTTTGAAAATTTTGTGTAATTTGATTTAACAAAGTGGATCAGTAACTACAGAGTATGCGCCGACGTAATATAATAATACTCATTGAATGTTATTTTTATTCAATATAATTACTTTTTTAACCTCTAAATACAATTTCCAACTCTAACAATTGATTGTCTAGTTACTAGAATTTCGAAAAGATTAATCAAGATATTATGTTTGAAGTTAATACCACTATTACAAATTACCTTAACTTAGTAATTCTGATGATCATATAGCTAGTAATTACTTTTATAATGACATATTTAATACATAACAGTTTTTTTATAGCGTTAAGTTTGATTTCACTACTTGAGATTTATTAGAAATAATAATAATTTTCTTTCAAAAGATTAAAAAATCAATTTACCTCCAAAAGTTTTATACTTCATTTCAATTTCAGACCAAAGTTTAATTATTTGTTTCAGCCTTATTCAAAATAATAACACGTTTGGAGTAAAATTAAAACAACATATAAGTCTTTTGAAGGTAAATTGATATTTTTAATATTTTGTAGAAAAATAGTTACTTTAATCAAACCGCAAAAATGAAATTAAGGGGACGTTTGCTTTGCAGAACTTATTGCAATTGGAATTGGAATTTGAATTGGATTTATAAGGAATTTGTATTTGAAATTTAATATTTGGTATTTGAAATTTAATATTTTTCCAAGGATTTGGAATTTAAGAGAATTGTTGGAATTATAAAGGGAATTTAAATTCTAAATATATTTTTGGTGACAACACAAGTATAAAAGAATTGGAATTTATCACCCATTGCTACGCGTCACCACCTCCACAACCATCGATCATCGTCGCTCCATACAACTGACCGCCGCCGCCATCACCGGCGACAATCGACCTCGACCACCGACCTCGACCACCGACCTCGACCACCAACTGCGCGCCTTTTCCTAAAACTGGTTGTACCCACCGCCGTCACCAACCGATCACGCACGAAGCCGAGAACCAACTATTGCCTCGAGCGCGTCTAAAACCGACGCAGGTTGGCGACGACGATCGGTAGTCGGCCGCACGTGCGGTCGATGGAGATGAGCGTTTGTAGGCAGCGAGTGCGGTTAGCGGAGCGGTCGACCGTCGGAGGTGGCAACGGTAAGAGGCGACAACAGCAATCGGCAACATTCGACGGTCGGGGGTGGCGGTGGTGGGAAGTTGGCGATCTGCTGGCAGCAGTCACGGGTTGAGCGGCGAGTGGGCGGAGGTCGGTGGGCGACGGTCGCCGTCGGTAACGGCGACAGTCGATGGTCGAGCGGGTGGCGGCGGTCACGTGTGGCGGCGACGGTTAACGGGGTCAACAAGGGTCGCCAGTAGTGTCGATTGTCGGTCGATGGTAGAGACAGGGGTCAGTAGAATTTGAAATACTTTAAACTTTGATAGGATTTTGAATCATTTGAATGAATTTGAGAGAATTGATTCCAATTTCAATTCCACTTTCTTTCGCAATCAAACATGTTAAAATGAAATTTAAATTCCAATTCCAACGAATTAGTAACAACCAAACACAATAACTCATGGAATTCAGATTCCAATTGCATTAAATTTCTGCATACCAAACGTCCCTAACTCTTTTAATAATCATTTACACATAATGTTTAGTAGATATAGTTGAAGAGGATTATCCGATGAGCTAATTTGACATACAATGGATTCAAAACATGTTTTCCATCTTTTTCTTATTTACGTTGTACCGCATGTTCGTTAATCATTTAGTGGTTCTGGATATGGGCCCAAAGGTGACCCGAATCCTAATACTTATCAGAAGGGAATCTTCTCACATGAATAAGTACATCTGGTGACATCCAATTGTAAGGGCCCATTTCATTTACTTTATAGTAATATCTCGTGGGCTCGTTTGGCCCATAAGACCCCATTATTATATATATTAAATAGCAACTCATATGCTACAATGTGCTACAAGAACTTGGGTTTTTACATATGCCATTAAAAAATTTACAAATAACCTTACATTTTACTTTTCATTTTGATTTTATGGCCATGTAGGCTTTTTTTCTCTCTTTCTTTCTTTTTGTTGGTTTTTGGTTGGTGAAATATATATTTGGTCCTCCAATTTTTCAATGAAACACAAAACAATATATCGTTTTATATAATTATATCTTATTATGGTTAGACGTTTTAGTCACATTATCTTTTAAGCATTAATCTCATGATGAACCGAAGCAAGCATGGGTAGAAACTTTGTTGTTGGTATTGATGTTATATTAAGCGGGTTTTCCATGAACGGAGAAGGTAACGACTAAACTCACGCTACGTAGATCGGGAAAACGACCAAACTCCAGTCGCGTAGCGCGGGGAAAGAAACTAGTTATTATTATATATATTAAAGATCAACTTAGGAGCTACAGTCAACTTTTGCTCTTTTGCATTTTGACCACCTAACTTAGTTGGTATTAAACTGATCATTTAGTTTTTCAAAGTTTAAGTTTGTACATCTAGCGAACCATGATTCCTTTTCTAATTTTTCTTTCTATACTGATCCAAAATTTAATATTATATTTTATTAGTGTTTTTATTCAAAATTGATTAAATTTTGATGTCATACGCTATAGCAAGTGATTAATGTTGCGGTACCATGAGAAACTCAACTATCTATGAGCGAACAACGTTATTGGTGGTGTTTTGGTATTACCGGAATTAACGAGTCGAACCCATAATGATCAAACTACTGCTGTATTGCGCGGGCACGAAGCGTGAGGAGTAAAACTAGTTATATTTATTTATAGATATGTTCTTTTATAATCCATTAAAAACTAATAAAATTTTAATAAATCAAGCTATTACCTATTAGTCCGCTCACATGTTCATATCATATTTACTTATAAACTTCACTTTTATTTCCAAGAATAATTCCAGTTTAACAGAGAAATAACTTGGTATAGTGACGTAGATGACTTTCAACTTGGCAAATTAGATTCATATAATACTAAACTATCTTATGTTGCCTGACTATAAATTCACCTTGACTGGTGCAAAAAGGGCTCGAGAATTAAGTTTATGGTCATTTGATATTAGATGTAATTGTATGTTTTAAGTACTTATTCTCTAAAATAAAATTTATAAAGAACATACAAATTTCGAACAGTAGTATCCTGGCTACTTTTGTGTGTTATTGAAACTTTATTGTTTTATTTTAGCTTGAGAAAATATGATCTTCTGTAATGACGAAAAAAAATTAAATCAATTTTTTGTACAAAAAATAGTAATTTAAAAGCAACAGTTTAAAATATATTGTATTACTATATATTTAAACAAGTAAGGTTGGTGGCTTTTATCATTAGCCCTTTTCTTTCATCAACTTTCAACTTTTACATTTTTATCTTGTAACATTTTTTAAAAACATTGTAAAATATCAATTTGACTCCCTCATATTTTTAAACTTACTTACTCTTGTACATTTTTACTTAAAAAAATTAATTTCTTACTTTCGTATTTTTATATAAGTGTCGATATAAATTTGAGCCCATCTATGTTTTGACATAAATTTTATATGTCACTTTGACTCCCTTAGGTTTTTAAACTTTCTAGTTTACCCATGGATATTTTTTACTTAAAAAAATTATTTTCATATCTTCGTATTTTTGTGTACGTGTCGGTATAAATTCGAGTCTGTCTATGTCTTTATGTAAATTTTATTACGAATTGAAGCGGGACAACTATAAAACGTTTACATGCTTAAGTTATGCACATTTTGAGTTGATCTATGTTTCGCCGTAAGTTTTGTTTGAAAACTCGTCAGGTCAAATATACTACGTTTTTATTTGACGATATAAATCCGAGTTGCTTTATGTTTCAACATAAATTTAGTTCGCAAACGAGTCCGGGCGATTGTATTCTATAATTTATCATCCCCGCATATGGTGCCACAATAGGTGTTTTTATATACGTTTTGAGTTATTCTACGTTTTAACATAATTTGTTCGGAAAAGAGTCAAGTAAAGTATATACATTTTCATTCAACGTATACATTCGAGTTACTCTCTACGTTTCGACGTAAATTTATTTCGAAATTGAGTCGGTCGATTATAGTTTATACTTTATCACGTCGCTTGGGATGTATGGCTTTTGTTTTATGCATGATATATTCAGAAAGATAGAGAAAAAGGAATGCACTAAAGAATGTGGTGGAGAGAGGGTGTATCGAAAAGGAAGGCGGTGGCCGCAGCCTCCAACGTCACCGCCGCTTACCAACGCCTGAGCCAAGAAACCATCACCACCATCTGATAGTCCTAAAACCGGCCTCATCGTCATTGTCTGTAGCTTCGGGTAACATCAATTTCGATCGCATCTAATCCTCGCTTTCTTTCCACTTTTGATTTTAGGGCTAAGAAGTGGAAAGTGGATTGTTTATGGTGTTGTTTGTGGCTGGAAGCAACAGACGTTGGGGAAGAAAACCACGGCCAGGGACGAAGCTTCTTTGGGGCCGGGGGCTCTTTTTTTCGTCAGTAGTGTAATTTTTCTTCTCGATAGTGTAAAATTTCAGTCCGATAGTGAAAATTTCTTAATAAATATAGAGTCCGCCCCCGCCTAAAATAGTTTACTTTCACCCCCGCCCCCTCAAACTTTGGTTCAAACTCCGCCGCTGACCACGGCAGGCGACGCCTAAGATTTAAGTGATTGGTCAAGTGGTACAAATGCCTTAAGCCCTTTCTAGCTCACCCTAAAACTTGATTCAACACCAATAAAATTGCCACTAATTCAAACCATAAGACCCACATGGCCAAATCGAGAGCACTCAGGATGAGATAAGACGGTGGTACTCGCTAGACAGTATGGTTTTTCACCTAATGTTATTCAAGCATCATCTTCATACCCATCCCTCTTTGATTATTAGTAGTAAGTTACCATTGATCCATCAATACTATTGATTATTAGTAGTAAACTATTACTGGCTGGTGGTACTTTATAGCAACATACATAATTGGCAACTGAAATTAGTGGTAATCGTCTGTTAGTAAGAAATGAATATTAGCAACTACCGTGACCCAACAACAACTCCTAGTTAGTTGTATAGTCATTGCATACTTGCTCTTGAATTCTCTTTGAATTATCTGATTCAACATTTAGAGGCTGTTTGGTTGAATCTGAATCATTAAGTGCTGAATGATTAAGAGTTTGAATGATTAAGTGGTCTGAATGGTTAAGTGCTGAACCAATAAGTGGTTGTTTGGTCGAATATCTGAATACATGTACAGAATGACTATTTTACCCTTCTGAACTATGAACTATTGAATCAAACCAAATTTTATAAACTTGCACAAAATCTTCAAACTATAAAAAAAAAACCCAATTTCATAAACTATGAACTATTGAATCAAACCAAAATCTTCAATAAAATTACAATAAAATTAAAACAGATCAAAGTCATCTTCTAGCTATGAAGTATAGATGCATAAAAAACAAGAAGAATAGCAGAAAAGGAAGTTACTGGAAAGCATCCATGACGGACATTGCTGAAAGTTGTGGATTCCACGGCGGAGGGACTGGTGGTTGGTGGTTGCAGCGGCGGAGGCGATAAAACCTACAGATCTTCGTGAGATCAAACGATAGAGAACGACGGTGTTTAATGCGACGGTGGTTAAAGACGATGAAACCGACAGATCTTTGTGAAACCTACAAATCTTCAACAAGCGGTTGTTTGGTTGAAGGCGACAGTGGTTGAACGCGAACCGCAGCGGAGGACGGCGACCGACGAAGGAGGATGGCGGCTGGCGAAAGGGTCGCCAGCGGTGGTAGGCGACGGAGAGGGGGGGTTCAATGGTTGTGGGAAATGGGTGGGAGGGGTAGATGGGTAATAATTCCCATTCAGCACTCCCCTATCACTTAACCATCCAGTGCTGAATGGTACCATTCAGAGGTCCTTTTTTTCTAAAACAAACACATACACTTCTTAATGGTTTAGAGGTAGCCTCTTAATGACTCTATTAAGAGGCTACCAAACAACCCCTTAATCAGTGCCATCAAAATATTTGAATCTGACAATGAACTTTACACCATTCACAAATGATATCTAAATTCTAAAACTTAAAGTGCAACCTAACAATTTGACTGACCAAAACCACACGGAGCAATGTCGACTTTCTATTAATAAGCCCATGAACATCCTTATCCCATCATAAGTCATAATCGAATTAAAACCATAGCAACTGAGAATAGATTTACACATACAAGATTAGGGACCAATATGAACTATTTTGCAACTTCCCATCTTGATCTGGTTAAGTTATAAGGCATTAACATGTCTTCCGGTACTTATAACCCAAAATACTATTACTAGTAGTATTAAATACTTGGCGTAGATAGTTTAGAAAGAGTTTCAAACACAAAGTGTATTTTTGCTGCAAAGTGTTAAAAGACACAATGAGTAAAAAAAGTCACAAAAAATTATATCTTACAATCTAAATCAAATTTAAAAAATTCTCAGCTTTTGTTCTCCTAGCCGTTCTCACTAAGACAAAAAATAAACAAAAAAATAAATAAAAGATAAAAAAATTAACCTTGTTTTATTGTGTCATTTATGAAAGACATAATGACGTCATTGTGTCATTATGAAAGACACAATGACGTCATTATGTCATTATGAAAGACACAATGACGTCATTGTGTCATTATGAATGAAAGACACAATGACGTCATTGTGTCATTATGAAATACACAATTCCGTCATTGTGTCATAAAAAGACACAATGAAATTTTTATTTATTTATTTTTTTTCTGAAAAAGGACAACGAGAGAAACAGAGACTCTAAATTACTTTTTTGAAATTCGATTTAGATTGTGAGAGATAATTTTTTTTGTGATTTTTTAGTCTCATTGTGTTTTCTCACGCTTTATAAAATAATCTTACCCGATAGTTTAAGCATTTTAAACTCAAAATATACTAATATGAAGCATTTTTCATTCCCACCTTGCACACTATTAACCTATACTATTAAAAAGAAATCGGAAGAAGCAGTTACCTTCCTAGTTTTTGTCGGCAAAGGCGGTGGCCCCACCGGATTGACCGCTGTCTCCTCGCCTCCAACGGTCCTACACCGTCGGAGGTGCTTGGTTCTGCTTGTAGAGAGAGAGAAAGTGCATGCGGTGGTTGTTGGTGTTGAAGATGGAGAAGGCAGGGGCTGCTCCATCTTGCTTCTTTTAATTTTTTAAGTTTAAATTTCTAGTAAGATAATTATTTTCAAGCATATTAGTTTTTCTTATAACTTTTAAACTACAGTATTTTCTAAACCCCAAATATAATGTGATGTTTTAAGTATTTTTATATATATTTTGACATAAGTTTTATTTAAATCAAGCTAGGTCGAATATAATATATTTTTACATTTTTTTAAATGGTTTTTGAACTTAATATTAATTTCTTACAACAAAAAACATTTTCTTAGATTATGAATATGCCATTGGAACTTATTTTTTACCTATGTTTTAATATTTAAAACTAAAGCGTCATAACTTGTAGTTGATCCTTTTGGTTATAACTTCTCTGTAATTCCTATTTTAAAACTTACCAAAAAAATATTGAAGATACTCGTTGGTCACTACTTTGAACCTCCACAAACACACATGTAGGTTGTAGCCATCAATAACACCCTAGTACTACAATGTGTAAAGGACAAAGAAGTGATAGCTTTGTCTGTGTGACATACCATAGTTGAATTGTGGTATATCATTTTTCTATATTTTTACTTATAGCCATAACTCATACAAATATGAAGCTAATTGTTACGATGAAGCTCTAATCATTATTTTACTTATATATTTTTAAATTATAATATTTAATTGTTTATTGTTTCTGTTCCATAAAAGTATAAATTGTTATGGGTTTACTGTTTTACTATTTGTGTTTTCAATCAAGAAGACTAGTCTACCACGATTTATTTCTTTGTTTTTGTTTATTGTTTAATGAAGTGATGGAAAGAGCTAAAATTGTAATTAGAACAACTTAAGAAGAAGAGACCATGAGTACTATATAGTGTTCGGAATAATTGACAAAAGCTGAAACTCTCACCTTCACTATCCCTTAAACGCAACGGGTTACTACCTTAACCCTAAGTTATCTTAGTATATGAGAATATTGAGAGCGACAAAGAAGTGTCACTTGGTATGCATGAATGCATTAGCAGGCATACGTAGCAAGGAGAAACATGATTTAATAATGGCTGAGTTGATTCAGTGGGTGAGCTAGGAGGGTTTTGGTTTAGAAGTAGTGAAGCACCAAGATGAAAAAATAGCTCCTGAAAAGTCATCTTAGGGGTTGTTTGTTTCAGTCTCTTAATCCTTCATATGTCTGAACGCAAGCAAATGTCTGAACGGTTCACACATTTGCCTCTAAATGGTTAAGCATTATACTAATGCTGAATGATTAATATCTCTTATCTGAATTGATTAAACGTTTGCCTTTGAATAGTTAAGCTATATACAATCTCTTAATGGTTCAGACCTCTTAATGGTTCAGCACTTAATGGTTCAGATTTTTTATTAGTTCAGCACTTATTCGGAAATTACTAAACAACCCCTTAGTACATTTCTTTAATTATTTATTTTATTATACATGTTGAATTTCATGATATGTAATAGCTAAGTGATGGAAGTTGTATGGCAAAAGGACCTCGAATTTACAACAATTAGCTATTAGGGTTCTAAGTTTGATTTGTAGTGCATCTACGCGGGAACGAAATCAGAGCACCTTTGAGCATGTAAAAGATTCAACCTCTAAAATATATTTATGAATTTTGATTTTTATCGTCTAATATTTTTCCTTTTAAAAGATTCATTCGAAGAAAAGGAACCAGCTAAAACACTAAAAATTACATGATCTTGTGCACGCTAAGTACAATAAGACAGTGACATGACAATGAATGTAAATAGTTTGTCCATAACATTGTAACTAGTTGTGTTAGATGGTTTCAACAGCAGATGATGCATGCTTTTATAAAACTGTTAAAATAAATCCATTGACTGACATTTTTTAAGGTGGACTTTAGTCGTATGTGTGTACGTTGCAATAATGTTTTGAAAACCGGACCGGACCGGTCGGTCGGACCGGTTCGACCGGGAACCGGACTCCAATCCGGTCTGGTTCGGTGCTTAAAACCGCTTTAACAATGAACCGGTGGTTAGACCGGTTGAACCGGTCGAACCGCCGGTCGAACCGGCGGTCGGACCGGTAACCGGACCGGTTGAACCGGTCGAACCGGCGGTCGGACCGGTAACCGGACCGGTTGAACCGGTCGAACCGGCGGTCGGACCGGTAACCGGACCGGTTTGAACCGGTTTTTTTATAAAATTTTTTATTTTTTTGTAATTTTTACATAAATACGGTCCGGTTCTTATATACGGTCCGATCGGTTGAACCGGTCCGACCAGTAAACCGGTAAGACGTCCGATTCACTGTCCGGTCCGATTTTAAAAACATTGCGTTGCATGTATATGCGTAGAGAACTTAACACAATTCAACCTACGCGTCATAATTTAGGATGACAACTTTTCTTTCTCTCTCTCTTTTTCTATCTTATTATAATATTGAGAAAATCTAGTAATGAGCTAGTCAGCTAGATATTTACACACCAAAAAGGGTTTAACGAACTCGCTAAGAGCATTCACAATTTACCCGTTATTCTCATTCTTATAATTATATTAAAAATATCTATTTTTCTCTCTGCTTTTTAATTAAATAATATTTTTCATACTTTTATAATTACTTTTTCTCTTTCTTATCTACTCACAATCACTTTTAAAATATTAAAAAAATTTATAAGGGTTGTGATTCCCCAAATATAAGGAATCACGGTACAACCCTCATATATTTTATTTCCCATTCACTCACAACCACTCACAACCATGTCCTATAATATAAGGCACCTATTTACATAAAAATAAGGTACGGGCTGTGAATACTCTAACCGGCCGGTGGCAGCCTCGCCTCAAAACGTAAGAGAAGGCATCCGATTCACGAATTCAAACCACGCCAAGAGAAATTGTCCCTACTTTTTACCCATAAGAAGCATTTGATTTGATTTCTTCAATCGTCTTGGACATGAAGATCAAATGATTGTTAAAAAAATTTGTTGTTTAGGGTCCGCTAAATACATCAATAAGTTGAAAAAAGAAAAATCGCTTGAACCACTTCTCACCTTTTAGTTAGTTGGGAGTTTCTAGAAGTTTCTCTACCACAGTAAACGATGAGATCATCACAATGCCTAATATTTGTCAAAAAGATGAGGCTACCATATCGCACATGATCAACAAATGCTCCATTGTTTTCTTTCTCATTACATTCTCCTCTTACACTTTTATGTTTCTCTCTATTCATCCTTTCACATACATTCCTATTTTCTCGCTTATAGTGGTGCGAACACCAAACACCATTATATGTATTGTAAAAAGTTCTGTTTAACTTAATTAGTTCCCCCCTCTTCACGGTGGGGTTGAATTAATACTTAGGTAACTTGATAAAAGGCTCGGAAATGCATGTTTGTTGTGAATGCAAACTAACAGTTTACCATGCCAAAACAACAATGTTAAAAGCCATTCGTTTATTGTCATCGCCTATCATCCATATTTACACAAGAGTGGCTGCAATCAGAACCATTGCCACGCCAAAACACCAAAGACTATTGTTTTATCTCGCATCATTGCCTTATCAACCGAATATAGCGATACCAAGTAACACATAATCATGACGATCATCGTGCCATTCCGTCTCAGATGAAGCTGTCCTTATCATCATCGACGTTAGATCTAAGGCTCAGAATAAATAACCTGTTGTGGCTGCATTCGAAAAAGAATGTCACGCCAAATGACAAGCACTTTTTTGTGCATCACCATATCACTGCTACCACACACATCACCGGCTAGCATTTAAACATGAACACATGGTGACCAAACATGGAACATCACAACAGGCCAGTGATCAATACCCAAAAACCAAAAGATTACCCATTCCTTTTCATGCTCTTTATGTTTCAGATGTGTTATAGTCATCATAATCGATCCCACGGTGAATATACCACCAACAATCACCCTAGCCAACAAAACAACTAAACAACAGGAAGCCACATTTACAGCCACCCTTTATCACGTCTCAGATGAGCGTGCGCTCAACATCATGGACCCGACAGCAAGCCTCAGATGAACAACAGTTCAACATCATTGACCACTTACAAACAATAACCGACAATAACAACAATATCCCAACATCATAAATAAATGAGTAGCAATCAGGGACAAATTAGGGTCTAACCCTATGTAAATCAGAAAATAGTGTAACATCACGTATTTTTGGTAAATAAATAAATAAATATATATATACATATATATATATATAATAATAATAATAATAATAATAATAATAATAATAATAACAATCATAACTAGATAATAAAAATCCAGGGGTAAAATTTGTAATTTATGAAATTTAAAAACAAAGTTTTACACCAAAGGATAAATCATCCAAACCACAGGGACCATTTATGTAAAATACACAAAATCCTTTTCCTTTTCCCTTGTCTTCCCCGTAGACCCACCAAGACCACACCACTCACCATTTTGGCCAACTACACCTCAAAATCAGGCACTATCAACTAATTTAATCAAAAGTAAACCGCATAATCGAATTATGGAACATTTAAAACTACCCTTTGGCATCAAATTCATTCCAAACGAGCAAAAACATACTCACGAAATCGCGGACCTGCAACTCCATGAAAATCCAACCTCCGATCGATTTTAGTCAAAATTGATAAGGTGATTTTAATCTCCACCATTATTCGAAGCTTCCCACGAAATTAATTTGAAATCCATCAAGATTTGAGCATCAAACGACTACTCACTGTGCCGCGACCTGCAACTTGCTTAAAATCCAATCTCCGAGCGATTTTAACTCAAATTGGCAAAGGGATTTGCTTCCAGATCATCATACGAAGATTCCCTCAAATTTAATTCGACTATAATCAAGTTTTGAGCATCCATCGATTAACACGAGGTCGCGGACCTGTTCTTCATTTGGTAAGCTTCGAATCGAACGCTATCCATGTAATTAAACATACATACTTATTCGGTTTTTCATGGGGAACAAAAGCCCCATGATCTTGGCTGTAATCGTTGTCGATTTCGAGTTCAATTGAATGGATTCAAAGCTAGGGTTCATATCAATTTGGGGGTTTGATTTGAGTTTGTGTTTAAAAGGTTTGGACTCTGGATTATTTCGCAGATGCAACTATGGTACACTGGTCTTGTTCGCCCATGACAAATCAGAGGTCCCGTGTTCGAAACCCGGCCACCTCAACTATTTTTTTTAGACTTTAAAAGCCTCTAAAAATTATAAAAAAATTTCTAAAAATCATAAAAATATTTCTACAATCATTAAAAATTTTTAAACAACTAAATTATTTTTTTGAAATTTATTTTAACATTTTATCTATTTTTATTAAATGTTTTAATAAATAAAATTACAAATAATACAAAAATTATTTATACGAAAGTGGACTTTTAATAATTTAATTTATTTAAATTATTATTCAACACTAAATTACTTTTAATTTATTTAAGTAATATTTATTATTGCTTAAATCATAATTAAATACAAAAGTTTTATATTTAAATCATTCCAAATAACAATTTCATTTTTTTAGTCATTTAAATAATTAAATATTTTAATTAATTATCATATAATTGATTAATAAAATTAATTATTTATTTTTCCACACTTTAATAATAAACCAAACAATTACGAGTATTGATACAAATACATTTATTAAAATCTAAACATAATCAATTCTAATAAATTCATTTTATTTATTTCAAAACATTTTTAACTAAATAAATTATTTAATTTAAACCACCATTCAAAACCAAATGAAAACCTTAATCTATTCCCAATTCTCACATTATTATTCTAAACTCGAGGCGCCATTCCTTAGGTTAATCATAAGGAAATCGTAGGTGTCAAATCTATCACGTTCAAAATCCAATCTCATCAATCAAGTGAGTATTCATATCCCCTTTTTATATCATTTCTTATTTGGGGGAAATCATGTGATACAATATATTCAATCATGATATTCTATTGTTATTTCATTCTAAATTCAATTCAAGACAGGTTATGTTATTACTTGCAATTATGTGAACATACTGTGATAAACTAGACGACAGTAAAACCCTAATTCAATCAATCAATCAATCCTGGCAACAATGTAGATCTACTGGTTTGGATAACCCACCCCATATGGCTTACGAGTGGTGATTGTGCCAGAGACAGGAGTTAATCTATGGTGTATGTGTGGAGTCTATTATATGCAAGTGTCAAGTCAAGGGGTTGTTATTGTGTCAGTTTATCTATATGCTTTACTATTGCAATATAAGTCTTAACGTTACCTTGTGAATTGGATTATTCTCAATCAATCAATCAATCTATATGTATACTCAAAACTATGATTACTCACCAGCTAATTCGTTAGCTGACTTTATTTTCTCACATGATTTCAGGTTAAGCAAGCTAGTGGACTTCTACTTGATCATATAAGACCTGGACTTAGTCAAAACAAAAGACAATTATTATTTATGACTTTAACTGTTGCATTTGTAACTGTTAAATTCATGTTATCCTGTAATCTGATTTTAATATTATTTCCACTATTAGACAATCATGTGTTATGAACAATCAATCATTCCCTCGTCCGCTCCGATGATTCCGCCGTCGGTCGGGGTGTGACAGATTGGTATCAGAGCCATGGTTATAGGGAATTAGGTTATTAGAAATGGAATGACCTAGACTATAACTAAGTACCTTTACACATGAGTCCTCTCATGTATTTTATATGCTTAGATAGGATTGTATGTGCTTTACATGTTTATACCTGATTATGTTTCATACACTTTGAATCTATCAATATACACACGAATCTTAACTCATACTCTAAGGCACTGTGTGCCTAATTCAAGTGATTTCAAACTCCAAAACTCGATTGTTATTCATGGTTTTCAAATCTCGTCAAGGTCCGTGTCACATGACCGAGAACATGCAATGCTGGAAGAGTGGGATACCTGTATCTTAAGGTGTTCTGTCTAGGCAAGGTATTCATACAACTTGATTACCTTACCTGGGAACCCTCGAGATGAGTATTCGCTTATAGGTACATATGTCCTCATTAAGGTTGTGGTGGACACAAATACTTTGATAAGTCAACGTATTCGCTTTGGTTTGCGAGCCGAACGTTTACACTCCTAACCTCTCATTGTTATTTTAAACAATCTCATTAACGATTTTATCATTTTGAAAAGTTTTTAAAAACCAATTACCCGTTTCTCATAGAGGTTTCTTCTTTCCATATTATACAGCATGTCTTCTCGTCAAAACCGCTCCCGATCTAGAAACTCTGGCCGTAAGATTTCTGCTATTGTAGCACGTGAAGTTACTGCGGTCATCCCAACTCTACTTACCCATTTGAACCAAGGCAACAATACTGTCCAAAACCCAATTGCACCAAACCCTCCCAAAACTTGTACTTACAAACATTTCAGTTCTTGCAACCCCACTAAGTTTAGTGGAACTGAAGGTGCTACTGGATTACTACAGTGGTTCGAAAGCATCAAGAACACTTTCCTAAACAGCGAATGCCCTGAAAATCTGAAAGTCCGGTATGCGACAAGTGTTCTTCAGAAACGCGCACTTACTTGGTGGAACGGAGAGAAACGAACCCGTGGAACTGAAACTGCTCTAGCCTTAACATGGACTGAAGTTAAGGAGCTCATGACTAAAGAGTTCTGTCCAAGAAACAAAGTCCGGAAACTAGAAGTTGAGTTCTGGGAATTAACCCAAGACAGTGGCGAGAACCTCGCATACACTAACCGATTCCACGAACTGAGCCTTTTGGTACCGCACCTTGCTACCCCTACCTCCCGAGCCATCGAGAAATACATTGGTGGACTACCCATGCAGATTCAGGATACGGTGCTAGGAAGGAATCCTTCCACACTAGAAGATGCTATCAGGCTGGCTGCACAGTTAACCGATAATCATGTGAAAGCTGGTTCCTTAACCAGAAAAGGATCGAAGAAGAATACCGATAAACTTCATAACGAAACCGTCAAAACCGATCAACCTGAGCTTTCCAAGAACAAGAAGAGGAAGGCCAATTCTCAAAACTTTGCTATGATTACCCCTGCTGTGCCAATTAATCAAGTCCCTCCAACTCGTCAACCAGTAGTAGACAACCAATCACTAATGAAAAAGCCATACGCTGGACCCCATCCACTGTGTAACATCTGTAATTACCATCATTCCGCTAACACTCAGTGTCGTCAATGCACAAACTGTGGTCGTTTGGGTCATACATTTAACGTGTGCAGGAGTGCTGCTAAAGCTCCGACCAATGCACCAGTTCACCAACATCTTCCTGCAATTACCCAGGGTCGTGCATGCTATCAATGTGGTGATCCGAACCATTTTCGCAATCGATGCCCTCAACTTGTCAGCCTAGTTCCTACGGCTCAAGGACATGCTTTCAACATTAATGCTCAACAAGCTCAAGCCACCAATAATGTGGTGTTGAATAATTCTTGTCCTTGATTTCATCTTCCTGATTTAATTCAAGATTTGTAATCGTGATTTCCTTTTGTTACATTGATGTAATTTGAAAATTTCTAAATTTCTAATTGAGATATTTTTCCTTTTGTTGTTAAGTCTAACTTTGAACCGTTTGCACCGTAGGAGATGCAAGAGTTTGCAAGTCAACCTATGACTAAGGACACTCGAATCTCCTAAATGATTCTAACTCATCAAACCAGGGGTGATTCCCTTACTTTGGTGATGATTCTTTATTCATTTCAATAAATGGTTTTCCAATTATGTGTTTTATGAAATTTCATCCTCTGGATTAGGGTGATTTCCTTATCACGAGGACTGATTTCAATTATTCACTTTAGAACTTGCATTTCACAAATGACATGATCTCACCAAAATAGGATTGAAACCCGTACTTTGGTGACAAATGTCAATCTTCAATTATTTTCTTGTTATTATGAGATTCAATCATCAAGATACGCGTGAAATTCATACCTTGATGATAATATCATTTTTATGGATTGTATTTTCTCAAATGAAACGACCTCATCAAAGTAGGAGTGAATTCTGGATTTTGATGAAGAAGTTTATCTTGTTGTATTTTGTTTTTGTAAAATTCATCGTTAAGATAGGAGTGATTTCCCTTACCTTAATGGTGAGTTATCTCGTCTTATTTCTGTAGATCCTCAGATCGAACTTTTTTTTTTGATTGGTAAGCTAGTGGTCATACCTTGAAAGTACACCATCAAGTTAGGGGTGAAAACCATACCTCGATGACTATTCTCATTTCTTGATCTCCAACTTACCATGGTTGTAATCAAGTGACGAGAAGCATGTAGTAACTTGAAGGGTGAAATAATGTTAGTGTTTCGACCTATCAAGCCAAAGCATGATCTCTGAACTTGAAAAGAGACCCGATCGCTTTAAGTTGATTTTGATTCCAAGTTTGGAGCATTTAAATTCTTAAATCAATTTCTTTTCCTTTATTCTCATGTTTTGACTCGATCTAGCTACATCAAACCATTTATTACTTATCTATCGATTTTCATTGTGAGTTATCATCAAAACCTGATTACGTGATGGTAATCTTCCTAAACAATCTTTTGTCAAGTAAAGATATTATCTCTGATCATGATGGTCGCTTCATCTCTCATTTCTGGAAAAGTCTCCAATCAGTTCTCGAAACTCAACTAAATCTTAGTACAACCTATCATCCGCAAACCGACGGTCAGACTGAAAGAACGATACAAACCCTCGAGAATATGCTCCGGGCTTGTGTCATTGATTTCAGTGGATCGTGGGATTCTCATCTTCCGTTGATCGAATACTCTTACAGTTACCAGACCAACAGATGGCACCATTTGAGGCCTTGTATGGTCTGAAGTTGGTGAATCACAGACTACTGGTCCGGAATTGATACAAGAAACAACCGACAAAATTCATAAGATCCGTGGTAACTTGTTTGCTGCTAGAAATCGTTAAAAGCATTATGCTGACAAAGGACGAAAACCCATGGAATACAATGTCGGTGATCTCGTACTTCTTAAGGTATCACCTTGGAAGAGAGTGATTCGTTTTGGAAAGAAAGGGAAACTAGCACCTCGTTACGTGGTCTCATTCAAAGTGCTTGAGCGAATTGGGAAAGTGGCCTACAAGCTTAAGCTACCCCAAGAGCTCAGCAATATACATTCGACGTTTCATGTTTCAAATCTCAAGAAATGTCTTGCCAACGAAAATCTCCACATTCCACTCGATGAAGTCCAGATTGATGAATCTATGCACTTTGTTGAGAAACCTGTGGAGATTATAGATCAGGAAGTCAAACAACTCAAACGTAGTCGAATACCCATTGTCAAAACCACCGGGAATCTAAACGTGGCCTAGGATTTATCTAGGAACGTGAGGACCAAATGAAATCCCAGTATCCTCATCCTTTTGTTTCAGCCTCCTCGTGAACAAATTTCGGGACGAAATTTCCTAAAGCAGGGGAGACTGTAACATCACGTTTTTGGTAAATAAATAAATAAATATATATATACATATATATATATATAATAACAATAATAATAATAATAATAATAATAATAATAATAACAACAATCATAACTAGATAATAAAAATCCAGGGGTAAAATTTGTAATTTATGAAATTTAAAAACAAAGTTTTACACCAAAGGATAAATCATCCAAACCACAGGGACCATTTATGTAAAATACACAAAATCCTTTTCCTTTTCCCTTGTCTTCCCCGTAGACCCACCAAGACCACACCACTCACCATTTTTGGCCAACTACACCTCAAAATCAGGCACTATCAACTAATTTAATCAAAAGTAAACCGCATAATCGAATTATGGAACATTTAAAACTACCCTTTGGCATCAAATTCATTCCAAACGAGCAAAAACATACTCACGAAATCGCGGACCTGCAACTCCATGAAAATCCAACCTCCGATCGATTTTAGTCAAAATTGATAAGGTGATTTTAATCTCCACCATTATTCGAAGCTTCACACGAAATTAATTTGAAATCCATCAAGATTTGAGCATCAAACGACTACTCACTGTGCCGCGACCTGCAACTTGCTTAAAATCCAATCTCCGAGCGATTTTAACTCAAATTGGCAAAGGGATTTGCTTCCAGATCATCATACGAAGATTCCCTCAAATTTAATTCGACTATAATCAAGTTTTGAGCATCCATCGATTAACACGAGGTCGCGGACCTGTTCTTCATTTGGTAAGCTTCGAATCGAACGCTATCCATGTAATTAAACATACATACATATTCGGTTTTTCATGGGGAACAAAAGCCCCATGATCTTGGCTGTAATCGTTGTCGATTTCGAGTTCAATTGAATGGATTCAAAGCTAGGGTTCATATCAATTTGGGGGTTTGATTTGAGTTTGTGTTTAAAAGGTTTGGACTCTGGATTATTTCGCAGATGCAGCTATGGTACACTGGTCTTGTTCGCCCATGACAAATCAGAGGTCCCGTGTTCGAAACCCGGCCACCTCAACTATTTTTTTTAGACTTTAAAAGCCTCTAAAAATTATAAAAAAATTTCTAAAAATCATAAAAATATTTCTACAATCATTAAAAATTTTTAAACAACTAAATTATTTTTCTGAAATTTATTTTAACATTTTATCTATTTTTATTAAATGTTTTAATAAATAAAATTACAAATAATACAAAAATTATTTATACGAAAGTGGACTTTTAATAATTTAATTTATTTAAATTATTATTCAACACTAAATTACTTTTAATTTATTTAAGTAATATTTATTATTGCTTAAATCATAATTAAATACAAAAGTTTTATATTTAAATCATTCCAAATAACAATTTCATTTTTTTAGTCATTTAAATAATTAAATATTTTAATTAATTATCATATAATTGATTAATAAAATTAATTATTTATTTTTCCACACTTTAATAATAAACCAAACAATTACGAGTATTGATACAAATACATTTGTTAAAATCTAAACATAATCAATTCTAATAAATTCATTTTATTTATTTCAAAACATTTTTAACTAAATAAATTATTTAATTTAAACCACCATTCAAAACCAAATGAAAACCTTAATCTATTCCCAATTCTCACATTATTATTCTAAACTCGAGGCGCCATTCCTTAGGTTAATCATAAGGAAATCGTAGGTGTCAAATCTATCACGTTCAAAATCCAATCTCATCAATCAAGTGAGTATTCATATCCCCTTTTTATATCATTTCTTATTTGGGGGAAATCATGTGATACAATATATTCAATCATGATATTCTATTGTTATTTCATTCTAAATTCAATTCAAGACATGTTATGTTATTACTTGCAATTATGTGAACATACTGTGATAAACTAGACGACAGTAAAACCCTAATTCAATCAATCAATCAATCCTGGCAACAATGTAGATCTACTGGTTTGGATAACCCACCCCATATGGCTTACGAGTGGTGATTGTGCCAGAGACAGTAGTTAATCTATGGTGTATGTGTGGAGTCTATTATATGCAAGTGTCAAGTCAAGGGGTTGTTATTGTGTCAGTTTATCTATATGCTTTACTATTGCAATATAAGTCTTAACGTTACCTTGTGAATTGGATTATTCTCAATCAATCAATCAATCTATATGTATACTCAAAACTATGATTACTCACCAGCTAATTCGTTAGCTGACTTTATTTTCTCACATGATTTCAGGTTAAGCAAGCTAGTGGACTTTTACTTGATCATATAAGACCTGGACTTAGTCAAAACAAAAGACAATTATTATTTGTGACTTTAACTGTTGCATTTGTAACTGTTAAATTCATGTTATCCTGTAATCTGATTTTAATATTATTTCCACTATTAGACAATCATGTGTTATGAACAATCAATCATTCCCTCGTCCGCTCCGATGATTCCGCCGTCGGTCGGGGTGTGACAGATAGACCCAAAAAAATCATCCCAGATGAATAGTACTCATCGTTATCAAGTAACCCACATAAGAAAACCAACATAACCAGAAAAACCATTTAATTCAAATGAAAGCCAAAAACATTTTCTTAACAACAGAAAAGAACTAAGATTCATCATCAACAACAGGTGCTCATTGAAACCCACAACCCTTAATCACATAGACATCAAAGAAATAACAATGAAATAGGTAAAAATAGGAGAAATATCGGCTTTGTCGCCGCAACGTAAGAAGGACGGTGTCGGAACCACACGACTACATCTTAGATGGGGAACATCAGCCCCCCGTCATCAACAACGTTATAGCCGAAGTGGACGCTGCCTAGGGCAAAGGTCTGATTCGGCGTACAACACTAACATCTCAAACCTTCAATCTAGAGAGAATGCGTAGGGTACATCTCCAGACCAGCAAGTGAGCCACAACACATAACGGTGAATGCATTAGTGGGCGCCTACACCACCAGATCCAAGCGCAGACAATAATGTGGGAGATGTCTATGGCACCACCTGCCTAGAACTTCACAGCCTTAGCTGTCGGCATGCAACGACGGAGACGACGAGGACCGGTAGCACCACCTGGTCAAAACCCCAAACTACTCACCCTCTCACTCTAAAAGCATGAAGAATGCACAAATTAGGAAGTGGGGGAGGCGATGGTTATTAATACCCAAAGAACACATGGACCAAACATGCAACATTTCAAAAGACATGTGCTCAATACTCGAAAAACTATAAACTTCCTATTCCTTCAATTGCTTTATTGATATATAGATAATTCCCATAAAAGAATTGTATATAAGCACCATAGAAGTACGAAAGTAAGAAATCAATATCAATAGTCAATATTATATAGTATATAACTCGTATTAAGCCCCAAAAGTTGCGGCGAGGGATGTAAAACCATGTCAGATATATTTCACATATACACGGCAAAGCTAACCCGTATACCAAATTTAAGGTTCATATGGGTCTTTCATAATGACCTCATGGGTCATCCTGGACATGGGGAAATTTAAGACCGGGTTAAGATGGGTTGAACTAAAACAAGTGAGATTAACAACGGGTCAATATGGTCTGAATTAAAACTAAAAATGGATCACAACGGGTTGTGAGGTGGTTTGTCGAGCAACCTAACACTTTGCTCGGTTGCTTTCTTAATCCGCTTTTAACACCATAACATGTCAAAACTCACCACTCACGACCGCAGGCTTCCAATCACCGCCCATACTCCTGACCACCGTCGCTGCTTACTGTGTACCGCCATAAATTAAGAGAGAGAGAGATAAAGAAAATATGGTGTGGATGCTACAATCATCGTCACCTACCGTTGTGGTCGTTGCCTTGGTTTACCGGCTACCACTTTCGCCAACGGCCATAGATTATAGAAACCGATGTTCGATACTTAGGACTGAAGAAAGTTGTTTGTTCATCTTTGAGGAAAGCTTCTCTGTTGCTTTTATAAACGTGCTTAAGTGATACTTTTTTACTTGATGACTTCTCCATGTCATCGTAGTTCTATCAATTTTTATATATATATATTCAAATAACTTGGTTTATTAGTTTAATCATTTTCTAAGATCTGTTCATTTAACTTGATTTATCAATTCTATACTTCTCTAATTCTTTTTTGATATGTTCAATAAACTTAACTTATGTGGCAATTTTTTAACTTATACGGAAACGAAACATGTCTATTTTGTAACTTCTATTGGCAATTTTAAGATTGACCCATCTTGACCTGCACTACCCATCCTAACCCGGACCCATCCTAACCTGTTTTCTAAATCGACTCATCCTGATCGGAATCCATCCTGACCCGAACCCTTACTAACCCAACATCTTGCCCAGCCCGCCCATTTTGCCAGTTGTGATAAAATGTATGGTTTTGTTGGAAATGGAGAATTTTGTATTTTTTTCGATCTGACCCGACCCGTCTTGACGTTAACCCATTCCAATCCGAACCCGTCCTGACCAGTTCCTAACACGAACTTGTTCTGACCCGAACCCGCCCTGACCCAAACCATCTTAACCTGCCACCCGACCCTACCCAACCCGCCCATTTTGCCAGGTTTAATTTCACACCACCATCAGCGACCACCAACGCCTGAAAGCCTTGTATTAAAAAAATAAATAAATAATGGAAAAATAAAACCCAACAAAAAGTATACATAAAAACATTAAACCCCGCACGTGAAACGTAAAATATTAAAAACAATAACTAAATCAATCTAAGACCCGTGCGTTATGACGCATCCGTTAAATGGGAAGAAATAGGCGTAAAAATGTTGAACTGCACACACATGTTACGGCGTGTTAAAACGTAAAATTTAAACAAAAACATAAAACGAAAAGTATTTTAAAGATGAAAATATAGGGAACTAAAGTTGAAAGTGAAAAAATATAAGGGTTAATTGTAGAATATAAAAAAGTATTGGGTTAAAAATTAAAAGAAAGAAAAACTAAAAATAAACAAAAAACAAAAATGGATACAACCTTTTAAAGCTTAAGTACAACATACAATAATACATAAATAAGTTGATAATTAATATTAAATATAATAAATAAAGATTAGAGGTGACGTAAATAACCTCTAGTTAACTCTCCATTTGTATTTTCCGTATTTCTCTCCAGTTAAATAATAATGATTTTAAATATGTAAACTAGACAATCAAATATCTAAATTATATATCCTTTTATTCTAATAATTTACTAAAACATAGTAAACTATATAATTTCTAGAGTAAATCTCGGTTTTGGTCCCTGTGTTTTGCAAATTGACTCCACTTGAGTACCAACGTTTATTTTGTCTCCATTTGAGTACCAAATTTTAAAAAAATTGTCTGTTTGAGTACCAAATTTTAAAAAAGTTGTCTGTTTCAGTCCTTTTGACTAACGGTGTTAACATTTTCTGTTAAATTTTTTTAAAAAAGACCGAAATACCCCTAAGGGCTATAAAAATATCACCATCTCCACCACACACCACATACCACCACCACCACCACACACCACCGCCACCACCACCACACACCACCGCCACCACACACCACCACAGTGATTATGGCGGTCAAACAGCACCACCAAATCTTGCTGTTTGAAATCTTGCTGTATCGTCTTCTCCGTCACCACCACCACCACCATCAATATCATCTCCATTGATGCACACTATAAAACAACAACAACAACAACCCACTTCAACACCCCAATTGAAATTACAATCTTTACCCCCCACCAGCGCCGGAGACCCCTCAAACTTCGTCTCCGTTCCGTTCTTTAAACACCGTCTCCGGCGACCCCAAGAACCTCCGGCGACTCAAGAAAACCCTTACCCAGATGTAAACATCAATCAAGACGCTTATTTACCACATTTGCGTAAATCCCACAGTTTCGAGATCGAATCGGAGAACGAAATGAACAACAGAAACAAGAAGCTCTTGAAGATGCTGATCGGAATGGGTCGCCGGAGAGACGATTTTCCGGCGAGGGTGAAGGAGTTCTTCAGCAAGAAGAACAATGAATCTTCTTCTTGCCATGTTCGTTTCTTCATGACGTGGATATTATCATTGAATTTGTTCACTGAACGAGCATTTTTTTCGATCGAATCGATCTTCAAGACTCACCCAAATGGGTGTCTTTTGATCGCATCAAACTCTCTCGATTCGATCAAAGGACGACAGATTCTCAAACCCTTTACGGATAAAGGGTTTCGAGTGACTGCAATTGCTCCAGATTTCAGCTTCTTGTTCAGAAAAACAATGGCGGAATCATGGTTTACGAGGTTGATTAGGGTCATGTTCGTACTGGTATCATCCCATTAGGGCAAAACATATCGAATCTCCTTCGACTTTGTTTGCTATACAAATACGGTGGAGTTTACATCGATACAGATGTAATAATCTTGAAAAGCTTCAAGAAACTCAAGAACGCGATTGATGGTGGTTGTTATCCCTGATTATGGCGGTCAAACAGCAAGATCCACCACAGTGATCTTCATTCAAAAACTGCGAATCTGTAATCATATAACCTTGTTTAATTGCTTCAATGATTTCAATTTCCCCCAATTTGTCAACCTCCTTCAAAATGTTCTTATCAAGATTCTCTGCTGGAGATGAAACGTGAACTCCGGCGAAGGTGGGCGGCGGAGGTGTGCCGGCGGTGGTGTGTGGTGGTGGTGGTGTGTGGCGGTGGAGTGTGCCGGCGGTGGTGTGTGGTGGCGGTCGTGTGTGGTGGCGGTGGTGTGTGGTGGCGGTGGTGTGTGGTGGTGGTGGTGGTATGTGGTGTTTGGTGGAGATGGTGATATTTTTATAGCCCTTAGGGGTATTTTGGTCTTTTTACAAAAATCTAACAGAAAATGTTAACACCGTTAGAAATTTGGACTGAAATAGAGAACTTTTTCAATCTTTGGTACTCAAATGGAGACAAAATAAACGTTGGTACTCAAGTGGAGTCAATTTGCAAAACACAGGGACCAAAATCGAGATTTACTCTAATTTCTATTATATCGTATCTTAATTAATATATAATTTTATAATTTCTAATTTTTTTATTTTTATTTATAATTCCTTAAATATTCACTATTTTTTATATTACCAATGGCTAATAACGCGTAACATACAACACATTCATAAAAACTAATGATTTTAATATGTTAAAATTATTCCATATATGTAATACATAAATTTCTAACCTATTATAGTAATAGATTAGACTTTACTAATCAACAAATACGGTTTTTAAAGTTCAATTAAGCCCTAAATGGCTTGAACCAACCAAATAACCAATACCTAAAAGAGCATACGCAATGCAGCCCTCATCAGCATTCGCGACCAATCCCATAGTCAAAACATGATATATCCTAAACATGATCAAAACCTAAATTTTCTTCGGCTTTTGCATGATATATCCCACCTTCCATCATGCATTCATAAACCGTAGGATAAAAACGAGAATCAAAATCAGTACCCATAGTCGCAAGTTAAAATCAGATACCAAACCCACAACAGAGATACAATAAACTAAATGATATATTCCACCAAAAAGGGAGATTAAAGCTAATTTTATTCTACAACAAACACAGATGTTTTAAAATACAACTATAAAATGTTCAATCAACCACACCTGACGTTTTACAACAGTATGCATAAATTATAGCCAAAACATGCCAAGTAACCCAAACCCCCCAAAACCTAATATTACATTAAAAAAAACCCTAAAATCTATGACTAAACTATATAGTTGTTATGAACGTGACAAATCCACGGTTTGGTAGTAGTAGAAATTGTACAGAATAGTAGAGGGGGCAAGTTATATATACCTAATTTCAATCAAGGAACCACATAACCACTTAGTATTCGATGCTAGCTAGATATAGAAGGATAACCACCATGTGTATAACAATAAAAAATCTGGATAATATGCTTACATGGTTCTTGCAATTCTTTACTCAAAATTGGTAACGGCCTCATGTTTTGCATCTAACTTCCCAAACAAATTGTACAAATATAACATAATAGCATTTTCTACATCAGTTGATCAAATTATAGGATCATGTGACCCCCAGTGCTAGAAGACACTCTTCAACAACCGAATCCTGCTTTGATCATATTGAATCACTGGTTGTCAAAACACATAAACTAAAGTTTAAACACAATATTCTGCAACTAATTATGACTACTCCAAACTATTAACATTGAATTATGAAATAAAACAAAATTAAGAACGAACCAGAAAAGTGGGTATGCAAAAACGACTTGAATAAAGAGCCCGAGTGACAAAAAACAGACAGAAAAAGAAAGAAGAAAACAGAACGCAAACACACATATCAAACACAATCTACAGAATTAAAAACACACGGTAGTCCAAGCATAATGACTGTTCCCAAAGTTCCAATTAATCACCAATTCGATATGCTAGCATTATCATTCAATTTGTATCATACAAATTTAACAAAACCAGATGAATTAACATCCGAGTTAATAATTCTAAAAGCATCCAGTGATCTATACCTTTCAGAAAATATTCAAAAAGAGGTCTAACATCGGCCTAACAGAGTAACAGACGGGTTTAGCTGTAAAATACAACCATATAACACCATAGAGATCATAACCATTGCACATAGCCACATACCATTATATGTTGTGTTAAAAGAACACAAACATTACTATCACACTTATTTCTCCCGCTATTGCATAACATATCCGCTTTCCATCTTGCAACTTATATATCATAGGATGGAAAAGAGAGTGAAAATCAGAACTCCCAATCCCAAGCTAAAATCAGATACCAAACCCACAACAAGGATTCCATAATCTAAATGAGATATACCCCCAGAAAAGAGAGAATTAAAGCTTATATTATAACATAAACAGATATTTAAAAATACAAAGTAGAGAAATATAATCAACTACACTTGATGTTTTACAACAGTATGCATAAACAATAGCCAAAACATGAAATTAAGAACAAACGAAAAAGCGGGCATGCAAAAACGACTTGAATATAGAGTCGAGTGGCAAAAAGAGACTAACAAGAAAGAAGAGAAGAGAAGAGGAGACAAGCTCTTGTTCACACATATGCAACACATTCAACATTATTGAAAGAAGCAGAGCAGTTGCAGCATACTGGTTGCTCCTCAAAATTCTAATTAATAACTGATTCCATATGGTAGCTTCATCAGCCCAAAAGTATCATATAAACTTAACAAAACCAGATGAATCAATATCTTATGAAAATCCCAAAAACATCCATGTGATCTAACATCTGGCTAACAGATGGTCTTTTTATTTGTGCAATACAACCATACAACACAATAGATATCAGAAACCATTAAGCACGCCACTACAAGTTGTTTCAAAAGACAAACTCTTGCTTACACATATCAACACATTCTACAAAACTAAAAGATGTAGGAGCAGTTCAGCATACTGATTGTTCCTCAAAGCTCGATTAATCACTGATTCCGTATAACAGCTTCATCAGCACAAAAGTATCATACTAAACCACATGAATCAACATCTTATACGAATTCCAAAAGCATCCAAGTGATCTAACATCTGCCTAACAGATGGGCTTTAAATGAGAAACACCAACATACAACACCATAGATATCATATACCGTCGAACACACCATCAGAAGTTGTTTCAATAGAACACAACCATTACAATCACACATATTGCATACGAATCAGTAAGTCAAGAACGACAGGAAAAGTTAAAACATATAGTACTTTAGCAGATACACATAGTAATAGAAAAAGAAGAATTGACAAAATACATTTCAGAAAACCCAAAAGCCTTACCAAGAACAGACACCCACCAAACCAAGGCTCCGATCACTTCATCGCGTCAACTTCATCAGCATGGGAGGAACTTCCTTGGTAGCCGAAGGAACAGCAACATACCATTCTTGCCAACAGTGAGGTCATCCTCAACGTCATCGTCCTCATCTTCATCAGAATCAGAGGCGAAATCCATGCGTCGGTTGGAGAAGAGAGACCAGATGAGGTACATGGTTCCAGCGGTGAGAGCCCCGCATCCAACGCCGAAGAGTAAAGCCCCAACAATGCTCATGATATCCATCGTACGATCGCGAATAGAGGAGGAAGAAGAAGAAGAAGAGGGGTAATAGGGTTTTGAAGAGAGGACATCGTCAGATGACGATTGAATCGGGCGAGAGAAGGATCTGGTGCGGTGGAACTCGTGGATTTCGGTGATGAAGAAGGTCAAACGAGGGGAATTTGAGGGGTTTTGGAGGGGGAAATTAGGGTTTCGGATGGGGTGATCGCCGGTGGGGTAGTAGGAGGAGGTGGAGGTGGAGGTGATGAAGAAGATCGTCTTGCAGGGTCTGGCGGTGGCGGAGATGGTCAACACGGCGGCGATGACCGACAGCAGGAGGAGGGCGGTGGTAGTGGTGGATGCCATGAGAGAGAGAGAGAGAGAAGGAGAATTGTGCGTTTGTTTGTTTGTAATCGTGGCGTATGTGAATTTGGGGGAGAATAAAAGGGAGTTAGATTATTGGATAACTAGTATTACACCCCTTGCGTTGCAGCGGGGGCGTAAAACCATGATAAGTAGCACTAATTTAACGTCATCAATAGCGATCACCAACATTAGAAAAACTTGTATTAAAAACGGGAACATAAATCTCAATGGAAAGTAAACTTAAAAACGTTGAACCCCGCATGTGAAATGTAAAACAAAAAACAAACACACACGCACGATGGGGCGTGTTAACTCGTAAAATTTGAACCGCAACGTAAAACGAAAATTTTCTAAAAGAAAAAGTTATATGGAACCAAAATGGAAAGTAAAAATATATGGTTAAATTATAAAATATGTAAAAATATTGAGTAAAACTTAAAAGTTAAAAAATTATAAAAGAAAAGAAAAAATAAAAGCGGGCACAACCCATTAATGTTTATATACAAATCATAATGCGTAAATAAGTCGATAATTAGTAATATATATTATAAATAAAGCCGAGAACAATTATGAGTGTAACTATTTAAACACAATGTACCATTACAAAGTCTAGATCAATTATAGATGCATCTATTTAATTACAATGTACCACTCTAATACATATACAAACTTAATAATTAATTAGTATAATATAAATTGGTAATATAAATTGGTAGTATAATTAATTAGTATAATAATATACAAACTTTAAAAAAAAATCACTGTTCACACTAATTAATTAGTATAATATAAATTGGTAGTTATATAAATTGGTAGTATAATTAATTAGTATAATAATATACAAACTTAAAATTAAAAATCACTGTTAGATATATTATATATATATTATATATATATATATATATATATATATATATATATATATATATATATATATATATATATAGGGGGAGGTTCCACTAAAAAATATATTTTGCCTAATAAGGCTAAGAAGAAATAAGGTGGTGACATGTGGCAAAACTAGAAAATAGGATTAATGGTATTTTGGTCTATTAATAATTTTGTGCTGTTTTATGAAATGCAGCACAACCCTGTGCTGTTTTATGAAATCCAGCACAGCCCTGTGTTGTTTTATGAAATACAGCACAGCCCTGTGCTGTTTTATGAAATACAGCACAGCCTTGTACTGTTTTATGAAATACAGCACAACCCCCAAATCGAATACAAGCGAAAAATTAATGTATGTATTAAAGTAGTGAGATTTTCCAATTAATCTATGTAAATTATTTTTACGGTGGCAATAATCGAGTAGAAGCCCTAGTTCAAACACCCCCAAATCGAATACAAGCGTTAGGGTTTGCAGCAATCTGCGAGTTGCGTACTCTGAAGCCATTCATCAAATCGACACAAAATGAGCGGTGTAGGAAAGAAAGTAGCTGATGTAGCCTTCGAGGCTTCAAAATCGATCGATTGGGATGGGATGGCGAAGATGATCGTCACCGATGAAGCTCGTAAGGAGTTCTCTTCGCTCCGTCGTGCGTTTGAGGAGGTCAACTCCACTCTCCAGACCAAATTCAGTCAGGTATCGTAATCAATCGCTCAAATGTCTATGATTCTGTTGATATATTTTGCGGATCGAATCTGTTGATGTTATTGCGTTGAGCGATGCGGATCTGCATTTGATTTTTACGTGTCGATGTTAGGTTTTCTATGAATCTATTACGTTTGGATTAGGTTGTGAAGTTTCGAATCTAGGTACGTGTTGAATGTATTGATGTTTGTTTGTTGAATGTTGAGCGATACAGATCTGTTCTTTTGAGTTATGTTTGTCATCTTCTACTCGATGAGGTTGGTGTTGATTGCGCCTGGTGTGTTGTTGTGTTGCAAATCAAATCTATTGAAATACGTTACGTTTTTAGCACGTTCGATAAATAACATTTGTGGAAATCCATGATATTGACAATTGTGTGTTTTATGAAATACAGCACAACCCTGTGCTGTTTTATGAAATACAGCACAACCCTGTGCTGTTTATGAAATCCAGCACAACCCTGTGCTGTTTTATGAAATACAGCACAACCCTGTGCTGTTTTGTGAAATACAGCACAACCCTGTGCTGTTTTATGAAATACAGCACAACCCTGTGCTGTTTTATGAAATACAGCATAACCTTGTGCTGTTTTATAAAATACAGCACAAAAACGTTAAATGCAGCACAATTTCACCTAATTTGTTTTTTTTATAAAAAATATAGCAATACTATACTCAAATTAAAGAGAAAAAAATGCTTGATTTTATGGTGTAATTTTTTTGAAAAAATAATCTAGCATGAAAAAGTTATTAACGTTTAAAAAATTGGGGGAAACTCAAAAAAGTCAACAAAAGTGGTTACATACCCAAAATACCCTTCCATTTTTTTATTTGCAGCTTTATCATCTTAGACATTGATTAAGAAATGAAAGGCTAGGATCATTTCTTACATTTCTTAGGCAAAATTTATTTCTTAATAGAACTTCCCCTATATTTATATATATATATGATAAATATATATATATATATATATGAGTAAATTACAAATTTTATGCTTAAAGAGACTGTTTGGTAATATCTGAATAATTAAGTGCTGAACTAATAAGAGTTCTGAACCATTAAGTGCTGAACCATTAAGAGGTCTGAACCATTAAGAGTTAGTATATCATTTAATTATTCAAAGACAAATATCTAACCAATTTAGATAAGAGGTCTTCACCATTTAGCATTAGATCTCTTAACCATTCAGCATTAGTATAATGTTTAACCATTCAGAGGCAAATGTCTTAACCATTAAGACATTTGCTCATGAAACAAACAGTCTGAACCATTAAGTGCTGAACCATTCAGACATCTGAACCATTAAGAGACTGATTAAGAGGCTGCCAAACAGCCCCTAAGTATGCTTAAAATTATGAATTTTATTTTTAAACTTTAATAAATATACTGAGTATCATTTATTTTAAAATTTGTAACATTTTGTTCTTTTTACTAACAGGATTTAACTTTTTCCGGTTACATTTTTATAAATGTTCATTTTGCCCATAACCCTCAAAAGGACAAAATATGTAATTTTTATGAATCTTTTATTTTCTTTTTTTTGTGTGCTTATTTTAGTAACTTTACTTTTCATAATTTCTATATTTTTAACCACTTTTTTTTTAATTACTTATCTTAAATATTATTTACTAGTTATTTTTAATCATTTAAATATGAGTTATGATTAGTTTTTATTATATTAAAATATATAATAAATTGATATTCTATTTTAAAACATTCATTAGATGACTAATATTTATTTTATAATAAAAATATATTTTAGAAAAATCCATTTTTAATAAGATTTATATAAAATTCTTTAGAAAAATTAAAAGATTATGTATTAAATTTTTTTATAAAAAAACAAACAGACCGGGAAGAAATTCAAGCTTTAAGTATGCTAATAAAAAATTTAAAAAATATTTAGTACGGTGTTAAAATATTATTGGCCTAATCAATTTTAGAAAAATAGAAAATAGGGTGACAACATGGGTCAGTGGGTTGTTCTATACGTCAGGTCGTGGCTTCAGTTGACTTTTAACATTTCTCTCTCTATCTTTCTTTATAAAATAGTGATCAACCCATCTAAAAATTCACCATAGTCATAAGTCTAAACAACTACTCTGAAGTTTTGATTAAACAAAACACGAATGTTATTAATTAAACACACTATTATTTTAGGGTTTTAAACGGTTACTAATGAGTTTTAATTATTATAAATCAAACATAATTCACTAAAAATTAAAACAGAAGCGAACTTTACAATAAGAACAATTAAAAACTTTATATATTAAGCAAAACCTAATCATAAATAAGACCTAACATAGAGTAATTATAACCAAGGAAAATAAAAAAATATCCTGACCCAATTTCATACGATAATCGATATGTTTCTAATATAATAACTAAAACAAACTGTTTGTTATAGTGAAAATTTTTATACCAAAAGGGTTTAAAAGCAAAAGTGTAACAAAACGGTTACTAGTTTAATTTTTATCTAATGTGAAATAACTAAAGTAAACAAATGAAAACATTAGATAATTTAATAATCTATAAATAAAATTTGAATTTAATAAAATATTTAAATTAATTAATTAATAATATTAAGATAAGTTTATAAAACAAAAATGTTTATAAGAGAGAAAGAAAGAAAAGTAAAGTAAAGTAAATAAAAACATACAGAAACAAAATAATATATTAGTGAAAAACTATTAGGTGTTCATTAAATTTTTCGGTGTTATTTGAACCCATGTATGTTTTAGTTAATGTTTTAATAAATTATGTTTCTTGAATTTCTGTAAATTATATTTTTAGTTTATGTAATTTTTATTTTTAGAAAAACTATTAGGTGTTCTTTAAATTTTATTTCTTCTAGCAGAAAATTACTTAACTAAATTTAACAAATGACAACATTGCAATAAATTAGAATCAATAAATGAAATTACTTTTTTACAATTAAAATTAATTTATTAATTATATTTAAGATCATTTGTACAATAAAAGTGGTGAGAAAAAAAGAAAAAGAAAAGTAAGTAGATATATAAAAGAAAGAAGAAAATATAAGATTAGTATAAGTTACGTATTTTGTCCTTTAAAAGAGAAGGGCAAAATATCATTTACCATAAACTAAACAGAAATGACGAAAAATGTGGCATAAAGGACATCGAGTGTAATTATCAAAGTTTAAGGAAAAGATCCGTAATTTTAGTAATACTTAAAGGACAATATTTGTAATTTACTCTAGATATATTGTGGTTTGGTATGGGGTGTGACTAACCGGTTGTGCTTGAATAAGTGTTTAGACGTCTAAATACTCTTCTTTATTTATTTTCTTATACGGTATGGAACAGGGTTGGTCTCCTGATAAGCTCAAGATATGATGAAACAAGTGCATCTCATTCGTAATTAGGATAGATGGCTAGTCTTTGTAAATTTAAAGATGTCGATTGGAGGTAGAAGATTTTTGAGGGGTGAGTTGAAGCAATTGAGTAAAATGAAATTCTAATTTTTTTACATTTCATTATGTAATATAGTTTAAAAATGTTTATATTTTTGATTTGGAGTTTCCTTGATAATCCTTTGAATCATGTGTTCTTCATCCTCAACTTAAGATTGTTTAGGTGATACTTCACTTTATCAGATAAAAAGTGATATACAGAGACTTTTTTATTCAATAGAACGGTCGGATTGAAGATACCGATAATACGACGGATAGTACGAGATACAAAAAACCATCACTCGTCTACTCGTCGGGTGATTCAAAACAGGAAACTAGGATACAACACCACCACCTAATGATTCGAAAGAACACCTCTCGATTATGTCAAGATTGAAATAGCAATGGAATGTTTATCTTCCAAGAAAGAAGAGATAAAACTAAATTAACATAAAATTCACCACCCAACATCAAGCATAGTTCCGGTACAAATAGAAGAGTTCTATCCTATCCCACGTTTTAGCTAAAAAGTAAACAAAAACCATTAAGTACTACTCTCATAGATGAGAATACAAGTGAACAAAGCACATAAACATAACCTACCATTAACACATGATAATTTAAGATTAAAGAAAGTGCATGAAAATAAAATGAGGTGGTGAATGTGGGTCTTTAAGCTTGACTTTATCATCCAGTTTTTAAATATCCCAAAAGACCCACAAATGGATCCAAGGGTATGGGTTTGACCCACTCACCCGGCCCGCTAGTTTCATTTAACCCATTTTTAACAATCTTATTTGTTTGAAGTGCAACAGCTATGGATTTCATATTCATAATGGTTGGGCGTGGAGTGATGTGGCTATCATTCTCCCCTTCTTTGAAGAAGTTTGACTTCAAACTTGATAATCAAGATTGAATCCAGGCTCTTGGCTTTTGTAGTAGTCCATGCCATTAGCTACAACTTGATCAACTTTCATGACTACATTTTGGTTTTGGATAGGTGGTTGTTTATCGACTTTTCCTAACTCATGATCAACACTAGCGTGGGTTGCTTTGAGCTATCAAACCTAATTTGTAGAAGATAATTAGTAGTAATAAAGGTACAACGTTCGGGGGCATGTTGGTAGGATATAGGAAGCAACGTTATCTTTCTCACGTCTTTGTCAAAGGAGTAGGTATTTGTGTACCCGTCATGAGCAACTTGGTGATCAAATAGCCATGGACGACCTAACAACACGTGACATGCGTCTATAGGAAGTATGTCACACCAAATTTCATCCTTCTATTCCTACCCAATAGTAAATGATAATAGAACTAGATTGGTCACACGAATACATTTCCCTTGATTCAGCCACTGGATATGATATGGAGAAGGGTGAAGATCAATTGGTAGACTTAACTAATTAGCAACCACAGATTGAGATGCAATGTTGGTGTAGCTTCCACTGTCAACAACCAGTGAGCAGACCATGTCTCATATGGTACAGCGAGTACAAAACAAAGCCTTCCGTTGAGCGTGTTCTTCATGAGTTCCATTCCCGTTTAGCGCTCGTCGTAGCACTAAACATTCCCCATCATCAGGGTCGATCATTACTTCTTTATTGGTTGGTTGTGGAAGTATTTCTTCATCAAACTTGGGCCCTGTTAGAGCATTCTAAGTCTATTTCTTAAAATTATGTGAGTGAGAATTCTTAAATTATATAAAATGATTTAAGTGGTTGTGAGTGGAGAAGAGAGAAAATGTTACTCTTCATCTGTAAATTTAAGGATTCACTGTTCAACCCTTATATAACTTTTAATATTTTTAAAAGTGGTTGTGAGTGGAGGAGAGAGAAAAAGTAATGAAAAAGATATAAAAATATATTATTTAATTAAAGGAGAGAGAAAAAGTAGTGATTTTTAGTATAATTATAAGGATGAAAATAAGAAATGGGGTGCGAGTGCTCTTACATCTTCATGTTTAGCAATAGTAATAACCCTTTTGTTAGGACATTCTGAAGCAATGTGACCTAATCCATGACATCGAAAACAACGTCGGGCAATCTGGGTTGCAGTCCCTGATCGTTCAGGTACCTCTACAGCTTTGATTGTGATCGGGGATGAGGAAGTTGGTACCGGAGCAGGAGTGGAAGCCACTGTTTTCACTTTGATTGGCTCAATTTTATCACGTGCTTTCTGTTACGACTCAACTTTATGAGCCAACAATCGTATTTCAACCAAGGAGGAGTAGGGTTGCAATTCTAAAATGTTAGCAATCTTTGGTTCCATACCACCAAGAAAGTGAACCAACGTTTGCGGGTCGTCTTCATTAATGTCACACTTCATGAGAAGGGTTCAAACTCTTGAGAATACTCCTCAATGGTTCTTGGCCCTTGCTTGATAATATGCAATTTAGAAAAGCTCTCTTGAAGGTAACACTCAGGCATAAACTTTGACTTCAATAACTTCTTCACTTACTCCAAGATCGTACTTTGTCCTTTCCCTATTTTTCACGTTTCGAACAAATGTTTGCCTATCACGTGGAGACATACTTCCTTAATTTTAATGCCGCAATCTTTGTTAGGTTCAGTGGTATCTTCGTTAGGTTTATTTATCAAAACAGTTTTGATAATTATTAATCATATTAATAATATGTAACGCATCGGAGTAATAATAAAATACCAGAATGAACTCGACAGGATCTGGGTTACAAACAATGCAAATACAGAATATGAATATCCTACTGATGAGATATAATATATCTTTGTGGTTAATAATTAACCGTTTGAGACACCAAGGGACAACGAATGAACGCTAGAATCAACGAACACTAAATTGGAACACAGTGGTTGCGACTCTAAGAGGCGTGATCCACGGTTGCAATCAAATATATCGGTTGTTTGAAAGTTGAAAGAAAAATCGAAGCTTGCAGAGTTCTTCTTTGTGAAGATAAAGAAAACTCAATCAAGTCTTCTTCTCGAGCCAAACAAAGCACAAAAATTCTCTTACAAATGGTAGTGCTCCACTTTGATTATAAATGAAAAATCAATCACTGCTATCCAACTAGCCTTCTTCTTTTGTGAGTTGAAAGTGAAAGTTGAATATATATTGAAAAGGAATCTCTCCTTTTCCTTTACAGATTGCAATTCAACTTTGCCTTTTTTTTATTTTGCTGTGTTCGAAAGATGCTCTTTAAAATCTCAGACTATGACCTCAACTTTTCTTTATTTTATTTATTTAATAAATAAACATTAATACTAAATAATTTATAACAATTATAAATTATAAACACCCGATATAGTTCGTAAGCGCCAGTTAATCAAATTAAGTGGACTTAATATTTGTTGCCCAAGGTGTAACTCTTACGGGTCATAGCTCGGTTGGCAACGTGACGTAACCGAACCCGTACATAATCCAACAAGCTCCCACTTGGACGGCATTCGGTTAAATTCCACGTAGACAGTCAGCGGCGCTCTAGCTGCACATGGCTGCCCCCAACAAGGTATGACACTTTAAAGTCATTAACCAAACATCTTCTTCTAGTATCATTTTACTATAACAAGACAATAAACTTATGGTGATCATAGTCATTTATCCTTTCTGTAAAAGACATCAATTAAGTTATTGAGATTAATTCTCATATGGAGCTCAATCATTATTGTTCTCGATCCAGATTCAAAATGTTACAATCAAACACACAGTCAGTTTGGGTGAGGCCTCACACTTCACCAGTTTGAATCAACGAGGGCGCCACGATGTCTAACTGTTACATATAATGTAAGAGTACAGAATCCCTTATTGACTACATACAACTCCCACTGAACTTCAGAATTATTCCCAACCAAAGCTTTATGACTGGCAGTTACGCGACAGCGGTTGACAGTGATCAAAGAATAACCCTCGGTAAACGGAAGTTCTAGTATGCATCTCAGGCCATAGAATACTAAATGAGTATACCAATATCAAAGCATCTTATAATGAAGATGGTTTGTGGCGAGTTACATCCAACGTCATTCATAATGAGGTCTGTGAATTTAGAAGTCAACTCCTTGAGTCTAAATTCAGAATAGTCTTTATTCAGAATTGTTCCCACAAGTCTGACCGACTATGGATAATTTAGAATACAATATCCATGGATTAAACGTATTAAAATTGAACACAGTTATAGGATTCATAATTGTATCTATATCAGTAGATCAAAATGAATTCAAAAGTATAACTGCTTAAAAGTTCATACATCCAAATACTAAATCAAAACATATCACTAGCTAATCTAAGCCCGATCGCATTTCTATGCAGATCATGCTTGTTCTGAGTCATGGGCTTAGTAAACGGGTCTGCTAGGTTTTGATCTGTGTCGATTTTTCTTATCACGATTTCTTCCTGTTTCACTATGTCCCGTATATAATGAAACTTCCTCTGAATGTGCTTGGCCTTGTGATGAGATCTGGGCTCTTTGGCTTGAGCAATAGCACCTGTGTTATCACAAAATATCTCGATTGGTTGCTGAATGCTTGGAACCACATCGAGATCGGCTATGAACTTCTTCATCCAAGCAGCTTCCTTTGCAGCATCAGATGCTGCAATGTATTCAGATTCAGTGGTAGAATCTGCCACCACACTTTGCTTGGAACTTTTCCAAGAGATGGCTCCACCATTGAGTGTGAATACAAAACCAGATTGTGAGCGAGAGTCATCTCGATCAGTTTGAAAACTAGCATCAGTGTAACATCTTACAGTGAGCTGTTCTTCAACTCCTCCATATATTAAAAACATGTCTTTAGTCCTTTCAAGTACTTCAGAATGTTCTTAACTGTAGTCCAATGGGCAAAGCCAGGGTTTTGCTGATAACGGCTAGTAATGCTCAAAGCATACGAGACGTCAGGTCTAGTGCACAGCATAGCATACATGATGGAACCAATCGCTGAAGCATATGGAACCTTTTCCATTCGCTTAATATCAATGTCCGTTGAAGGAGATTGCGATTTGTTCAACACGGTACCTTTAGACATTGGAACACCTCCTTTCTTGGAGTTTTCCATCTTAAAGCGCGTCATCATTTTGTCTATGTATGTGCTTTGACTAAGCCCTAGAAGCCGCTTAGATCTATCCCTATAGATCTTTATTCCTAGAATGTAAGCAGCTTCTCCAAGATCTTTCATTGCGAAACAAGCTCCCAACCATTTTTTAACTTCGTTAAGCATTGAGATATTGTTTCCAATGATCAGTATATCATCCACATACAATATGAGGAACGATATAGTGCTCCCACTAGCCTTTCTGTAAACACAAGGCTCATCTTCACTTTTGACAAAACCGAATTCGACGATTCTCTGATCAAAATGAAGATTCCAGCTACGGGATGCCTGTTTAAGTCCATAAATGGACTTATTCAGTTTGCACACCTTATTTGGATATTATGGATCGACAAAACCATCGGGCTGAACCATATAGACATCTTCAGAGAGATGTCCATTTAGAAAAGTTATTTTGACATCCATTTGCCATATCTCGTAATCATAGTACGTGGCTATGGCAAGCAATATCCTAATCGATTTGATCATAGCAACAGGTGAGAAAGTTTCATCATAGTCAACACCTTGAGTTTGAGTGAAACCTTTCGTAACTAGCCGTGCTTTATAGGTGTGTACATTTCCATGCATGTCGGTTTTTCTCTTGAAAAGCCACTTGCTCCCTACAGCCGGTGAACCGGGAGGTAGCTCAACCAAGTCCCAGACTTGATTGTCTCGCATGGATTGCATCTCGGCGTTCATGGCATCTAGCCATTTCGCAGATTCCGGATCTGAGATAGCAGATTTGTAGTTAGTAGGTTCATCACTAGAATCAGCTACTACCAGAACCTCGGGACCCTCTAGATTCCAAAGATATCTGTCAGGTTCTTTGCGAGTTCTGCTACTTCTACGAACGCTTGTGTTTATGTCTGAATCAGTAACAATTTCTTGTTGTTCAGACGCACCTACTACATCAGCGTTTGTTTGTGGTTCTCGAATTTCTTCAAGATCCACAATATTACTTCCAGTGCCTCGATCAAGAAACTCTTTGTCGAGGAATGTGCCTTCCTTTTGATGGAAATCATATTTGCATCAGGATGGTAAAAGTAATACCCGCTTCTATTGTAGTATCCAACGAAAATAGTTTTTTCGCCTCGAGGATCTAGCTTGTCATTAGACTCACTAGTGACATAAGCATCACATCCCCATACTCTAAGGTAAGACAAATTGGGTTTAGACCCATGCCATATCTCATATGGAGTTTTATCTACCTTCTTAGTCGGTGCCAGATTGACAAGGCGGGCGGCGGTCATAAGAGCATAACTCCAAAAGGAGTGAGGTAAGTTAGTTCTACACATCATCGATCGAACCATATTAAGTAGGGTTCGATTTCTCCTCTCACTCACGCCATTAAGTTGGGGTGTGCCGGGTGGAGTGAACTGTGAAACAATTCCACATTCCTTTAGATGATCAATGAACTCTTGGCTTAGGTATTCTCCACCTTGATCTGATCGAAGTACTTTGATAGTCTTATCAAGTTGGTTTTCTACTTCGTTCTGAAACTCTTTGAACTTTTCAAAGGTTTCATATCTATGCTTCATAAGGTAGACATAGGCGTATCGACTATAATCGTCAATAAACGTAAGAAAGTATCTTTCGTGATTTCTAGACATGGTTCTGAAAGGACCACATACATCAGAATGTATAAGTGCTAACAGATCCTTAGCCCGTTCACCAACATGGGTGAAAGGATCCTTTGGGAGTTTGCCAGCTAAGCAAGATTCGCATTCATCAAAAGATTCATGTCCCGTGGATTCAAGAATCCCTTCGGACTGAAGCCTTTTCACACGGGCCTTGCTTATGTGGCCAAGTCTATAATGCCATAGAAACGTATCGTTAATTCCAAATTTGATACGTTTAGAAAGATTATATACATTATTGTTTGTTTGAATATCAATCTCATAAATACCACTTCGAGGTTTAGCCTCAAAATAAAAGATATCATTCAAGTAGGCAGAAATAACAGCATCATTAAAAAAATACTTGAATCCTTGTTCAAACAATAAAGAAACTGAAATAATGTTTCTGGTTAAACTAGGAGCAAACAAACAATTATTTAAAGTAATTACAAGACCAGATGGACAAGAAAGATGATATGTTCCAGTTGCTAGAACTGGTACTCTTTTTCCATCACCAACGATGAGCTCCATGTCGCCTTGTTTCAGTTTCTTCCACTTTTCAGGCTCCTGCAAGATATTAATGATGTGGTAACCACATCCAGTATTAAATACCCATGTGTTGCTGGAAACAGTGAAAAGTTCAATAACATAAATCAGAATACCTGAAGAAGAGCCTTCACCATTGGCCTTCTTCACCTTCAGCTTGGCTAGATAGTCAGGACAGTTACGTCTCCAGTGTCCCATCTTATTCCATTCAAAACAGTGTCGCTCCTCAGGAGGGGGCGCTGCTTTGTTTTTAGCCAACTGTTTGTTGTTGGTGGCAGGCTTGGCAGCAACAATTTTACCTTTACCCTTATTGTTATAAGTTTTTTTCTTGGGGTTTGGTTTCCTAACACCAGTAGATCGGACCATCAATATTTGACTGGCTTTACCTGGTATGTTTTGCTCAGCAGTTTTAAGCATACCATGTAGTTCAGCTACACTCTTAACCCATGCATTCATGTTAAAGTTCATTATCAACTGGTCGTAAGAACTAGGCAAGGAGTTCAAAATGAAGTCTACTGCCATTTCATCTTACATAGGATAACCAAGTTTGGCCATTTGGTTGATGTACCCTTTCATTTTAAGCACATGGGCACTAACCGGCGAGCCTACTTGCATTTTGCAGGATATAAGCTGCTTCATGGTATCATAGCGCTCTTGTCGGGCCTGTTTCTGAAACATGCCCTTAAGTTGCTCAATCATGTCAAATGCAGTCATGTCCTCCATGTTCTTCTGGAGATCAGGAGACATGGTGGCTAGCATAAGGCAGGCTACCTCATCGGCATCCTCCTTAAATTTTTCCCAAGTTCTATGGGCTGCGGCCGTATTGTTTTCAGGCTCGTTGGGAACAGCGCTATCTATAACATAGAGCTTTTTCGCCATCTTGAGAACCAATCTCAGATTGCGGTGCCATGCGAGAAAGTTTGTGTTATCAAGTTTCTCTTTCTCAAGAATAGACTTGAGAATGAAGGAGTTGTTGGTTTCTGAAGACATCTATAATCAAAATAAATTAATTAGTATTTTCGATGTATTGTTTCCTTATTTTAATTAATGACCCATTTACAGTAATTTTAAATAAGGAATGAGAATCTGGCTTGGTCAGTCACTAAAGGCAGATGGGGCACATAACATTAGTAAGTGATTAGGCAGACTGACAATGTTTATCAATTGTGAAAATTGCACAACTCTCGTGTATGAGGCCGCAACGACAACATTTGTCAATGCATTGATACGTTTAGCCTCATCTATGCCCACTTTTCTCTCTAGACAGCTGTGGCACATAACAAGAGAGAAAAGTAATAGTCATCCTAAAACAGTTACTTGTGAAAGGGCCGGATGTGTCAACAAAACCCTTACACCTTGGAAGAATAAACTACACATCAAGTGCGGTGATGTGGCTCCAAACACTGATGTTTCGCTTAATGTTCCAAGTGTTCCTTATAGTAGGGTGGCATAGACTATTGATTTTTATCTATGGGATCCAATTTTAGTGTTTACCGAATAGGGTCAAACACAACGTATAATTAAGTTATACGTGCGTCGTAAAAGTTAGTTTTACAATATATAGTTCGTGATAATAAATGAAAACCCTTTCAGCTCTCGGGACACCAGATTTTAATACCCTATTAAAACTAGGTTCATCGCGAGACAGACAATCGATTTTTAAGTTGATAATTTTTAAATTGTTAAGAATTAAGTTTTAAAATTTAAACTAATTTTAAATTTGAAGTTATCCTTTTAAATGGATAATTAATTTTAATTTAAATATTATCAAGTTTTAAGTTTTGAAATTCAAACTAATTTTGAATTTGAAAACTTATCCGATTATCTTAAAACAAACAATTTGTGTTAATAATTTAACAAGTTGTAAAAATAAGTTTAAAACTTGTTATTTATTTTGATTGTAAAAAAACCATTTTTTAATTAGTTTGATATTAGGTTGGGTGATATAAAATAAAGCAACCATAATAGCAAAATAATATGTAAATCTAATGGCTATGAATGTTTGATCTTGCTAGAGCCAAATAGCGAGATCAAGCTAGGTCACGGGTGAAAACACAAAACAACCACAAGGATGGACCTAAGTGCATCTAGTTGTCTTGATGGGCTCCCACTGACTCCTTGATTTGTCTTGTCTCCAGTTTTGACTTCGGGTCTTCAAATATTACAATATTTACAAAAGAAATACAAAATAAAAGAAAACTCTTATCTATTACAACTTTGAGCCATCAAATGGGCCAAAAACCATAAAATCAAAAACTTTAACAATAACAAATCACATCACAACCATTCAACCACAGGGTCTAGCCAGATTTACATATTAAAACACAATCAAAATAATACGGGCAATCTTTTGGTTAATAAATATTTAACCAAAATAAGCAAGTTGCCCAAAATAATATAAATCAGAAACTTCAAATAATTTTAAAGTTTGTGATTTATAACCAGTTAACAGACGGATCTGATTTGCATGTTGTAAGCCTGACTCTGATACCACTGTTGGGTTCAGTGGTATCTTCGTTAGATTTATTTATCAAAACAGTTTTGATAATTATTAATCATATTAATAATATGTAACGCAGCGGAGTAATAATAAAATACCAGAATGAACCCGACAGGATCTGGGTTACAAACAATGCAAATACAGAATATGAATATCCTACTGATGAGATATAATATACCTGTGTGGTTAATAATTAACCGTTTGAGACACCAAGGGACAACGAATGAACGCTAGAATCAACGAACACTAAATTGGAATACAGTGGTTGCGGCTCTAAGAGGCGTGATCCACGGTTGCAATCTAATATATCGGTTGTTTAAAAGTTAAAAGAAAAATCGAAGCTTGCAGAGCTCTTCTTTGTGAAGATAAAGAAAACTCAATCAAGTCTTCTTCTCGAGCCAAACAAAGCACAAAAATTCTCTTACAAATGGTGGTGCTCCACTTTGATTATAAATGAAAAATCAATCACTGCTATCCAACTAGCCTTCTTCTTTTGTGAGTTGAAAGTGAAAGTTGAATATATATATTGAAAATAATCTCTCCTTTTCCTTTACAGATTGCAATTCAACTTTGCCTTTTTTTTATTTTACTGTGTTCGAAAGATGCTCTTTAAAATCTCAGACTATGACCTCAACTTTTCTTTATTTTATTTATTTAATAAATAAACATTAATACTAAATAATTTATAACAATTATAAATTATAAACACCCGATATAGTTCGTAAGCACCAGTTAATCAAATTAAGTGGACTTAATATTTGTTGCCCAAGGTGTAACTCTTACGGGTCATAGCTCGGTTGACAACGTGACGTAATCGAACCCATACATAATCCAACAATCTTAACCTTCTTCTCCTCTGGTGTTTGCTTATAATCGAAGACCATTCAACCGTGCGCAGCCATTCTACGAACTAATCCGAATCCAAACGACCATCATACTCCGGGATGTCTACTTTGATATCATTGTTTCGGCTCCGATCCTGGTTACGACGACCATAAGGGTTGTAATTACCGGTATCGGAGTAACCATCTTCATCATCGTCATTGTTTCGGTAACGAGGTGAGGTCTGATCGTTATCTCACCATTGGTGCATGATGAGAGTCAGGTCACATAGTTGATCTTGAAGTTCATTAACCTACTATTCTAAATGTCTTGTTTCAGTAGCCATGGTGAAAGTTGTAAACTGAAATTGGATGAATCACGTGGGAGTTGAAACGAATCGCTTCGGCTCTGATACCAAATGATATACAGAGACTTTTTGATTCAATAGAATGGTCAGATTAAAGATACCGATAATACGACGGATAGTACGAGATACAGAAAGCCACCACTCATCTACTCCTCGGGCGATTCAAAACAGGAAACTAGGATACAACAACGCCACCTAGTTCGAGTTTTGATTCTAAAGAACACCTCTCGATTATGCCAAGATCGAAATAGTAATGGAATGTTTATCTTCCAAGAAAGAAAAGATAAAACCCAATTAACATAAAATTCACCACCCAACATCAAACATAGTTCCGGTACATATAAAAGAGTTCTATCCTATCCCACGTTCTAGCTAAAAACTAAACAAAAACCATTAAGTACTACTCTCATAGCTAAGAATACAAGTGAACAAAGCACATAAACATAACCTACCGTTAACACATGATAATTTAAGATAAAAGAAAGTGCATGAAAATAGAATGAGGTGGTGAACGTGGGTCTTTAAGCTTGACTCTATCATCAAGTTTCCAAATATCCCAAGAGACCCACGAATGGATCCAAGGGTACGGGTTTTACCCGCTTGCCCGCCTCGTTAGTTTCATTTGACCCGTTTTTAACAATCTTATTTGTTTGAAGTGCAAACGGCTATGTATTTCATATTCATAACGGTTGGACGTGGAGTGCTACGGCTATCACAAAGGTTCATGAATGAGTGTGTAATTTGTGTGAAATTAATACCAAAATTATGATAAATACATACCAAATATTAGATTAGGAGATTCTTTTTATAGGTTTCAAAACCAGAAGTAAATATTAAAGATAAAGTTATAACCGAGTAACTCACAATCGTAAGTAAAGTTTCTATTAAACTTTTATTTATTATCCTTTCGTTTTTACAAGTTATTATTGCCAACCAAACTTATTGCTGACTTCAATTACTATCGAAGATCAATTTTACTATCAAATTTAAATTATTACCGAGGTTTATTTTGAAGTAATTTCAATTAAAACCTCAAACTTTAACCTAATTTTGCAGCACTTTGGTAAAATAACAAACTCAAACTTTAACCTAATTTTGCAGCACTTTGGTAAAATAACAAACTCAAACCTAACATCCTTTTATAGTTAAATTAATTCAAGGTTGACATGTGACCTCACTTAACTTTATAATTGAAACTGTAAATACTCAGTTTCTAACAATCAACTCCTTCCGTATGATTGATATAATTTATCAACAATAAGCATTAATCAGCAACTAGTATATAGCCATATAGGAAAATTTAATGTAAAAATAATAGTGGAAAAGATTAAATCTTACTTGATATATAATATATAATGTGCTGATTAAAATCAAAAGTTAATTTTTATAAATTAAATGTTGAGTTTAAAACAGTGTGAAGAGCGCGAGACGTATGGTAAGCTAAAAACAAACTTATATGTTAGATATATGTAAGATTTCACCAAGTGAGACAAACAAATACCAACACGAAAGTTAGTAATTCGCTCTCACAAAACAATATGACGTGTTCATGAGCACGTACCACATCATGATATTTGGAGCAGATTATTATATTAATTATCTGTTTGATTTAAGAATATATCTAATAGTACAAATGTAGTTACAAACAATTGTTAGATTAGTCAAGAAGGTAATTCTAGAACTCCTTTAGAAGTTTTTCTAGAGTTAGATAATCTTAAAATTGACAAACCTTGTGAAGCTAAAGTGAGTTTTTTTAAGTTAGAAGTCACCGGTAGGACTTTAGAATTTTATAAGAAAAAAAAGACTAATACCTTTACCTAAAAAAGAAAGTCATCATTAACAACATGACCACTATAAGAAAGTTTAAAAAACTGAAAGGGAAAATTGGCATAAGGTTTCTTTCATTCCAGAAAAACATACTTAGTGTGTGTAGCACTGAATGTCATATTTAAAAGTTGACTAGCTTTGTGCAGCTTTTGATTAATGTTAAGTTTGTGAAGTTAGAGCCAAGTGTTTCAACTTAGAACTCATTTTAAAAATGAATGCAATGTTACCACCAACACAAGAATGAAGAACGTTAAGTGTGCACCAAAAGTTTTAAGATATTTCTTTAGATAATCTTACAAAAACTAATTATTGTAGGACCCATCACCAAGTGGGTTCTCAAAGGTAATGTTAAAACATGGTTTCTTTTGAACAAACCTAAATAAGTACTCTTTTATTGTTGAAATATTTGATTAGAAATCACAGGATCAGTTTCCATCATCTCCCAAAATAGATTATTGACATTGCCAAAACCAACCAGCACCTTTCAAGCTTGATTCACTGGTTCCAGCTATTGCCAGCCATTATTCTCGAGGCTAATTGATTGTTTTTCCTTTCTTAGATATCTTGTATAGGCTATTTATACCTACATACGTATACTTGTAAAGACACACAGTAATACAAACAATTATTCAGTACCTTCTCTTCTGATTATCATTGACAACATGGTATCAGAGCGGTGTTCTTGATCCAAAAGAACTGTTGGCGCTCATCATCTACCGAAACCATAAATAATGTCAGAAGAAGAAGATACGAACAACCTTGCCATCCAAATAGCCAACCTCCTTAAAAATGGAGTTCAAACCCAGAACCCGAAACCAAATCCCTCCGATAGCCTAAAGATCAGCCTCAAGCTCACAAGCCAAAACTATCCCCTATGGGCTCGGATGATACGAGTCGCCATAGGGGGGAAATCGAAAGCCTTTTTACACCACCTCACCAAAGACCCACCGCAGCCCATTGATGAACAGTGGGAGCAAGATGATCTGATTGTTTTTTCATGGTTGATCCAGAACATCGAACCAGCCCTTGCCAGTAACCTAACGGAGTTTCCGACAGCGAAAACGCTATAGGAAGCTCTCACGGTTACTTATAGCAGTGGCAAAGACAAACTTCAGACTTTCGATCTCCACGTCAAGGCGAATGAGTTCAAACAAAATGGCCTACCTTTAGAGGAATTTTGGATCACTATGCAGGGGATCTGGGGAGAAATCGAGTGGCGGGATCCAAACCCAATGAAGTGCTCTTCCGACATCACAACTTACAACAGGATCAGGTCAGAAAATAAACTTTTCCAATTTCTCAATGCTCTCGATCGGAAGTATGATACCCTAAAAAGGGAGATACTGAGATGGGATCCATTACCGACTGCCAAAGCAGCATATTCTGCTGTTCGCAAAGAAACAGCACATCAAGGGATCTTCGGGAACATACAACATGGGCTCGCATCGGGTCTGAACTCAACCGCAGACTCCGATGGGCTAGGGCTCATATCGAGAGGACGTCGGTCAGACCAGAAACCAAATGCATCATCCCGACCCGATAAGAGCAAGTTGAAGTGCGAACACTGCGGCATGGCCAAACATACGAAAGAGCAGTGTTTCAAACTTATGGGATACCAGGAGTGGTGGGCCGACGGACACAAGAAAGGTAAGGAGGGCAAGGCTGCTGCCACCGTGGGCAATCCGGGGACCACCAGCAGCGGCGGTAATAACCCCGATCTCCCAAGAACCACCGAACACCCGACCCAAGCCGGAATCTCCGAAAACCCCAATATCGGGCACCACGGAAATGGTTACTGCTTTGCGGTGACTAAAGAAGAAGACAAAAGGGGGCATCACAGGTATAGGGTTTGAGAATTACACCTTAAACCCTTCATTCTCTCAAATATTTCAGTCACCACCCTACACTTCTAATGTGACTAATATGGACCTTCAATTTATCAAACCTAAAGCTATTAAGTTTTTTAACAAAACTCAAGTTTCCAAAAGTACAGAAACACCCTTCATACTTTAAATTTAAATAAAAATGAGTCAAATGTTTGTTGTGATGTTGGGGAAGTCAACATAGCTACAAAAAACCAAAACACCCAAAATATGTGGATATTTGACTGTGGTGCTACCGACACAATGACATTTGAAAAATCTGACATGTGCTCACTGTCAAAACCACAAAAAAAAGGATTCGTACTGCAAATGGGGAGGTTCTCCAAGTAGAAGCAGGGGGAACCATTCAAATTTATCAAACATGAAATTATCAAATTGTTTATATGTTCCTACCTTATCTCATAAATTGCTATCAATTAGTCATGTCACGAAAGAACTAATTGTGTGGTTCTAATGCATCCGACCTTCTGTATTCTACAGGACATCAGGACTGGAAAGATCATTGGGCGTGATACTGAGAGACAAGGACTATACTATGTGGATGAAGTGACCCAACAAGGTTCCGTAATGCTAGCTCATGGATCTACCGATAGGAAGGCTTGGTTATGGCACCAAGAATGGGACACCCATCTAGTGGTTATTTACATCGTTTACTTCCTGACTTATTTCCGACAAATAAAATCTTGAATTATGAGATATGTTTTTTGGCTAAGAGCCATATACACACTTTCAAATCAAATGACACTAAGGTTGATTCTCCTTTTTTATTAATTCATTCGGATGTGTGGGGACCAACAAAGGTTGAAGGGGGGCAAAATTTTTGTTATTTTGTAACATTTATAGATGACTGCACCTGCATGACTTGGATTTTTTCTTAAAAACTAAATCTGAAGTTTTTACAAAGTTTACAAGTTTTTGTGCCATGGTTAAAACCCAATACAAAAGCGATATACAAAATCCTTAGGTCCGATAACGGAGGAGAATTTATAAATACTTCCATGAAACAATTTTGCCAAGAAAAAGGGATAATTCATCAAACCTCTTGCGCTCATACCCCAGAACAAAACGGGGTATCTGAATGGAAAAATCGATTCCTTTTAGAAATAACTCGTGCCCTCATGCTTGAATCCTAAGTTCCGAAGTGTTTTTGGACTGAAGCACTTGTCACACAACCTATCTCGTGAACCGTCTTCCAATAAGAACTCTTGACTTCAAAACTCCCCTTTAAGTTCAGTCTAAATTTCACAAACCACCGTCTACCCTTACTCTTGAACCTAGTGTCTTTGGTTGTTCTGTATTTGTTCACATTCCAAAAACAGAACGCTCCAAACTTGACGCATGTGCTAAGAAGTGTGTGTTTGTCGGGTATGGTGTCAACCAACAAGGGTATTGATGTTACAATCCAAACAAACGCCAAATGTACACCACAATGAACTGTGACTTCCTTGAAACGAATATTTCTATAATACCAAACTCAATGGTCAGGGGGAAAAAGAAAATGATGACACATTGAGTTGGATAAAGTGGTTACCATCCATCGGTGATAGTACTCAAGGAGCTCCAACCACGTCACAATCCACTAGCCCCGATGCCACTAGTCCTGAAACCAGTACCACGAACGATGATCATCCCAACCTGACCGCAGAGGTAAGTAATTTTGAACATGATTCTCCTATTAATCTTGATTCACCTACTAATGATCAGACTCATGAGCATGTTAACCCTGATTCTGAAAATCATGAGTATGTTGAAAATCTCGATCCACCAACAGAACATGAGTCATCACAGGTTGAACAAGATAGATACACCCTACCCCAAGATCCAATAGATGAATTCCTCCAAAAAGATACTCTCCAGAAAAGAAAGCTCGGAGTTCTCAATATCCAACAGCAAACATAGCAGCCGGAAACTTATCTCCAGAAGCCCAGGCGTTTGCTACAACTCTATGTTCTGAAGAAATCCCAACTACAGTTAAACAAGCACTAGAATCTAAGAACTAGAGAAAAGCAATGAAAATTGAAATGGATGCACTAAATAAAAACGACACATGGGAAAAATGTATCCTTCCTCCTGAAAAAACAGTAGGATGTCGTTGGGTCTTCAGTATAAAATATAAGCTAGATGGAACCATTGAGAGATACAAAGCCAGGCTCGTTACAAAAGGTTACACCCAAACATACGGAATTGACTATTCTGAGACGTTCTCTCCTGTAGCCAAAATCGACACAATCAGAGTTCTATTTTCTATAGCTGCAAATGAAGATTGGCCTCTTCTTCAATTTGATGTAACAAATGCCTTCTTGCATGGGGAACTTAAAGAAGAAGTCTATATGGAAACCCCTCCGGGATTCATGGAAAAGTCCAACCCTAAAGAAGTGTGTCGATTGAAGAAATCGTTATACGGGTTAAAACAATCTCCTCGGGCTTGGTTTGGCAGGTTCACTTTAGCCATGAATAAATACGGTTACAAAGAGAGTAACTCTGACCATACTCTTTTTCTTAAACATAGAAATAGGCTTATAACATGTTTAATTATTTATGTTGATGCTATGATAATCACAGGTAATGATGAGGAAGAGATGACAAGACTAAAAGCAAACTTATTTAAAGAGTTCGAAATGAAGGATCTGGGAAGGCTCAAATACTTCCTTGGAGTTGAAGTCCTAAGATCAAGACAAGGGATCCTTATCTATCAAAAGAAATATGTCCTTGATCTACTGGCAGAAACATGAATGATTAATTGCAAACCCGTTGACACTCCTATGATAGTGAACCAAAAACTCTATATGGAGGAAGACGCAACGTTGGCCGACAAGGAAAGATATCAACAGATAGTAGGGAAACTAATCTATCTCTCACATACCCGACCCAACATTGCCTATGCAGTGGGAGTTGTAAGTCAATTCATGCATCAACCTCAAGAAACCCATATGGAGGCAGTACGGAGAATTATCAGATATCTAAAAGGGACACCGGGTCATGGAGTTCTGTTCAAGAAACATGGACACCTAGAAACCCAAATATATACTGATGCAGATTGGGCTGGAGATAAAGGAAATCGGAGATCTACATCCTGTTACTTTACCCTCGTTAGTGGGAATCTGGTCACTTGGAGAAGTAAGAAACAAAAGGTGGTGGCACTTTCAAGCGCAGAAGCAGAATTTCGAGGAATAGCACGAGGCCTAGCAGAGATACTATGGATACAGAAACTCTTAACAGAAATTGGGTATCCCCCAACTCAACCTAGCAAAATTATGTGTGATAACGAGGCAGCAATTCAAATTTCGGAGAACCCGGTTCAACATGATCGCACCAAACATATTGAGGTAGACCGACACTTCATCAAAGAAAAACTAGAATCAGGAGTCATAGAACTCCCATTTGTCCGCTCAGAAGACCAACTTGTAGATATATTAACAAAGGCCGTCAATGGAAAAATCTTTAATCACTGTCTTGGCAAGTTAAGCATTGGAAATCCCACTACTCAACTTGAGGGGGAATGTTGAAATATTTGATTAGAAATCACAGGATCAGTTTCCATCATCTTCCAAAATAGATTATTGACATTGTCATAACCAACCAGCACCTTTCAAGCTTGATTCACTGGTTCCAGCTATTGCCAGCCATTATTCTCGAGGCTAATTGATTGTTTTTCCTTTATTAGATATCTTGTATAGGCTATTTATACCCACATACGTATACTTGTAAAGACACATAGTAATACAAACAATTATTCAGTACCTTCTCTTCTGATTATCATTAACAACATTTATTAGGATAAAACTCATAGATACAAGCTAATATATATCCATGAAAACCATAGAAAAGGTAATACACTAGTCATGAAAAATTAGTCTTTATTGTGTGAAGGTATCATATGTAATTCGTAACCAACTAGTTGTAGAGATGAAGAAATGCAACATAAACGAAGCTTCCGTGAAGCTGAAGGATTTGAGTTGTGCGAGAAGATAAAGAGGTGTGTTTGAGAGATGACAAAATTCTAAGCTGGAAGCTGGAAGCTATAACCCCTTGAACTTTTCAAACTTGAGCATTCCAGCCCTTTCAGAGTTTCGATTAGGAAACAACTCATAGATGCCGAAAATAAAAACAAATATTGTTGGAGCATATATTGTCATATATAGTGTGTCCGTCGCTTGACGAATAGTCTAGGCTTAATGTTATACACCTTGTAAACACATGAAACTGGGTCATTCGCAGGAGCATATGCGAATGAGACTCAGTCATAAGACTGAGCCATGCTAATGGACCAGTCGTGCGACTGAGAGATGCGATTGGGGCATTCGTACGATTGAACCATACGCATGGTCCAGTCGTACGATTGAACCATACGCATGGTCCAATCGCACGAATAGGCCCAGTCGCATCTAATATGGGCCGAAGCCTATATATACCAGTTTCATTGTGTAGAAACCTAAGGGTTTTTTATAGTGTTCCCGGCGCCTAGGTGCTGCCGGATGAGAGGGGAGATCATGCTCGATCTCCCCTTACCAAGAGTCTTGATTCTTATGTTGTAACGAGCTTGTAATCGTTAGGTTTTATCAATTAAATCATTCGATTATTGTTCATACTATTATTCATCTTTTGGTTTATCACCTTCCGTCAAGAACACGCTCGGATGTTTACCGATCCAGTGACTTCATAATTGGTATTAGAGCCGGTTACTGTTAGAATGATCTAACAATCATTCTAACAACCCGAGCTCTTGATTTCTGGATCATATTTCAGGTTCTTTGACATTAAACACACTTCGTGTTCTTCGTGTTCTTCGTGTTTTGCTCAGATCTCGTGGCGTGTGTTGTTTCTATGTTAAAATCGAAGTCGAAACCACGTTCTGATCACCCTTGCGAATCTGTTGATGTCTATTTTGGTTCGAATCATGTGAAATTCGTCGGATTAGGGTTTTTGGCAGCCTTGGCGGCTGCAGATCTGAAAATCTGCGTGCAGACCCGTTCATGCGACTGGACCATGCGAATGGACCAGTCGTGCGACTGGACCATGCTAATGGACCATTCGTACGACTGGACCATATGAATGGACCAATCGTACGACTGGACCATGCGAATGGACTAGTCGTGCGACTGGACCATGCGACTGGACCAGTTTTATATGAGTCGTGCGACTGGACCAGTCTTATGTCCAGTCTTATGTTCAGTCGTACAAAGATATCATTCGTATAATTCATTCACACGACTGTGATCAGTATACTCCATGTCATACGAATGAAAGATGTTCCGGACCAAAAAAAAAGTCTGGAACAGCTTCTTGCATGAATTTTTCCCTAAACCATTTTTATCAGTCGGGAAGCCTTCTGAAAAAGTTTGATAAAATAAAATTTTTTTAGGAAAATTATCGGGTCATGTATAGTTCGTCTTCGGGTCAATAGTGAAGATTTTCCTAGAGAGTCTATGCAAGAGTTGAGGATGAGCAAAGGACATTCACCCTGAGGTTCTTATGTCAAACAAGTTCGATGGATACCCCATTATTCGTTGGACTTCCAGAATAGGTGAATGTTGATAGAACACGAAAGAGAGAAGAGAAGATGTCAGCAGTCGGTGCTTTATTTTGGGGTAGTCAGAGCATCTGACTATTTATGGGCTAACCAAGTACTATTTATTTCCGCATAGAGAAGATTCGGCTTAGTGGAGGGAATCCGTGATTATCTTAGTTGAGACGCAATCAGAAAGATGATGATGTGAGCAGATTTCTGATGATGAATCTACGTGCATGCTGATTTGTTTGATATTGTCAGCTGTGGATTGGAACCTTCAACCTTTTGCCCAATACACCGTATGAAGATGCCAGGAGAGCACAATATTTATATATTGGGATATGCTGAATGTGGGGGGGAATTTCTGCAGGTGTTAATGTTAATCAGGTTAGCCTGTGTGAAGATTGAAGCAATGGAAAACTGTTGATGTCATTATCTGGAAAAATCAGTCATATGAGGAATCTTGCTGCTATGATGGTGTTCTACAAAGTAAACGAAAGCTATTGTGCCTAAATTCATTTTCAGGGATATTGTAGTAACCTGACGGATCGACAACGTTGGCTAATATGGTTATTCGTTTGATTCTATTGGAAACCAGAGCAAAGATTGACTGAAGATTATAAGAGGTGTTATCTACTATTCGCAAGCAACGTCCAAGGGGGAATTTGTTGGAGCATATATTGTCATATATAGTGTGTCCGTCGCTTGACGAATAGTCTAGGCTTAATGTTATACACCTTGTAAACACATGAAACTGGGTCATTCGCAGGAGCATATGCGAATGAGACTCAGTCGTATGACTGAGCCATGCTAATGGACCAGTCGTGCGACTGAGAGATGCGATTGGGGCATTCGTACGATTGAACCATACGCATGGTCCAGTCGTACGATTGAACCATACGCATGGTCCAATCGCACGAATGGGCCCAGTCGCATCTAATATGGGCCGAAGCCTATATATACCAGTTTTATTGTGTAGAAACCTAAGGGTTTTTGATAGTGTTCCCGGCGCCTAGGTGCTGCCAGATGAGAGGGGAGATCATGCTCGATCTCCCCTTGCCAAGAGTCTTGATTCTTATGTTGTAACGAGCTTGTAATCGTTAGGTTTTATCAATGAAATCATTCGATTATTGTTCGTACTATTATTCGTCTTTTGGTTTATCACCTTCCGTCAAGAACACGCTCGGATGTTTACCGATCCAGTGACTTCACAAATATAATTATGAAATAAATTTACTAGATATAGCTATGAATTTCTTAAGTGAAGTCAACCACATCATCTTACAAGATGATAGGTAAGATTTTAGTGGGTTTAAATCTTTTAAGGGATGTCTGTAATGGAAATTAGAGATAGTGAATCAAGGTTTTTATATTTCATTGCATCGAAAACCGATTTTTTATAAGTACCATGAAATCAAAACAGTGACATCAAAGTCACTTTTGCAAAACTTAAGAAACTTTAATCGGTTGTTTTAAGAAACAAGTTGAAAGTTTTGATATTTACAAGTAAAGATTGAAAGTTTTTTGAAACTGCAATTTGTATTTTCATTACCAATATTCCGGATTGATATCTATTGGGAAACGATGTATCCTCGCATTTTCTATGATTATTTTGTTCGGTGCAAACTAAGCTTCTAACCCCGATCATAATGGTTGATTATGTAAAATCAACAATATGATGCTTTAGGATTAAGGGTCGGATGAGAAGCCGGAGGGAACGAGATAAGTACCCAAAAGGGTATATGAGTCAATATACACCAATAAGACATCCATAGGGTATGGGTCGGACACCCTTGGGTATAATAATTAGTCACCTAAAGGATAAAATAAAGTGAAAATTTTGACATTTAAACTTGTCTTATAAAATTATATGCAACAGAAGCTTATAAGTTACATGTTGTTTTAGGTCTTTAAAAGCTGAATCTCACCAAGATTCATATGCAGTATATGAAACATAAAACAACCATAGGGTATTTAGAAACAACCTTTATAGAATCGTTGCTACTAGCGTATGAAGATGAAAGAATCCAAATATGATCTCGAATCGAAGTCTAACAAATCTTGCTTGATCTCAAATGTTATGGAAGACCTTAACCTTTTTTAATCTTGGAATTCTTATACTCCTTTTTGAATAACTCTAATAGTGCACTTATACCTTTAACCAAATTAAACTCAAAGTTGGTCTTGACAAATGGCAATAGATCGGATGCTTGGATGGTCATTTTTAAGTCAAGTCGTTACGAATATCCCTCACAAATCAAAGAGCGCAAGTTTTTCAAGGGAAGCTTCTGGTTTAAATAGTTCCCTCCACTTAAAATTATATATTTGAATGGAGGGAAGACGCTGAAAGGATACCTATAAGAACCGCATTGCAAAAAAATAAATATAATGGTAAACTCCGTCATGGTTGCACTTTGGAGAGACAAAGGAAATGGCTAATCACGTGTTAACCACTTGTTATGTGGCTACTTTGGTGTCAAAGCAAATAGCTTCATGGTGCAAACTACCATTGATTTTATCCTTTACCACGAATAACCTTCAAAAATTTACATATTACTTTCTAGTCGAGCAATAAATTCAAGAAAACGTACATGTTATTTTTCTCTTATCATGCTTGGCCATTTGGAAAACGAGGAATAAGATGTTATTCAAGATCAAGGGGTTTCTATTGTTAATATATTAGAGGAGATTAAAATTCTTGGGTTTTTATGGATCAACAATAGGGCTAACATGAAGTCGATAGGTTAGGAAAAATGGTGTGTCTTTAATTGTATTTTTTTCTTGTGATGGAGGTCCTTTCCTATTGATGAGTGTATTTCTTATATCTTTAGTTTACTTTAGCTTCTTTGCTGGTGGTTGTTTAGCTTCTTTGCTGGTGATTGTTTGAATGAAATTTTATTGCCAAAAAAGAATAGCAATTGTTGAGCATTTATCTAGCCATGGTTTACACGGTAGACCCCTATGAGGGTTTTGGAGACAATCAAGAAGCAGCAATGCTACTGTTGATGGTGGTAGCGAGCACATATCGACCATGACATGAGGACCCGAGACAACAACTTCATCATAGGAAGTTTTACTTACCTTATTTTAAACGAACTTGTCATGACAATATAAGTTTGATTTCATTTCATGATTAGCTAATTCACTTGTGGTCATGGGTTTTGTTATGCATATGTATTCAATATGATTTATTATCTTTGTATAAATGTACAAGTGTTTGTATTATTTTGCTAAAGAATGATTTGAAATGTTCTTGTAGTTAGGGTTTTGTACTTGTATTAAGCTTTTGTTTTAAATAAAATATTAGTCCTTGTTGAGTGTGTTTTCTAAATCTAATATTGTACAAAAACGATTTTAATTGAGACGACATCCTAACACGTGATCCTTTTCAGTTATGAATCATGAGGTTCATATGGCCAGATTCCTTTATTTTGTGTTAATTCTTTACTAAAAAATCAATGGTGGTTGAGATTATATTCTAGTTGTATTTTTTTCGGTCACAATTCATGAAGTCAACATACCCTAGTTTTGGCAATATCGTTGTTATGTTCTTTTTTGGTATTTTTAAATCGCAAAGTTAATGCATCATAGGGTTGTATTCTTTCGGTCAGAAATCATAAAGTCGGTATATCTTAGTGGTGTGTTCCTTTACGATAATCATTATAACAGTTATGTCAGCCTTGTCATTGTCTTTCAATTTGGATTTTAAAACAAGTTATTTCTACACAAATTATTTCAAATATGGTGAATAATTTAGGTTATGCATAATGTCATCAAATCTGAACCTGAATGTGACCACTTGTTCATTATCTTATGCAGGACCGTTTAAGGGATGGTCAATACAATAGTTTTCACAAAAATAAGAGACTTTGAACACTTAACAGATCAAATAGAGAACCGGGTTTGAGTAGATGATACTAAGAACACAAGTAAACAAGAGACAAAACAAGAACAAGATGAGTATGGTTTTTAGTAATGTTTTATATTACTCTCAAGTTCTATTACAAGTGTTACAAAGCATGAAAAGAAATACAAGAACCTGAGATACTTTATACTACATCCTACAGCCGGCTATACTTTGAAAGCTAGCTGAAAACACTAATCTAGACAACAAGACCAATGTGCAGTCAAAAAACAGATTGCCTTTGACTTATGACTATAACATGCCATAGCTCACATCCTAATATATTACAAAAAGGATAAAAAGTACAAAGTATAATGTTACAAACTCAAGACCATAATCTACAGTTCACTAAAGCATGGGCCTTTTCACTAACTTGTATAAATTGGTGAGTCTTCAAAGTGGCAGCGAAAAATTGGTCAGCTTTATGCAAAAGTTGATAAGAGAAATCATGTCTTCTCTATCTTTGGAAGAAATCAGTCTCCAGTCTTTGGCTTCGGAAGACTTTGTCCTTGAAGCTTCGAAAGACTTTATCTTTGGCTTCGGAAGATTTGGTCTTTGGCTTCAGAAGATTTTACACTTAGAATATTTCTTATGAAGAGTGCAAAAGTTCTAAAGTAACTTCTACTATGTACATCATGCATGCATGCTGGAAGCTCTTTGATTGCTTTGGTTGCATCAGCCTTTCAAGTATAACCTTACAAACTCCCTATAGGCTGATGCTACTAAAACAAAGAAGAATACTTAGATATTGAAAGTCCTCATAAGGATCAAGACCATTCCTTTCTTCATTAACTGGTTAGGATCCCTCAAAATCTCATAGTATTTTCTCATGTCGTGGAGATCATGCAGAGGAAGAATGTCTTGAGAGAAATAGACATCTTGACCTCTTTGATCTATGATGACATACCATCTGTCTAGATTTGTAGGAAATATCCAGGACAGGATGGGTCTTCCAGCTGTAAGTGGCCCTACTTATGCAGGAGTTGGTTGAGCAGCCTCCTTTTAAGCCACCTCATGATGCTCTGACTCATCCTGAGGTGCGGAGGTGGATGCCTTGGACGACTTCTTTTTCTTAGTGTCCTTTTTCATTGTCATCCTTTCCTCCTCTTTGAAAACTTTAACTGAGAAGACTGGCATTCAGCACCAGATTGTTCTGTGTGTCTTCTTAGTCGGGTCCTCTTCTGTAAGGCCCCGATCCCGGGCACCTCACAGTTGGTCGTCATTACCCATAAAACATACATTTAATATAACTTAATAAAAACCATGCAGCGGAAACTTTGAATTTACTATAAATGCTTTTGCAAAGTAATACAACACTCATTAAAATATCGTTTGTTTGCATTACAATACAAAAACATTAACAAAAGAATGCCATCCCAAAAGAGCTGAGTAGCCGCCTCGTGCCATCCTCAGCAACACTACCTGCCAACTGGAAAATACATAAAAGTCAGCGTTGCTGAGTGAGTTCTAGTTTTGTAATAAAACATACTTTTACTTATTTAAAAGTATCCTTTCGTGCGTGCGTTCATACATCATACGTACACAGAGATAATATTCGTTATTATCTTCATCATTCGTTATTCATCGTTATCTTTAACTTCTCGTGTGGATTCTGTCAGGCTTTACCCACTTCATAGCACTTGGCTATGATTACTGTGGTCGAATGACAAGAATCCCGTTCATACTTACTTGCACGCATTGAAAGGTGAATTGTACCAATACCATATGCTACACCCCGATCGTTATTAGCTACCGGGCCGTAGTCAACATATGACGGAAAATCGTATGCCACGGTACTAGAGGTAAGCGGTAGAGGTACCATGACCATGGTCAATCACAAAGAAGGACCAATCGCGTTATTCAATGCTTGCAAGACATAATTCGTTCGTTCATTAATGCATGTATTCATCATCATTCTTCTTTTCGTTCATTCGTTAATACATGCATTCGTCATCATGTTCCTCTTTCATTATCTTTCACTTTACGATACATAATACTTCATTAGTTCATTCTCGTTATTCGTAAAGTTTCAGAAAGATAAGCATACACAATTACAAGGAACATACACACACATCATACATACTCATCATACATTCATCATCATACATTCATCATCATACATTCATCATCATACGTAGCATCATACCATACTTAACAATATTTTAATAATATTGTCAACAATAATACACTGATAATAATATCAGTAACAATAAGGGTTAACCATAATCATCATTACATGCATGAAACATCATCATTTGTTAACCCTAGTCAACCCTGGTCAAAACCTCGAACTTCGGTATTGCAGGAAATTTCTGAAAAATTCTAAGTATTCTGGGCGTTTTAGCCCTGTTGGGCGTATAAGCCCTCTGGCCGTATGAGCCCTGTTAGCCGTATGAGCACTGCTGGACTTTTCATCTTATACTTAGAATTATCTGGTCATACGACCACACTGTTGGTCGTATGAGCACTATTGGTCGTACCATCCCTAGACTTAGAAACATGTTCTGATCATACGACCACACTGTTGGTCGTATGAGCATTATTGGACTCCAACACTTAGAAAAATCACTGAGTCATACGACCACTGTTGGTCGTATGAGTCCTGTTGGACTTTTCAACACTTAGAAATATGTCCTGGTCATACGGCCACACTGTTGGTCGTATGAGTCCTATTGGGCCTTAACACTTAGAAAAATCCTGGTCATACGACCACACTGTTGGTCGTATGACCACTGGTGGACTCATCAGCCTGTAATTATTTATTCTAAGTCCCATTTTCAAACATATTAGTAACCTGTTCATGTTTCCAAGTCCCAAACATCAAAATGCCTAGTTCTAAACATACACACATGATTCTAGGCATGAATCTAACATAAACATAAACATACATACATTCATTTCATACGGGTATCAACCCAAATTTTATAAAAACATACATACGTGCATTTCCAGCCCCAAAACGTTTAAAAACCAGTAAAAAAAGGGGTCTAGAACTCACTTTAATTTGCCTTCGGGTTTTAGATGTCCTTTCCTTGAACGTCTCAGTCGTTTATACACCTAAAACACACACACAGTGCAACCCGAACACACTAGTTACATTTATAAGCTCATAAATGGTTCTAGAATCGTCCTAAACATCATAATTCGAGATTTCTTACCCAACAAACTTCGAATTTCTCAGGTTCTTCTTCAAAAATCCCGATGGTTTTCTGCTCCTGCTGCTTTCTCTCTCTAAAATATCAAATGAATGAATACTCAGGCAACGTGGGAGGCCATACCACCTTTTCTATCAAATTAATAAGGAGTTTGCCCATTTGGCACTTTTGGCCCTTCCACAAAAGCAGACTTTTTATTTCCTTCTCCTTTCTTTCTATTTCATTCTTTTAATTTCTTTAATAAGAAATTACGGGTGTTACAAGTCCACCCCCCTTATATAGGTTTCGTCCCCGAAACCTGTTATTCCTCAAACAGATGTGGTAGTGTTGTCTCATCTCTTCTTCAGTCTCCCACGTAGACTCGGATCCCTTCCTGTGCTTCCACTGTACACGCACAAGAGGAACCACTTTATTCCTTAACCTCTTTTCTTTACGATCAATGATTGCCACTGGTTGCTCCACGTAGTTGAGCCTCTCATCCACCTCAATATCCTCCAGTGGTACAACCATGTCTTCATCAGCTAAGCACTTTCTTAAATGAGATACATGGAATGTGGGATGAATTCCACTTAACTCATCTGGCAGCTCAAGTCGATAGGCCACCTCTCCTACTCGTGCGACAATTCGGAAAGGTCCTATGTATCTCGGGCTTAGCTTCCCTCGTTTCCTGAATCTAATGATTCCTTTCCAGGGCGAGACCTTCAACATTACTCGGTCACCAACCTTGAACTCTATCGGTCTTCGCCTCTTGTCAGCATACGACTTTTGTCTATCTTTCGCCGCCTTCATGAAGGCTTTGATCTTTTCTAATTTCTCAGTCGTTGCTTCAATCACCTCAACACCTCCCAGTTCCTTCTGCCCAATGTCTCCCCAACATACGGGCGTCCTACATCTCCTACCGTATAGCATCTCGTATGGTGGCATGCCAATACTGGCATGATAGCTATTGTTGTACGAGAATTCTGCTAACGGCAGGTGGTCGTCCCAACTTCCCCAAAATCGATCACGCACGCCCGAAGCATGTCCTCGAGTGTTTGGATCGTCCTCTCAGACTGACCGTCTGTCTGAGGGTGATATGCTGTACTAATGTGTAGCCTCGTCCCCATTGCATCGTGAAATCTCTTCCAAAACTTGGAGGTAAACCGGGTGTCACGATCGGACACAATAGACACCGGTACACCGTGACGAGCTACAATTTCCTTGATAAACAGATCCGCCAATCTTTCAGATGAGTACGTCTCGCGGATCGGTAGGAAGTGGGCACTCTTTGTCAAACGGTCCACTATCACCCATATGGCATCATACCCTTTAGGGGTACGTGGTAATTTCGTGATGAAATCCATGGTGATGTGTTCCCACTTCCACTCGGGTATATCCAACGGTTGGATCTTTCCGTAGGGTTTCTGGTGTTCCGCCTTTACTTGTAAACAAGTCAGGCACTTACTCACGTACTCCACTACGTCACGTTTCATACCCGGCCACCAGTAATCCTTCTTCATATCGTGGTACATTTTGGTAGCACCGGGGTGAATGGAGTATCGGGTCTTATGGGCCTCATCCATGATTCTTCCACGTAGATCCCCGTATCGAGGAATCCACATTCGCCCAAATCGGGTCTTAACACCAAGAGTGTTCTCACCCAATTCCGTAACTAGGCCTCTCATCCTTTCGGAGTTAAGACGATCTTCTTTCAAAGCCTCGTCTTGAAACTCCTTAACCTGTGTCATTACATCGGGGGTCATGATCAGCTGATAAGCCTTCACCCGAATCGGTTCAGGTCGTTCTTTTCGACTAAGGGCATCAGCCACCACATTGGCTTTGCCCGGGTGGTAACGGATCTCACAATCATAATCTTTTATCAGTTCCAACCACCGCCTCTGCCTCATGTTTAGATCCTTCTGCTCGAAGAAGTACTTCAAGCTTTTGTGGTAAGTGAAGATTGTGCACTTCGTCCCGTATAGATAGTGCCGCCAAATCTTCAACGCAAAAACCACCGCGGCTAATTCTAGATCGTGTGTGGGATAGTTGACTTCGTGGGTCTTCAGCTGTCGAGATGCGTAGGCTATCACCTTTCCACGTTGCATCAACACACAACCTAGCCCAGAATGAGATGCATCCGAATAGACCACTAAGTCTTCATTTCCCTCGGGCAATGTCAAGACAGGAGCTTGTGTCAGTCTCGTCTTCAATTCCTCAAAAGCGTCCTCCTGTTCTCGACCCCACACGAACTTTACATCCTTGCGAGTCAATTTTGTCAAGGGTAAGGCTATCTTGGAGAAGTCTTGAATAAATCTTCTATAGTAGCCCGCCAGCCCCAAGAAGCTGCGAATCTCGGTTGGCGTCTTTGGTGATTTCCATTGCATCACAGCCTCAACCTTTGCCGGGTCCACCATTATTCCTTCTGCATTCACTACGTGACCAGAAATTGCACCTCGCGTAACCAAAAGGCGCACTTGGAGAACTTGGCGTACAATTTCTCCCTTCTCAACGTTTCCAGTACTTCCCGAATGTGACCGGCATGCTCTTCTTCGCTTCTCGAATAAATCAGGATATCATCGATGAACACAATCACTGATTTATCTAACATTGGCCGACACACTCGGTTCATCAAATCCATAAAAGCAGCCGGCGCATTAGTCAACCCAAAAGACATGACAAGAAACTCGTAGTGACCATAGCGCGTACGAAAGGTTGTTTTAGGGATATCCTGCTCCTTTACTTTCAATTGATGGTAGCCAGATCGAATATCTATCCTCGAGAACCAACTGGCACCCTGGAGCTGATCGAACAAGTCATCGATTCTCGGTAACGGATACCGATTCTTTATTGTCAACTTGTTCAATTCACGGTAGTCGATACACATTCTCATGCTACCGTCCTTCTTTTTCACAAATAAGACCGGGGCACCCCAAGGAGAGATACTCGGCCTAATGAAGCCCTTGTCAAGCAACTCCTGCAGTTGCTCCATTAACTCCTTCATCTCCGTAGGAGCTAATCGATACGGTGCCTTGGCGACAGGTTGGGCACCGGGTATTAAGTCAATTTGAAATTCAATTTCGCGGTCAGGTGGCAATCCCGATAAGTCCTCCGGGAACACATCTGGAAACTCGCACACAACCGGAACGTCGGATAGTTGTGGTGTTGGTGTTTCCACATCCTTCACGTAACATAGGTAGGCGTTGCACCCACGCCTCATGCACTTCCCCGCCACCGCCATCGAAATCACCTTCGGAATCATCGTTACCCGATCACCGTATATTGTCACCAGACTCCCGTCAGATGCCGTCAATCTAATCATCTTTTTCCGACATACGATATTCGCTTCATAGGTTGCCAACCAATCCATCCCTAGTACTACATCAAATCCACCTAGGGGCATCACATGTAATCTAGCAGCAAACCTATGACCTTCTAATTCTATGGTACAGTTCTCTATCATATCAGTAACTCTAGTGGACTTACCAATAGCAGTTTCTACATAAAAAAGCTCACTAATGCATTTACTACTAACAGGCAATTTAGCACAGAAAGTAGCAGAGATGAAACTCGTACTAGCACCAGAATCAAATAACACAGAAGCAAGAGTTTGATTTACTAGAAACGTACCTGACACCACATCGGGGTCCGTCCTAGCCTCTTCCTGCGTCATAGTGAAAGCCCTGGCACTTGCTCTCGGACCTTCACTTCCCGTCTTCTTTACCCCTGAAGCCTCCGCCCTCGGCTTCTTACAGTCCCTACTCATATGGCCACTTTCTCCGCAGTTAAAGCACTTGCCCATCCGGCAGTCTTTTGATATGTGCCCTGTCTTCCCGCACTTAAAGCAGAGGTTGGATCCCCATTTGCACTCCCCTGAGTGCTCCCTTCCACACTTACCACACTTTCTCACCCCAGCTCCAGACATGACCACTCGGCGGTCATCCACCCTTGCCTTCTTGTTGTTCGTCGAAGTATCACCCCGACCAAATCTCTTCCCCTGCCAGTTCTTCTCTCCACTTCCTTTCTTGCTTCCCTCAGCCTTTACCAAAGCAGCCCGTTCATCGAATAACCTTCCAGCCAAATCCACTGCCGACCTGAAAGTGCTTGGTCGGGCAGAAATCAAGTGCCAACGAATTTCAGCTGGCAGCCCCTGGATATACCGGTTGATCTTTCGAGACACCGGCGTCACCTGCTCCGGCACCAACAGCGCCAATTCGTTAAACTTGGTGGTATATTGTTGGTGGGTCATTGTCCCTGCCTCTAACTGCAGGAACTCTCTCTCAGTTCTATCCATTTCCCGACGAGGACTGAATTCCTCGATCACCAGCCTTTTTAACTCAGCCCACTTCATCTTCCCTGTAGCCCTACTACCCTCGGCTTGGACTATATTTTTCCACCAGCATAAAGCCGACCCTGTGAAAGAGTGGGTAGCAAACTTCACCTTCTTGTCCTCCTGGCAATCGCTAATATCGAGGACAGCTTCCATTTCCATCACCCATTGGTGAGCATCAGTAGCAGTACCAGAACCATCAAAAGTTGGGGGCTTGCACCTCATGAATGCCCCATAGTTACAACCCCGGGCTGTCTCCCGTAACTGCTCTTCTTCCTCTTCCTCTTCATCATCGGATAGTACTGTTTCTGCTTCCGTCTGTTGCTGTCTTCCTGTGGACCGATTCCTCCCCCGTCTATCATCTTCACGTACTGCCTTTATCACTTCGGTCACTACAGACGGTAAAATCGTCTGCATGACTTAGTGCACCTCCTCGATCACTGTCTCTTTCACCGAGGCTCTCACATCATCACTCTCATCCACTCCCCCCGAGGGAGTAGTATTAGGTTCTTCGGGAACCTTCTTCTCTTGTCTAGGCCTTCCTCTTGTGGCTCGTGGTTCCGCACCACTTCCGCCACTGCCACCACCAATTGGGGCTTTAGATGATCTACCACCGACCATCTTCTATCACACTGAAATATTTAAACACCAACACGGTCATTCCAGGAAATGGCTCAGTTTATGTCAAGTATAATAAGTCCCTAATTACAGTGGCCAGTTGTGATTAGCCACTTACTCTACTCTTCACACCCCGAGCATTACCTGTCCTGACTACATTAGTATCTAAGTCTAGCAGTACACATAAACACATAACATGCGCACGTAACACTGGTTAACTTTCAAGAAAATACCTGATGGCACGCAACTACTCAGATGGCATTCCCTTCCTTTCTGTCCCAATTTCAGTTTAAGTTTAGGTTTATTTTAAAAATTTACCCATTTCACTTAAACTTTGGCTCTGATACCAACTTGTAAGGCCCCGATCCCGGGCACCTCATAGTTGGTCGTCATTACCCATAAAACATACATTTAATATAACTTAATAAAAACCATGCAGCGGAAACTTTGAATTTACTATAAATGCTTTTGCAAAGTAATACAACACTCATTACAAAATATCGTTTGTTTGCATTACAATACAAAAACATTAACAAAAGAATGCCATCCCAAAAGAGCTGAGTAGCCGCCTCGTGCCATCCTCAGCAACACTACCTGCCAACTGGAAAATACATAAAAGTCAGCGTTGCTGAGTGAGTTCTAGTTTTGTAATAAAACATACTTTTACTTATTTAAAAGTATCCTTTCGTGCGTGCGTTCATACATCATACGTACACAGAGATAATATTCGTTATTATCTTCATCATTCGTTATTCATCGTTATCTTTAACTTCTCGTGTGGATTCTGTCAGGCTTTACCCACTTCATAGCACTTGGCTATGATTACTGTGGTCGAATGACAAGAATCCCGTTCATACTTACTTGCACGCATTGAAAGGTGAATTGTACCAATACCATATGCTACACCCCGATCGTTATTAGCTACCGGGCCGTAGTCAACATATGATGGAAAATCGTATGCCACGGTACTAGAGGTAAGCGATAGAGGTACCATGACCATGGTCAATCACAAAGAAGGACCAATCGCGTTATTCAATGCTTGCAAGACATAATTCGTTCGTTCATTAATGCATGTATTCATCATCATTCTTCTTTTCGTTCATTCGTTAATACATGCATTCGTCATCATGTTCCTCTTTCATTATCTTTCACTTTACGATACATAATACTTCATTAGTTCATTCTCGTTATTCGTAAAGTTTCAGAAAGATAAGCATACACAATTACAAGGAACATACACACACATCATACATACTCATCATACATTCATCATCATACATTCATCATCATACATTCATCATCATACGTAGCATCATACCATACTTAACAATATTTTAATAATATTGTCAACAATAATACACTGATAATAATATCAGTAACAATAAGGGTTAACCATAATCATCATTACATGCATGAAACATCATCATTTGTTAACCCTAGTCAACCCTGGTCAAAACCTCGAACTTCGGTATTGCAGGAAATTTCTGAAAAATTCTAAGTATTCTGGGCGTTTTAGCCCTGTTGGGCGTATAAGCCCTCTGGCCGTATGAGCCCTGTTAGCCGTATGAGCACTGCTGGACTTTTCATCTTATACTTAGAATTATCTGGTCATACGACCACACTGTTGGTCGTATGAGCACTATTGGTCGTACCATCCCTAGACTTAGAAACATGTTCTGATCATACGACCACACTGTTGGTCGTATGAGCATTATTGGACTCCAACACTTAGAAAAATCACTGAGTCATACGACCACTGTTGGTCGTATGAGTCCTGTTGGACTTTTCAACACTTAGAAATATGTCCTGGTCATACGGCCACACTGTTGGTCGTATGAGTCCTATTGGGCCTTAACACTTAGAAAAATCCTGGTCATACGACCACACTGTTGGTCGTATGACCACTGGTGGACTCATCAGCCTGTAATTATTTATTCTAAGTCCCATTTTCAAACATATTAGTAACCTGTTCATGTTTCCAAGTCCCAAACATCAAAATGCCTAGTTCTAAACATACACACATGATTCTAGGCATGAATCTAACATAAACATAAACATACATACATTCATTTCATACGGGTATCAACCCAAATTTTATAAAAACATACATACGTGCATTTCCAGCCCCAAAACGTTTAAAAACCAGTAAAAAAGGGGTCTAGAACTCACCTTAATTTGCCTTCGGGTTTTAGATGTCCTTTCCTTGAACGTCTCAGTCGTTTATACACCTAAAACACACACACACAGTGCAACCCGAACACACTAGTTACATTTATAAGCTCATAAATGGTTCTAGAATCGTCCTAAACATCATAATTCGAGATTTCTTACCCAACAAACTTCGAGTTTCTCAGGTTCTTCTTCAAAAATCCCGATGGTTTTCTGCTCCTGCTGCTTTCTCTCTCTAAAATATCAAATGAATGAATACTCAGGCAATGTGGGAGGCCATACCACCTTTTCTATCAAATTAATAAGGAGTTTGCCCATTTGGCATTTTTGGCCCTTCCACAAAAGCAGACTTTTTATTTCCTTCTCCTTTCTTTCTATTTCACTCTTTTAATTTCTTTAATAAGAAATTACGGGTGTTACATCTTCCCTCACATGTTCAGAAGGAGAGGAATCAAGACCCTAATATGGATTAGAAGATGAAGTTTGTTATGGTTCATCTCTAAGTCCAGGTTGTGTTGTCTCTTGGGGTTTAACATTAACCTTAATTTTAGGAGGATCTTGACTTGGTGGAGAATGCAAGCCAACAAGCTCCCCCCTTTAAATCTTCTTCTTGATTACTCTAATCTGCTCATCCATAGTGGATAAAGACATTGGACCAAGCCTCCTTTCGAATAACCTATACAGCTTCAAGAAGCTCATCATGCTCTACCTATCAGCAGACTTCTTTTGGCTCTTTTTGATAATTGCTCTTTACTTTGCAGCTTCTTCCCTCATCTTTCTCTTAGCTGTTCTTTGTTCTTTTATTACTTGGTTCTCAAGCTGCTTAGATATTTGAATTCTATGTACTCTATGATAAGGGAAAAAGTGAAGATGCTTGATAGAGGCATGTGGCACTCAGATAGCTAATCATGTTTTGTCTATCTACTTCCTTGTCTATCTAAGGTTGTTTAGTCACCACAACTTTTGTTTCAGGAATTTCTTGAACTGGGGAGAGGATAGGAGCATGCTTGTAGAGCCTTTTCTGCCTCTTTTCTTCTTTAATCTTGAGGAGCAATTCTGCATCCTCTGCCTCCTTCCACTCCTTTAATAGCTCTGTGTCTGCCAGTTCATGAGTTCCTCTAAGGGAAGAGAGGAGTTCATCTATGTTGTACTTCCTGGTCCCCAAGTAGTTTAATTTGGCTACCTTAATTGAAGCTTCCATGAAGCCTGAAGACCCACTTGAACTCTCTCCCATTGGCTTCCTCTTCCTCTCTCTCTCTCTCTCCTTCTCTTCAATCTCCTCAGGTGTCAATTTCTTTTTCCTTTCGTCACTCACAGGCCTTGATGACTCAGGGTGGAGAGAGCTTTGGCCTTCATTGATTGGTTCAGTATTCAAGCTCTGGTTAGAGGGAGGTTATAAAGCACCTTCACTAGCTGGTGCCTCACTGAGGGTAAATGACGTTGAAGAAGTTCCTATTACAAGGTTCACAGGATCTATCACTGGGCCTTCGGTCAAGGTTTCCCATTTGAAGCTAATCTTAGGGTCCACCTCAACATCCAGTTGACCAATGACATTGCTAGTTAGCCTTTGACTTCTTTTTTGTCTGAGCTCTTTAACTATCTTATCTTCAAACCTCTCAATCACTTTGTCAGCTTGCCTGTTTTGACTTGGGTTGGCAAGTGACATATGGACTAGAGAAAGTCGGTCATAGTATTTCAGGGTCTAAACATTGAAGACCTCTTGTTACTCCTGAAGTCTATGCAGTATTTGAGCTCTCTTGTTAGCATCATACCTCCACCCTAGTATTTCATTCTCAGCATCATAGGCTGGGGCAGACATAGCCCTTAGAATACCCTCCTCAAACAGGCTTTGTATGAGTGAGTCCATATCAATATAGACTTGAGGAAGTTGCTGAGTATGGATAATTACAAGTGAGGTTAGTGAATCCTTAATCTCCATACTCTGAGAAGAACTCCCAGGTTCTTTGGTTGCTTGGAATTTCTCCTCCTTTTAGGCAGCATCACCTTCTTGCATAGGTGAGATGAAGGTTAAGTCTATCACATCCATAGGTTCTTGTGTTCCTGGTTGAGTCCTTCTTAAAGATCTCCCAACTAGTTTTTTCTTGAGATTAGAAATCTCAAGTTGCTGATCATAGACCCTTCTTTGTAAAGTAGTCACCTGAGATTTCATGTGACTAACCTTGAAGACTAATAGGTGCTAGTTTTAGTTAGTTTTGCACCTTTAATCTCATGTTCCCCTCATCTTTATCATAAGAATCACGGGGGGATGAGAGAATAGGACCAAAAGTCTTCTTCCTCATCACCAGCACTATGTTCTTGGTTGTTGGATTTCCCCTGCACCATGACAACTTCAGTTGAAGTGTCAAGGGGCTGGCTTGCCATGGTTGAGGTGTTAATGATGTAGTCACTTGTTGAAGTGAGAGCCTCTTCCATATGGATCTCCTGAACTTGTTCAGGGAGATCCATCTCAGTAGTAGGTGGATGATATGGGCTAGACATAGGAGAGGCAGGAGTATTCATCTCTCCTTGAGCAGGGGTAGAGAGGATAGGAGCATGCTTATAGAGCCTTTTCTGCCTCTTTTCTTCTTTAATCTTGAGGAGCAATTCTGCATCCTCTGCCTCCTTCCACTCCTTTAATAGCTCTGTGTCTGCCAGTTCATGAGTTCCTCTAAGGGAAGAGAGGAGTTCATCTATGTTGTACTTCCTGGTCCCCAAGTAGTTTAATTTGGCTGCCTTAATTGAAGCTTCCATGAAGCCTGAAGACCCACTTGAACTCTCTCCCATTGGCTTCCTCTTCCTCTCTCTCTCTCTCTCCTTCTCTTCAATCTCCTCAGGAGTCAATTTCTTTTTCCTTTCGTCACTCACAGGCCTTGATGACTCAGGGTGGAGAGAGCTTTGGCCTTCATTGATTGGTTGAGTATTCAAGCTCTGGTTAGAGGGAGGTTATAAAGCACCTTCACTAGCTGGTGCCTCACTGAGGGTAAATGACGTTGAAGCAGTTCCTATTACAAGGTTCACAGGATCTATCACTGGGCCTTGGTCAAGGTTTCCCATTTGAAGCTAATCTTAGGGTCCACCTCAACATCCAGTTGACCAATGACATTGCTAGTTAGCCTTTGTCTTCTTTTTTGTCTGAGCTCTTTAACTATCTTATCTTCAAACCTCTCAATCACTTTGTCAGCTTGCCTGTTTTAACTTGGGTTGGCAAGTGACATATGGACTAGAGAAAGTCGGTCATAGTATTTCAGGGTCTAAACATTGAAGACCTCTTGTTACTCCTGAAGTCTATGCAGTATTTGAGCTCTCTTGTTAGCATCATACCTCCACCCTAGTATTTCATTCTCAGCATCATAGGCTGGGGCAGACATAGCCCTTAGAATACCCTCCTCAAACAGGCTTTGTATGAGTGAGTCCATATCAATATAGACTTGAGGAAGTTGCTGAGTATGGATAATTACAAGTGAGGTTAGTGAATCCTTAATCTCCATACTCTGAGAAGAACTCCCAGGTTCTTTGGTTGCTTGGAATTTCTCCTCCTTTTAGGCAGCATCACCTTCTTGCATAGGTGAGATGAAGGTTAAGTCTATCACATCCATAGGTTCTTGTGTTCCTGGTTGAGTCCTTCTTAAAATCTCCCAACTAGTTTTTTCTTGAGATTAGAAATCTCAAGTTGCTGATCATAGACCCTTCTTTGTAAAGTAGTCACCTGAGATTTCATGTGACTAACCTTGAAGACTAATAGGTGCTAGTTTTAGTTAGTTTTTGCACCTTTAATCTCATGTTCCCCTCATCTTTATCATAAGAATCACGGGGGGATGAGAGAATAGGACCAAAAGTCTTCTTTCTCATCACCAGCACTATGTTCTTGGTTGTTGGATTTCCCCTGCACCATGACAACTTCAGTTGAAGTGTCAAGGGGCTGGCTTGCCATGGTTGAGGTGTTAATGATGTAGTCACTTGTTGAAGTGAGAGCCTCTTCCATATGGATCTCCTGAACTTGTTCAGGGAGATCCATCTCAGTAGTAGGTGGATGATATGGGCTAGACATAGGAGAGGCAGAGTATTCATCTCTCCTTGAGCAGGGGTAGAGAAGCGAGACTCGTGATACTCACTGAAGCCCCTGTCTTCATCATCATAAAACTCTAGGTTGGGAATGGGTTGTTTTAGATCTAGAGGCTGGGGATGGTAAATTTTCCCTAAAGGTTGTTCACTAGACTTTAGAGACTCTGAGTGAAGGCTTAAGGCTGTTTGGGTTATGAGCTCATCAGGCTGAGCATGAGGAACCTCAGCACTGTTCATTAGTAAGATGTGAGTGGTTTGCTCCTCAGGGTAAGTGGGAGCTCTAGTGTCCACTTCCTCCTGCATGGGTGGTGATATGGGGGCATGTGCAAGCTGAGTAGCTTGTACAAGGATTCGTTTGCATTTTCTTTGGTAGGTGATGGTTATTTATGTTTGTGTGGTTTGTTGAGAAGTAGAAGGTGCGGGTTCAACACTAGCTGATGTTGCTAGGTTGTCACCTTGAGCAATGACCTCTAACATTTTTGGGACAAAGGTTGTTTCTACCCTTGAGAATCCCACAGTAGACTTTCTTATAGTCTTAAAGATGTTGGGCTTCATATGTCCTAATTTTAGAACATTATATGTTTCCTTTAACTGTGGGCCCAGTTCACAGTTAAGAATGTGCTGGACATATCTAGAGAACATGTAATATTCTAAAGAGTCCAAGTTTGCAAGTAAGTTAGTATATATAAATTATGAATAGCTGAACTTGACCTCCTGAACCATCGTATAGACTATATAGGAAAGATCTTTAGGAATCTGGTCCTATCCTCCATGCTTGTTGGATCAACTATGGATGACAATATTGAGGAGGTACTTCTACTAGGAGGAGACCTTTCCTTTTCTGAAGGTTCTTACAGTGTAATCACCTTCATAGCCTATCTGTCCAAGGGAGTGGTTGATAACACACTTGGGGAAGGACAAATCAGCTTCTATATCACCCAGCCTTAGATGTGTGTTTATGGAGACTGGGGTGATGAAGATTGTCCTCCCCTGCATTATGGCAGACAGTGCCTTCTCCCCATCCATGGTGACCTCTTGGCGGGTCCTCCAAAACTCCAATAGTTGATCCTCATAGAGTGGAGGATCTATGGTAATGGATGTGAAGTAGTTGTATATAGTTAAAAAGCGGCAAACCTCTGAGAAACCAGGATCTTTCTCAGAGTTCAACAGAGCAACCTGATTATGTTGTCTGTGTAGGTGCATAGAAAAATCAGATTAGTTTCTACGATCAAGGTTGACTATTTTGAGGTAGCTTTGAGGTAAAGGAGGATAAGAACAAAGGCTGTTTATAGGTGAATTTAGGTTAGATAGTTTATAAATGTAGAAGATAGTGAAAGGGGGGGAACCGTTTGGGGGTATATATATGAAATGGATTTGAGACAAAGTAAATGTAATAGGATAAACTTTGAAATCCGAATGTCAGTCCCACCTCTGAAAAAGATGTCCAAAATGGTAGTTTTGTTGGAAGTCGAAAATATTCTAAAGGTATTTTGGCTTCGGAAGTCTTAAAACTTCCGAAGCCAATTTTGACTTAAGAAGATATTCCTGAGCTTTAAGGAAATTTGTATCGGAAGAAAAATACTTAAAAATTTTCTCTTCTGAGACATATTTGGTTTCGGAAGAGATAAAAACTTAGAAGTTTTATTCTTAAGCGAATAAATCTTTCGAGACTTAATTGCTTTCTAATGAAAATTGTTCTCCAAAAGCATATAAGTACTTAGAAACATATTTTTGCTTCGAAAGATATATCAAAATTTCTTCCAAATGTAAATTTCTTATAAGTAGTTATCTGATTTGAACACTTGGTATTCTTCCGAAGACAATGTTAATGTCTTCCGAAAGAAAATATGTTCAAAAAATTTCCAAAATTTTAAGGAATTTTATTTGAAAATTTTTCTTTCAAAGTAAACTGAGCTTATGTGATAATTTAGACAATTTAGGACACACATGTTTTAGAAATAGTCAAATCTATTCAAAGTTCATCATCCCAATAGCTGATACAAGATATTTGAATCTCTGTTCATCAAAGGCCTCTGTGAACAAATCAGCATATTGCTTATCTTTGTTAACTTTGACCAGTTTTATCAATCCATTTTCAAAATTATCTCTAATTAAATGATACCTGATGTTGATGTGTTTTATCCTTAAGTGTTGCATAGGATTCTCTATGATAAAGATAACATTGTTGTTGTCTATGTGAATTGGAGTCTCCTTAAAATTGAATCCATAGGCCAGCATCTGATTCTGAATCCAAAGCACTTGAGCACAGTAGCTAGCAGCAACAATGTATTCAACTTCAGCAGTTGATGCAGACACACAAGATTTTTTTATGCATTGCCATGAGACTATCTTTCTACCAAGGAATTGACATCCCTCAGATGTAGACTTTGCAGCCATATTGTAGCCATCATAGTCACTATCTGTATAGCCATACAAATTGAAGTCAGAATTTTTTTGATACCAAAGGCCTAATTTAGGAGCACCTTTGAGATATCTAAGAATCCTTTTGGCAGCAACAATGTATGACATCTTGGGGCTGGCTTAAAATCTTGCACATACACATGTAGCAAACATGATATCAGGCCTTCATGTTGTGAGCTACATAAGAGACCTAATCATATATTTATAACGATGTTCATCTACACACTTCTTCTCAAGATCAGGTCCAAGGGAGTGGTATATAGCTATGAGTGTTTTTGCAACCTTATATTCAGTCATGTTGAATCTTGTAAGTATGTATTATACATACTTTGATTGACTTATGAAGATGCCATTGTCAACCTACTTCACTTGAATTCTTAAAAAGAAAATGAGTTTTCTCATAGCACTCATTTCCAATCTATTCTTTATCAGCTTCTCAAAGTCTTTACAGAGCTTTGGATTAGTTGACCCAAAGATAATGTCATCTATATAAACTTGAAACAACATCAAGTCATTTTCTGCTCCTTTGATGAATAGTGTTCCATCTATAGTACCTCTCTTGTAGCCATGTTGACAGAGAAACTGAGATAGTTTCTCATACCACTTCCTTGGAGCTTGATGTAACCCATAAAGAGCTTTATTAAGCTTGCAGACATAATCAGCATGATTTGGGTTTGCAAAGCCAAGTGGTTGTTTGACATACACCTCCTCATCTATCACTCCATATAGAAATGCACACTTGACATCAAGTTGGTAAACCTTGAAATCCTTGGATGTAACAAAATCAAGAAATATCCTAACAACTTTAAGTCTTTCCACTGGAGCAAAAACATTTGTGTAGTCTAGCCCCTCTTTTTGTGTGTAGCTTTGAACAATTAGTCTAGCCTTGTTCTTGATGACAAGTCCTCTGTCATCCTTCTTATTCCTAAAAACCCATTTAGTTCCTACAGTAGTCTTCCCTTAAGAAAGAGGACATAGGTTTCAAACCTTTTGCCTTTTAATTAAAGCAGCTCCTCTTGCATTGCTTCAATCCAACTTCCATCCCTCAAAGCCTTATCAACCTTATTTGGCTCTATCTGGGATAAGAAACAAGAGTATAGACAAACATTTTTTTCATGGGTTTATCCTCTTGTTCTCACCCTTGTGTCAATATCTCTAATGATGTTTGTGGTGGGGTGTGACTTGTGGATCCTCAGTTGAGGAATCAAAGCAACTTGATTGGACGAATCTAAATTTATGAAGTTTAGATCTGGCAATGTAGTGCCACCCACCATATCAGCACACTTATAAAGAGAAGCTTAATCCAATAAGTGTGTGACATCATTGATGTTGTCTTCCATGTAGTGGTTATCAGTATCAAAAAATTCTTAATCACTGTCACCGCCACCATTTTCTCCTACATTTGAAGCTCCTTCATTTGAGTTTTATGCCTCTGAGCTGGAATTTTTAGGCACTTCAGATGTATCAGCTTGATTTGTCATTGTTGTACTGATATGAACTTCACCTGCAGGGTTAGTTACAACTAGAGCTGAAGTAGTAGTCTTGCTTGGTTTTCTCAGCTCAAATCTTGGATCAGGATTTTCTGTTGATGTATGACTTGTAGATCCTGAAACATCTTCACAAGATTTGTTCAAACAGTTGGTAACTAAATCAAGATCAAATAGCCAGTCAGGGCTAGAACCTTTCACATAGAGAGTGTGCTCATTGAAAATTACATTTGCTGATTCTTTAACTACTCTAGTTCTGAGATTGTGTACTCTATAAGTCGTAGCTTGGGAAGAGTATCCAATAAAGTGTCCATCATCTGATTTGGCAGCAAACTTAGCTACTTGATCTTTGGTATTTAAGATGGTATAGGGACATCCAAATGATCTGAGAAAACCAATGAAAGGTCTTCTTTTGTACCATAGTTGATAAGGAGTCTTACCATGAGTCTTGACTACTAAAACTATATTTTGCATATAGAAGGCTGCATATAACAGGCAGTGTTAACTGCTTCTGCCCAGAAGGTGATGGGCAGTTTAAAGTCAGATAACATGGTTCTTACAACTTCAATAAGTCTGCTATTTCTCCTCTCAACAACACCATTTTTCTAAGGAGTCCTGTGAGCACTATATTGCCTTGTAATACCTTCTTCATCACAAAATATGTCATGGATTTGGTTCTTGAATTAAATTCCTTGATCGCATCTTATGGTCTTAACCTTATGATCATATTAATTCTTAATCTTCATAATGAAGTTATTCAAGACCTCAGAAGTCTCATCCTTAGTTTTAAGGAACAAGACCTAAGTGAATCCTGTGAAATCATCTGTGATCACTAAACAATATGAGGTTCTTCCTAGACTAATTACACAGGTAGGGCCAAAGAGATCCATATGTAATAAGTGTAGGGGAGTAGTAATAGAGTTATTTTCTTTTAGTTTGTGAGACACCTTGTGTTGCTTTCCTTTCAAGCATGCAACACAATTATCATCACTTGTAAACTCTTTCTTTGGCAATCCAGTTACCAAATCATTATTAATCAATTTATTCATGTTCTTAAAGTTAACGTGGCATATTCTTTTATGCTAAAGGAAAGACTTATCACTATTTTCTTTAGATATTAAAGTTAACGTGGCATATTCTTTTATGCTAATCACTATTTTCTTTAGATAAAAAGCAAGAAACTTCTCCTGAGGGAGATGTTTCCTTTCTTGAGGGCTCTAAGCAGGATATGCTCTTGAGGAATGACCACACCGGGCTTGAGAACAATGTATTCATACTCAGTGAAGAGCATGTTGTGTCTCTGATTATAAAATTATGATACACTCAGTAAATTGTACCCAAGCTCTTTATGAAATTTATATTTTTAATGCTGAGCTTATCATTTATGACCCTGCCCCTTCTAGTAATGTAACTTCCTGCATCTCCTCTAAAAACAACTGTCCATCCATCAAATTTCTCAAATTTTTAAAGCAAAAAGTCATTTCCTGTCATGTGCCTGAAACAGTCACTATCTATGATCCATAAATTCTTCATAGTCTTTAGTTGTTCCTGCACAAAAGGAGAAAGTTAGTAAAACATTTAGAAACCCAAGCCTCATTAGTATTGGGCTTGTCAAAATGAACTGCAGATAATATAACAGTGGTTGATCCTATGTTAACAATTTGAGGATCATCTGCTATTGTTGATGAAAAACTTCTAGTCATTTGTTCTTTCTTTATCTTACATGCCATCTTTGAAAGATTAGACTTGAGCTTTAACACTTCAGAAGTTTTGACAACTTTGGAAGTTTCGACAACTTTGGAAGTTTCGGAGACTGAGCCTACGGAAGATCTTGCTTTCACTGCAGTAAGCTTCAGTGCTTCGGAAGCATTCCCTTCTTCCAAGATCAATTTTTCTTCCGAAGGCAAGTTTTCACTTGTCTTCATTTCCACTTTAGAGCTTCTGAAAGGAAAAGATTTTCCTTACAAATCTTTTTCTTCTTCTTCTTCTTCTTCTTCTTCTCAGAAGTCTTATTCTTGGTCATATGGATAGTACTTTTAAGATTGCAGATACAATCCTTAGCAAGATGAGAAGTAGTACCACACATGATACAATCAATTGGCTTCCTTTTAAGAGTCTTCCTTTGAGTAAAAGACTGAGCTTTATCACGTTCCATCTCTATTGGATCATATGAGGCTGGTGTAACTAAAACAACACTTAAAAGAATTTTAAATTATAATTAAAGAGGTCTTCCAAAGACTAAGCTGCTATTCTGAAGACAAGTTGAAGATCTTTCAAAGCCTAAGTATGAAGAACTTCCAAAGGTAAACTCAGTCTTCCGAGACCAAGTAGTTTTCCTTACGAAATATATGAAGAACTTTCAAAGACAGAACTAAGTCTTCCGAGACTAAGAAGTTCTACTTCCGAAGTATTCACACTTAGAAGATCTAAGGCAAAGTCTTCCGAAGAAGAAAGTCATGAATACTTGCAGAAGATTCGGAAGAAGTTGATTCTTCCAAAGTATAAATGGTTTCGGAAGAAATTATTCTTCCGAAGCCATTTACCTTCAGAAGAACCTACTATGAACTAGTTGAGATAAGTATGAGTTGTTTGACATCTACTGCAACCTCTGACATATTGCATGACGCTTACCCATGCCCAGACCATACTTTAATCCACTATTTATCTTTATCAATTAGTACAGTTACCACTTTTAGTTGGTAATAAAAAGTAAGTCATGGACCTGTCATGACTACCTAATGTAGGATAGTATTTTATCTTAGATGTTTTACTTCTAGCAATGTAGTATTTGTCTAGTTGTAGATTCCAGCTGGTTATTCAAGTATAATTATCTATAGATAGTAGTATATATAGTTTCTCATTGGGACTTATCAAACCATGCTTGTAAGAGTCTTGTGACATTGAGTTGAGAAGTAATATATACAAGTATCTTGAAAAACCATTATTATATTCATTGACTTATTATATTATTTGTCAACTTAGTTAGAGATTCTGGTTAATCAACCGAGTGAAATTAAGTGAGTTTGTAAGATAAATCTGTGTTGTGAGACCAACACCGATCCTGCAATCTCTATCTTCATCTTCTCAAATGATGTAGCAAGCTTCTTATGGAGAGGCTTGCTCTTGGAGTTGGATGGTTCATGTTGTGTAGCCGTGGTACACAGCTAATTAGTCTTCTCAAATGTATGCATGGGTATTTGTAATTCGAATTTCGAATCGAATCGAAAATTACAAATTCGTAATTCGATTGTAATTCGATTCAAATTCGATAATTAGATCTCGAATCGAATTGAAATCAAATTTGAAAATTCAAATTGTATTTTGAATCAGTTATTTTCTACTCGAATCGAATCGAATTTGAAACTTTTCGAAAACGATTCAAATATTAAACATCCCTAATTGGAGGAATCATCCTATAGTGAATTTTTGATGAACGATTACTTTATTTTAAGTACTGAGAACATTACCAACTGATTCACATAATAACATTTTAAGTTTAATGCAACAATACTCCAAATGCATTAGGATCTCACAACAAAAGAGTACGTACACATAAGAATGCATTACATACTATTCACAATGCAAAGATCTCCCCCTCCGTGTACACATGATATGATATATTCAGTTGACACCATCCCCACACCATTTCACCACTCACACATCTCTCACTCTCTCTCATCTCCCATCCCCTATACACACACCAACACACAATCATCCAAATTCCATAATCATCAGTAACGATCCGATCGGATACGATAAGATGGAACAACGATCATCTTCGCGACGAGATGCGAGGACGGACGACGTGCATAACAGCGAGAGCGACGGAAAAGGATCGAAAGACGTGGGAGAAATGGAGACGATCGAGAGGATCTTCGAGAGCAAGGAGGTGCCGCCGTGGCGCCAGCAGCTGACGGTGCGAGCGTTCGTCGTGAGCTTCGTTCTCGGCATCCTGTTCACGTTCATCGTCATGAAGCTCAATCTCACCACCGGAATCATTCCGTCGTTGAACGTCTCCGCCGGACTGTTAGGTTTCTTCTTCGTGAAGACGTGGACCAAGTTTCTCAACAAATCTGGTATGCTGAAACAGCCGTTCACCAGGCAGGAGAATACGGTCATTCAGACGTGTGTCGTCGCTACCTCCGGCATTGCGTTCTCCGGTACGTTCACCGTTCACCGTTATCTTTGTATTTCGTGGTTTCTCTCTCACACAGCTCACACACTCCGTTTTTGAAAGTTTTGACGTGTTTTCCGATTAGTTCTCGCAAAGTGAATCACGAGAAAATATGAAATTAAGTTGGGGTAACGAACCGATAGGATAACCACTGATGCATTTGCTGTTTTACTTGATTAAATTTATAGTTAAGGCTAATAAGATCCCGAAAAGACTTTGGGTGCTTTATTAAAGATTTCAAGAAACTAACCAATCATTTGAATTCTTTTCCACTCATTTAAAAATTGACAATGATGAAGTTATTCTGTGAAATGGGTAGATCGGAGTCTGATACATGAGATAATTCGAAGTATGAAGAAGGATAATTCTGAGATATAGTTTTTAAAAACTCTCGCCATTGTGGCACAATGTTGATCCTTAATTTACTGATAATGATTTATTATATAATACACATATGGGTCAAAGATAAAAAACGAAAAGGATAACAACCAAGGCTAGCTACAATAGGGGAAACATAAAAGAAGAAACAATGGTAAATTAATAAGGAGGAAATATATTATGCTTCATTACTCCCCCGCGGATGAAGGTTGATAATGCCCAACTTATCGAGTAGGGTATGATAGCGGTGTGTCCCTAACGGTTTGATGAAAACATTTGCAATTTGTGCCTCTATGTTAATTGCCATCGATTGTACCTCCTTTCATTCGACCCTTTCTATAACAAAACAACAATCCATTTCAGTGTTAGGTTCGTTCATGAAAACAACGCTCTTGCCTTTGTGTTGGTGATGTGTACGTCTAGCGGCTTGGTTGTTACATAATAATTGAGTAGGTTTGGTGCACGGTATCCTTAGTTCACCTAGCAACCATCGCATGTTCAAGATTTCACCAGCTGTGGATCTCATAGCCCAGTAGTCGACCTCTGCAGATAAGAATGAAATAACCATGCACTTGTTTCTTTGACTTATATATAGAATATAGGAGCTCACTTAGGAGTAACAAGTAACCCGTTCTCATTCTTCATGTAATGGAGCATCCAAGCTAATCAGAGTCGTAGTAGGCTGTGATGTTTGGTCTTGTTGCTTGCAAATAAAGAAGTCTCCCAACAGAAGGTAGGCGGACAGACCGATGTATACGAGAAGGACGTCATCCCTGAGCGGCCCGTCCCCCTCTACGTACGATAGAGATGGTCTTAGATGGTTTATTAGTAGTGATCACCCAAGACTTTCTAAAAAAGATCGTCCAGTTGCCAACCCTGCGGTTGCGGGTCGCTTTCCAAGTTGGCCCATCACATGAATCTGTTTCCTTGTCGTGCTTGGCCGTCTTTTTGCCTTATATTTATCCCTTTCTAAGCGTGGATTTTGCATTAAGATATAAGATATTAAGATGGTTAAATGTTACATGTGTCATGGAATATTATATTTGGGAATCATAATCAATGTTGTTAGAACCGGATCATGCGTCGAACCGGACGCCTTACTGGTTTGGTGGTCGGACCGGATTTAAGAACCGAACGACGTCATAATTTATATATAGTATATTATATGTATTGAATATATGTAATTAAATATAAGTAATTTATATATGTATTTTATAGTTATATATAAAATTTAACTATATTTGTATATCCAACACATTAATTTATGATTTAACAACATGTTTTTACCCATTAAAATAAAAAAAAAACAATACCAAAATTCGGTCCGAACCGGTCCGGTTTCCCGGTCCGACCACCGGTTCGACCAGACAAAAACAAACCTTAAATCGTTTTCCCTCCAAAATATATTATAGTAATTTAAATACTCAAACTAATTTTTCTCTCTTATTAAAAATTAATTTTATTAATCGCTATATTTCTCTATCTTATTTAAATTTTCTTAAAACCAAATTATCATTTTAGAAATAGAAATAGATTTTATCAAGCAAATTAAAAATCACATATATAATAATAAAAAACTTATATAATATAAAATTTTCTAAAACACTAAACCTTTTTGAAATAAAATATATTTAAATCGGTCATTTATTTAAAAAGTTATAAAAAAGTGAAAAATTCTAATAGCAGACTTATTAAAACAACCAAAGTAAGTACAAACAAGAGTTATAAACAAGATTTTTATATAAAATAATTTTTTATAAAAAGTCTTAAAGTGAATGTTTAAAAATAAAACTATTTAGATAAGAGAGTTAAAAAAAATAGTATAATTGTTTTAGTTTTTGAACTATTACGTATATATATAATATTTATCATATCTTATATTAAAATATAATACTATAACTTTTTAATTTTATTACTAACTATAATCCGTTTATTATGGGTTTCTAGACTATATATTTATCAGGCTGTCTATCTATCTATCTATAATAAGAAAAAATTAAGATAAGACATGACACAATTGTAAATCTAATCATACTAATTTTCTTATTTCTCTCTATTAATAATAATAATATTAAATACTAATAATATTACTCATACCATTTTCAAACTAAAAGCTATATAATTTAATAAATTAAAACCTGATATTTTAATAAAAAACACAGTTTTAAAAAATAATAGTTTTATAAAATACATAATAGAATGAGCTTTTTTAAAGAAAATTCATTTTTCTTAAAACAAAATATTTAAAAACCATAATTTTTTTATAAAACAAAATTTTTAGAAAATATATTTTTATTATTTAATTAAAATAACTATTTATACGTAACTATAAATTTATAATCATATTTTATCTTCAAACATGGTTTGATTATTTTATAAATTTTATTACTAATTATTTAATATTTTATTTGTTCAACACGTGTAATACACGGGGTACTAACCTAGTATCTAATATCCATAAATCTGGAAAAGGTTTTAGTTACAAATACAATATATGTGAATACTAATCAGCTAATCTAGGAAATTTTAAAAGCTTAATACTTAATGCTTATATATGCAGTATAGTTAATAAAAATTCTAATAATCATAGACGAATAGATTAATCCAATTGACACAAGTTTTATGAACTTTTCATCTCTTCAAGTGTCATGGAAACATCTATCTCTAGGTTTTTAATTGTAATTGTCTTTGGGTTATATCTGATATTAAAGAATTGCATAACCTACATGAGTGTTTGGTGGTTACTAATTGCAGGTATATATGGGTATAATAAGAGATAATACTAATGTTGACATAATTATCAAATGCGTAATATTGTAACAATTGCATAACATACAGGAGGGTTCGGTAGTTACCTCTTTGGCATGAGTGAAGTCATAGCCAAACAGTCGAACGAAGACAATGCGTCGGAGAACATAAAGAACCCTTCTCTCGGTTGGTTGATTGGTTTTCTTTTTGTTGTTAGTTTCCTTGGACTGTTTTCCGTTGTACCTCTTCGTAAGGTAAACTACAAGCAATCTGTATAGATCATATACACGGTCACACACATTTAACATGCACAAACCGTCTTGTCTTAACTAATTTACGTTTTGCAGATAATGATCATCGACTTCAAACTGATTTACCCCAGTGGTACAGCGACAGCACACCTTATCAACAGTTTCCATACTCCTCAAGGAGCCAAGTTAGCTAAGTAAGGCTTATGACCAAGTATCTAAGCCCACCACATCAACTTATCAGTCACCACTTACTGCTAAAGGAAATGTGTTAATTTTTAAATTTAATAGTCGTAATTAAACATTTAACCTTCACATTTGTAAGTATGGAGGAATGTAAAATGCTATAAGATCAAGTTTTCTAGAGATTATAGTCTTAATAAAACATGTTCTGTGAAAAAATGACTGTCACCTGCCTAGCTCAAGCTGTATATTGTCCTATATTTGAACAAGTGAGTTTTCTAGTAACGGGTTAATTTGTGTAAAATTTTGTTAATCTGTGTTGTAGGAGACAAGTTAGAACTCTAGGGAAGTTCTTCTCGTTCAGCTTCCTATGGGGTTTGTTTCAATGGTTCTTTACTGCAGGAGAAGGCTGTGGTTTCTCAAGCTTCCCCTCACTTGGTCTCAAGGCATATGAGCACAAGTCAGCATACAACATCTCACTTAATATCTTTAAATTATCAACCCTTAATCTCTTTCTTGATAAAATTCTTTTAACTTTGTATCAACTCCAGGTTTTACTTCGACTTCTCCGCGACTTATGTGGGCGTTGGCATGATCTGCCCATACCTGATCAATGTATCTTTGCTAGTTGGTGCCATCATTTCATGGGGCTTAATGTGGCCCCTCATTGAGCTAAGAAAGGGTGATTGGTACCCTGAAGACCTCGATCCCGGCAGTCTTCATGGTATACAAGGTTACAGGGTAAACTCCTTTTTACTAGATATATATATATATATATGCCTGTCCTTATTCATACAAGACAAACCTTGTGCACCAGACTCCCACATACGGGAGTCTGGGTGTCAGGTCATTTCGCCTGTTGTACGCATCCTTACCTGTAACTACATACGTGTATGCATACATGAGTTGAGATTCTGTTTTGCAAGTGCAGGTGTTCATAGGCATTGCAATGATCCTAGGTGATGGACTCTACAACTTCTTCAAAGTCCTCGGTCACACTTTCTTCGGTCTGTACCGCCAAGTTAAAGAAAAGAAATCTGAAAGCGAACTCCCGGTTAGCCGCAACTCATCGCCCGAGCTAACTTCTCTGTCATTCGACGATCAGCGGCGCACCCAACTCTTCCTCAAAGACCAAATCCCCATGTGGATCGCCATCGTCGGCTACCTCGTCATCGCAGCAATCTCCATCATCACACTCCCACACATCTTCCACCAACTCAAACGCTACCACATTGCAGTCATATACCTACTAGCCCCAACACTAGCCTTCTGCAACGCTTACGGCTGCGGGTTAACCGACTGGTCCCTAGCCTCAACCTATGGAAAGCTCGCAATCTTCATCATCGGCGCATGGGCTGGTGGCGAACACGGCGGTGTCCTAGCCGGGTTAGCCGCATGCGGAGTCATGATGAACATCGTCTCGACCGCTTCGGACTTGATGCAGGACTTCAAAACCGGCTACATGACCTTAGCCAGCCCGCGGTCCATGTTCGTGAGCCAGATGATCGGGACAGGCATGGGCTGCATCATCTCCCCATGCGTCTTTTGGCTCTTCTACAACGCCTTTAACAACTTCGGTGTCCCGGGGTCAACCTACCCCGCACCTTACGCACTCATATACCGCAACATGGCGATCCTCGGGGTCGAAGGCTTCGCGGCGTTTCCTAAGCACTGTCTGGCGTTATGCTACGGGTTCTTCGCGCTTGCGATCGCTATAAACGGAGTTCGGGATCTAGTCGGGAAGGACAAGGCGAAGTTCATCCCGATCCCGATGGCGATGGCGATACCGTTCTACATTGGAGGTTACTTTGCGATCGATATGTGTGTTGGGAGTTTGATTCTGTTTGTGTGGTCTAAGGTGAATAAGCCGAAGGCTGCAGCTTTTGGGCCAGCGGTTGCTTCGGGTTTGATTTGTGGTGATGGGATATGGACTCTACCGAGCTCGATACTGGCTTTGGTTGGTGTGAGGCCTCCGATTTGCATGAAGTTTCTTTCGAGGTCGGTTAACGTCAAGGTTGATGAGTTCTTAGGGTCTTGATTCTTGAATGATTATGATTTGTGGTTTTGGTTTGGTAAGTTTGATTGGTGTTTATTCTATTCATGCGGTTAAGAAATAGTAATCATTTAGGTGTTGATGCTAAATTGGTTTTGGTATTAGCTATTAATAAGTATTCTCTTTGCTGCACGCGCGTACAATTATTTGAATATTGTTATTGTTTGTAGTTTTGCATCATATGAAATTTGATTTGAAGTTTTGGAGAACTCGAAATTTTTTATAATTAAGCAAACTAGTAATGTAAGATCCTAGGTTGAAAACTTTCACTAACATCAATTCATTTCTAATCTGATTTTATATGTCACTAGTTTTGAGCTCGATTTACATGTATTTATATCCGGACGTACTATATTATTCACATCTGAGTTAGCAAGGCTTAAAATATTTTATGTTTCATCTCATTGTACATGGTCACTAATTAGGGCTGTTCACGAACCGAACCCGAACCGAACGAAGACTCGCTCGAACTTGGTTCGTTTACAAACCGAGCCGCTCGGTTCGGTTCAAATTTAAGAAATAGAGCGAAAAATGCTCGCTCGAACTCGGTTCGGTTTTAAACCGAGCGCTCGGTTTTGGTCGGTTTGGCTCGGTTTCATATTGCAATTTAGGACAAAACTAATAATTCATTCAAAAGTTTCAAGTTTCAACTCAAACTCAACAATGTAACAAAATAAAACATACAAAATAAGTTTAAGTTTTAACTCGAGTTTAAATAAATGACGGTAAAACCCATGCCCAAAACCTCCATTGCGGCCATTTCCACGTCCACTATACCCGTTTTGATGCAATGTTTAAACAAGTATGCAAAAATTCAAAAAATGATATTTTTAAAAAATTAAAAGGGAGCAAGGGTAAGAGCATTCACAATCCATGCCTTATAATTATGTGAGTGTGAGTCCTTAAATTATATGGTATAGTTTTGAGTGGTTGTGAGTGGAGGAGAGAGAAAATGTTACTGTTCATCTGTAAATTTAAGGATTAACTGTTCAACCTTATAAATTTTTTAATATTTTTGAAAGTGATTGTGAGTGAAGGAGAGAGAAAAAGTAATGAAAAATGTATAAAAATATATATTTAATTGAAAGAAGAGAGAAGAAGTAATGATTTTTAATGTAATTATATAGATAAAAATAAGGAATGAGATGTGAATGCTCTAAAGTGGTAAAAATTTAAAATGGTCATGTCCTAATATCTAAATAAATAAACTAACATATTACATATAATATAATATATGAAATATATTTAAAAATAATTCGAGCGAAACCGAGCGAGCACGAAGGAGCTTACCTTTGCCCGTGCTCGGTTCGTTTACAAACCGAACCGAGCAGCTCTGCTCGTTTACAACCGAGCCAAAATCGAACGGGCAACTTTTCAAGTTTTTTCGAACGAATTTCGAACGTCGAGCTATTTGAACAGCCCTAGTAACTATATAGTAAAAGGAGGCATGTTGAAACACCGGATATATACTAGAAAAGAGTAGGCAAATTGTCAACCATCCAAATTACAGGGTTGAGTTTATTACGTCATCTTATAACACATTAAGCCATCATAAGTTCTTGGGTGTTTTTGAAGGAGATAGAGTGTGAGATGGAGGAAACTCTATGAACTCACTTTTTGATCATATATTAATTCCTTTAAGTTTTAAATATCGAGAGGGATACGATGAGAATTCATTCTTTTCACATTAAAATACATCATTGATTCTCCTAATTTGAAATATAGAGAAAGACATATTGAGAATTTGAGGTTACGGGGCGAATGATCGAGTAGGAGCAACTGGAGAAAGTTCTGATAGAGTTGCTGCTGATGGTTGGGAGCAGCCACGAAGAAGACACCGATGAGGGGAGGACCATGGTTCCTGATCAGCAGATAACCATAACGACAAGAGAAACGGCGTTCTACATCTCCAAGCTATTTTGTGCAAGTACATAATTAACATTGATCAAGTGTAAGTGCCTATTTTGTTTTATATTCTTAACATTGATTGAGTTTAGATTTATATTTTAACATTTATTAAAGGCATATATATATATATATATGGAGAGGGGTTGGATCACTGGGAACACAACTTGGCTGAGTATAATTTGTGGAATACATGGTGGCGCAAGTACATGTAGAACGTTGTGTTGCAAAGATATGTATGTGCGTAAATGTGCAATGAAAAGGACCTTAAATCTAAATGGATGAGAGTTTATGGTGACAACTTCTATATCCACAAAACAAAGGAATACTATTACCAAATGATTAATAGTACGTGTAGGCATTACTTTTTTGTTACACACATGGTGTGTTGCGCAAATGAGGATGTCTCTAAACGTACAAAGAAAAGGGCCTTAATTCTCAATGGACAAGAGTTTACGGTGACGACTTCAATATCTTCAAGACATATTTCCAAGATGGATACCAAATAAATACTATTAGACTATGTGTTGCATAAGAGTGATAGTAATTAAAAAAGTTATAAAATAATAATAATAATAGTGTCACGTAGTTAGTGATTAGGCGCCACATAGGATGTTTGGTTATCATCCTTCACCTGGGTGAAGGTGTGTTGTTTGTGGGGTTGATGATAACAGTGATCGTGATTATTTAAATTATAATTAACTTTTATATGTTTTATTTAATATTTGATTTGTAATTAAATTTTGACAAAACAAATTACACATATATTAGTTCAGGAAGAAAGGAACAGTGATAATATTTTCAATTTATTAAATATAATTAATAATATTACTTTTTGTTGTGTAATAATAACTTTGACACTTCCATACCCGATACTTTTTAAAAACTTTGTAAAATGTCATTTTTAATGTTTTGGGTTTTTTTCCAATACAACTTTTACTTTAAAGAACCAATTAACGTATTCGTGTTAATTTTTATATAATCTTTGAGATAATCTGCGTTCGCCTATGTTTTATGTAAATATTATTCAAAAACAAGTCTGGTTAAATGCAAAACGTTTTCATTCGATGTTATAAAATAGAGTTACTCTACATTTTAATGTAAATTTAATTCGAAAACTAATCAGGACAATTATGATATATATACTTTATCATGTCACATACAGTGCAATTGCACGCGATTTTATGTACGTTTTGAGTTGGTTTACGTTTTAATATAATTTTATTTGATTAGGCCTGGGAATCCAGATTAGAATAATTGAGCATGATCATCTTTCAGCTATAGACATACATAATAAGTAAATTAATTAGAACCGCTATTTTTCAAAGACTTGGATTTGTATTAGTTTACCTAAAAGAGTTCTATAACCAACACTTCTATCAGATCTTAATCATACTCTATCGACACAAACCTTACTAGCTAACACAAATAATCATCACTTATTTCATATTTGGTCCCTTCCATTCATACGTAAAGATACCTGCTAAAACAATAGCATCAGGAATAAAACCATAAAGAGCAAGTTTAGAATGACGTAGCTGACACACTTATAAGGCTTTAAGTAAACAAAGATGTTAGACATCTACACGTCAAATTCTACAGTTCCTATAATCATGTTAGGTCAATATTCATCATGAATCCAAATAAGATCTTACATACTTTTTTTATCAATTACAATTTCAAACTTAAAATACTTACATACTTTTTTTTATCGATTACAATTTCAAACTTAAAATACTTCTTATCCCTAAGACAACTATTTTCAATAAAGACACACAAAAAAAGAGATCGTATTGGAGTATTTATCATTAGTTGTTCCTCTAATGTTGTTTAGAGCAGAGACGTTTACAGTTTTTAGGTAAACTGGGAAGCTGGTTTTGGCTTTCTTAATTGGATCAGGTAACCTTGTTGGTAAAACCATTATCTATCTGTTAATAACTTACTAAAGCTGAGATATCCACCGTCTATGTTACAACAAATTTTAACTTTTAATTGTATCTTTATTTACTCATTTGGAAAATAGTCGCTTCTCTAATGGGCAGACATATTGGTAGAGTAATGAACTAATAAACCTTCTATATTCACCTTCAGAAGGCATAAGCACTCGCTTAAGGCCCTCTTGTATGTAAGTGGCCCGATTTTACATCTAATCTGACCATTTAACAACTAATATTCCAACGAAACATCATCGAAAGTAACAACTGATTCAATAAGCAACATATAACTATATTAAAAGAATCAAGATCAGAATTATGAAAAACTAAATAAAGCACTTACATAGATTACAACACAACAAAAGGTTAAATCACATACCAAGTGACCATATAGGCAATAAAAGAATCATTATCCGAAGAGTAGGCAAAACAGTAGATATGCAATATAAAGAAGCCTATAAACAAACGAAGCCTATAAACAAACTTATATATTAAACTAAGAAACCCATAAAATTACAAAAAAAAAAAAACTGATCTAATCTATTTAGAATTCCTTGTATGAGGTTATTATAATGTTGTGGTTAGATAACATCAACAATCATGTACAAACTTCAACACCAACACATGGCATGCATTACTTTTTTATCAACTACAAACTCAAATCTAAACACCTCTAGTGAATTTTTTTTGTAGTCGATGCATACGAAATATCTTAAACACTTGAATCACGCAAAAACGAACATAAAATGGCGATATACAAAGCAAAAAAATGCAACCTGCATTTGACATATTGTCGAACAACTTGTGTGCAGGCTAAAATCGGAACCATTCAAAAACAAAACAGCCCAAAACACAAAAACAGAGAACCAACTCATGCAAACACAATCAACAGGCAGAAAGCAAAAAATCGTATTATAAAACAGAACAGAAGTCGCAGAACCTTGAAAAACCACTAAAATTGAAGAGAAAAATATTAGTTGAAATGACCAAAGAAGAAAAGCAAACCTGAATTCGGATTCAAAAAGCAAACAACAGCAACAACCAGTGGAGGAAAAGGTTAATCCCGGAGCAGTGATTTCGATTCGAGAGAGAAGCCAAAGAAAAGAAGGAAGCAAGCGCATAGTCTTTTAAATAGGAGTAGCAAATAAAGGACACACGTCGCAAAATGAAGATGCGTAAACACAACACGTGTAAAGCACTAAAACAAGGAAAAAAGAAAAAGAACAACTGGTTTCAAACCCGTGTGTTTTCTTTGCAAAACAATCAGATTACCACTTCACTAGAGGAAGCACATTTAAATAGACGATGGGCCTAAATTTTCTAATATTAAAAAACAAAAGAAAATAAAAAAGTTATCGTTCATTCTTATCTTTCTCTTTGAATAATATCTCAATTCCAACCAACGACGGTTTCAATAGATATTTTACAACTAATGTATATACATAAAAACTTAGTAATAACATACCTTCACAAATTAAACGAAACATATCCCGTGACACTTTCTTCCACGTGGCCAAATATCTGTCACAAGAGTTGGCACTAGTATCGTGTTCAAGTTTACGAATGACGAAGGTACACTTCTGTCGCACGATGAAGTCGGGTTTACCTCTAGCATCATATTTTTGTTAATTATTTGGTAGTATTAGTAAGTGAAAGGGTACGAGAGAATTAGAATATATTTTGTTAATTTGAGTAATTGGAGTAGATATATATAGACTAGGTTAGAGCCCATGTATTACATGGGTGGAATAAATAAAACATATCAAAATCATTAGTTTTTTAATATTTTATTTTTTAAATTTAATTAGCTATTGGTGAAATAAAAATATAATAAATATTTAAAAGTTATAACAAAAAATAAAATCTAAAATTATTACTCTATATTTAAAGATAAAATAAGTCTAAAATCATATAATTTAGTATATATCAATAAATTATTAAAAAAAGAATATTTATATTTTAGATGTTTAATATTTTAATTTACTTATTTAAAATAATTATCATTTAGTATGAGAGAGACAATAAAAATAAATGTATATATATTTGTTTTAAGATATTTTAGTAAAAAAAGGAAAGTCAAATTGATTATTTTTATAATTTTCGTATTTATTATGAGAGAGAGGCGGGAAAATGATTTTTCGGATATGCTAAAATGATGACACGTGTCATTTGATATGCTAGATTGATGACACGTGTCAAAAGAAAAACTTCTTTTATTATATGTTATAGATTTGGAAAAAAAAATTGTTTTTTTAAATTTGCCAATGTTCATTTTTGACCACCCAACAATCATTTTGACCACCCCACATTCAAATTTGATACCTTCTGCGAGTGTCATGGTTGCCTACGTTCATTTGGAAAAAAAAAATGTTTTTTTTTTAACTTGCCAATGTTCATTATGATTTAGTTTTGTGAAAAAAAAAGGTTTGAATGTCCATGTCCATGGTTGCTACGGCGTAGAGGGGTTGTTTAAATAAAGGATCGTGCTTAAATTGATATGTTTAACCATTTATTATAACTCACTAACTCAGTTAACATGTTTAGAACTTGATCACTAGTTATCAATTTATTTAGATTAACGAGTTAAACATGTTATGTTAAGATTATATACTTTTAAGTGTGTCAAAGATAGGGTTAGTATATTGGTACAGATATATATATGTATATATATGATTCTTGTTCGTGTTGAACAATTAACTAGCCAACAAACTAATGCTAGTCAACCAGACACGGCAGACACCCTTAGATTAAGAATTACCTAAATGTTATTAAGTAAAATGATATTATACCAAGTTTTAGGTGGGATATATATAAATTTACGTTTAATATTTGGCTTTACTTAAAAAATTAGAAATATATTATGGTTGACAACTCCTCACATGAACTCGTACTCGAATCCGATACGAGAAAAACAGGTTTTGAGTTGAACAATACAATCCATTAAAAACATGTCGCGATCGAGTTGACCCATTTAAAAAATAGATCGGGTCTGGTTGATCTGATAACATATTTTAATAATATATGGTCTATAAATTAATATATGGTTCAAATAAAAATACTTTTTACTCTAAAAAACCTTTAAAAAAATTATAGTCACTCATAAGTAGGTCAAATGAATTATTATTGAACTCATTACAGTTGCATTAAAAGTGACTTGTCGAACTCTATAACCTTAGCTTTTAGAAATTAACTTATGTATTTTTACCTTGTAGATTTTAAAATTTTATGTTTTCAACTCGTTGTGTTTTTTTTTTCATGGTTATGTTTTTTTTTTGCTAATCTTTATTGTTCATGATTGTGTCTTATAACTCGTGATTACTTCTCGTTGTGTCTCTTCTTGTTTGTCATTATGCTTTTTTATATTTTTTTAGAATAAGAAGTTTTTTTAAATTTTATTGATTATTTTGACCTATTAAACAAAATAAATCAATTTTTTGTAACGACTAATTAGATAACCGACGAGCCACTGGCCCACGTGATCATCTTCATTAGTCAAGTAATAAAAGTTGAGATCATTCTCAAGAGGAAGCTCATATCAAGTGAAAAAACCCCTTAATCAATCTGAAACCCTTATTTTTTATCATAGTTGAGACTTAAAGCTAAAATCTTAGCTTTTTCTATGAGATTTTGAAATATCTTACTTTACCTCTACTTACAACCATTTCTAAAATTATTTAAAAAAAATTAAAACTATATTATATATTTCTTTAAATATCAAGAATCATAATATAATCCACATAAATTTTTTATTTTCATTTACAACCTCTTAAAATAATATATAACATACTAGTATCATAATTGTACACATGAATAAATGCACTAACAGAAGATTGAGATTGTTGCCCCACTCCTTAGTAGTGTGGTGGTATTGGTTTGGGATTTTAACAGGGCGGTTAAGGGTTTAAACTCCACTAACAACAACTAACTTGGTATTGGTATGGAATGAAATTGGGATATGTAGCGAAAAAGCTTAAAAAAAAAAAGATTGAGATTGTTGTCTAGAAAAATATATAACACACTAGTATCATAATTGTACACATGATATGAATGCACTAACAGAAGATTGAGATTGTTGTCTAGAAAAATGATATGTTATTATATAGGAAAAGGGACAAAAAAGAACAACATTGGGATATGTAGCGAAAAGCTTTTGGTACAGTGAGACTACAACGGCAGTAAGATGGGTGGCATAATGTCTCCTCAGAAACCGTGTCCGCCATTACCATTTAAAACCTGCACTCAACCACCATCAACAACACCCACAAGAAGAAGTAGAAGAAGAAGAAGATGATGAAAGAAGTAGCAAAAGAAGAGTTGAAGATCCTCGAAGCTCACCACCCCACCCGATTCAGCATCTCAAGCTCCAGCTTAAGGAGTTCATACATCTTCTGGACCAACAACAACATCAACCGTCATTCCAACCAAAGCACCAGCAGCAACAGTTTATTACATCTCTCATCACTCAAGGTACGTTCTCTTTGTTTAATCCTTGATCCAAAATTTGGGATTTGGTGATTATATATATATATATATATCTATATTAATGGATGCAAATACCTTTTATCTGTTAACAGAATCATCGTCAAACAGGAAGAGACGGAGAGAGGAGGAAAACGATGATGACTACAGAAAACCCAAGACCAAAATCACAAGAAGAAAGGGGATTCATGATGCCATTCACAAGGCTGAAGCTTGTCTTCTTAAGATTCAAACCTTGAAATCTTTCTTGTGCTCTTCTCACCACTAATCTTTAATTATCAAAATTGATGAATGTGGGATTTGGTGTACCATTTTGTCCAAATTTTGTGGGTATGCCACTTTTGGGGTTTGAAATCGAAACCAAATTAAACTAGTATGTATTTAATCCATTGATTAGTGTTTTCTTTTTTTCTTTTTTTACTATATGCATGATCATTTTAGGGGCTGCTTGATTTTAGCCCACCCGGCGGTCAGTATGTGTGATGTGTTGATCCGTGTTCTGATCGGGTCTGTGGGTTCTAATCCAGACCCTAAATTAAAACATGCTGACTCGGCCAAATCCACCTGCGCGCGACCCCCTCGGCCAAACCCACCTGCGCGCGACCCCCTCGCCCAAACCCACCTGCGCGCGACCCCCGCGGCCAAACCCACCTGCGCGTGATCCCCCTCGGCCAAACCCACCTGCGCGCGACCCCCCTCGGCCAAACCCACCTGCGCGCGACCCCCCTCGGCCAAACCCACCTGCCCGATTCATAGGTCAAACTCCCCTGGCGCGACCCTCAATCGGCCAACAACGTGTTTGATCAGGAAGACTCCGGTGTTTGGTCGGAATGTGTATGGTGATGACAGTGGTTGTGATGGTGGTGGGGTGGTTCCGTCTGGTGTGACTTCGGTGGTAATTGCGTTGATTATTATGATTTTGATTATGATTTAGTAGCTGATTATGATTTTAGTTGAATAGAAAATATATGGGTTTTTTTCATCAAATGAAATATTGTTATGTACATACTGAATCGATTTGGTTCTAGTTAGATACTGAATCAAACAGTTAAGTTTCAGTAGATGTATATCTATTTGGAACTTTTAACTGGATCAGCTTCTGACTTTGTTAGATTTTATTGTGTCAGTAACATTTACAGAGCATTCTCCACATGTGGCTTATTTTGAGTCGTATGTTTTAAAATTCGAACATCCTCAACGTAGAAATTTTCATCCATGGTAAGCGAAGGTAATGTTCGTGCTCACCTGGATTCAGGTTTTGAGGGCTCCAACTCAACGTGTATATTACTTTAATATTTTTTCTATGTTTATAATTATAACTCTATATATCACCAATAAATTTAAAGTGTATCCTGGGAGTTTGATTTAACTTCTTTTTTCACATGGGTTGGAAAGAGGTTGGATTGTTTCACTTTATAATTACATAGCCTTACCCTGTATTTTTGTATAGGAAGCTAAATTGTTTCTCATGACTTGATCTTATAAATTTTAAAAATCGTTGAACCTAACATCTCATAATCTTAAAAATCATAGAACTTAACGGTTGTTGTAAGGTTTAGGTACCATCATTCAAGGTAGAGTTAGTGTGTCGTGTGACCATTTCGCGTGGTGCGGGGGTAATTATATATATAATACTAGGTTTAGTAAACATTTGTAATACAAGGGTTGAATATAAATAATATATTAAATAAAATATAAATTTATTAACTACAAAATAATATTATAAGATAAGATACAAAATAATTATGTAATAAATAATGATATTAATTTTTTAAACTTTTTTGTTTTTTAAAAAATTAAATTATGCATTTTGTTCAAAGCAAACTGTTTTAGAAAAAGTCATTTTTTAAAATTTCCATACTATAACTCCTAATTTTAATTATTTTTATTTTATATAATATTTTCAATTTTAAAATATTTTATATTTTTAAAAAAATTTGATGCTTTAGAAAAAGTTTACTTGTATAAGAATTTTTTCTTTAGAATAACATTAATAAAAAGATTTCTTGCTTAATTTCTTAAAAAACTATTTTTAATCTAAAAAAATTAAATAAAATTATTAGTAATTAGTGTAGTTATTTAATAAAAGAAAAAAACAATAAAATTATGATTATAAAGAATGTGATGGTGACATGTGTCACTTTTAATTATCATTTTATTAATTACCATTTTATTAGAGTAAAAATATATTAATATTTACTATGCATTTATATAACAATTACCCCGAGCCTAACGAACTTAGGATTTTTTATAGCTTAAATTTAGCAATAAAAAATCTATCAAAGTGCTAGATCATACAAGGACAAAGCCAATATGCTATAAGCCAAAAGTAGACATCATAGGCCTTAGAAAGAAAATCTACATCAAGAGTTCCACTCAAGGAGATCTAAATTTCCTCTTACGTATGTATCCAAATGAATGCAAATGACTTTACATCCTCCACTACTTCTTTCAGTCGAGGATTTACATTGTCAAAACTTTTCTAGTTTCTAGACTTTCAAACACCATAACATGGTCCTGAGTATCACGTATTTACTATAGGTTCTTAAGAGGTTATTAGTCGTTTTTTCATTTTCTCAGCAAACTGAACACCCTACGTTAACATTCACACTTTACTTTGCGAATCTTAAAATGACAAAATCCTGTCATCTATTGTTCCCCAACTAAAAAGATTCACTTTTCTAGTTGTTCCAATTGTTTTTCACAATTCTACTACTATGGTGAATCATGTTAATGACTTTAACCCAAAGGTAACAACTTTCAAATTTAAATCTCTATCGCCATTTCGATAACAACACTGGATTTGCTGATCTTTAGCCTCCAAATACCGAGCCCACCAAGATGTTTTGGTGTCAGTATTTTCTCCCAAACAATCCAACATATTTGGTTCTTGAGGTGGTACATTCCCGTTGGTACATTCCCATAGCAATCTTCTTCGAATGCTCTCTAAAGCATCAATTACGTACATGTAATGAGGCTTTTAACAAGGATATGTAATATAGTGGAAGGCTGCCAAGTAACGCCTTTAACTATATAGATCTTCCCCCGCTGACAGTGACTTAGATTTCTATGTGGAGAGCCGGGCTTTCATTTTATCTACCATCGGTTTCTAGTTCTTTGACATGTTCCTGTTAGCTTTGACAAAAACCGTCAAATAGATTAATGGAAACATATCTTTTTGACACCATAGCGTCCTTTCCATAACAACAATTTGTTCAGCCTCGACTCCTACACCAAATAGTTTGCTTGCTTGTTTGAAAGTTAAGTTTAAGTCTCGATGCTAAATAAAAGCATCTTAGAATGCGAGATAAATTTGCAGAATATGAACTTGTCCACACCCCGATAAAAATAGCATCATCAGCGTAAAACAGATGGGAGATCACTGGACCCCTATTTTGCAGCTTGATCGCTTGAAATGTGCCCACATTACTTGCTTTTTGATGAATGGAAACCCATTTGATTAAGAATCCAATCTAAAAAGGTCCAACTTAGTTTCGGCCTTCTCGAAGTCAATCTTGAACAACATTCTTAAAGTCTAATGCAGTTTGGTTTCACAAAAATTTTAGTAAAATAATTAATAACTTCTTTAATTCCTCGGTGATTTCCAAGTCATATGTTTTCAATTTGTGTTCACGTTTCATTTTGTTTTCTTTCTCCTTTTCGGCCATCAACGCTTTTAAGTCCTTTTTGGGCGAAAATCTTTGACAACTACATGACTTTGAATCTTAGGAATCAAGATTACAAAGTACGAATCACAAGCATTAGGATACCGTTTTATTACCAAAAAAAAAAAATCACCACCACTTCAAAACATCCATCTTAAAGCTTTAAGAAGTGATTAACAAAAGTAAACGTAAATATGTCTCCCAGGATATTTATCATCCCCAAAAGACCAAACCACCAGGTAAAGAAAATATACTGAATGTTCTAATGTATGAAGCATGGATGATATATAAATTGATGTTCATTGAAAATAATGTTTTCACCGACTTGACTAGGACATGATTCTTGCATTTAAATATTCGATATACATTATTTCTACATGATAACTTATTGTCGATAAACTCACGTAACCCGTCAATACACTGCTGACAATAGTATTGGGTAAATCATAGCACACATTGTGCTGGGTGCCTTCAAGTGGTAATGACAAGTAGCTAGTGAAAACAGATTTTAAAACTAAGGCCAATGCTTGGAGGAAGTAATTAAGGTGTTTAGCAATGCACCATCTATTAAAAAAATGCTTGGAGGAAGTAATTAAGGTGTTTAGCAATGCACCATCTATTAAAAAATTTACGCTTCTCATATTCAATCATGTTTCGGCGTGTGTATCAATGTTGATTGCTTAAACAAACGATCAAGAATACGTAAAGACACAGAAATTGGGTTTTAGGGTTTTTGGTGACCACCCATAACGCACGCGGCTCCTAAGCTCACACAGTTTTATCTAGGTTTGGGATTGCTTATTTTCCCCTTACTTTTAACTTATTAACTTCTGAGAAGTTAATAAGTTAAAAAAATGTTTGGCGAAGTCAAAAGGACTTCTGAAACTGACTTTTCATATATGGTAAAAATGAGGTTTTGAAAAGTAAGGGAAGAGTTACTTATTTTTTTGGAAAGCTTCAAAATTTCATTACTCAAGAATTAGCCACAATCTTGGGCCAAGGTGAAACTAAAACTATTCCACTGCTCCCATTAAGGATTAGCCAATCTTGTTCTATACGAGATCCATGAGAAGACCTCCTCCTTTATATCCATACCACACCTGAGCATCGTTGTTGCTTTCAAATCAAAAATTTTATTGTTTCTCGCCTTCCAAATATGTCACATAGTTGCAGAAAAAAATGGCATGTACCAATTGCTTCTTTTGATCTATAAGTTGTAGTTCATCGATATAGCTTAAAACTTCTTTTACCGAATAGAAGGTTCTCCCTGTTGGAATTTTTCACCATATGCATATTTACCACCATAACGATCTTGCAAAAAAGCAGGAGCCAAGCAAATGGTCCACGTTTTCCATGACCAATCCGTAATGAACGCACAAGTTTGAATCGGTTAGCACATTCCTTTTTATTAGTTCTGATCTCGTGGCTATTTTGTTATCAATGGCTCTCCATACAAAGAGACGAACCTTGGGAGGAACCCACGGAGTCCACCAATACTCCGACGCCTTGAAAGAGCACACCTGCGCATTGTCTAGCACCGATCTTATGAACCCTACTGCCTTGGTTTTCTCCTCACACCCATCCAGTACCATATATCATCTTTCCCATGAAACTTGCAAAGAAGTAACAATTCTAGCAGAGCCTTTTTTTTCACATTCTTCCTCTATAGTTAAGTTAACATATTTCAATTCCCATTCCCAATACCGGTTTCCACCCAATAGACTGTAACAATCATGAATCTTGGCCCTTTTGACTTTAGCTATTTTAAATAAGGAAGAGAATGCTTCTTTTAAGGGCAGCCTGTTCAACCACGGATCGATCCAGAACAAAGTATTCTTACCAGTGCCCACCGAGACCTTCAAATGCTGAGCTAGCTGGATGTGCCTTTTTGAAAACTCATTCTGAATGTTTATAATGTTCTTCCATACTCCTGTTATCACTTTTTTAATTGGCATTTGATCGACGGATCCCACCAATACCATAACCGTCGTTCTGCTTTTTCGCCTTAACCACCATTTAGACATTAGAGCATAATTAAGCTCCATGATCCCACCAATACCATAACAGTCGTTCTGCTTTTTCGCCAACATCTTCTTCCATGCTATCCATCGGATTTTACTACTATTACGACCCCCATTCCTTTCAAAATTTCTGCGAATGCCTTCCAAGGTCTTCAACACACTTTTAGGTGCCTTGAATAATGACAGAAAGTAGGTTGGAATGCTTCCTAGGACAGATTTGCATAGAGTAACTCTCCCAACCATTGACAGCTATTTAGCCTTCCAATTAGAAAGCTTGTTGTTAAACTTATCAATCACCGGTTTCCACATGCTCACCCTATTCATTTTACCCCCAATAGGCAGCCCAAGGTACTGAAACGGGAGGCAATCTGCCTTACAATATATCAAAGAGGCCATGTTTTCTACTTGCATATTAACGGAACCGAAGCCATAAATTCTGCTTTTTTGCATATTCACCTTTAACCCTGAACACAAATAAAAGACTCTCAAAATTCTGCACAAGTTTTTTTATGTTTGATGACGACCAACTACCGCAGAATATTGCGTCATCAACATGGAATAGGTGAGAGATTGAAGGCCCAAACTCGGCCTACTTTACCTCTTCAAAAACGCCCAGATTAACAGCTTTATTCATTAGGACATTCAGACCTTCCATGGCTAAAAGAAAGAGAAAAGGAGATAATGGGTCTCCCTGCTTCAAGGCCCTCTTTATCTTCAACTCTTTGGTGGGTGAACCATTTATCAAGACTGACGCATATTGACTTTTGAAACCTAATTTTAGTCTAATTTTCTATTATACCCCTCTACTACCTCCTATTAACTCTCGTCATTTTTAAAGTATGTCTTTTTTGATAATTATACGACGTTTTAGTTTATAAGCTAATCCAAACACTTTTTCTAAAAACTCCTTTTGAAAAGTCATAAGTTAATAAGTCTTTTTTGTTAAAAATCCTTTTAAATCAAAATAAGCAATCCCAAACATACCCCTAGTGCCGTAAAGTAACTTTTGTTCTACAAAAACCATATGACTATGTTCAGAAATAGCACAATGTCATGTACCTCAGTAACTATAAACTCAATTTTTTTATAGTATATCACACAGTCAAGTGAAATCATACTACATAAGTCGTGTAGCTTGAAAGTGGCAAATGGACCTGCTATATATGTAAGTTGCACATTCGTGTACCTCACTGTCAGTTTGTATGACGTATATTTTAAAAGGGAGTTTGGGCATGTCCACAAGATGCTCTGCTAAGGGAGAGATTTATATAATCAGTGAAGCAAACCCATTGTGGCACATATATCATTATCTTAATAACTTCCAAAAGTATATAAATCACTATGTGAATGTTTTCTACACAGAAAATGTAGCAAATCATCAGTAAATTTCTTAAGCTCTATAAGGTTACTCTTTCTCACAAACATAATGAGCAGAAAATCTGAAAAAAAAAAACAAAAATGGTGAATGGTTCTTTCTGGTCCCATGATTTAAAACGGTTGTACATATCAGTTGCAAAACTTTAAAACAATAACTCTGCATCATCGATTCAGTTCAAATTTAGGGAGCTTTTCTCTTCTGATTCGACGTGGAGACACTTGTTTGGGGTTGACCAAAAGCTGACCTGCATTCCAGTATATATATGCACAAGCCATAAATATAACATACAGCAACTACAAATTAATATGGATGAGAATGAAGATACACTCACCCACAAGTCGAACATTTCTTGTGATGTTTACAGAAAATGGACAGACAAACAGAGCAAATGTATCCCATGTCGATAGTGTTTTTGTGACAAAAACACCTGTTGCATAAGTTAACGTTCAAACACGAGTTCAAAATATATCTCGTAGTAAATAGTATGTATGAAGCAACTTACGAAGCACGGAAATCAACACCAACAGGCTTAGGGAGTTGTAAGAAGCTGCGTGAATGTAAATCTGTTGCATATACCGTCTGCATGAAAAGAAATTGAATGATATAAAGATAATTTTTTATGTGAATATATTGGCATCATGAAATATTTCAAGATATATATGAAATTGACCCTTTCTTTTCAGGATAATTTCATATTAACCCCTTTAAAACCTGATACAATATCATATTTAGTTATTTACCAAACACAAAATAATTAAAACCAAATATACCATTTCAAATTTGTGACCCCAATATTCTTCCCTTAAAACTTGCATCAGATATTAGATATAAGAGTTTGGCCCATAAGGAGGAAGAAAGGGTATAATCATCATATTATAAATAAGTGTTTAATAAAATGGGTAAATATGAAAAGTATTTTGAATGGGCACATTTGATATTAATCTTTTTTTATTCGGTAAAAAATAAACTGTGCAAGTTTTCAGGTGAGTATGAAATTAATACTTACTTTTCTGATGTGATTTGATAATTAGGGTTACATACCGTTAGATACTGGAACAATCCATCATGCTGTTGTGGTTTCAGATATACACCTCCGGTTATATAAGAAGCCTAGCAAATAGCCGAATTAGAAACAATAATTTACACTAGAAACAGTTTCAGTCAAAGTTGAAATATGCATGTATGTGGTACCTGTTGTAGAAATGCTGAATGTTGTGACCCGATAACACAAGAATCTATAGGTACCTGTAGCAAGTTGAAATATGCCGGTAATGAAACTGTTAACATTCTCGTTCACAGGTGTCGATTAAGTAAATCATAGCACTTACAAAATATACATAAACAATACCATTGATCTCTGAGCAGAGAATATTGAATTCATGATAGCAACATATCTGCGAAATAAATTATCGTTAACATAATAAGAAAATATATTAAGATACAATATAAAAGGGTAAGAGGCATACTGTCCAGGTCCATCTTGTGATCCATGCATACACAAAATCTGCAATTATTCAGTAGCACCGGTGATATAAGAGATCTATCTTCATCATAATAATTTAGTTTTTACAAATGCAGAGCGATTACCCGAGGTTGTGGATGAAGTGACCCAGAACGAAAAACTCGTTGTATGTCTGATCATATTATTGTTATTTTAAACAATCTGCTCACATGCTAAGCCGTAAATGTAAAATATATAAAGACAAATGTTTTAGCTAATCAAAAGGATACAACATAAAGCCATTGAAAGAGATCCAGAAAGCAAGGAAGACCCAATCCCGTCAACTGAGTCATCCTTGTTAAGCTCTTCATCTTTAACCACAAACTCCTCTAGCTTCTGCAACATGGTCTCAACTCTCTGATTTGTGGGTCCCAGTGAAGAATCATAAACATAACCACAAGAGTTTAAGCCAGTAGCTATCACCACCACTTGATTTAGTTGATTTAGTAGAAGAATCGAGTTTAAGAACGAAAGGACCTACAGACCAATAATTTTAAGAACATTTTAGATATTTAATATGATAGTGAGGATATATGAGATAAACTATATTTATTAGCGTTTACTTGAGATAGGAACTTGGAGAATGATAAAGGGGCAGCGGATGAGCTCCAAAACAACGGATTTGTGTCGATTAACACCATTAGCAGACTTACATCATCTGTGATCAAGTTAAAAATTAAAATATAAAAAAAATTTGAATGATAAGATGATGATAATTAAATTGGAGTATATACATGATTATAGATAGAAAATTTACCTGTATATTGCTTTGATGAAACAGGGGTCATACTTGAGTTGTGTGTAAAAGGACAGATTTTCTGGTTGATCCAACTGAAAACCAGATAACAAGAATTACAGAGCCTGTATTGAATAAAGTTTAGGAAGCTCAATGCAGAATGGTATTATAATGACTATTTATTACTTCAAAAAAGATATATGAAACATAGCACATGGTACTCATGGAAGTTAAACAAATGACATGATGACAAGTAGATTACTCTCAACCAGTCTAAAAACAAAGGAAACCCAAATCTCAGGCAGTAAATAAACTTAATATCTCATATATCCATTTCCCCAAACTACATGGACAGTTTTGCATCTGTAAAAATACAACTCTATACACATCACAAATAGAGTTGTAACAAAGTGCATTTGGTTTACCAAACTAAGTACTAATTAAAAGAAAAGGATTCATGTATCTAGGCTTATGTTTTCTTTACCTTTTAGTTTCCTGTTCATGTACCTAAAAGAGTTGGTACATCCATCCCCAATTTAAACTCGATTTATTTTGGTATCGTTCTCTCAACTACAAGAACGCGGGTTATTAAAAAATTAAACTCCAAGAAAAAAAATCCTTGCATCAACTCAAAGCACATCAAAATCATCATTAAACAACATGGAGATGGTAAAAAAAAATTAGGCCAGCTTGCGCAAGTGTATTCACTACTGACTTTTTTAAATAATGTAACATTTTTGTAGTGTCTTCCTGCTGTACTTCAATTTCATGAAACTTTATCATGACGTGGATTAAAAACATAATGCCTGGAAACTTTATTACATAGCTATGAATCTTTTCTTTGGTTATGTATTTTAAGGTCATGGAGTTTATTCGTTGCATCTGAAATCCTTTTATAATAATAATTGACACCTACTGACTAGGGTTCTGAAATGATGCATAGCATCATTCGTGTGTGTTCTGTTTAGAAAATGGTAGGGGGGAAAATATTTAAATAAACTAACTTTATCAATTTTAATTGTATGACCATCCACTTGGCAGCAGTTCATTCTCAGGAACAGTAAAATCCTATTAATGGAATGCATATCTCCATAAATTTCCCACTTGCACCAGCCACCCAGACTGCTGCATATCATTTTTTCATTCTAATAAGATCTTTTTGGTTTTAAGTATTCAGTACTGTCTCATATAAGCATGAGCATATCCAAAAGGAACTAGGAAACAGTAATGAGCTTCGCCGCTTGATTAGGGTATTATTACTGAATTGACATTCTCACTTCCTAGTATATCAATGAGAACCTGTTTTGATTACTAGTTAACCAAAATCATATAGCAGAGGCAACATAGTGTAATTTGGAGTGCATAGTGCACTTTTAACATTATTGCAGAAAATCCAATCTTCCATTCAGCATATTATTAAACAACTGTCAGTCTCTCACTCAACCAGACTATGCAACATTAGGTTGTGTACAGTTCAGATGTCACTTTAAAGGATTCAGTATTCAAGATCTGATGTGCATTCGACCTTTAAAAAAAGAATTTCAAGTGAGTTTCGCAAGGTCAGTTGAAAAAAGCAGTTAACATAATATAATTAGCGGTGCATGGCTGCATGCTGCACTTAACACTATTGCAGAACTTTCAATCTTCCATTAGACATTTTATTAAACAACTGTTACTCTCTCAGACTATGCAACAATATGTGGTGTACAGTTCAGATGTCACTTTACAGGGCTCGATATTCAAGCTCTGATGTGCATTAGACCTTTAAAAGAAAAGAAGTTTAATTTTCTTTTCTGCAGTAATGTTAGGTGCATTATGCACTACGAATTACACTATGTTGCCTCTGCTATATGATTTTGATTAACTAGCATAAGGGCAAACCTCACCTCTAACCCGTTAGAGACGCTGCACCCAGAGAGACCCCCTGCTCACATACCTCTTATCCTTTTAGTAAGACATGCTAATCATACAAACAAAGCAATTAAATGATAGGAGCTAATTTTTTGTACCACAAGGTGTAATTCCTCAAACATGAATACAAACTTTCTCTAACAATATGGGCCAATAGACAGAAGGAAAAATAACCATAAGCAAGATACGTATACACGAATCAAAGTATACATTGCAAGAACGAAAAAGTAGTATGCAGTTGAGCAAGATAAGAAAGGTTTTATATGCAAATCAAACCGTGAATTAAGGAAGGGCAAAACTAAAGTTAATGGTGAAAAGAGAAGGGTGTTGTAGAAGGCATTAGAGAACGAGAGAGAAGGTAGCAGTACGATTGTGAATTAGTGATTCAGAATTTCAGATTTCAGAGAATGGTACATAATACAGATAAATTAGAAGCAAGAACCCCATATTGATACAAAATTAAGAGAAGTACAGCTGATTTCTAAGCCCTCGGCTAAATGATGAAAATGATGTGTGCTTGGTTTCTCAATCACTAGTCTCCAACACCCAACACCTTAAAGACTCATCAGCCTTGTGACTCTGCATGAGGACTGAGAGCATTCACCATAGGTTCCGTGCCCCCATCCTTATAATTTAACTAAAAAACACCATCCCCTAAATTTATATCCCAACTTTAATATTATCTTTGAGGTTTTCTAATTTGAACGGGCGACCACCGCAACGGGCGACCACTGGAAGGTTAATTTCTTGACCCTGCTCTCGCCCAACGGGCGACCACCGCAACGCACCACCCTGCTCTCGCCCAACGGGCGACCACCGCAACGCACCGCCTGCTCACCGCCTGCTCTCTCTCTCTCCCTCTGCTCTGCTCTTACTCTATTGTCCTCTGGTGTGTTCTTGGGCCACTGTCGCATATTGTGGGGAGTATCTTCACGTATCTCAGTGGAGTCAAAAGGAAGAAGAAATTTCTAGGGCACAAACCCTAGGATTTTGTTGGTGTCTGTTTCTCTCGGTTGAAATATCTAGGGCAAAAACCCTAGATCGTGCTGCGGTACTGATGTTCCTCATCATCTGTCTATTTCTCGAAGAATCTAGGGCAACAACCCTAGATCTTATTGCTGTTAGTCTTCTTCTGCCTTGGATCGCAACCCTAAGTGAAGGTTGCTAAATCTAGGGCACATCTGAAGAACCCAAACTTGGGCACATCTGGTGAGATTGTTCCATCTCTCTCTCTTTTACTTTCTTGTTTAGGCTGATATTGGCTGGGTTAGGAGTACCAGTATCTGTTGAGATATCTGTGTTGCTTTCTGTTGCTCTTTACTGGTTTACTTGTGCATCACTTGTGTGATCTGTTTTCTGGTTTGTGTGCTTACATTTAAACAGCTACTCTAATCCTTGATTCTTCTTGAGTCTGATATAATTCTTGTCTAGTTCTCTGCTGACCGTTTAGTTCTGTGGTTTGTGCCTAATTGATTAGTTGTTATAACTTGCTGATTAGTTGTATAATTGTTAGTGTTTTGATATTAATTGCTAAGTGGTATATTGTTGGTTGAGTTTGTGTGTTGAGCATTTGTGGCTTGTTGTCTTCATTTCTGGTCAATCTTAGAACTGTTCTCTAGATAGGTTTCATTGGCTTATTTGAATCTATACTCAGGATAGTGTGTCATTGTGTGAAGTGGTGATCATTGTTGCTATTTTTGATTAAGTTCTTATGGTCTTTGTTAGGGGTACCAGCATCGTGTGATTTGATTTTTTTTTTCCGTGTCTTGATTTGTTTGCGTGCTCCTAGCGTATTGTTGACCTCGTGGGACTGTTTCCTTTGATTGTGCTATACTTGTGCTGCGTTTCTTTCTTCTGTGTTATACGTGTTTTTCGGGTACTTTTAGTGGACTCCGTCGGGTATAATAGATAGCAGGAGCTACTATGCTGACCCGAGATCATGTTCGGTGACGAGAGGTGCGAAGACAGGAAATAAGGTTTGTAGATTAAGGGTGGCATCGTGGAATGTAGGAACCCTAACTAGTAAGTTACTCGAGTTAATTGATACGCTGAAAAAACATAGGGTCCAGATAGCGTGCCTTCAGGAGACTAGATGGCGAGGTGGGAGAGCAAAAGAGTGCAATAGTTATAAACTATGGTATTCAGGGTCTGATGGAACAAAAAATGGTGTAGGTTTTTTAGTTGCTAAGGAACTTCATGATAATGTTGTGGAAGTGAGAAGATACGATGATAGAATTATTTTGTTAAGAATAGTAATAGGGATGAGGTAGTGGCAGTAGTTAGCGCGTATGCACCCCATGTTGGACTAGGGGAAACGGAAAGAAAGAAGTTCTGGGAGAGTTTAGATCACGTTATGGGCGACATACCGAGAGAAGATAAGATATACATAGGAGGAGATTTTAATGGACATATCGGTAAGGATAATGAGCATTGCCAACTGGTGCATGGAGGCTACGGGTATGGTCTTAGGAATGACGGCGGTAGGGAGCTTCTCGACTTTGCAGTGGCGCATGACCTAGGCATCATAAATTCGTTTTTAAGAAAAGAGAATCGCATCTAATCACGTTTAGCAGCGGTGAGAGACACACGCAGATAGACTATATATTGACGAGGAGAGAAGATCATAGCTCGTGGAAGGACTGTAAAGCAATACCGGAGAGTCAGTTGTGACACAACACCATATGTTGGTGGCGGATATACGCCTCAAGAGACAAATTGCCCTACCGAACAAGAGAGTAAGACCTACGATCAGATGGGGCCAGCTCAAAGACGAAAAGATTACCATTTTCAGAGATAAGGTCATACCACTGAACCAGACTGGACCACAGGAAGACGCAAACCAAAAGTGGGAGGATATGGCAAATAGGCTTATCCAAGCAGCTAAAGAAACGCTTGGAGTAACAACAAAAAGGACAGTCGGTCATAAGGAATCCTGGTGGTGGAACGAAAATGTACAGGAAAAGATACGAACCAAACAACAAAGTTTTAGAGAGCTTATACGCTGTAACAATGAGGAAAAACGCACAGAGCTAAAAGAAAAATACAAAGAGGCGAAACGACAGGCGAAAAAATCGGTGTCAGAGGCAAAGAACACGGCGTACGAGATGATGTATAAACGATTAGAGACGAAAGAAGGAGAGCAAGACATGTTTAAGATAGCCAAGGCAAGAGAAAGTAGAAGACAAGACTTGAGAATGGTGAAGTTCATAAAGGCGGTGGATGGAAAGGTTTTGGTGAAGGAGAAAGACATCAAGGTGAGATGGAAAACTTAGGGGCTGTTTGATTACGCTGACTGAGTAAGATCTGACTGAGTCAGAAGCTGACCCAGTTAGAAGTTCTGACTGGGTAAGCATCTGACTGAAACTTGACTGTTTGATTTACTATCTGACTGACTCTACTAAGCAACATATACTTGATAACATATATACATATATACCAAATTCACAGCCAAATTCACATCTACATACACAACCAAGATTCAATCCCAAAATATTCCTTCAATCTATACATATACATATCCTAATATACACATCTATATACACAACCAAATTCACAGCCAAATTCACATCTACATACACAACCAAGATTCAATCTTAAAATCTTAATTCAATCTATACATATACAGATCCTAATATATACATCTACATACACAACCAAATTCACAGCCAAATTCATAGAGAGAATCAAAGTTATAGAGCAAAATTCACAGCAGTGGAGAAAGAAAGAGAGAAAGAATTTCATAGAGGGAAAGTTACTTCCGAGGTTGTGGCTGGTGGTTGTGGGTTTCGAAGTAGAGCAGGTCGAAGATGCGCCGGTGGGTTGTGGCCGATGGTTGTGGTCGATGGTTGTGGTTGTCGGTGTAGAGGGGGGTTGTCGGTGTCGAGGGGGGTTGTCACCGAGGGGGTTGCGGGTCGCCGATGTTGTGGCTGTCGTCGAGGGGGGTTGTCGCCGGTCGCCGAGGAGGGTTGCGGGCCGCCGGTGCTGTGGCGTCGCCGATGCTGTGGCTATGGGTGTTGTTTCTTCAAGAAGAGAGGCGCAGGGGGGGGGGGGTTGTGGGATTGGGCGGGGGGGGGGGGGGGGAGGCACCGATTGTTTGTGGAGAAGAGGCTGGGCTGGTTTGTGGAGAAGAGGGGGAAGACTGAATGGGTCAGAAGGGAAGAAAAAGATGACTCGGTCAGTCCTTCCGTCCGGGTCAGATCTACCAGTCAGACGAATCAAACGCACTGACTGGCTGACCGGGTCAGCCAGTCAGTGGTCAGACGTTGGGTCAGACCAATCAAACAGGACCTTACTTCGATAACCTTTTCAACATAAGAAACCCAAATCAACAGACTGAGATAGTTAGAACAACACAAACAACGCAACAAAACAACTGCTATTGTACAAGCATCACAGTTGACGAAGTTACAAGAGCGATGAAGAAAATGGGAAGGGCTAAAGCAGTGGGGCCAGACAACATACCGATTGAAGTGTGGAAATGCCTGGGTGATGAGGGTCTCCAATGGTTAACAGACTTATTCAACACTATCTTTAAGACAGGGAAGATGCCAGACCAGTGGAGAACCAGTGTCATAGTCCCCGTATACAAGAAAAAAGGAGATGTTCAATGTTGCGAAAACTACAGGGGAATAAAGCTATTGAGTCACACGATGAAATTATGGGAAAGAGTTATCGACACGAGAGTTAGACGGGAAACTCAGATAAACAAACAAACAAACAAACAAACCAACCCAGTATATCCCACTCAAGAGCAGGGTCTGGGGAGGGTAGGTGTAGGCGAGTCTTTCCTCTATCTTGTTAGGTAGAGAGACCGCTTCCAATGAGACCCCCGACTCGATTTTATTAAACCAAATATCTATTTATATTGAAATAATTCATATACCTCAAGATTCAAGTGATCTACTATGTGTATAACCGAACCACCGCCTTCACAAGGGCGAATAAGGTAGCCACTTGGCAACATTTCACCTCTTACAAACTGAGCAACAGCCACAGGATTTGGGCCCGCACCAGAACCCGATAGGGATCTCTCACATACCACGAGGCTTCCGTTATCAGATAGCGATAAACTCAGATAGCGGGAAACTCAGATAGCGATAACCAATTTGGATTTATGCCAGGACGCTCTACAACAGAAGCCATACACGTCGTAAGGCGATTAATGGAGAAATATAGAGAAAGAAAAGGGACCTTCATATGGTATTCATCAACCTAGAAAAGACATATGACAGTGTTCCGCGACAACTAATCTGGGAAAGTCTATGAGTTAGAAGGGTACCAGAGAGGTATATCAAAATAATTAAGGATATGTATGACGGGGCAAAAACGTGTGTGCGAGCACCGGTAGGAGACACAGACACCTTCTCAGTGGAAGTGGGACTCCACCAAGGATCTGCACTGAGCCCATTTCTTTTCACAGTAGTGTTGGATGAGATGACCAAATCTATACAACGGTCAGCCCCGTGGTGCATGCTTTTTGCGGATGATATTGTATTAATATCAGAATCTAAAACGATGCTTAACGACAAGCTAGAGCAGTGGAGAGCAGCACTAGAGCACAGAGGATTAAGGATAAGTCGCTCTAAGACGGAATACATGCATTGCAACTTTGGTGACGAGGCGGAAGAGGACACCCAAGTCAGTATCCAGGGTATGCCGGTCCCACGAACGTCTAGGTTCAAATACCTGGGCTCGTACCTGCAGGAAGACGGAGAGATACACAGCGATGTAGCGCACCGCGTTCAAGCAGGATGGTGCAAGTGGAGAGCAACATCAGGAATTCTATGTGATAAGAGGTTTCCAGCGAAACTAAAGGGAAAACTATACAGAGTGGCGGTACGCCCAGCTATGCTATATGGAACAGACTGCTGGGCCATAAAGAAATCGCACGAGAAACAAATAGAGGTTGCAGAAATGCGAATGCTGAGGTGGATGTGTGGAACACAAAAATGGATCGGATAAGAAACGAAGTGTTTCGTCAGAAGTTAGAAGTGGCTTCTATTGCAGATAAAATACGAGAGGGAAGATTAAGATGGTTTGGGCATGTCAAGAGAAGACCAATGGCTGCACCGGTTAGAGCAGTAGAGAACATCATCCTAGAGGGTAGGAAGTGTAGAGGAAGACCTAGGTTGACTTGGGAAGAGAAAATTAGGAAAGATATGGTACACTTGCACCTCTCCGAGCACATGATCGAGGATAGGAGTGAGTGGAGGCGTAGAATCAAAATTAAGGACTTTAATGGGTTCTGCATCTAGGAAGGGACTTTTTGATTGCGTCTTGCAGGGCTTGTTGTGTATGTAGCCCGCTTCTGCCCTTTTTAGGGGAATCTTGCTGCTTCTATGATGTATGCTTGTTCATTTTTTTCTTTGGTGATATTTTCTGTATGTTGTATGTTGTGTGCTGTATCATTTATCGTATTTTTGATTATATACTGATTCACTAGTGTTATGGCTTTTCATAGTGAGTCGGGGGTCTCTTTGGAAGCGGTCTCTCCACCTATCTGGGTAGAGGAAAGACTTGCCTACACCTACCCCTCCCAGACCCTGCTCTTGAGCGGGATATACTGGGTTTGTTTGTTTGTTTGTTTGTTTGTTTAATATTATCTCTCTCTTCTAATATTAATTTCTAGTAAAGCGTATATTTTTACGCTTCAATTGAAAAAGAAATTTTAATCTATACACAAATCTCAAGACATTAATCACCAAGACAATAACATGCCTATTAGTTTCAAAACAGGAAAATGGTCAAATCTAGAGGCTTGGTTTTAAAAATAGCGCCCGAGGCACGCTTAAGGCGTGAGGCTCTAGAGGCGATCATGAAAACGCCTCAGGGCTTTGAGGCGGCGCCTCATGCACATCTGAGCCAAATTTGGTCAAGATTGGGGTCCGTAAAAGGATGATAAGTAGAAATACCAAAGGGATGATGAGATTATGAATGATTTACATGGTAAAAAAAGCCAATATGTAAAAAAGCTTAGACAAATTCAACTTTTGGTTGTACGTATAGCTTATTTTGTTGTACATAGAACAACACCTCGCATACGTGAGGCTCTCGCCTCATGCCTCACACATAGCGCCTCGTCTTTTCAAACTTAAACGCCTCGAAGCGCCTAACGCTTTTTAAAACCAAGTCTAGAGGTCAGACATACACATACTGCTTTCCAACTTCAAAATTAGTGTGATTGTTTATTAGTATTGTATCAGCACACGCGGGTTTATTTTGTGTTACACCAGAATAAATGTTTGATACTAGTGTGATATTTTATCTTTAAAAACACTAAAATGATGCTAGGACCAAACCTCTCACAAGAATTCTACTGCTAATAACTATAGTTCCAAGTTTCACATGGAGTTCATAATGCTCAATACATAATTAAGTGCATAAACTTCATCCCTGCTTGCTAATAACAATAGTTCCAAGTTTCACATACAGTTCATACAGTGTTGTAAAAATCGCCGCCTAGCACCGATTAATCCCCGATTAATCGCTAATCGGTCATCCACCGATTCGATTTTAGCTAATAGCCTAGTTAATCAATCAAAGGTCAAAATCAGTCAAAATCGGCCAGAAATCAAAGAAAATTGGTCAAAACTAGTCAAATTTTATCACATTTGGTCAAAATCAGCTAAAATTTAGAGAAAATCAGTCAAAATATAATACAAATCAGTCGGATATAAAAAATTATATGTATAATTTTGAAAAATATTGTATATATATTTATAAATTTGTAAATTAACATATAAAATCCCAATCCGATTAATTCCGATTAATCCCTATTAATCCCAATTAATCCCTAGTCCCTACCCCACCGCCCGACTAGCGACTAGCGATTTTTACAACCATGAGTTCATAATGTTCAATACATAAGTAAGTATATAAATTTCATCCCTGCTGTAAGTTTCACATTATAAGCAAAGCTTAACACAGTGATATGCTTATTTGCTAGAAAACTTAAAATTCACCATATCATCAGGGACATATCCACTAATACTTTCTAAATATTAATTAAACCACATGATTTGTTTTAACTAAAATTAAGTTCATATCAATGTTTTCTTGTGCAATCAGTCAATTCAACATTACATTTTACATGAAACGGCCAGGTATAGATGTATAATCCTCCACCTTTAATTAGGTTGATTGAAAAACAATCTATGTTTGTTGATCTTATAATATTAAGCTTATTGTACGTGTATATGATTCACAACATTGCATATTCTTTCAAAACTTCATTAACTCCAAATTACTTCCACTAAGCCATCAGTTAAACAAAAAGCTATCAAATCACACACAGAAAGGCATGAGTAAAAAATTACTTTCTTTTCTCACAAGAAAACAATGAAATTAACCATTCCGTCTGTGGAGAACAATGAATAAACTTAAAACGTAAGTCAACTATTAAGCCTAGAAGCTCCAATTATACTGTGACGAACAGAACATGCAGAACGAATCATTGTTAGGTCAAACGACTAGAGTTCGAATAATTCAAAATAAGAGTACGAATTAGCAGTAACATTAAGTAAAAAAGGTGATGGATAACTTACCAGAGAAACAAGAACAAGAATTTGGGGTCTAATATGAAGAGAAACTAGGGCTGTGAGCAGTGACAGAACCAAAAATTATTTTCTATGGGGTCACTATTTTTTGATGATTAGATTTCTAACAAAAGAACATTAAACTTTTAGGGTCGCCCAATCGGATCGGGTCAGAATAGATTGAACCAATTTCAAGTCATTATTACCCTAAATATGATCAAGTTTCAACTAAAACCACTAGAATTAATAACAAAAAATAATGACTATAATCACTATAGTTTATACCAAAATCACTAATAACAATCAAAGATTGAACAAATTAAAGCAAATATGTTAGAAATTTAGAATCACATCTTTTAGACGTAGTGATATTTGATGACGAAAAACCTTTTGAAACTTGAAACAAATAAAGGCCTATATGATATATCTTATAACCATTATTACACCCATCATATCTAAGTATCTAACCCTAATCACATCAAGTCATAATAAAGAAAACAACATTTACATAAGAATCAAAACGAATAACATGTAAAGTGGTAGAATGTAACATTATCATAAGTAATGCTAAGCAAAATCAATGAAATGATGCTCAAAACCAATCAAAGATGATAGAATGTTACACTTTCAAATTCTATTCCAATAAGAAACACCTAAAACCAACTAAGATTCAAAACCAATATCAACATAGAAAAGCATAGAACAACAGTTCCCATTTAGAATCACAGCAAAGTTCTAATCAAAATTTTCAAGAAAAAAAAGACCCAAAAAACAACTATTTGACTTTTTATAAACCACTTTTCACAAAAACATACACATTTATGAATTGTGATAAGCTAATAACATAAAATCTAGGGCTTGAACAAAATCTAGGTACCAAAATCTCTAAAACAAATTAGTTAACAAGAAAGAAAACAACCAATTTGTGGAATCAAAATCTAGGGCTGGAATCTTTTCATCTAAAAAGATGTAGGAAATAAGCAAATAAAACAAATTAACTCAAGAATCAAGAAAGTTAGAAAACTAACCTTGAATGGTTGCCGGAGCTCGGCGGGTCGAGGGATTGTCGCCGGCTAGTGGATCGATGGAGGCTGCATTCTGAAGGATTAGACTGCAGTGATGTGGGGCTTTGGTTTCAGTCGAACAGAGAGATGCATCGATGGGGGGCTTTGGTCGAACAGAGGTGCATCGATGGGGGAGGGAAGGGATTTGGGTTTAAAAACACTTTGCAAGGCTCGAACGGATGACTCTAAAACAGAAAAATTATTTGTTCACTTTAAATTACGATATTATACGGTCCGTTACTTACTTAAAAATCAATAGGATCACTTGACAGCGTACCCTGACTGTGAGGGGGTTTTATTAGAGTTGAATATCCCCATTCTGATGAAGTAGCGAATAGCAGAAATGGTGATGATGTAGCAATGGGGGAGATGAGGGGTCGATGATAAAGTAACAATGGCGAAGAGGAACGAATCAATATGCACCCAATTTTGGGGTTTCAATGTAGTTCCCGTAAAAGATACGAGAATGAGGAAAATAGACGAGGAAAGTGACGCCGGAGTAACAAGATAAGACATTATTTTTAGAGTAAGGGGTTATTTGGTAATTTCTAAATGATTAAATGTTGAATCAATAAAAAATTTGAATCATTAAGTGTTCAACCAATAAAAGGTCTGACATTAAGTGTTGAACCATTAAGAGCTCTGAATCGTTAAGAGCTAGTATATCGCTTAACTATCCAAGACAGATGTCTAATCAATTCAGATAAGAGGTCTTAACCATTCAACATTAGTATAATGCTTAACCATTCAGAGGCAAACGTCTAAACCATTCAGACATTTTCTCGCGAAACAAACAGTCTGAACCATTAAGTGTTGAACCATTCAGACATCTGAACCATTAAGAGGCTGAATGTCACACCCCAACCTTGACGGCGGAATCGTCGAGGTGTGAGGGATAAGATTGTTCACAGCCACATAACGCTATGTTTAAATGTAAATAATCAAATTAATAGTTTTTTTTTAGGAATTACAAACATAAGTCTCAATCACGAAATACATTCAAACAAATATCAAAACATAACATAACATTTCATTTATTTAACTAGGTCCACGTCCTAGTTTTATTGTAAGCTTCAAAAGACCACTTTAAACTTGGGGGTTACCTGAAACATGATAAAAATAAAAGGTCAACTAAAAATATTGGTGAGTTTCCAATGTTTTCATACATAATATGAAAAGATTATAAGTTGCAATTCGTGTCATAGGTTATAAGCTAGTAAGGTTATAGAACACATATCTTTACAATCAAACCTCGACTTGATTACAAGTATATAAGATTGGCTAAGTGTATTTGGTTCCCTAGTGCACAAGCATACGGCTCCTAGGAGTCGGCAATACATCGACTTTAGCACCAAATAGGCTTGTCAGGCCCAAAGATCTAAGACGTCGCCAGGCTAGCAATAGTTAATGATTGTAACAAACTATGTATCTCATATAATCACTTACAACATACAAATAACCATGACAAGATATAAAGATGAATTGCAAGTGCTTTACAAGTCTCAAACGTTTATAAGTGTGTAATGTATAAGTATCATGTTTCACCCCAAAATGGTGTGAAATAAAGTAAAAGGGGGCAAGGAAAACTCACTTGGCGATTAAGTATATATTGGATGATTAATAAGAAATAATAATCGGCGTCGTTTCAACGAATTCCTCTACGAGGTACCTAAAACGTATTTATTACAAGATTAAGTTTCAATAATAAGTTTAACATTTAGACGTGAACTAAGGTTTTAGGATTTTGGAGTTTTGTATATTATATTTATTCGAAAGAAATATATCTTTTAAGTGTTTTAATCTAGAAATGAAATTAGGTTTAATATCGGATAATGTTTGAATATATTTCGTATATATTCTTTGTAATAAATAACGTATTATTCAATAATTCATTAATCTAAATTAATTGTGAAGTATATTTTATAATAAATTACGTTTGTAATTAATTGTGAAATTATAAGATGTATAATTTCTACAATTACGGGATTATTTCATAATTAAACATGATATAGTGTCCATTTTTATAAAAAAAATATTATTTATAATATTTATAAATAATATTTTATAAATATTATTAAGGTTTTAATTAAAATATATTTACAGAAATTATTTATGTAACATTTTAAATATGAAAAGTTTATAAAATTTATTTTTATAATTTTTTAGAATTTTTTCAGGAATTTTTAGAGGCTTAAAAAGCAAATAAAAAAATAAGGGGGGTGCCCGGGGTCGAACCCGGGACCTCCTGTGTGGCATGGTGAGTCGGGGACCAGTGAACCAAGGCCTAAGCCGCGGTTATGAATGGTTCCCAATTATCTTAAACACAACCCGAGATCCCATCCCAAATCCTTTGAACCCTAAATCGAACAGGTTCAAATTGAAGCTCGAATCGTAGTTGTTAACGGTTTAAATCATGGGGCTTTTGATCCCCATGTAAAATCGAGTACAATAGTGTGTTCAATTACCTGATTCGATGTTAATTCGATAGAGAATAAGATTAAGAACAGCCGCGCAGAGGAGATATTGATTCGGGATGATTATGTTGATGATATTCCAATTAATTTCACAGAAGCTTCTAAGGATGATTACAACGAAAGCCCTTTATCAATTTGGGTTTAGACAGATCAGAAAGGGTTGTTCGATTGAGTTGCAGGTTCGACAGAGGATGATGATCGAATTCAATTGTTTAAGTGTTTTCGATTAGAATTGCAAGTTGTATTCATTTATATGGAGATAAAGTTCGGTTTGATTGAATCAATTTGTCTAAAGTTGTATTGAGTGGGTTAATTATCCGTTCAACGGTCGGGATAAAGTTGGATCCGAAGTTTGTGAGCTTTGGATGCTGATTACACGCGTTTTGGGGTGCCTAGAGTTCGAATCTTGGTCGCGAAGCTGTCGGTACCTTTAACTGGGGTTGAAACCGCGTATTTTGGGCGTTTTTAACTCACCGGAATACGGCCGGAGACGGCCGGAATAGTGTGGCCGGGAAAACGGGGAAGGGGGTTGGGTTTTAAAAATTTTACAGAAATGGTCCCTGCGGTTTTAGTGTTGACATTTCATGTTATAAACTTCTTTTGAAGTTTCAAAATTGACAAAATTGGTCCCTGAAACTTTATTATTATTATTATTATTATTATTATTATTATTTATTATTATTATTATTACTATTATTATTATTATTATTATTATAATCATTATTATTATTATTAATATTATTATTATTATTATTATTATTATTATTATTATTATTATAAAAGGTTAAACGCTGAAATACGAGATGTTACACTGAAACAAACAGCCCCTAAATTGCACGGATCGTCCCTGAGTTTTGCTTAAATTTTCCCTTTCATCCCTGTGATTGAAAATTACATGTTTAGTCCTAAGGTTTGGAAAAAAAAAATTAACACGTTTTGTCCCTGGGTCTAACGACCGTTAATTAATCTCGTTAAATGTTTGCAAAATGACCATTTTACCCTTCTTCTTCCTCACTCAACCCCATTTCAACCACCATTACCACGCCACCACCACCTTTATGTGTGAAAGGACAGATTTTCTAGTTGATCCAACTGAAAACCAGATAACAAGAATTACAGAGGCACAGAGCCATTATTGAATAATGTTTATGAGGCTCACTACAGAATGTATTATAATTGATTATTTATTATTTCAGTGAAAGATATATGGAACATGGCATATGGTATTCATGGAAGTTAAAAAAATGACATGATCACAAGTAGATTACTCTCAACCAGTCTTACAAACTAGATAAAGAAACCCACATCTCAGGTAGTAAATTAAATTAATCTCTCATGAATTCATTTCCGCAAACTATAAGACGTTTTTACCTTTGAAAAAATACAACTCTATATACATCACAAAATAGAGTTGAAACAAAGAGCATTTGATTTTATCAACTATGTACTAATTAAACGAAAATGATTCATGTATCTAGGCTTTTGTTTAAGTTTCTTTACCTTTTGGTTCCTTATTCATGTACCTAAAGGAGTATGTACATCAATCCCTAATTCAAACTCAATTTATTTTGGTATCATTCTCTCAACTACAAGAAAGCGGGTTTTAAAATTTAAACTCAAGGAAAAAATAACCATGCATCAACTCAAGCACATCAAAATCATCATTAAAGAGTAAAGACCATACCATTACCTAGTAAATCTAATCAATAGCCAAGCCATTGACGAGATCTGGGGAGGGTGGGACGTAGGCAGACCTTACCTCTACCAAAAATGGATAGAGAGGTTGTTTCCAAAAAGGCCCTCAACTTAAAAGCAAACAAAGAAAGCATATAAAAATATAATGTACAATGGTCATATAATAAGGTCATAACAAGCAAGTCATGTACCACCATTTAGACAAAGGGCATACAACGGCCATAAGCAAACATTCGATACATAGTGGTATCAATATACATTAGGTGACATAAAGACACATGGTGAACAATATATACACGAAAATCATCATTAAAGACATGGAGATAATAAAATAATAGTTTACGCCAGCTTGAGCAAGTATATTCACTACTGACTTTTTTATATAATCTTACCTTTTCGCAATGACTTCCTAATGTACTTTCAATCTGATGAAGCTTTATCGCATGGTTAAAAACATATGCCTTGAAACTTAGTACACAACTATAATTCTTTTTCTTTGGTTATGTATTTTCAAGGTCATAGAGTTTATTTGTAATAATAAATGACACCTATACTAGGGTCCTGAGGTAATGCATAGCATCATTAGTGTTCAGTTTAAAAAATGGTATAGAAATAAATAAACAAAGATCTTTGAATAAACGAACTTTATCAATTTTAATTGTATGACAACCCCTCTAGCAGCAGTTCATTCTAAAGATATGAACATCACATTCTGTTCATGGTATTCATATCTCTATAGGTTTCCTCATTTGCACCAGCTACCCAGACTACTGCTCATCATTTTTTCCTTCTAACAAAGATCTTTTTGATTTTAAGTATTTAGTATTGTCTCAAATAAGCATATTAACATATCCAAAAGGAACTAGAACACAGTAACGTGCTTCGCATTTGATTAGGGGTATTATCACTATATTGACATTCTCACTTCCTAGTATATAAATGAGAACCTGTTTTAACTACTAGTTAACCAGAATTATGTAGCATAGGCAACATAATGTAATTAGCAATTCATAGTGCCCTTAACATTATTGCAGAGAATCCAACCTTCCATTAGGCATTATATTAAAATGCAACATTAGTTTTGTACAGTTCAGACGTCACTTTAAAGTTAAAGGACTCAGTATTCAAGCTCTAATGTGCCTTAGGTAGTGTTTGGTACGCAGGAATGAGGGCGGAATGAAGTGAACCATTAGTGTGAATGATTAAATACATGTTTAGTTGGTAAAGGTAATGGAATGAACCATTACCTAATTGATTACATTCCCTCAAGTTCATTCCATCCACCCCCTCCTTTTTATTCATTCATTCCCTTTTTCTATCATTAATCCCAACACCACCCACTTACCCACCACAACAACCATCACCACCACCCCCCACCGCCTTTGCCGCCAAGCACTGGCCACCCCCCGCCAACCACCGGCCAACGCTGTCGTGGCCTCCCACTACCGGCCCGCGGCGCCACCCATTATTAGCCACTAGCGACGCCGCCAACCACCAGCCACCAGTGATGCCGTTGGGAACCGCCGCCGCCACAAACCACCGCCGGAATTTACCGACTGCCACCACCGCTGTCGGGAACCACCGCCGCCAGAAATCACCGCGGCCACCCCCGCCGCCAGCCACCATCGCCGCAGAAAACCACCACCGGCCACCACCACCACCCATCATCACTAGCATAACTCTTTTACATGTCATTGTTTTATTTTTTATAATAATGATTCATTTGTTCCTAAAGGGTAATCAAACAGGACAATGGAATGTAGTGATTCATTTCATTCTCTCGTCTATTCCATTCCCTCATTCATTACATTCCTTCGTGTATTTCATTACCCCATACCAAACAGACCCTTTGACCTTAAAAAAAGAATTTCAATTGAGCTCTATAAGGTCACGACTCTGCTATCGGATTTTGTTACATCAACAAAGTTAATTTAAAGTCTTTATCATTTCAGAACCTTTAGCGTTTATAGATACTCCTTTAACACTAGATGTGCTAGTCTTTACCTTACGCCATATGCATGTCAATGGGACCATGTGGATTTCTCAATGATCTGACCTAACCTATGATCCAGGTGAACAGATTTGGATCTGACCGATTAACTAATGGATCTTGATCCAACTAATTTAATATTATTAGTAACTTGATATCATTTCCCCACTCCTCCAATAAACACACATTAAAACTTGCCATGTAAGTGTTAGGATCAAATTGGTACGAACACACAATAGATAACAATAAACAATAACAAAGACACGAGAGATTTATAGAGGTTCGATCGCGATGTGCAACCTACGTCCTCTTGAGGGCAACTAGGGTTTTCTTTTTATTGAGTGATAAAGATTACAATTACAAACAAACAAACAAACAAACCCAGTATATCCCACTCAAGAGCAGGGTCTGGGGAGGGTAGGTGTAGGCGAGTCTTTCCTCTATCTTGTTAAGTAGAGAGACCGCTTCCAAAGAGGCCCCCGACTCGATAGCAAAAGCCATACTGATAGCAAGACATCATACAATAAATCATACAACACATAGCATACTGTATACAAAAAGCCATACCGATAGCAAGACATCATACAATAAATCATACGACATATAGCATACAGTATACAATAAATCATACAACACATAGCATACATATATCATAGGAGCAGGTATAATCACCGTTAAAGGGCGGATATGGACTACTTAGACATCAGGCCCCGCAACCAGACTTCAAATACCCTTCCTGCCTATAGGTCGAACTAAAAGTCCTTAATTTTAATTCTACGCCTCCACTCACTCCTATCCTCGATCATGTGCTCAGAGAGGTGCAAGTGTATCATATCTCGCCTAATTACCTCATCCCAAGTCAATCTAGGTCTTCCTCTACTCCTCCTACCCTCTAAGATGATGTTCTCTACTGCTCTAACTGGTGCCGCCATTGGTCTCCTCTTGACATGCCCAAACCATCTTAATCTTCCCTCTCGTATTTTCTCTGCGATACAAGCCACTTCTAGCTTCTGTCGAAACACTTCGTTTCTTATCCGTTCCAGTCTTGTGTGACCACACATCCACCTCAGCAATCGCATTTCCGCTACCTCTATTTGTTTCTCGTGCGATTTCTTTATGGCCCAGCAGTCTGTTCTATATAACATAGCTGGACGTACTGCCACTCGGTATAGCTTTCCCTTTAGTTTTGCTGAAAACCTCTTATTACATAGGATCCCTGATGCTGCTCTACACTTGCACCATCCTGCTTGAACACGGTGCGCTACATCGCTGTGTATTTCTCCGTCCTCCTGCAGGTACGAGCCGAGGTATTTGAACCTAGACGTTTGTGGGACCACTATACCCTGAATACTGATTTGGGTGTCCTCTTCCGCCTCACCACTAAAGTTACAATGCATGTATTCTGTCTTAGAGCGACTTATCCTTAAACCTTTGCGCTCTAGTGCTGCTCTCCACTGTTATAGCCTGTCGTTAAGCACCATTTTAGATTCCGATATTAAGACAATATCATCCGTAAAGAGCATGCACCACGGAGCTGGCTGCTGTATAGACTTGGTCATCTCATCCAACACTACTGTGAAAAGAAATGGGCTCAGTGCCGATCCTTGGTGGAGTCCCACTTCCACTGTGAATGAGTCCGTGTCTCCGATCGGGGCTCGCACACACGTTTTGGCCCCATCATACATATCCTTGATTATTTTGATATACCTCTCTAGTACACTTCTAAGTCGTAGACTTTCCCAAATTAGTTGACGCGGAATACTGTCATAGGCCTTTTCTAGGTCGATGAATACCATATAGAGGTCCCTTTTCTTTTCTCTGTATTTCTCCATTATCCTCCTTATGGCGTGTATTGCTTCTGTTGTAGAGCGTCCTGGCATAAATCCAAATCGGTTTGACGCTATCTGAGTTTCCCCTCTAATTCTCGTGTGAATAACTCTTTCCTATAAATCCAAAGATTACAATTACAATGAGAAGTATATATAGACTATAATTAGTGTTAATCCCTTTGATTGATAATCTAACTAAACTGGGCCTAACTAAAACTTGGGCCGGCCGAGCCCAACTATTCACCCGAAGCCTACACCCAACAATTCTCCCACTTGAAGGATTCAAAACACGTTCAGCTGCACTCTGCTTCTTTGTACTTCTGTAAAATCCCTCTGATTTTTGGACCCTTTACCTAACCCCGCCTTCTCAACATTATTCCTGAAGGCCAGCTGAAGCTATTCAAAGCTTTAGCTTATCCAGCACCACGGATTTGGTAAAGATATCAGCTGGATTCTTCGCACCTGAGATGTTCTTTAAACTGATTGCTCCATCGCTGATCAACCCTCTGACAAAGTGATACCTCATCCTAATGTGCTTTGTTTTACCATAATAGACTTGATTTTTGGCAAGTTTCACGACACTCTCATTATCATAATACAATGAATAATCAGACTGTTGTTTACTCAATTCTTCAAGGAAAGTCTTTAACCATATTAACTTTTTACTAGCTTCAGCAAAAGCCATGTATTCAGCCTCTGTTGTTGATAGGGTTACACTTTTCTGAAGTCTGGACATCCAACAACTGTTGTTCCTCCCACTGCAAAGACATACCCATGCAGTAGTGCTTTTGAATGTCCATTTACAACCACCCAAATTAGCATTAGTATAACCTCTATGAATTGCATCTTTATGTTCGTAAATGTCATTCACCTATTTATTGGCACGAGATTGGCGAGGCGCAAGTCATCGTCCCGAAATCATACAAGAGACGATGGATAAAATATTACAAGTCTGCGACAACTTACTTGCTTCAAGAAGCCGACAAAAGAATTGTGCCGATAAATGGTGTTAGCCCTTCGACTTCAGTGTTGGTGATCTCGTACTCCTCAAGGTATCTCCTTGGAAATGAGTAGTACGCTTTGGTAAGAAAGGAAAACTTGCTCCTCGATATGTAGGTTCTTTTAAGATTCTCGAAAGAATTAATAAGGTGGCATACCGACTTGATCTACTATAAGAACTTAGCAACATTCCCTGACTGTCATGTCTCTAATCTCAAGAAGTGCCTAGCCAACGAAGGACTTCAAATTCCGCTTGATGACACACGTGTCGACAGTACCATGCACTTTGTCAAAAACCTGTTGAAATCATGGATCAAGGAGTGAAGCAACTCAAGCGAAGTCGTATTCCGATTATTAAGGTGCGTTGAGAAGGAAGGGGTGGTCCAGATTTTACTTGGGAACGTGAAGATCAATTTAAGATCAAGTACCCACATCTTTTCCTAAAACCTTCTAAATGAATTTCGGGACAAAATTCCCTAAAGTAGGGGAGACTGTAACGTTCTGTATTTTTCTATTTATTTTTTAAATGTAATATTATTCTTTATTCATTCCTTGTAATCTCAAGATTTGATCATAGTAGAAATACTTTTTTATATCAGTCTTGTTGATTTATACTTGCGTAACGCTTAAACAATTGTCAATACACATTTTAACGCAAAACCGAGCAACTTATCGAGACTTATATTTTCAGAAAATTGTTTATAAGTTTTTTTATGGTTCAGATGTTAAAACATGCTTAATCAGGAGTATATGATGTAAATTAATAAATAAAATAAGATGACGAGTTAAAATTAAAACTTTTGAATTTCCTTCCACACATCTCCCCAACTACTTTCTTTAATGTCCAATCATATTTTCATCTATAAATACTAACCCAAATCCCTCCTTAATCACTTTCATCACTCTAAGCTCTCTTTTAAACTCTCTCAATCCATTCAAGAACTTTACCTTCTTACAAGAAATATTCAAGAAACAAGTTGTGAGTTTTTAAAAAAAATCTTTTTTCTTATATTTTCTTTAACATTTGAAACAACATTTAGAAAATAATCACGTAATCTCCAAGGTGAACAAGTGTAAGGCCCCGATCCCGGGCACCTCACAGTTGGCCGTCATCACCCATAAAACATACATTTAATATAACTTAATAAAAATTATGCAGCGGAAACTTTAAATTTTACTATAAATGCTTTTGTAAAGTAATACAACCCCTGTTACAAAATATCATTTGTTTGCATTACAATACAAAAACTTTATCAAAAGAATGCCATCCCAAAAGAGCTGAGTAGCCGCCTCATGCCATCCTCAGCAACACTACCTGCCAACTGGAAAATACATAAAAGTCAGCGTTGCTGAGTGAGGTCTAGTTTTGTATTAAAACATACTTTTACTTATTTAAAAGTATCCTTTCGTTCATGCGTTCATACATCATACGTACACATAGATAATATTCATTATTATCTTCATCATTCGTTATTCATCATTATCTTTAACTTCTCGTATGGATTCTGTCAGACTTTACCCACTTCATAGCACTCGGCTATGATTACTGTGGTCGAATGACAAGAATCCCGTTCATACTTACTTGCACATTGGATATCTTCTGTACCACTACCATCTGCTATACCCCGAACGTTAATAGCTACCGGGCCGAAGTCATTAAATGAACAGCAAAACGTATGCCCGGTACTAGAGGTAAGCGGTAGGGGTTCCATACATATAGATACTTACTTGCACGCATTGAAAGGTTAGTTGTACCAATACCATATGCTATACCCCGAACGTTATTAGCTACCGGGCCGAAGTCAATCCATAGACAGCAAAACGTAGTGCCACAGTACGGGCCGAGGTCAACAAATGAACAACAAACGTATGCCACGGTACTGGGCCGAAGTCTATGGAGGGACAGCTAAACATGGTGCCACGGTACTAGAGGTAAGCGGTAGGGTACCATGACCATGGTCAATCACATAGAAGGACCAATCGCGTTATTCAATGCTTGCAAGACATAACTCATTCGTTCATTAATGCATGTATTCATCATCATTCCTCATTTCGTTCATTCGTTAATACATGCATTCGTCATCATGTTCCTCTTTCATTATCTTTCACTTTACGATACATAATACTTCATTAATTCATTTCTCGTTATTCGTAAAGTTTCAGAAAGATAAACATACACAATTACCAGGAACATACACACATCATACATATTCATCATACATTCATCATCATACATTCATCATCATATGTACATCTTCATGCATAGCATCATACCTTTCTTAACAATATTTTAATAATATTGTTAACAACAATATACTAATAATAATATTAGTAACAATTAGGGTTAATCATTCTCATCATTATATGCATGAGACATCGTCATTTATTAACCCTAGTCAACCCTGGTCAAACCTCGAACTTTGGACATACTGGAAATTCCTGAAAATTTCTAAGTGTTCTAGTCGTTTTAGCCCTGTTGGGCGTATAAGCCTCTGGGCGTATGAGCACTATTAGTCGTATGAGCACTGCTGGACTTTTCACTTAACACTTAGAATTATCAACTGGTCATACGACCACACTGTTGGTCGTATGACTACTGCTGGTCGTACCACCCCTGGACTTAGGCACATATTTGGATCATACGACCACTGTTGGTCGTATGAGTCCACACTTAGAACTTTTCGTCATGATCATACGACCACTGTTGGTCGTATGAGTCCTGTGGGCCTCAACAGACTTAGAAAATTTCACATATTCATACGACCACTGTTGGTCGTATGAGTCCTATTAGACTCATCAACACTTAGAAAATCCTGATCATACGACCACTGTTGGTCGTATGAGCACTGCTGGACACATCAACTTTTCTTATTTATTCTAAGTCCCATTTTCAGACACATTAGCATCCTACTCATATGTCTAATTCATAATGCAAGTTCAAAACATCATAATGCCTCATCCTAAACATACACACCTGATTCTAAGCATAAATCCAACATAAACATAAACATACATACAGTCGTTCATACGGGTTCCAACCCAAACTTAATAAAAATATATTTGCATGCATTTCCAGCCCCAAACATTTAAAAACCAGTAAAAAGGGGTCTAGAACTCACCTTAGTTGTCTTCTTCGAACTTACACTCTTCAACCGAACCTTCTCAACTTGTTCTAACACCTAGAACACACACACAAAGCAACCCGAACACACTAGTCACATTTATATGCTCATGTATGGTTCTAGAATCGTCCTAACATCAGGAATTCGGGATTTCTTACCAAAAACTTCGAATTTCTCAGATCCTTCTTCAAAAATCCGAGGGTTTTCTGCTCCTGCTGCTTTCTCTCTCTAAAAAGTTCGAATGAAGTGAAAGTGCAGACAACGTGGGTGCCATACCACCTTTTGTACAAGGAATTAATAGAAAGTTTGTCAAATTGACACTTTTGGCCCTTAAACAAAAGTACCCTTTTGTTTTTCTTTCCTTTCTCCTTCTATTTTATTCTTTTAAATTCTTTACTACAAATTTACGGGTGTTACAAGTCCACCCCCCTTATATAGGTTTCGTCCCCGAAACCTGTTATTCCTCAAACAGATGTGGGTAGTGTTGTCTCATCTCTTCTTCAGTCTCCCACGTAGACTCGGATCCCTTCCTGTGCTTCCACTGTACACGCACAAGAGGAACCACTTTATTCCTTAACCTCTTCTCCTTACGATCAATGATTGCCACTGGTTGCTCCACGTAGTTGAGCCGTTCGTCTACTTCAATATCTTCCAGTGGTACAACCATGTCTTCATCAGTTAAGCACTTCCTCAGATGAGATACATGGAATGTGGGATGAATTCCACTTAACTCATCTGGCAATTCAAGTCGATAGGCCACCTCTCCTACTCGTGCGATAATTCGGAAAGGTCCTATGTACCTCGGGCTTAGCTTACCTCTTTTCCTGAATCTAATGATTCCTTTCCAAGGTGAGACCTTCAACATAACTCGGTCACCAACCTTGAACTCTATCGGTCTACGCCTCTTGTCAGCATACGACCTTTGCCTATCTTTCGCCGCCTTCATGAAGGCTTTGATCTTTTCTAACTTCTCAGTCGTTGCTTCAATTACCTCAACACCTCCCAACTCTTTCTGCCCAATGTCTCCCCAGCACACGGGCGTCCTACATCTCCTACCGTATAGCATTTCGTAGGGTGGCATGCCAATACTGGCATGATAGCTATTGTTGTACGAGAATTCTGCTAACGGCAAGTGATCATCCCAACTACCTCCAAAATCGATCACGCACGCCCGCAGCATGTCTTCGAGTGTTTGGATCGTCCTCTCAGACTGACCGTCTGTCTGAGGGTGATATGCTGTACTAATGTGTAGTCTCGTCCCCATCGCATCATGAAATCTCTTCCAAAACTTGGAGGTAAACCGGGTGTCACGATCAGACACAATAGACACCGGCACACCATGACGAGCTACAATTTCTTTGATGAACAGATCCGCCAATCTTTCAGATGAGTACGTCTCACGGATCGGTAGGAAGTGGGCACTCTTTGTCAAGCGGTCCACAATCACCCATATGGCATCATACCCTTTAGGGGTACGTGGTAACTTCGTGATGAAATCCATGGTGATGTGTTCCCACTTCCACTCGGGTATATCCAACGGTTGGATCTTCCCGTAGGGCTTCTGGTGTTCCGCCTTCACTTGTAAGCAAGTCAAGCACCTACTTACGTACTCCACTACGTCACGTTTCATGCCCGGCCACCAATAGTCTTTCTTCATATCGTGGTACATTTTGGTAGCACCGGGGTGAATGGAGTATCGGGTCTTATGGGCCTCGTCCATAATTTTACCACGTAGATCCCCGTATCGAGGAATCCACATTCGCCCAAATCGGGTCTTAACACCTAGAGTGTTCTCACCCAATTCTGTAACTAGACCTCTCATCCTTTCAGAGTTAAGACGATCTTCTTTCAAAGCCTCGTCTTGAAACTCCTTAACCTGTGTCATCACATCGGGGTCATGATCAGCTGATAAGCCTTCACCCGGATCGGCTCAGGCCTTTCTTTTCGGCTAAGGGCATCAGCCACCACATTGGCTTTGCCCGGGTGGTAATGGATCTCACAATCATAATCTTTTATCAGCTCCAACCACCGCCTCTGCCTCATGTTTAGATCCTTCTGCTCGAAGAAGTACTTCAAGCTTTTGTGGTCTGTGAAGATAGTGCATTTTGTCCCGTATAGATAGTGCCGCCATATCTTCAATGCAAAAACCACCGCAGCTAGTTCTAGATCGTGTGTGGGATAGTTGACTTCGTGGGTCTTCAGCTGTCGAGATGCGTAGGCTATCACCTTTCCACGTTGCATCAACACACAACCTAGCCCAGAATAAGATGCATCCGAATAGACCACTAAGTCTTCACTTCCCTCAGGCAAAGTCAAGACAGGAGCTTGTGTTAGTCTTGCCTTCAACTCCTCAAAAGCCGTCTCCTGCTCTCGACCCCACACGAATTTTACGTCCTTACGAGTCAATTTTGTCAAAGGTGAGGCGATCTTTGAAAAGTCTTGAATGAATCTTCTATAATAGCCCGCCAATCCCAAGAAGCTACGAATCTCGGATGGCGTCTTTGGTGATTTCCATTGCATCACAGCCTCAACCTTTGCTGGGTCCACCATTATTCCTTCCGCATTCACTACGTGACCCAGAAATTGCACCTCGCGTAACCAAAAGGCGCACTTGGAGAACTTGGCGTACAATTTCTCCCTTCTCAACGTTTCCAATACTTCCCGAATATGCCCGGCATGCTCTTTTTCACTTCTTGAATAAATCAGAATATCATCGATGAATACAATTACTGATTTATCCAACATTGGTCGGCACACTCGGTTCATCAAATCCATAAAAGCAGCCGGCGCATTGGTCAACCCAAAAGACATGACGAGAAACTCGTAGTGACCATAGCGCGTACGAAAGGCTGTCTTAGGGATATCCTGCTCCCTCACCTTCAGTTGATGGTAGCCCGATCGAAGATCTATTCTCGAGAACCAGCTGGCACCCTGGAGCTGATCAAACAAGTCATCGATCCTTGGTAAGGGGTATCTGTTCTTCACCGTCAGCTTATTCAGCTCGCGGTAGTCGATGCACATCCTCATGCTACCATCCTTCTTCTTTACGAACAGAACCGGAGCACCCCAAGGTGAGATACTCGGTCGGATAAACCCCTTATCCAGCAGCTCCTGTAACTGCTCCATCAACTCTTTCATTCCGTCGGAGCCAAGCGATACGGTGCTTTTGCGACAGGTTGGGCACCCGGTATCAGGTCGATCTGGAATTCGATCTCTCGGTCAGGTGGCAATCCCGATAAGTCTTCGGGAAACACGTCTGGAAAGTCACACACCACTGGCACATCGCATAGCTGTGGTGTTGGCGTCTCTACATTCTTTACATAACATAAGTAGGCGCTACATCCGCGCCTCATACACTTTCCCGCCACCGCCATCGAGATCACCTTCGGAATCGTCGTAACTCGATCGCCATAAATCGTCACCGGACTTCCGTCGGTCGCCGTCAGTCTAATCATCTTCTTTCGGCACACGATATTCGCTTCGTAGGTTGCTAACCAGTCCATTCCTAACACTACATCGAATCCTCCTAGAGGCATCACATGTAATATGGCAGCAAACCTATGGCCCTCTAATTCTATGGTACAGTCCTCTATCATATCCGTAACTCTAGTGGATTTACCAATAGCGGTTTCTACATAAAAAGGCTCACTAATGCCTTTACCACTAACAGGCAATTTAGCACAGAAGGTAGCAGAAATGAAACTCCTACTAGCACCAGAGTCAAATAACACAGAAGCAAGAGTTTGGTTTACTAGAAACGTACCTGACACCACATCGGGGTCCGTCCTAGCCTCTTCCTGCGTCATCGTGAACGCCCTAGCCTTTGCCCTCGGTGCTTCTCCTCCCGTCTTCTTCTCCCCCGAGCCCTCAGCCCTCGGCTTCTTGCAATCTTTGCTCATATGACCACTTTCCCCACAGTTAAAACACTTGCCCATCCGACAATCCTTGGCCTTATGTCCAGTCCTCCCACACTTGAAGCAGATGTTGTATCCCCACTTGCACTCCCCTGAGTGCTCCTTTCCGCACTTACCACACTTCTTCACCCCAGCTCCAGACACGACCACTCGGCGGTCATCCACCCTTGCTTTCTTGTTGTTTGTCGAAGTGTCACCCCGACCAAATCTCTTCCCCTGCCAGTTCTTCTCTCCACTCCCTTTCTTGCTTCCCTCAGCCTTCACCAAAGCAGCGCGTTCATCGAATAACCTTCCCGCCAAATCCACTGCCGACCTGAAAGTGCTTGGTCGGGCAGAAATCAAGTGCCAACGAATTTCAACCGGCAGTCCTTGAATATACCGGTTGATCTTTCGAGACACCGGCGTCACCTGCTCCGGCACCAACAACGCCAATTCGTTAAACTTGGTGGTATATTGTTGGTGGGTCATCGTCCCCACCTCCAACTGCAGGAACACCTTTCTATCCTATCCATTTCCCGACGAGGACTGAATTCCTCGATCACCAGCCTTTTCAACTCAGCCCATTTCATCTTCCCTATAGCCCTGCTACCCTCGGCTTGGACTATATTCTTCCACCAGCATAAGGCCGAACCTGTGAAAGAGTGGGTAGCAAACTTCACCTTCTTGTCCTCCTGGCAATCACTAATATCGAGGACAGCTTCCATTTCCATCACCCATTGGTGAGCATCAGTAGCAGTACCAGACCCATCAAAAGTTGGGGGTTTGCACCTCATGAATGCCCCGTAGTTACAACCCCGGGCGGTCTCCTGTAACTGTTCTTCTTCCTCTTCATCATCAGATAGTACCGTTTCTGTTTCCTCCTGTTGTTGCCTACCTGAGGACCGATTCCTTCCTCGTCTATCGTCTTCACGTACTGCCTTTATCACTTCAGTCACTACAGACGGTAAGATGTCTGCATGACTTAGTGCACCTCCTCAATCACCGTCTCTTTCACCGAGGCTCTCACATTGTCGCTCTCATCCACTCCCCCCGAGGGAGTAGTATTAGGTCCTTCGGGAACCTTCTTCTCTTGTCTAGGCCTACCTCTTGTGGCTCGTGGTTCCACACCACTTCCGCCACTGCCTCCACCAATTGGGGCTTTAGATGATCTACCACCGACCATCTTCTATCACACTGAAAGAGTTAAACACCAACACGGTCATTCAAGGAAATAGCTCAGTTTATGTCAAGTATAGTAAGTCCCTAATTACAGTGGCCAGTTGTGATTAGCCACTTACTCTACTCTTCACACCCCGAGCATTACCTGTCCTGACTACATTAGTATCTAAGTCTAACAGTACACATAAACACATAACATGCACACGTAACACTGGTTAACTTTCAAGAAAATACCTGATGGCACGCAGCTACTCAGATGGCATTCCCATTTCCCCTTGTCCCATTCTCAGTTTAAGTCTTAGGTTTATTCTAAAAATTTTACCCATTTCACTTAAACTTTGGCTCTGATACCAACTTGTAAGGCCCCGATCCCGGGCACCTCACAGTTGGCCGTCATCACCCATAAAACATACATTTAATATAACTTAATAAAAATTATGCAGCGGAAACTTTAAATTTACTATAAATGCTTTTGTAAAGTAATACAACCCCTGTTACAAAATATCATTTGTTTGCATTACAATACAAAAACTTTATCAAAAGAATGCCATCCCAAAAGAGCTGAGTAGCCGCCTCATGCCATCCTCAGCAACACTACCTGCCAACTGGAAAATACATAAAAGTCAGCGTTGCTGAGTGAGTTCTAGTTTTGTATTAAAACATACTTTTACTTATTTAAAAGTATCCTTTCGTTCATGCGTTCATACATCATACGTACACATAGATAATATTCATTATTATCTTCATCATTCGTTATTCATCATTATCTTTAACTTCTCGTATGGATTCTGTCAGACTTTACCCACTTCATAGCACTCGGCTATGATTACTGTGGTCGAATGACAAGAATCCCGTTCATACTTACTTGCACATTGGATATCTTCTGTACCACTACCATCTGCTATACCCCGAACGTTAATAGCTACCGGGCCGAAGTCATTAAATGAACAGCAAAACGTATGCCCGGTACTAGAGGTAAGCGGTAGGGGTTCCATACATATAGATACTTACTTGCACGCATTGAAAGGTTAGTTGTACCAATACCATATGCTATACCCCGAACGTTATTAGCTACCGGGCCGAAGTCAATCCATAGACAGCAAAACGTAGTGCCACAGTACGGGCCGAGGTCAACAAATGAACAACAAACGTATGCCACGGTACTGGGCCGAAGTCTATGGAGGGACAGCTAAACATGGTGCCACGGTACTAGAGGTAAGCGGTAGGGGTACCATGACCATGGTCAATCACATAGAAGGACCAATCGCGTTATTCAATGCTTGCAAGACATAACTCATTCGTTCATTAATGCATGTATTCATCATCATTCCTCATTTCGTTCATTCGTTAATACATGCATTCGTCATCATGTTCCTCTTTCATTATCTTTCACTTTACGATACATAATACTTCATTAATTCATTTCTCGTTATTCGTAAAGTTTCAGAAAGATAAACATACACAATTACCAGGAACATACACACATCATACATATTCATCATACATTCATCATCATACATTCATCATCATATGTACATCTTCATGCATAGCATCATACCTTTCTTAACAATATTTTAATAATATTGTTAACAACAATATACTAATAATAATATTAGTAACAATTAGGGTTAATCATTCTCATCATTATATGCATGAGACATCGTCATTATTAACCCTAGTCAACCCTGGTCAAACCTCGAACTTTGGACATACTGGAAATTCCTGAAAATTCTAAGTGTTCTAGTCGTTTTAGCCCTGTTGGGCGTATAAGCCTCTGGGCGTATGAGCACTATTAGTCGTATGAGCACTGCTGGACTTTTCACTTAACACTTAGAATTATCAACTGGTCATACGACCACACTGTTGGTCGTATGACTACTGCTGGTCGTACCACCCCTGGACTTAGGCACATATTTGGATCATACGACCACTGTTGGTCGTATGAGTCCACACTTAGAACTTTTCGTCATGATCATACGACCACTGTTGGTCGTATGAGTCCTGTGGGCCTCAACAGACTTAGAAAATTTCACATATTCATACGACCACTGTTGGTCGTATGAGTCCTATTAGACTCATCAACACTTAGAAAATCCTGATCATACGACCACTGTTGGTCGTATGAGCACTGCTGGACACATCAACTTTTCTTATTTATTCTAAGTCCCATTTTCAGACACATTAGCATCCTACTCATATGTCTAATTCATAATGCAAGTTCAAAACATCATAATGCCTCATCCTAAACATACACACCTGATTCTAAGCATAAATCCAACATAAACATAAACATACATACAGTCGTTCATACGGGTTCCAACCCAAACTTAATAAAAATATATTTGCATGCATTTTCCAGCCCCAAACATTTAAAAACCAGTAAAAAGGGGTCTAGAACTCACCTTAGTTGTCTTCTTCGAACTTACACTCTTCAACCCGAACCTTCTCAACTTGTTCTAACACCTAGAACACACACACAAAGCAACCCGAACACACTAGTCACATTTATATGCTCATGTATGGTTCTAGAATCGTCCTAACATCAGGAATTCGGGATTTCTTACCAAAAACTTCGAATTTCTCAGATCCTTCTTCAAAAATCCGAGGGTTTTCTGCTCCTGCTGCTTTCTCTCTCTAAAAAGTTCGAATGAAGTGAAAGTGCAGACAACGTGGGTGCCATACCACCTTTTGTACAAGGAATTAATAGAAAGTTTGTCAAATTGACACTTTTGGCCCTTAAACAAAAGTACCCTTTTGTTTTTCTTTCCTTTCTCCTTCTATTTTATTCTTTTAAATTCTTTACTACAAATTTACGGGTGTTACAACAAGTACGGTAAAACCCCATTTTTAATGTCCAAGTTGAAAATTTTCTACCTGATTCTTTCATACATGTTTTTTTATCTTGTCTTATTTTTAAGTCTTTTGCATACTAAACCAAGTCACCGACAAATTCAAGGTTGGAAGGCTTGTGTTAAAATTATATTATTGAATTTTGAGGCTTTTACACCTCCATTCTTTTATCTTCACAAAACACTAAGTGATCCACAAATCAAAAAGTGGATGAAACCAAATCGGGCCTCCAACCAATGTTAAAAGGCTTGTGTTATGGTATGAAACGTTGATGTTAAACCTTGATTCTACAACTAATCTTTTCACCGTGCCCTACTTGAACACTTAGTCAAATTAGTTAGTTTACTTTAGTACTTTCATTTATGTACGTATAACCATCCAAATCACCATTATGTGGATATTTTATTCAATGGTGATAATCTTAAGGTTTGTGGATATCCCTACCTTTAATACATGACTTATATGGAAATAACAGTTGAGGTTTGTGAATTATCCTATCTCTAATGCATGACTTATATTTATATCAACATAATAGTTAGTCAAAACCAAACCATAACATCAATCAAATCATGTTTGAATGTTATGTGTTAAATAGACACTATACTAATCTTATGATTCCTTATTTTGGACTTCCAATGAGTGATTAATACTCATAAAGAACACAGATAATGCATGGTGTCCAAATAAGTGTCTAAGTAGTATATACTTTCATGTACTCTCATATTATAATTTTAGTATACTTTCCAATTGCTAAATTTTAAAATTTGAATCCTAAACTTACACACTTTTGTTTACCTTTTAGGGTGACTTTGGTGACTCAATCCTTTAAACTCATTCATCTATCCTTGTGGATTTTAATCATCAAATTGTGAGTCATACTTCACCCGTTTTATTTTAACACTATTTGGGTTGCAACATGTATCAATTATAAAAAACACACAATCATGCATTCACTCAAACTCATTCTAAAATTCAATTCATACAAACATGCTTTCTTGTTATACTATTTGTGAATATATGCTAGAATACATTATCTTGCAAGCAATCTAAACCACCCTTAACATGTATAGCCTATAGGACTAACACATCCGCCCTATTATGTGGGTCTATGTTAAGTTATCAATCTTTACTGTCTTGCTCACTTTTGACGCTAAGATTACGCTAGTGGACACTTTGGTTAGATTATTGGCTTTGAATGCTAGCATTGTACAGACTTTAGTATACTTTACTCATGTTGAATTGAGATTTACTCACTATTATTCTATGTATTCAAACTTGTATGCTCACCAACATATTTATATGTTGACAAATATTTAATACATATTGCAGGAAATGCTTGAAGCTTTATGAAGAAATTCAATTAGATGGACTTAAAAACACACAAAATCTATCATTTTGTTATGTTTGTTTTAGACTTGTATTTCTCAAAATTGTTGTATGTTTATTTGAAACATTGTAATGCTATGTTGATGAATGGAAATGAAAGTCAATCTTAATTTATTATCACTTTAGTGCTATGATGTCTTTGAGCAATTTATCACTTATCACGCCCCGATGTTTCCGCTATCGGTTGGGGTTTGACATGAGATAATTGAAACTCTGCATGCCAGGATCGTTGTATCTGTTGCAGTAAAGATGAATCAATTGAACTAAGAGTCATAGTGAGCAACACCAACCCACTCACCCTAGACAATGCATCCACCACTTTATTCTCTACACCCATTTTGTAAGAGTTTTCTTGAATGTAGCGCATGAGCTTGGACAACCAAGTTTATCGTGGTGGAGTAATGATCTTTTGGTCTAATAAATGTTTCAAGCTTTGCTGATTAGTTTTAATCATAAAAATGTTTTAAGACCAAATAGTGATGCCAAGTTTTCACCGCCAATAAGATGGCTAGGATTCCTTCGCATAAGAAGATAAAGATTTTGCCTTATTGATAATGCCTTGCTAAATCCCTTATAAACATCATTAGATCCTTCTCATAAACGGATAAAGATGGTCAAGTTTTCACTAGATCCTTCTCATAAACAGATAAAGATGGCCAAGTTTTCACTGCCAAATAATGTTTCAAGCTTTTTGCCGAGGCATCGTCTTTACCATAAAAGTCTTGAAAATATTGGATAAAGCTAACACAGTTGATGTGAAAAGGGCAGATTTAAAGGAGTCAAAGGTAGCTTGATTTTATGGTTGCCATATAAATGAGTCTTTCCTTACAAGATCAGTGAGAGGTTTGGCAATAGCTCCAAAACCCTTGATAAAACATTTTTAGTAACCAACAAGCCCCAAAAAACACCTCTTAGCTGTTTGACTGTGGTGGTTTGAGGCCAATCAGAAATAACTTTGATCTTCTTATAATCAGTAGACACTCCTGCCCCACTGATAATGTGATCAAGGTACTCCACCTAATAACCCCCAAAAGAACACTTGGACCGTTTAGCCTTAAATTTATGCATTCCCATGATAGATAGCACATCTTTGACATCCAGAAGGCGTTGTTCCCACAATGAACTATAGACTAGAATATTATCAAAGAAGACCAAAGCAGTCTTCCTTAAACTGGTGCAACATAATATTCATAAAAGATTGGAAGGTAGCAGGAGCATTTGTTAACATAAAAGATAAAACCAAAAACTCATAATGATCCTGATGAGTTCTAAAGGCTGGTTTGTGTATAGCTCCTTCCCACATTTTAATTTGATGGTACAGACCTTAAATCCAACTTGGAACAAATGGTTGCCCCGTCCAATTCGTCTAACAACTCCTCAATCAGTATATGTAGAACCCATCTCATCAAAATAAATGTTTTTTCATTCATAAGGCGTCGCTTGATGAAATCGTTTTAATTTAAGCGTTTTGATTATGAACATATATTGTGCTTAAATTTTGATACAACGGTTACAAAACGTACTAACTTTTTAAGCTTCAAAATGTATGATGCCTTGCTAGCGATATAGCTTTTTTGGTATACTGTATGCTATGTGTTGGATGATTTAGTGTTTGTTGTCTTGATATTTGTATGCCTTTTGCTACCGAGTCGGGGGTCTCTTTGGAAGCGGTCTCTCTACCTAACAAGATAGAGGAAAGACTCGCCTACACCTACCCTCCCCAGACCCTGCTCTTGAGTGGGATGTACTGGGTTTGTTTGTTTGTTTGTTTATTTCGTTCCATCTCTCAAAATTTAGAATTGTTTGTTTTCTAATCTTAAATTAATTATAATAATTATATTGCTTTCTAAATTTATTACACCAACGATATGAAGATAAAAGTCTTGCAATATGTTTTTTCTCATCGACCGTAACCTAGCTCAACTCAACTATATATATGTAAACTAAAGGCTCAGGTTCGTGCATCTTTCAAACACACTGATCAGAAAAATAACATGGTTTGGGGCCTCTTTCCGCTCGATCCCCTTCCAGGTTCATCTTGCATTCTTCAGTTCTTTTTCCATTCATATCACCTCTTCATCATAACTTACTCTGCACTGCAATTTCTTTCTGTAATTTCGTCGAATACCTTAAGTGCACTTCCTACAACACCACATGTTGCAACAAAACCATAGGACTATTGGGTCACTTATATTATTTACTAGATGATTTTTGACGATTGATGTTGATATTTGATGATTGATGTTGATGATTGATGTTGGAGAAACTAACAATACAAGTAGTTATGTCATTTGTTTGTTTGTTTGTTTATGGCGTATTACTCGATTGCACTTGAGTCGGTGGTAATTTTGTTAGATTTTTGATAGATGACAGTGGGGATGGAATGGAACATGGGAAAGACTATAGTTTCAACTTTGAATTGTTGGGAGAAGAGTTTGTTATCGTTATACTTTTATAATCAAAGAGTAAAAAATAATAACCTAGACCTATGAAGGAGGAAGCAGCATTGAGTCACACATTTGAATCTTGATAAATGATGCAGCATACTTTCAGGGTTTTATAAATACCAAGTAAATGAAATTGCTGATATTCGTTAGTTTGTATCTTAAAAAGCTCCGGCTCTTGTGAAAATGACCATGGTAAACTTACATAGAGATCTATGTTTCTATACACATATCTTACATAGAGCGAGTGGCATAATTTATAGCTTTATACTGAGATTACATTTGTTCACAGGGGAAGAAAATTATTATTTCTTTAGCAAAGGGACATATAAAGTGGGACGAAAAGGTAATGTAAACGTTTTATATCTTTTCATATAGCTCCGTCCTTATCATCTATATATTGTGCAGAGTAGAGAACGTTAAGTCTTATGTTTCTGGTGTCTTCACCCAAAAGGGGGAAATTAGGATGTTAGAAACCAGTCATATTATTAGAAATGTATATTTTAATGCTTAATATGAAAAAATGTGATGAACATATGTGTGCGTAGCGTGCATATATTGATAGCGTATGTATGATTACTTATGAACTTGCTTGAATACGTTACAACAAGATTGATAATCTTGCATTCTTTGTTGTATAGGATGTGATATAATTGTTAACAAGGATAAAGGAGTCTCACGGGTCCATGCAGAAATAGTCATTGATGAAATGATTTCCAAAGAGGATGCAAGAAAGAATTCATCTGAAATTAGGATAAGAGATTGCTCCAAATACGGAACATTTATTAAGAAGCCTGTTGGGTCAAAAGAAAAAGTTTTTGAATTTCCAAATAAAGAGACGACATTGGATGATGCAGACCTTGTGTCATTTGGAACTGGTAATGCTACTTACAGGTATAGGTTGTTTATTTTCCATTGTTGGTCTGTTTTCTTTTTTCTCGCTTACCTTCGCAGAAGCTTGCTAATCGGCTTCTTTTGTGTGATACATACAGATTTACTTATGTTCCTCTCTTCTTTTTTATTTATGGGTTGGAGCCTGGCCAATCAAATGAACTTAAAGATAAGATATCATCCATAGGTAGGGTAATTTATTAATTACTTTATTTGTTTATTATTGTTTAGGTTTTCGTTGGTGGGTGTGGTGCTATGTGCTCGTAGAAATTATAGTGTTAGATTCGAGACCTCCTAAATTAACAAGCTATTTTGATGAACATTGCAAAATGGTGTGCAGGTGCTTCTATGACTAGTAAATGGAGCCCAAAGTGCACACATGTTCTTCTTGATGATAACGCATCACTGCGTGCTGATTTAGCTGATGCGATAATGTCTAAGAGGCATTTTGTTAGTTATAAATGGATAGAGGTAACTTGGTATATCTAGTTATATGGCATGCATATGCACATCGACCACAGTCACATATTTGATTACTGATTTTTACCATCTTCTTAAGGTACTTAACCATGGTAAAGGACTAAAGGTGCTAAGACACAATTTTTATTTTCCTAATTGGAAGTGTTAATATAGGTCAAAGTTGTAAAAAAGTTATATAAATTCATGGTACCAGTTGTTTGTATTTAAACTTTTTCCTTGGTATTTAGTTACTTGCAGATAAACGTATTGGCACTGACATCCCGAATTGCAATTCGTAAGTATCAGCGTTTGTTATTATGATTAATATTTCTTTGAACTAGAGGTGGCAATTCACCCATTCACTTTTAAATGACTTGATCTGGCCGTTTTTTTATTTTTTATTTTTTATCTCAAATAAGTCAAATGTGTCAAAACAAACAGTTTAGCTAAGAGAGTAACGTATTGAACTGGTTGAAAGTTGGTCAAACTTTATTTATTGATGCAAAAACCCCCTAAATCTTTTTATTCGAAGATCTTGATTAGGGCCTACCCGGTGCATGAAGCTCCCGCTTTGCGCAGGGTCCGGGGAGGGGCCGGATCGCGAAGCGATCTGATGTACGCAACCTTTCCTTGCACAATTTTGTGCAAGAGGTTGTTTCCACGGCTAGAACCCATGACCTCAAGGTTGTTTCCTTGCACATCTTGATTACTGTTGCAATAATATTGTTTTTGCAACATAAGTAATGTGATAACACATTGCCTATTTATAAAACAACTTCTAAATTTTACGAGAAAATGTGCTGGTCAATGCAATCCAACTGAATGATCCGTTACAATTCGAACCCAATTTGACCGTTAGCAAACCTACAGCTATGCTCCTACCTTAAAGTTGGAAGGGGTCTCAATTAAAGTTGCTGATCCTGAATCTCGAGAAAATTGTTTGAGTGGATACACTTTTCTGCTGGTGTCATTAGATAAGGTAAGCTTTTCATAATGCGTGCACACACACACACACCCCAAACACACATACATACCTACATAATGATTGTGTCAACTATGATTATCAGAAGATATTATGATATTACTCTAAATCTTTGAATAAGTCGATTAGGAGGTTGCTTGCATAGAAGACTTCACCCGTTTGACACTTCGAGATAGAACATAGCCCAAATTAGAAATTGGGACATCTAAGCTTTAAGATTGCTCCACTTTTACAGAAATGTGATGAATGTCATTATGAGTTACTTAAGCATTTAGTTCAATTTATTTTTCAACGATATTTCTTATGTGCTCTAAGAAATTGCCCCACTAACTTATTCTACATATTTATAATCTTTTTGTTCTTTTTAACGTGCGAATGGAGGTTTTAGTTTGATGCATTCTATTTCAGAGTCTACGTGGTCTCTTACATTTGTATATTGTTTTACAGTATAACCTAAAGAAAAAATTGCAGTCATTACTTGAAGCCTTTGGTGCAAAAGTTATTCCTATTGGAGAATTCATTCCACATAGTCAGGTTCCCATCTCTTCATTATAATCCATATAATATATTTTTATAGAAATGCTGCTATGTATATCTGTGAAAATCATTTTAGGGTGTGGAGGTCGATGAAAATAATCGTGTTGTAAGTGTAATCTCTGAAGACGATTCTGAGTGCTCCCATGATCTAAGTTCTCTACCTAAAGTGAGTGAAGTTAATTTAATATCTGCTATTTTATCTGGTCACCTGGATGCTGCTGTTTTGTATCACCACCAGGTAAGATTTCTTATTTATGTACTCCAAAATTTGTTTATATAAATTGGTTTATATTTAATGGTTTATCCATTAATCACATGCAATTCAATTTCCAATTGCAGTAGTTGTCACATCTACATGCTCCACAGATGAGACAGTGGTAGCAGATTCTGAACCAGAGGTTGAAATTACATCAGTTTATACAGCTGGAATCAGCAAAACTGAATATGTGAAGATGAAAAGGAAATAATATCCATTCATAGTGTAGAATCCGTAAATGAAATGGAAATAGATCCAACGAAAATAAATGTCGACAAAAATATAGTCACAGATGATGTTAGTGTGAAGTCAAAAGATGGTAAAAAAGATGATGGAATGTTGACCAGAGAGCATAAGATTGATGATGGAGATGCTGACATAGGGACTTCAGATATAATTTTCAGCCAAGATTTGATCATCCGAAATGCAAATTTACAACCTTCTGCGACAAATAATCAAGTTTTGAACTTTAAACGATTCAGAAAGGTAAGTTGGCTGCCTATAGTTGTGTTCATGCATAAATGTCCAGTTGCATCATTTAAAAAGGGCTGGGTCGGATTGGGTTGGCCAGTTACCAGTAATATTTATAATTCTTTATAGATAATTATTATGTTGATTATTAAGATTACAAAAACCATATTATTACACTAATAATCTAAATTTCTGCAAAGGCAATTTAATAGGTATGCATAAAAAAGACTTTCTACGACCTTCAACATGTTCAACATGTGTGACCCATTTTGGATTAAAACATCAACCTAAACCATATTACTCATAAGTAAACATGTCAAAATTATCACCCCTAATTATACGCTTCCAATACTTTGGGCTTGTTATAATGATGGATGTAATTTGCAGATGGCGACTGAATCAGGAAATGGTTTCTATAATCTTGTACCTTTTTCAAAGCATCCATACAAGTATGATGAGATGTCTTTAATCCTGCTTTCATTCTTTGTATATTATATTATTACTAATAAAATAAAAAAAACATGTAAATGTTTCTGTATTTATGTATACATTTGTGGCAGAGGGTCTGAATATGAGGATGAGGGAGTAGCAGAATCTTTAAAAGAAGAAAAGAAACGTAAACAGAGAGAGGCTGTTGCAGAAGATCTGTTCAACAATGCAAAGGTACAATTAAATTTGCGTCAATCCATATTTTAATTTTACAAATAGTTTAACTTTATTTAATATTATTAGAAAAACTTTACTGTTAAACTAAACATATTTTTTTATTAAACTGATCTGGGAGGTTGCAAAAATTTGAATGCAAGCTTTTAAGGGGTGATGTGGTGGTAAACGCTAGATCGAATCCAAGTTTTTGTTTTTTTAACCTTTAACCCCTTGAAGGCAACCTGCTCAACACTAGTTGCATTTTACATGATATCATTGGTTAACAGGGTAGTGATAGGATTTTGTGAGCTTACCATAACAGGTTCTCACGGTCACTGAAAAATCATTTTAATACACATTTGGCGACTTACTATTCGCTATATAAGTTCCATTATTGTCTTGGTTTTAACTGTTGACCTAATGGAGATAAACATAACCTAAAGCGACATTTTTTTGGTAAATGTTAATGGTTGCATTTGTATTTTCTAAACGATGTTTTAGGCGAAGCAACGTGGAGCAGCAGGTTTTATTTCTGGACTCTTTAAGAGAAGATGATGCTACTGTTACACTGTATGACAAAATCACATATTATTATTATGTTAATTAGCATCTTGAATTGTTGCTAAACCAAACATACTCACAAACACTAACCAGTCCTGTGAATATGATGATCCTGCGTCGAGGGGAAAGTTTATTTTTATTTTTGCTTATTTATTTATATATTAATTTTGTTATATATCATATATGTGTGGTGTCACCTGCATCACAATAAGGGGCCACGGAGTGGTGACAGTGAAAGGCCGAGGAAAGCCCGCAAAAAATCTGTGGAAGGTTGGGAACACCGTGTCCCTGAACCCAGTGAGGCCCAACCCGATGAATTTCCAGCGGTACCACCATCAACCTTTTAAACCTTTTTTTAATAAAAAGAGGGAAATTGGAAAATGGGGAAAAACTAAGACGACAACATGTAAAACATGGATAAACTTGGGAAAATAGGAAAGGTGGATGTGGCTACTTATGTTTCACATGGGAAAAAAGAGGAAAACGAGAAATTGCTAGTGACCTTACTGCAAAATAAATTAATCGTTGTAACAAATATCATATAAAACTTAACTAGTTTTATTTCCCAACGCGCGTTGCGGGTCTAGAGGACGGGATAAACCTAGGATCAAACATACGTACGTATTTTAAAAGTTACATTTTCACCATCATAGCCACAATCAAACACCATGTTTTTCAGCAATGCAACCGACATCACTTTCTATACATCCTCAAACCTGTTGAATGACCAAACCCGACAATGTTTGTAGGCGAACGTTCTCATACAAACATACACCGAACAACATAACATCTCTAATCAAAGGTCTAGGACATGAGGTATAGTAGGCCAAGAATTAGGCTAGGCCATAGAGGACGGCTCAGAACTGATGGCCTCAGAACTGATGGCCGGTTGCGGTTGGATGCCAGAATAAACTGTAAAGCTAGAGCAACTGACACCAGTCTTACTGTATCATCACAGCCGCTGAATAACCAAAACGAAGAGTCTCAGAGGAACACCAGTCCATCATCATCGACATCTTACCTCCAACAAAGTGAAACCATCAAAAGCAAACAAAAGCCTCACCCAGCAAAATCAGATCCCAACATAGTAACAGTGTCTTAAAAAACAGTAATTCAAAATACGTGTCTAGCAATGTCTCATAAAAGAAACACAGCAATTCCCCACCGTAGATGAAAACGGACGGACAAGATTTGCAAAATCACTATTCCTTTACTTCCTCTTTTAATATATATATAAATAATTAATTTCATTACATTTGCAACAATAAGAGCAAATCCCTCAAATTTTAACAACCGAATCTGCGTACGTTTAACCGTAAGAGGTAAACTAAATCTACAAAGCGCCCCCATAGTGTCACGCATGAAAATTTTCTAATAGTCGTGTTTCACCTTGAGTGTGGCTTGACATTGAAGAGGGTTGCTTTTCAAACCTGTAAAACATACTCAAATATCTTAAGTTGATACTTTATAGTTTATATCAAGTTGGTTGAAGCATTGATAAAATTTAGATAGTTGTCGAACGAAATCTATACTCAACTTATGACAATGACACATATATTAATATAATTATTTAATTATCACTAAATACTTATAGTAGCATGTTCATGAACAAAGACTACTGTTGTATATTATAAGTGTTATGTTTAATCAAAAAGCCGTCCCCGAAAATCTTCAATAAATTTTAGGCTCATGACGAGTAAAAAAAAATGAGACCTTATAATATAAATTGGGTAATATTGTATTATTCTGGGTTTAGATTGAATAAAGATATTAAATGAGTTGTATTGGCTAAATGGTAATGAGTTAAACTAGTTTAAAATGTTAATGAATTACAGGTTAAGTTTGATAGGCTAAAACAACTAAATTGTTATTGCGGTTGTTAATGGCTTATTGGTTTTTAAAATACATAAATATATAATATAAAAAATTAAAAATTTTGGACCCCTAAGAAGATCGGACCCTGAGCGGCCGCCCCTAGGCTGTCCATCCTAATGTATACGCATGTATGTGTGTATATATAACCAATATATATTCAAAAAATTATTTAGTGGGTGTTTGGTGGTGCTATTTTTATCAACTTTTAACTTTTTAACTTTTAATAAATTGAAAAGTCATTTTATAGTGTTTGACAATATGATTATGGTGAGAGAATAAGTTAATAAGTCACTTCATACTAACTTATTAACTTATTGAAAAAGTCAATAAGTCAATAAACTGCTTTTTAAAAACAATCCCAAACATACCCTTAATTTCAAATTTTATATAAAATTTACTTAATTAAAGGCCAGTCACCAGTATAAACGTTAAACAGAAAATTTAATACCAAAAAGGCAAAAACGTAAAACCATTATTTGACATTGAAGGTTATTATATATTTGAAAAGAAAAATATAACCCCACGCGTCATTATTTAAATTGAAAAGCGTAAAGATAGACCAAGTCTTCAAGGGTAGTAGATAACCGAAAAAATCATTCACCTCCTTCATGGGTTGTACCTAAGACCCTTGACGCATTACCGTGTTGTACATTTACGTTTTCTAGTTGTACAGTACAACCACAAGATGCAGTAGTTAAATGGTAGAATCAGGCAACATACGAAGTTTAAGTGTAAACACTGTGCGAAACCGTGTATTGAAATATGCCAATAAAGTGACCGCTCAACCAATTCACATACAAAGTCAATTAAGGAAGCTTCAGCCATTGCACTTTCACTAAACTACAATATTCATCCATGTATTATGCATTTGGACAACAATTACCATAGGAGTTTCAATAAACACCAAATATTTCAAAACCACATCTTGTTAATCCTAAGAGACGCAAACTATATCTTACATACGCTATTGCCCGATGATCATAGTCATCTTGGTCCTACCTAAGAGAAGCATCGAACTCTACTTCTTATAAATTATTAGGTCTTGTTACTACTACGTACTCTTTTTAGTAGAATTATTTAATTTAGGGGTATGAAAAACTAGATAACCACACTGTTATAACAAGAAAACTAAACCAAATTACAAACTGACCGCCCATAGCTTGATTATAATTTTCTAGATAACCAAATTTTTTGGTTTAATTACAATAATGTGTGTACAAAAAACCGAACTAGACGGAACAAAACCCACAGTAAGATCCTTTACACATAATATATAAGTTTTGTTTATCCTCCTTTGTCAATTAAAACAATCACTAACATTTAATTGTCCCAAGATTTAATTGAAAAACTTGAATCCAATCACATCCAAAGCCAGCAATTAATTGATGGTTGACGGGTTAACCGAATCATCTTTCCCAATAAACGAATTAGTTGGACCATTTTCAATCGATACTAAATGATGATGAATATTTGGAAAGCAAAACATCGGTTATAGGTTTGGCTTTATCCCGTAACCAAACTAAACTGACACAAGATGAATATCTCAAGTTAATCATCACATACTCTGAAAACAACGATTTGACGTAGGAAAACAAATTGTTTTGAGAAACTAGATCGAATATGTTAATTAACTATCTAACTGGTACCAAATGTACAAAATGCAAAGTAGAGGGACTATTTTATAACCTTTACTTCCATATGACTTCATCTACTCTCTTATTTTTCCAAGTGTTATATAACATAGCACTTTCCTTCATTAAAGAAGAAAAAAGTGTTATAGTTTTCTTGCTTCTTCAGCCAAGCACCAAAGTATATAAAACCATATAGTTTTTGGTTTTCACCATAATTATTATCTCATTCTAATGGCAGATCACCAAAGAATCCACCCTGACCCGATCGAACCGACGGCCGATCTCGAATCACAGCAGAAGCCCACTGCACCATTGGTTCCCCGAGGCGCATCCAAGTCTGAAAACGGTCACCCAACCGAACCACACCCACCTTTCCAGCGTACCATCCCGGTCCAATACTCCAAACCACCAAAAAAGAAAAACTGGTGCCGTCGGTGCCTATGTTGTTCACTTTGTGTAGTCATTTCACTCCTGATCATTATAGGCATACTAGCAGCAGTCGTGTACTTTGGGTTCGATCCAAAAATACCAAAATATTCAGTTGATGGCATGACTATCACCCGATTCGACCTCAACAACGATAACTCCATATCGGCTCAATTCAATGTCAACATCACTGCAAGAAATCCCAACACGAAGATTGGAATCTACTATGAAGGTGGATCAAAACTGACTGTGATCTACATGGATACGGTTCTTTGTGAAGGATCATGGCCTAAATTCTATCAGGGTCACAGAAACACTACTGTACTAGACATCCCTCTAACGGGTCAAACTCAAGACGCTACCGGTTTATTGAGTTCTTTACAGGCACAGCAACAGACTGGAACTGTTCCTTTAGTTCTCAGAGCAAAAGTTCCAGTGAGAATTAAGCTTGGAAAGTTGAAATTACCAAAATGGAAGCCGGTGGTGAGGTGTAGGGTGAATGTGAATACATTATCTGCTGATAATGTTATTAGGATCAGTGATAGTAGCTGCAGTTTCAAATTTAAGTTATAATTCTTCGGATTTATTTCCTGTTGGTTTGATTGTTCGGGAGGATCATGTTATTATGTTGTTATATTTGTTTTGATTATTTCTTGATTCGACGTTGAAGAGAAAGAGGAGGATCGTAGATCGGTTTTTCCTCCCTTCTCTGTACTGGGATTCATTTGTATCTTAGGAGGTGTTTATGATATATATATTTATATACGTTTTGAGATAATAAAGATGCTTACTCGTTTAAGCAATCTACATTTGTGACTAAGTAGTTTCAGAACCGTAAAATTTTCAATTTCAAAGAACGGCAGATCCAACTTTATCAATCAAACCAGACCCAATTTGCCCCGTTCTAAAAGTTTACTGCTGGAATTCGAACCTACTACTAAACTACCATTTTCTGCCAGGTACATAGCATGGTGGATTAGAAAAGGTCAATTCATGCTTTGGTGAGTTTGAACTGCTTCTATATATACCGAATTAATTAACTATTAACATTATTATCACTTTGCAGACTAATTCAACATGTAGCATCAGCAATATCAAAAGCAGCTTCAATGTATCAATATGAAAAGGTATAACTATAGTAAGAAAAAGAATCAGTTGCCATTGTAGTCTAAAGGTATATATTTATATATAGAAGTTTAATAGAAGGACCAAGATCCTAAAAGGTTTAGGAAGAAATCTGAACCATTGGGCTAAGATGACACAATTACAATTTCATAATTAACCATAAGTTACTTATGCAGGGAGAGGCAACACAAGGAGTAAGTTGTAATTGTTGACCTTTTTGGTTTAGATTTTGTTCCACCAATTTTTTAAGGTGAAATAACTTTTATATACTGTATTATTAAAAAAAAAATTACAACTTAAAGTTGAGAATTTTATTCTCTTTAATTTGAGTATGGCATTGCTATATTTAAAACCAGAATATTGTTTTAAAATGTTTGATTGAATGGGCCCACACCAGCACGTCTAAAACTTGAAACAATGGTGCATCTAACCCAAGTACAGGTGTGTTTAACATTACAACGGTGCGTCAAACTTCGTTGTTGTAATGTGTGTTCAGCTACACACATGCCCCCTCCCCAATTAGAATGTTGTGGCTATCATATGTGGATAGTTGCCAGAATCTTGTTTATATATTTAAAGGTTAATTCATGCTTTCATAAAGTTTAATCACTCCTATACCATAGTTGTTAAAGGCGCGAGGCGCAATCTAGGCGATTAGTTGGGACTACGGCCTAAGTGAGAAGTGTAAAAAAAGCGTGGGACTAAGAAAAAGAAAAGCTCACTAAAATAATTAAAATTTATTATGTAATGAAAACTAACACTTCTTTCAAATATAAAAAAAATTCAAGACCATAATCTTCAACTTAAAGTACTAAAATCATCTCAAATACCAAAAAGCTCCAAAATCAAAATGTTCATACTTTATCACAAATAGCTCGTAAAGTAATAAATAGTAAAACTAGAATAGTCAGAAGATTATCATTATTAAAAATCTTTATCTTCCTCCACTTCCTTATAATCTACATCAATCAAATTTATTGAAGTAGAAGGCTTAATTTTTTTTTTATCATTTACAGTACTTGAACGATTGGGACAAGGTTTTATTGCCTTTTTAAATGAAGCGCTGTATTTGGGACTGGCCTTATTTTATGGCCTAGTCCCACTAGGCGGCGGTTTTTAACAACTATGTCCTATACACACCAAAGTTATTAACTACTGCATTATCTATCACTTTGTGACTAGGTAAAGGTTTTGGTAACTATAGTTAATAGGATTAGTTGAGTTGCTCTATAATCTAAATAATATATATGTATATACACACACACGTATATGCATGTATGTCCCCACCTCACATATGCATGTTCCCACCTCATATATGCATGTCCATACGTGTGTGTAAACATAGTCATGTATCCAAACTTTTTGTCCCTAAGAATACATAATCTTCAAAAAAAGGATGACAAAAAGATCAGCAAACTAGCTAGCAAAGGAGTTCTTTAACATTGTTGGAGCATAAAAGAAGTTCTAAACAAATACAATCCATTTTCAGTTAAAAGCTAAAAGAATCCACCCAAAGACATATAGGAAGCAATTAAGTATTCAAGTCTATGAATCTAATAATGTTTCTTAAGTAAATCATTTACTTTCTTTCAAAAACATAATTGCAATTAAGCAGCATACCATGTAGCTCATCAGTGAATAACAGGCTTTAGAGGATGAGCTCTCACTTCTGACAAATCCAAGCTTGCATCAAGTTCCTCATCTAGTTCCCCAATAATGCTTCTGGAGATAAGATAAGAATGATTGATTAGTCTCACAAAAACTTTAAACTCAAAGTAAATGAGCATGTGGGGTAACAGACTAAACTGGTAGTTTTTGTTACATGCGAAGTTGGGTTCAATTTTTTTTAAAAACTCTAGTTAAGTAGTTAGGCATATATGATTATAAAGAACTATACTACACCAATAATGATCTAATTCTTGAATAAAACGACATAGAAGCTTTTATCCATTAAAATACACTTTGGGTTGAACGGCCAATTCTAATATAAATGAACGAATGTTAACTCTTAAAAAGAAACATACATGTTATCACCCCTTATGATGTAAAGACCCAATACAAGTTGTTGAACTCCTTCCTGTGATAAAAGAAATTGATCAATATTGGTCAACTGAAAAATCACAGTTGGGTATTAAAGCTCACATTAAAATTTTTATATTTATCTATTTATAAAGATATAAATGAACAAATACATGCACTTGACATTTTCTTTCCAAAAATTTCAAAAAGTCTTAGGGGGTGTTTGATATGGGCTGACTGGCTGACTGGGCTGACTCGGTCAGCGGGTCGGCCCGTTTGATTTCTATTTTAACAAGCTGACCGAGAGGCACAAGGCTGACCCAGACCTAAAAAAAAAGTTGTTGACCAACACCCCACACACAACCCCTTCTACTCTTCTGCCTCTTTGTTGAAGAAACAACCCCCCACACCCCAAATTGCCAACCCCCGCAACCAACCCCCACCGGCGACACCCCCGCCGCGCACCCCCCCGCCGCACACCCCCCCGCCGCGCACCCCCCCGCCGCGCACCCCCCCGCCGCGCACACCCCCGCCGCGCACACCCTTCTCGGCCAGAAACTCCCCTCGCGCGACACCCTTCTCGGACCACCCTCCCTTTGCGACACCCACTGGCAACCGACAACCGACAACCATCTCCCCTCCTCGATCTGCAGGTACGTGTGCTAATTTTCTCAATTTCGGTGCTTGATAATGTTTTGTTAGATGATTAGGTTTTGATGATTGGGTTTTGATGTTGGTTTGATCTATTGTTAACAAAGTAGTTTTGTTAGATGATTAGGTTTTGATGATTGGGTTTTGATGTTGGTTTGATCTATTGCTAACAAAGTAGTTTTGTTAGATGATTAGGTTTTGATGATTGGGTTTTGATTTTGGTTTGATCTATTGCTAACAAAGTAGTTTTGTTAGATGATTAGGTTTTGATGATTGGGTTTTGATGTTGGTTTGATCTATTGCTAACAAAGTAGTTTTGTTAGATGATTAGGTTTTGATGATTGGGTTTTGATGTTGGTTTGATCTATATATGTGTCAGAACAACGGGCAATATGGTTAAATTCAAATTCATTCAGTAGAGTCAGTCAGATACATAATCAAACAGCAAGTTTCAGTAAGATCTGATTCAGTCAGAACTTTTATTGGGTCAGCTTCTGACTCAGTCAGATCTAACTCAGTCAACACAATCAAACAGCCACTTAATGATGCAGACTCCATATGCTCTACTCAGACTTGCTTTCCTATCTTAGCTTTCAACATTTAAAGCGCTCTTAGTATAACACAACCAGAGGGAAGAAAAGAGGTAAGACCAATGAGTTTTTGTGTTGAAACTGAACAAACCTTGGTAGAATAAACTCTTTCATGAGATTCATCCAGAATTATGTTGGTTGCTTGATCAAAACCTTTTAGAATTCCCTGAATGCAAACCATGATAATTGATGAACAAATTTTGTGCAGATTAAGGTGCATTAGTTATCCAATAAAAAATACTAAAACTCACCACTATGTTTCGTCCATCATTTGTGATAACTGAAATGAGTTCTGTAAGGAAAGATTTTATTAAAGGGACAATGGATCATTGACATTAGAAGAAACAATTCAAATACATAACTTACATTAAACAATAATAAAACAATAATCATGTTGAGAAGATGTTTTACTTACGATCGACAACAGATTCAAGCCCAGGGCCACCCAGCATTTTTGCAATACCACAAAAGCACCAACTTACTTCAAATAACTCGAGACTCAAGCCTTGAACCGGTGAAATCCAAGAGTAACAAATCGGAGGATGGAGGAGAGAAATAATTAGCCACAGTCATTAAAATTTTTCAATGAAAACAACTTGTCAAATGTCAATATATATGTTAGGCACTTGACTGTCATCAGTAACATTTCTTTCTGAGGATGAGGGTATAAATGATGTAAAATTGTAAATATCAGCCCACATTGTCATAAAAGTAGACATAAGAGCTAATCTCTGCGCAGAAACCATTTTCTAATGGAAGATGGAATATCTTTAACTGGTTTTATAGGAGTGATAGAAAAGACCTAAAAAGGTAATCTTGTAAACTGATGAAAAGCTTGCTTTACCCAATAATTTCATAATTTCATAATGAAACTCTGCACATACATGCTGTTTACCCAAATAATCTTTCTATTAACTCTGATTTCGTGAATAAAACTTAACAATCAATAACCTACATAATCAAATTCCATACAAATATGAAATTAACAAAGAACATATGCATATCCCAGTACTAAATTGGCGACGTTGCCTCGTTTTAAGCTAAACGTTACTCATATGCTTAAGTTGTACTCATTTCTTTAAAGCAAACTTCATCAACGCAAACAATGTGATGGTATATCCAACTATTTATTCATTGGGGACTTTCATCAAACAGGTGGCAAGCATAATATTAGGTTAAGGGGAGCTCACACAGAACAATAATTTCTTTGAAATTACCTCCTTAATTGTTGATAGAAGACCCAAAAAGACTGGAAGAAGACGATGTTACTGCTTGTTTTACTTCACGTTTTTCGCAACGAATTCGGCAAATGAGAGCAACAACATTGGTCGCACAATTATTGCTCATGAAGGTCAGGGCAAATAAGAAACAAAGTTTTTACCTATTTGGTACTTTAGCTTGGTAAGGGCGTGTTTGGGAGAGCTTTTTTTTTTTCTCCTTTTAACTTATTTAAGAAGTGAAATAACAAAAATACTTCTTAATAAATTAAAATTTTTAGTTTGTTGATTTATTTAAGGGGTATTTAAGGGGAGAGTTTTTTTTTCTCCTTTTAACAAACAAACAACCAAACAAATATACCCAGTGTATCCTGCTGAAGAGCAGGGTCTGGGAGAGGTATGTGGTGGCAAGTCTTTCCTCTATCCTGAGAGATAGAGAGACCGCTTCCGAAGAGACCCCCGACTCGTTAAAAAAGACAGAAACCATAACAATCATAATACATATCATTCAACACATAGGTAAATATCACATGCAGAATTAGATAGTGCGCACATCATAAAAAGCGACATGTAACACCCAAAAAGGGTAGATGACGAAAAACTACACCTGGCGCGGGAGGTCCCGCCACATGTAGCCGTAACCCGTCCCACCCACAAATCCCACTAAAAGTCCTTAATTTTTATTCTACGCATCCACTCACTTCTATCCTCGATCATGTGCTCAGAGAGGTGCAAGTCTATCATATCTCGTCTAATAATCTCATCCCAAGTCAACCTAGGTCTACCTCTACTCCTCCTACCCTCTACGCTGATGTTCTCTACTGCTCTAACAGGTGCTGCCATCGTTCTCCTCTTCACGTGCCCAAACCATCTTAGTCTTCCCTCTCGTATTTCATCTGTGATACATGCCACCTCTAGCCTCTGGCGAAAGACGTCGTTTCTGATCCTATCCAATCTTGTGTGTCCATACATCCACCTCAGCATTGCATTTCTGCGACCTCTATTTGTCTCTCTTGCGATTTCTTTATAGCCCAACAGTCTGTGCCGTATAGCATAGCTGGACGTACTGCCATTCTGTATAGTTTTCCTTTAGTTTTGGTGGGAACTCTTATCACACAGAATCCCTGATGCTGCTCTCCACTTGCACCATCCTGATTGCACACGGTGGGCTACATCGCTGTGTATCTCTCCGTCTTCCTGTATATACGAGCCAAGGTATTTGAACCTACACGTCCGGGGGACCGCCATGCCCTGTATACTGATTTGGGTGTCCTCTTCGGCCTCACCACTAAAGTTACAATGCATGTATTCTGTCTTAGAGCGACTTATCCTTAAGCCCTTGCGTACTAGTGCTGCTCTCCACTGTTCTAATCTCTCGTTAAGCACCGTTTTAGATTCTGAATTAATACAATATCATCCGCAAACAGCATACACCATGGGACTGGCTCTTGTATAGACCTGGTCATCTCGTCCAACGCTACTGTGAAGAGGAATGGGCTTAATGCCGATCCTTGGTGGAGTCCCACTTCCACCGGGAAGAAGTCCGTGTCTCCGACAGGTGCTCGTACATACGTTTTTGTCCCGTCATACATATCCTGTATTATTTTGATATACCTCTCTGGTACCCTTCTAAGTCGTAGACTTTCCCAGATGAGTTTCCGCGGCACACTGTCATAGGCTTTTTATAGGTCAATGAATACCATATGTAGGTCTGTTTTCTTTTCTCTATATTTCTCCATTATCATCCTTATGACGTGTATAGCTTCTGTTGTAGAGCGTCCTGACATAAATCCAAATTGGTTTACCGCTATCTGAGTTTCTCGTCTAATTCTCGTGTCAACAATTTTTTCCCATAGTTTCATCGTGTGACTCAATAGCTTTATTCCCCTGTAATTTGCGCAACATTGAACATCTCCTTTTTTCTTATATATGGGGACTATGACATTGCTTCTCCACTGCTCTGGCATCTTTCCTGTCTTGAAGATAGTGTTGAATAAGTCCGTTAGCCATTGTAGGCCCTCATCTCCAAGGCACTTCCACACTTCAATCGGAATGTTGTCTGGCCCCACCGCCTTAGCCCTTCCCATTTTCTTCAAAGCTCTCTTAACTTCATCGACTGTGATGCTTCTACATCGACTGTGATGCTTCTACAATACACTTGTTTTGTTGCGTTGTTTGAGTTGTTTCATCGATCTCTGTTTGTTGATTACGGTTTGTTATGTTGAAAAGGTTATCAAAGTAAGTTTTCCATCTCCCCTTGATGTCTTTCTCCCTCACCAAGACCTTACCATCCGCGGCCTTTATAAACTTCACCATTCTCAAGTCTTGTCTTCTACGTTCCTTGCCTTGGCAATCTTAAACATGTCATGTTCACCCTCTTTCGTCTCTAATCGCTTATACATCCTCTCATATGCTGTGTTCTTTGCCTCTGACACAGACTTTTCGCCTCTCGTTTAGCCTCTTTGTATTTATCTTTTAGCTCTGCTCGTTCTTCCTCATTATTACAGCGTAAAAGCTCTCTAAAACTTTATTGTTTAATTCTTATCTTCTCCTGTACATTTTCGTTCCACCACCAGGATTCCTTATGACCGACTGTCCTATTTGTTGTAGTCCCAAGCGTTTCTTTAGCTGCTTGAATGACTCTAGTCGCCATAGCCTCCCACTTTTGGTTGGCGTCTTCCTGTGGCCCACTCAGGTTCATTGGTATGATTTTATCTCTAAAGATGGTAATCTTTTCGTCTTTGAGTTGTCCCCATCTGATCGTCGGTCTACTTCTCTTACTTGTTGGACAATTGCTCTCTTCATTCGTAGATCTGCCACCAACATGTGATATTGAGTGAGTACTGTCTGTCCCGGTATTGTCTTGCAGTCCTTCCACGAGCTACGATCTTCTCTCCTCATCAACAAACAATCTATCTGTGTGTGTCTCCCGCCGCTGCTAAACGTAATTAGATGCGAGTCTCTTTTCTTGAAAAACGAATTTATGATGCTTAGTTCATGCGCTAATGTGTAACATCCGGTTTCTAAATCCGGACTTGTAATTATATTATAGTTATGATTAATTAACTAAGTTGAGTTTGTTTGATTGATTAAGTGTTCAGTCGCATGAGTCATATGTGAATGAGCTTCAGTCGCACCCCTTACGTGCGATTGAGACGTATCGTACAAATAGTAGGTGCATGAGCTCCAGTCGCATGCTTCAGTCGTACGAATGGTTCAGTCGTGCGACTGGGGGTAGGGCGGTTATGTGGCACATGTGAATAAGTAAGGCGGTGAGAGGAGATGAAAAGCAGATTTCTATCTGCATCTACTTCATTCCCCTGTTCTCTTTACACCCGAACACCCCTGTTCTTGCCAATCGACTAGGCTAAACTCCGTTTTGGTAGGTTTTGAGTATTACGGATTAATCTAGGGATGTTATAAGCTGTGTAAATGGTTGAATTTGATCCAACAACGTGTTTTAAATCATTGAATTGGTCTGGTTCATTTCTAAATTAAAATCCAGGAATTCGGATTCAAGTTTTGTGTAGTTTTGATGAAATAATGGTCCGAAACCATTGTAAACGATGTGTATATGATTTGTTTTGAATATAACATAATTTGGATGGTTAAAATTTAAATTTTGAGTGAGTTTGGATAAAAAAACGTCAAGAACACAGCTGCTGATTCGTTTCAGACGAATGGGCTCAATCGTATGCCTCAGTCGTACGAATGAGAGTCTAATCGTGCGACTGGGTGCGAATGGAGGTTCAGTCGTACGACTGGAAACCCAGTCGCCTGGTTAGAAGGCCGAATGAAGACGATTGAACACTGGGTACGAATGAGAACTCAGTCTTGCGAATGAGTGGCTAGTCGTACGGCTGAAGGTTCAGTCGCATGGTTCATCCGCATAGGTCCAATCGTGTGGGTGCTCATTCGCATAAGTGTTCAATCGCATGAGGGCCTGTTTAAGAATGAGTTTACTGAATCAAGGTTTATTGCTTTAGATATACATTGGTTAGAGGAAGGACTAGTTACCTTGTGTACGTGAAATGTGTAGACTGTGGTGAGGAAGTTGATAAGGTGAGTTCTAAGCCCTTTTCAAATGTTTGGTTTTTAACATTCAGGCTGGCACACATACAATGATAAATAAATTGAATGTTTTAGTACCAGAAATGTGATAGCGATATTGATATGTTTCTAACAGTTTGTAAAGCTGTTAGGGGAAAAGTGGGGATAATGAATGATTACCTGAACATCGTTAATCATTACGTGATGGTAATGATTTCAGTGGGTCAGGTAGAGTGTAAAAGATGGTCATCTGAACATTGTTAATCATTACATGATGGTAATGATTCCAATGGGTCAGATGTGGGTAATGATTAATGAAAATATGTTAAAACTGGTACTAAAAGAAAGAAGGTGTGGGGTGTGAATGAATGTGATAATATTGGCAATAAGTAAAAGAAATGTTTTGAAATGGTAAAGTGATGTAAATCTCAACAGGCCAGTTAGGGTAAGATGCCTAGGGGTATAAACTGTACAGTTTGATAGGAGTGATGACGATCACTCAGCTTTGTGAACATCTTGTGGTGACGACCCTAGATGATTAATTGGCATCCTACTAGATGAGAGATAGTAACTTCAGTTTCTGGATGTGGAAACTGATAGTTACTGGGTATGGGAAACTGGTAGTTGCTGGATGTGGGCAACCGACGTTTCTGGATGTAGGAAACTGGTAGTTGCTGGATGTGGGCAACCGACGTTTCTGGATGTAGGAAGCTGGTAGTTGCTGGATGTGGGCAACCGACGTTTCTGGATGTGGGGAACTGGAAGTCGCTGGATGTGGGCAACCGACGTTCGGGGGGGACAGGTCCGGTGGGACAAAGTAATGATAAAAGTTGAAATTATAATATTGCCAATATAAATATAACTCTTGTGTGTGTAAAGGTGCTGTTAATGTTTTAATGAAAATGTAGAACTCACCAGTTTATCTGATGTTTTGAGTATGTTGTGTGTGCTAGGTAAGGAGGGATCATCTGATAATAGAGGAAAGCAAGTATGAGCTGAACGAGGATGCTATCCCGGATTAGTTGCTGGCATAGGATATAGGACCTGTTAATACTGTAAATAGGGCAATGTATAATTAAATACAATTATATGTTAAATGTTTTAAAAAGTTGGGTTAATATATAATGTTGTTTAAGTCTTTCGCTGTAAGTAGAAAGCTCTGATTTATGTTTAAAATATTAATCCAACTGCGTGACGTGCCTCCGGTGCCCTGTCGGGTTTAGGGCGTCACATAATGCAAAGTCAAGAAGCTCCCTACCGACGTCATTTCTCAGACCATACCCAAAGCCTCCATGCACAACGGGAAATGATCGTTGTCCTTACCGATATGCCCATTAAAATCTCCTCCTATGCATATTTTTCTTGTCGCGGTATGTCTCCCATAACGTGATCGAAACTCTCCCAGAACTTCTTCCTTTCCGTTTCCCCTAATCCAACTTGTGGTGCATACGCACTAACTACAGCCACTACTTCGTCCCATATTATTATCCTTAACAACATAAGTCTATCTAGTCTCCTGGAGGCACGCTATCTGAACCCTACGTCTTTGGCAACTAGAAAACCTATTCCATTTTTTGTTCATCTGACCCTGAATACCATAGTTTATACCCATTACACTCCTTTGCCCTCCCACCCCGCCATCTAGTCTCCTGGAGGCACGCTATCTGAACCCTACGTCTCCTTAACACATCTATTAACTCTAATAACTTACCAGTAAGGGTTCTTACATTCCACGATGCCAGTCTTAATCTATAACCCCTTTTCCCTGTAGTTGCATCTCTCGTCACCGAACATGATCTAGGGGCATCATAATGTCTCCTGGTACTTTAGCTTGGTATTGTGTACAATTTGGCCCCTTATTGTTAACGATAACACCTAAAAAATTTTCAAAGTTAATTTTTTTAGCCAATTGCACACATACTACTCTAAACCTTTAAAATTACTTATTTTCTCAAATCATGCTAAAACAACATTGTATTTCTGCATTAAAAACTTATATTTTTAAAAAATATATAATTTTAAGTGTGGAGAGAGGGGATATATCGTAAAACTAAACTTTTTGGACTGTGAAACTCACATTAACATCAAACTCCAAAATTTTTTTAAGATAACTTTTTTTACATTAAACTAAACTTTTTGATTGAGAGACTCACCTCTTGCCATTAACGTCTAAGTCCACTCTAAAAGTTTACTTTTGAAAGAAATATATATCATGAAAAATGGACATCATATAGTATTTATTTCCTACTAAAAACTCACATATCAAATACATTATTTTATATCAATCCATTAAACATGTTTTAGGATATGATGGGTTTCGAAATAAGAAAAAAAAATGTTAAAATAGTTCTATTATACATTGTTTTTAATAAAACAACACAATATGAAATAATTTTAGGTATTGTAAATAAGTATATTTAATATTAACTTTTCTAATAAGATAAATATGATCTCAATCCAGTCGTGCTTCACATCAAATATTTTACATCACGCTTCGTAGCCAGTTTTCCAAGCCTGCAAGTTCAATTTATCGATGGGCCATCCATATTTCATTTTAATCACATCTGTTGAAATGCAAATGGATCTCAAGAGGAAGTGGTCAAACCATTTTTATAAAGATTAATCAATATAACAACAATGAATTGAAAGACTTGAAGATAGGTTGTAACGGTGAATATAAAACATGAACATGACAATGTAATATATTGTGATTAACTAAGAACAATGGATAATCAAATATACTTCCTTATTCATCAAATGATTATATTTATTAATCCCTCACATGCTTTGGGTTTCATAGATGAAAAACCTATGATATCCTCATGGAAGAACTCACTCAAAATTACATGAAAGATACATTATCAGTCAAACGCACTACAAATGGAGATCATCCTCTATTTATATTGTTGTACATCAAATAATAATACAATAATATAATATCATTTGGTTCGGCATTTGAATCGTTTGTAGTCTTCACAATCTTGAGCATTTGTGACTCATGCGGTGATTTATTACTCCCTAATCAGCAAATACATTATACTTCAATATTTCATCTAAAACGGTTGCCACATCAAACACTGAATATAATTTTTTATTATCACAAGCTATTTTAGTAACCCATGATCAAACACACAGATAAGAACATGCGGAATAGAAGCAATAGACAGGAAGTTATTGGGCACACAAAAACCCTTAACCATCGTAACCCTAAGGTAACACATTCACATAGCCATCATAACAATAACATCAAAACTAAGCACCAACACATATCACAACAACAAATTGATTAAGGTGTTTGGAGGTTCAACAACGTAACCTCGTTGTGGCCGCAAGCTATAAGATTTCCATGCCTAAACAACAAAGACTTTAAGTTCTTTTTATGTATGGGTGGCATATTGTTGCTCTCGCAATAAATGCTTTCAAATTAGATCATGGCTTAAGACATGGCTCAGATAAGACATGGCTCGTCATCATTTCCTTAAGCACCCAAAAAAATTTGTGTTTACAGTCATCACCACCAATTAAAGCATCAGAGTGAAGATAAAATTCATGAACCTCTCTGATAAGCTTTGGTCATCATCATCGAGTGATTTCATAACCAACATAAAAATGTAAGGGTTTATAGCCATCGCCAACAAATAAACCATCCAACCCTCATAGATAAGTTGTGCTCATTATCGTTGTGTTTTTCCATACCCATAACCAACAAATAAGCCCATTAGCCTCCTAGATAAGCTTTCTTCATCATCATCAAGTGATTTCGTACCTAACCCAAAAATGCAAAGGTTTATAGTCATCAGTATGAAACAAACTAGTTAACGCATGATAAACATTTTATGAGCCTCTCGAATGAGAACATGCTCATCATTATTGTCTAACCACATAAAGAACACAAGGTGTGTAGATACACCAAAATCACCACCAAAACCCAAAAAATAAAAGGTTTACAGTCATCATCTTTAAATGGCATAAAAATAGTTAGGGGTTACTCTTATATAAGACTTGGGTCACCATCATCGAATCAAATAGCAACATTCAGATCACCCATGAAATTAAGGTTTACCGCTCAAATAAGTGTTGGCTCAACATCATCATGTTGGTAATTAAATCAAAAATTAAAGCAAATTGAAGAAAGAATTCAAAAACCTAAAGGGAAAAAGAGAGAACCCTAAAGAAACAAAGTGTAACACCTAAAATTTCTAGGGAATCAAAGAAAGCACAAAAGTTCTCGGGCCTATGGATGTTCTCCCGCGACTTGAAGTTCTCACACGAGAACTCGTGCGGATGATAACGAGACCCTATAAATAGGTAAGGGCACCCATTTGCCCCTACATTCACGTGAAAATTGTTGATGTTGTATTTAATGTTGTATGATGTATATAGCTGTTAATGAACGGTTAGTGACAATTATAGTGCATGATTGTGTAGTTTTAATCGAGAATCTCTTAGGGAGTGTGTTTTAAGTTGTAATCTCCAAAATATGAGTTCTAGGCCCTTTTTATACAAGTTTTTACATGTTTTGGGGCTGTTATGTATACTACGACGTTTATATATGCTTAATACGATGATTCTGGTTGAAATGGGTATATTATGGATGAATTAGTTGAGATTAAGTTGTTATTTTATTGGGACATGATGTTTTCGCTTGGAAACCCGTAAGTTAGCACACGATAGGTTGTTCTTGCGTGAAATAGGTGACTTGGGTTGTAAGGGTTTCAAATTATGGGATGTTCTCATGCAACATAGTGTTCTCACGCGATGTCAGGTTCTCGTGTTTAGTGTATATGTATATATGTATATGTATATGTATATGTGTGTATATATATGTGTGTATATGTATATATATATATAAATATACATACATATATATACATACATACATACATATATATATATATATATATATATATATATATGCATATACATACATATATACACACATATACATATGTATACACACACACAGATATATATATATATATATATATATATATATACATATGTATACACACATATATATACATATACATATGTATACACATATATATACATATTCATATGTATACATATTCATATGTATACACATATATATACATATACATATACGTATATATATTCGTTAGCTTCGTGAGGTCTTGCATACACGTGTCGTGAGCAAACACTAGTTGTCGTTGAACGTTGGTGACCTAATAACAATTATATATGATAATTAGATAATGATTTAACTAATAGTGTTGATTATTAGTTTGGATTTATGTGATTTTTGAATTTATGAATTTTAAATATTACTTGTAAATTTTACGTGATAACGTGACTACGTGTAATACATATTCCATATGTTTTGTGAGTAATTGATAATGTATATGATTATTATTATTGACTAATAATAATTGTATTTTATAGTTAAAAATATTAAAAAGATGCTAAAAAATTATTTATATAAAAGGTGATTAAACAAGGGTTAAAAGGGTAAATCTTAACTATGTAAACTTAACAAAAATTAACCCTAGCCCCTCCCACCCTTCATTCGGCCACAACCCCTCCCAAACAGCCCTCACCTTGCGATTTTGATCCATAACACACACATACAAATCGATTTTGATCTAGTTCAAGTATTCCAAGGTGTTAGCAAGTTCCAATTTTGATTTCTACACGTTTAAAAGGTTAGATTTTTATTGTTTTCATTGTTCTTGGTGTATGATAAACCCTAATTCGAAATTAGTGTAGAAAAGATGAAATTGGTGATGATTTGATGATGATATGATGTTAGTTCGGTTGTATGAATGATAATCTAGGTTGATTGTGCAAGAAATCCATGTTTTGAAGTGTAGATCATACCTTACTAATAATAGTAACTTTATTTCATGAACTTGATGATTTGATGATGAATTGATGATATTAGGATGTTAACGATGTTGTATGAATGTTGTCATTATGATAATTATGCTAGAAATCCAAGAATTGATCATGTAGTTCATACCTTGCCATTAATAATAACTTTTGGATATGAGTTTTATGAACTATGATGATTTGATGATATTGATCATGTCTAGATGTTAATACGGACTTGATTAGGCATGTTATTGATGAATTCATGAAGAATTGAGTGTTGGATTGATTTTGAGAGATTACTTTCCAAAAGGAAAACTTTAATTTGGAAGATCATTGGATATTAGGAATTGGACATGTTCATGATGCTAGGATCATGTTAGGATGTTTATTGATGATGTATAATGAATTGGATTGTGTTAATTGGGTTGCTTGGATGGTTTATTAACTAGTTGGAAGAATCTAGGTTGTTTGGAAAATATGCATGAATACAAGTATGATGTTTCATATCAAATGTGTGTATGATGGATGATGTTGTTGATGTGACTTGGAATGTACAACATGGATTATTGTTTATGATTAGGAAGTCATGATTGGGATTGGAATTGATCATTTCTATGAATGTTGATTTATATGAACCTGGTGATCAATGTGATTATGCTAAACTGAAGTAGTGTAAGGATCTTGTTAGAACTAGAGTTAATGATGGAATATACGTGGATTACTTGTATGATTATCATGTATGATACATTGCTATACTTGATTAAATGGTAATTAAGATAATATGTCACCAACAGGTCAAACGGGTGGTCAACCAGGTCAAATGAGTCTTGTTTTATAAAACCTTTGGTCAATGTGTTAATTGAGCACTTAGTGTTGTTAGAGATTTTGTGTACACGTACTTATGTACTTGCGTGTTCTAGGTAACCTCTGAAGGTTGTCTTTTTCTCTCTCAAGTTACTTTAATATCATTCGAGTGCACACAAAGTGAGTTCATGCCCTACTTTTTATACACTCTCTCTTTTGGGGGAGATAGCATACTTGTTTACAAACGCATCACTATTGTAGGTTGTGTATAGTTTAACATAGTGTAATTTACCTTGAAAGTCCTCACACTTTTGGATCGTTAATACTGGTAACTAGCGGGAAATACTTGGTAGTACTACTGGGCCTAACAAGCCTAACTCGTACGACTCGAGGTCAAACGGGTGCAATATTGTCCTAAACACAAGCATCATCACAACTTGGTAGGTTGTGATGGGAGGCAAACAAATGAAACACATGTCAGCTTCGATCGCGAAATCACTATTGTTATTACTTGTGAATTTAGATTAGCTATCTAGTTCAATGCACCTCTTATGTTTTATAACTGTTACTATTTATGTTAAACGCAAACTCTTGAACTCACCAATCATTGTGTTGACTCTTTTAGTATGTTATTATCAGGTCGTTAACTCTGGCTACCAGTAGGAGCACTTCATATTCTAACATGTTTTTACAAAGTCTCGTATTATGTCAAGACATCTGTTTTATTGTTTATAAGTTTTAAATAAGGGTTTGGCGCATGTTTTTGCCAATTTACATTTTTAGTACTTTGAGTTGAACATATTTATAAAACGATTCCGCAAATGTTTTAAAGTTCTAAACTCTGAATTATTTTATACGTTGCATACAGTGTCGTTCTGAGTAACGTTGCATACAGTGTCATTCTGAGTAACTAATGACTGGGATCTTGGTTTGTTCACAAGCCATGGTAAAACCCTGCACGTGGATTTTGAGGGTGTGACAGATTGGTATTAGAGCCATTGGTTATAGGGAACTAGGTTGCATACACACCAGTCTATAACCGTACACAGTTAGTTAGTTACTTTTCTTTATTCCCCTACAGTATACTCATTGGCATACACATAATGTACTATGCAGTATGGCATCATTTTCACAAGCTGCGGGTAAGAGACTAGTAGGTTCGGATTCCCCTACACATTCTAATTCTCCTCCTCCTCCTCTTGTACCCGACCGGACACCCGATTGGCCACGACTTGACTACCCTCTTGGAGAGATAAACTGGGATGAACCATTCGCACTGATGGTACGTGATCCTTTATGGGATTTGAGCTTCTATCCTGACTATGTAGACCATATGATATATAGGGAGCGTGTGCCCTCTAAGAGACCTAGGACTAGGAACAGTTCTGAGCAGTCTACACCTTCCCTCCCTCTAACCGAGCAGCCTAATAAACAAGTGATTGCAGCTCTAGTTGCAGCATTAGACATATAAAACCGACGCACTCAGTGGCTTACAGAGTTGGTCGCTGAACTACGACACTAGATGCGAGAGAGGAAGAAGGAAGTGGCTGAGGTGAAAGATCTCCAATATAAGTGTTATCAGCATCAATGCACTTTAACTGACAGGATGGCTCAGACGACTCACCGATCAGAGGCTCAGGACAACACCATACATGAGCATAAGGTGAGACTTGCTGCTTTGGAGGCATAGTTCGCGGCGATGCACGTAGCTGTGGAACCTGAAGCAGAACCAGAAGAAGAAGAAGACCTCGAGGAAGAACCTGAGGAAGGCCCAGTAGAAGAAGAAGAGCCCGATGAGATGGAAGAACACGGTGATGGATTTGACGTTCTAGATTGATCTTCCTTTTTATTTGACTTAGACTGCATAGTGTTTTTCATTTGAAAAGCTATGTGGGAAGGGTTGTTTCTCACCCAACTAGAAAACTGAAAATTTTGACATTGATGGAATATTTTGTGAAATGGTTACAATTTATTTATCTTTGGTTATTATTTTGGTTATAAATGTTATGGTTGATGAACTACTTTATTTTCTTACTATTCACTATGCTTTAATGAGATAATATGTTATATGTTACTCATTTGTGGTGTTTGTGAATGTAAAGTGAAAATGGAAGCCGGTGGTAGAGGACGTGGTCGTGGACGTGGAGCTGGATGTGGGCGCGGCGATGAGAGCGGTTAACATGACCCCCACAGAACTGGCTGCTCTGATTAACGAGCATGTGTAGGTGGCGGTGGCTGCAGTGCACGCTGCACAGGTGCCCGCTACACCACCAGTAGGTAAATGATACGAGTGATTTGACAACCAATCTAATTTCTTGCTTAAACTGTTAAACTAAACAATTCTGATTTGTTGAAACAGGACCCCCACCCTGTACTTACAAATCTTTCATAGATTGTAAGCCCCATACCTACAGTGGAGCTGAAGGTGCTGTTGGACTGCTTAGGTGGTTCAAGAAGACCGAATCGGTCTTCACCAAGTGCAACTGTCCGCCGGTTGACCAAGTAAAGTACGTGTTAGGTTCAATAATTGGATAAACTGAAGCTTTCTAAATTACAATCACAGCCGACTGAAGATCTCATTGTACGAGTTCAGAGACGAAGTTGATAAACACACAAAACAAATACAAGACAAATTCAACAAGACAAAGTTGACAAAGTCAACATCAAGATAAAAGCAAAAATCAAAATTAGGGTTTCTCATGTAATAATTATTAGAATATTATAAATAGACCCACTAGTGCATTTTTGCAAGCGTGGTTCTTGTGTGTGTGTTTCTCATGGTGTGAATCACCACCCAAGGAGAATTCCTCCTTTAGGTGGGTTTGATTCCATCATTCATTTATGATTCTCATTGTAATTTATTCATCAACATCAATGAAATCATAACATTATTATTATCATTCTCTTTGTTCTATGATTCACTCACCTCCACCCATCTTAATTTTGAATTTTAAGATCTGAACATGATGAATCCTAAGATCCATGCTCAACGAATCTAAAATATTGTTTCAGTAAAATGGTATCAGAGCTGTTGGTTACTGGGTTCATGTATTTTTCAGATCTGATTTCATCTTTAATGATGTGTAGAACAAAGAAGAAAATCAGAAAAATGAAGAACAAGTCTCTGTTCATCTAATCATCATCTGTTCTTCAGCAAAATCAACAAAAATCAAGAAATCTGTTAAGAAATGGTACGATTTGAAGATGATAAAACATTCCCCAGATTATCACTTGAAAACTCGATGCATTTGAATCAGATCCAAATCAAAGACACGAAGAACATGTGTTCTAGCATATTACATTCAGATTGAACAGGTTGCTTCGAAGAAGAAAATCAATAAACAAATCTGATCACAAATCCAAACCAATCTACATGTTTCAAAGTTGATTCTTGAATCAATCTACAATAAATTGAATCTAATGAATGATTGAAGCATGAATTGGAACATACAAGTTAGAAGAAGAGAACTAACATTTGGTTAAGTATGAATATGGTTGACATCTAACTCACCCACATTTCTTCATACAAATACGCAAGTGTAAATAACTAATGCTGATGAAATGCATAACATCCACATTTCCTTGATACAAATGGAGATATGTATCCCAACAAATGCAGATGACAAGCAAAACTTCCGCATTTCCTTAACAAAAATGCGGTTATGTAACTTAACCAGTGCGGATGACAAGCAAAACATCTGCATTTCTTTGATAACAAATGCGGATGTTATAAAAGAAATGCGATAGATTCATCAACCGCAGGCAATAAATATGAATGTATTCATCAAATACGGATGTGTATGTACTAATGCGGATGCATTATGTACACATGCGGATGACTTATGGAAATATGATCGATATTCATCTTTCCTATTGCCCTAATCTATAAATATGCAAACTATGTGTAAAAAAGGGAGTACAAAAAGAAATGCTGATGTTTAAAAAGAATTGTTGAATGCAAATGCTGATGTTCAGAAATAAATGCTGATGACAAATGCTGATGTTCAGAAACAAATGCTGATGACAAATGATGATGTTCAGAAACAAATGCTGATGACAAATGCTGATGTTCAAAAACAAATGCTGATGACAAATACTGATGTTCAGAAATAAATGCTGATGACAAATGCTGATGTTCAGAAACAAATGTTGATTTTCAATATGAAATGTTGATGTCAAATGATGCTGAAATACATGAATTGTTGCTATAAAATGAAGCTGAAATACACGAATTGCTGCTGTAAAATGCAGCTTTTATGCATGTATGACAGATACGGATGTTAACGAAACAAATGCAGACGGTTCGTGAACTAATGCGGCTGCTTTTGTGAACAAATGCTGATGAGTTACTCACCTAATGCGGCCGAGTTAACTTCAAATGCAATTCATCCAACAATAAACAAAGATGAATAGATGACAACAACAAACAAGAAAAAGAAAATATCATGAATGCGGATGATTGCAACCAACAGGCACGTCCATTTTGAGCATTCAAAACAAAAGAAGAAATCAACCTTGGTCACATAATCATTGATTTATTCAAGGATTTATACAACTGTCAGAAACTCTTTCTGAAGCTCATGATACTACAATCAAAGATGATCTTTTGCACCCGTGTCTGACTACTAAGCGGAACAAATAGACAAACTTTAAACAAGGGGACCAATGATTATCTGAAGAATGTCAGATTATGAAGTCATTTCAGAAATTCAAATGAGTTGAAGTGTTTTCAAGATTGAGTTATGTTCCTGATGAAATTTATTGAAGTTCAAAGCCTCATCATATGCCTAATACATTCTGATCCTTAGAGTTGTGATATGAGCTGTAATCCAAAAGTGATACGACCCATATCCAATACCAAGAAGTATTCTCAAGAGATTCTAACCTTTGTCAGAAATATATTAGGAGAAGCTTAATCTGAGGGGGAGAACTACAGTGAACTGTGCCAGAGCATCACGTTGATAAAGAAAACATGTGACAGTGAAGATCTTCAAAGTTAGAGTTTGGCAAGCATCGGTTTAGGGGGAGTCTTTCTAGGTTCAACAATTGGATAAATTGAAGCTTTCCAAATCACAATTACATCCGACTGAAGATCTCATTATACGAGTTCAGAGGCCAAATTGATAAACAAAACAAAACAAATACAAGACAAAGTCAACAAGACAAACTTGATAAAGTCAACATCAAGACAAAAGCAAAAATCAAAATTAGGGTTTCTCATGTAATAATTATTAGAATATTATAAATAGACCCACTAGTGCATTTTGCAAGCGTGGCTCTTGTGTGTGTGTTTCTCATGGTGTGAATCACCACCCAAGGAGAATTACTCCTTTGGGTGAGTTTGATTCCATCATTCGTTTATGGTTGTCGTTGTAATTTGTTCATCAACATATATGAAATCATAACATTATTATTATCATTCTCTTTATTCTATGATTCACACACCTCCACCCATCTTAATTTTGAATTTTCAAATCTAAACATGATGAATCCTAAGATCCAAACTCAACGAATCTAAAATATTGATTCAGCAGTACGCGATCGGGACTCTAGAGGGCGCATCACTTTCTTGATGGAATGCCCAGGTTCAAATGTTGGGTCCGGCGATGGCCAACGACTTACCATGGGATGAGTTTAAAGCAATAATGATCGAGGAGTATTGTCCTTGTGATGAGGTACAAAAACTAGAAATGGAGCTATGGTAGCTAAAGATGCAAGGTTCTGAGGTTGAGGCCTACACTACTAGGTCTCACGAGTTAGCAACATTGTGCCCCGGGATGGTGACCCCGATGCACAAAAGAATAGAGTTATATCTATGTGGTTTGGTTCCTGAAATCCAAAGCATGGTTACTGCCTCCACTACCATTCAATAAGCAATTCGGTTGGCTCACAAGTTGACCGACCAGGCAGTGGAACAAGGAAAACTGCCAAAACGGGATGTGGTGGCTAGTGTACCAGCAGTGGGTGTACTGGACTACAAACGCAAGTGGGATGGTTCAAGCAGCAAGGGATCAACATCAAGCAACCAACAACAAGAACAATTGAGGAAGTTTGACAAAAACCGGGGTTACAATTAGACCCCCACTACTAACCAAGGACAAGGGGGATACGTGGGAAGGTATCCTAAGTGTAACCCTTGCAACTACCATCACACCATTAAGTGTGATAAATTCAAATGTCAAAGGTGTGGAAAGTTAGGACACGCGGTAAATGACTACCATGGCGAGCTGATGAAGAAGCCACAACAACCACAAGAAACACCTAAGGGCTGTTTTGAGTGTGGGAAAGAGGGTCACTATAAAAGGAACTGCCCTCAGTTGAAGAAAAATGGCAATGATACAGGAAACAACAGGAACAACAACAACAATACGAGGAATGGTGGAAACAATGGTTGGAATAATGGTGAAGCTAAGGGAAGAGCCTTCGTTATGGGTTCACTTGAGGATTTAAATGACCCTACTACCGTTACTGGCAAATTTCTTGTTAATGGTCATTTTGATACTGTATTATTTGACACCGGAGCCGATAGGAGTTTTATTTCACTAAATTCAGTAGTCTTATGAATGATATGCCTTCTATCTTGGATATCACCTATACCATAGAGTTAGCTGATGGTAAACAATTTCAAATCATGTACGTTCACAAGGGTTGTAAGATAGAACTAGACAGACACATTTTTGACATAGATCTTATGCCCATTACACTCGGGAGATTTGATGTGGTTGTGGGAATAGATTGGCTATCCGAGAAGTAGGAAGAGGTAGTATGCCATGAGAAGATTGTATGTATTCCTCTGGAGGATGGCTAAATTCTTTCGGTCGAAGGCAAAAGGAGTAGTGCTGTGATAGGCATCATATCAATCATGAAAGCGCAAAAGATGCTGCGTAAAGGTCGACTAGCTATACTAGCCTTGGTGATTGATAAGCAACAAGAAGAAAGGAAGATGGAGGATATTCTAGTGGTTCGTGACTTTCCAGAGGTGTTTCTGGCGGATCTGACTGGATTACCACCTTATCGCCAAGTGGAATTCCAGATTGAGTTGACTCCTAATGCAGCCCCAATCGCTAGAGCACCTTATCGATTAGCACCCAATGAATTATAGGAGTTGTTGGCACAACTTCAGGAACTGCTAGATAAGAGCTTTATCCAACCTAGCTCATCACCTTGGGGAGCCCCTGTCCTCCTTGTTAAGAAGAAGGATGGCACCTTTCGAATGTGCATCGACTACAGGGAGTTGAACAAGGTCATAGTCAAGGATTGATATCCCTTACCTTGTATTGATGATCTGTTCAATCAACTTCAGGGATCTAGTTACTATTCTAAGATTGATTTAAGATCGGGCTATCATCAGTTACGAGTCCAAGAGGAAGACATCTTCAAGATGGCATTCAGGACTCGCTATGGCCATTATGAATTCTTGGTCATGCCGTTTGGGTTGACTAATGCACCAGCGGTGTTCATGGACCGCATGAACCGTGTGTGAAAACCCTATCTTGATTAGTTTGTTATTGTGTTTATCGATGAGATATTGATCTATTCCAAGACCAAATACTCTTGGTGGCCTAACATGACCTTAAGGTGCACTATTGGTTTAGACAAAATGCATCCTGGTTTAGACAAAATGCATTTTAGGCCACCAAGAGTATTTGGTTTAGACAAAATACATCCTGGTTTAGACAAAATACATCCTGGTTTAGACAAAATGCATCATGACCTTAAGGTGCACTATTGGTGGCCTAACATGAAGGCAGATGTAGCTACCTATGTGAGCAAGTGTTTAACTTGCTCCAAGGTGAAAGTCAAATATCAGAAGCCATCGGGATTACTGCAACAACCCGAGATTCCTTTATAGAAGTGGGAGCATATTTCTGTAGATTTCATTACCAAATTACCCAGGACTCCTAGTGGCTGTGACACGATATGGGTAATTGTGGATAAGTTGACTAAGTCTGCTCACTTATTGGCAATCAAATAAACGGATAAGATGGATAAGTTGACTCGGATTTATCTGAAAGAAGTAATCTCTCGGCATGGAGTGCCAATCTCAATCATTTCTGATCGTGACGCTCGCTTTACTTCTCATTTCTGGCAGTCGCTATAGAAATCTCCGGGTACACGCTTGGACATGAGTACTGCATATCATCCCCAGATTGACGGACATAGTGAGCGCACTATACAGACCTTGGAAGATATGTTACGAGCATGTGTAATTGATTTTGAGAATAATTGGGAAGTTCATTTACCTTTGGTGGAATTTTCCTATAACAACAGTTATCACACAAGTATTCAAGCGGCACCATTTGAGGCTCTGTACGGGCGGAAATGTAGGTCACCAGTTTGTTGGGCAGAAGTTGATGATAGTTAATTAACTGGCCCTGAATTGGTACATGAGACCACTAAGAAGATAGTACAGATCAGAAACTGTATGGCAGCAGCCCGAGACAGACATAAGAGCTACGCGAATAAATGAAGGAAACCTTTAGAATTTCAAGTCGGCGATAAGGTCTTGTTAAAGGTCTCACCATGGAAAGGCGTAATTTGTTTTGGGAAACAAGGGAAACTTAGCCCAGGGTATGTCGGACCATTCGAAATCATCACAAGAATTGGCCCGGAGACATACCGATTAAGGCTACCCGATTCGTTGAGTGGAATTCATGATGTATTCCATGTCTCGAATTTGAAGAAATGTTTAGCTGACGAGACTTGGATTGTACCACTCGGGGAATTACAAGTCGACGAACAACTACAATTCATTAAGGAACCTGTTAAGGTAATGGACCGAGAGGTCAAGACCTTAAAACAAAGCAAAATCCCTATCGTCAAGGTTCGCTGGAACTCGAAGCATGGACCGGAGTTCACGTGGGAACGTGAGGATCAAATAAAGCTCAATTATCCTCATCTGTTTGAAGCAGTGAATACTACCAGCGAAGGTATTGGTTAAATTTCGTGATGAAATTTCTTTCAACATGGGGATAATGTCACAACTCACCCAAAACTCATTCGATTTTGATTTTCTTATGCAGTGCAGTAGACCAGTGATGTAACTCAACCATGTAACACAATTTTTGGGACGAAAATTCTTTCAACATGGTGATAATGTGACATTCGGTAATTTTCCGTTACCAAACTCCGTTCGTTCCGTTAGGTCTTGCATACACGTGTCGTGAGCACACACTAGTTGTCGTTGAACGTTGGTGACCTAATAACAATTATATATGATAATTGGATAATGATTTAACTAATAATGTTGATTATTAGTTTGGATTTATGTGATTTATAAATTTATGTATTTTAAATATTATATGTAAAATATACGCGATAACGTCACTACGTGTAATATATATTCCATATGTTTTGTGACTAATTGATAATGTATATAATTATTATTATTGACTAATAATAATTGTATTTTATAGTTAAAAATATTAAAAAGGTGCTAAAAGATTTATTTTTACAAATGGTGATTAAACAAGGGTTAAAAGGGTGAATCTTAATTATGTAAACTTAACAAAAATTAACCCTAGCCCCTCTCACCCTTCATTCGGCCGCAACCCCTCCCAAACAGACCTCACCTTGCGATTTGGATCCATAACACACACATACAAATCGATTTTGATGTAGTTCAAGCATTCCAAGGTGTTAACAAGTTCCAATTTTGATTTCTACACGTTTAAAAAGTTAGATTTTCATTTTTTTCATTGTTCTTGGTGTATGATGAACCCTAATTGAATTAGTGTGGAAAATATGAAATTGGTGATGATTTGATGATGATATGGTGTTAGTTAGGTTGTATGAATGTTAATCTAGGTTGATTGTGCATGAAATCGATGATTTTGATGTGTATATCATACCTTACTAATAATAGTAACTTTATTTCATGAACTTGATGATTTGATGATGAATTGATGATGTTAGGATATTAATGATGTTGTATGAATGTTGGGATTATGATAATTATGTTAGAAATCCAAGAATTGATCATGTAGTTCATACCTTGCCATTAGTAGAAACTTTTGGATATGAGTTTTATGAACTATGATGATTTGATAATGTTGGTCATGTCTAGATGTTAATATGGATTTGATTAGGCATGTTGTTGATCAATTCATGAAAGAATTGAGTGTTGGATTGATTTTAAGAGATTACTTTACCAAAAGGAAACCTTTAATTTGGAAGATCATTGGATATTAGGAATTGGACATGTTCATGATGCTAGGATCATGTTAGGATGTTTATTAATGCTGTCTAATGCATTGGATTGTGTTAATTGGGTTGCTTGGATGGTTTATGAACTAGTTGGAAGAATCTAGGTTGTTTGTAAAATATGCATGAATACAAGTATGATGTTTTATATCAAATGTGTGTATAATGGATGATGTTGTTGATGTGACTTGGAATGAACAACATGGATTATTGTTTGTGATTAGGAAGTCAAGATTAGGATTGGAATTGATCATTGCTATGAATGTTGATTTATATGAAACCGGTGATCAATGTGATTATGCTAAACTGAAGTAGTGTAAGGATCTTGTTAGAACTAGAGTTGATGATGCGATATACGTGGATTACTTGTATGATTATCACGTATGATACATTGCTACACTTGATTAAAGGAATTAAACTAATATGTCACCAACGGGTCAACTAGGTCAAATGAGTCTTGTTATCTAAAACCTTTGGTCAATTTGTTAATTGAGCACTTAGTGTTGTTAGAGAGTCTGTGTATATGTACATATGTACTTGCGTATTCTGGGTATCCTCTGAAGGTTTTCTTTCTCTTTCTCAAGTTACTTTAATATCATTCGAGTGCACACCAGGTGAGTTCATGCCCCACTTTTTATACACTCCCTCTTTTAGGGAGATAACATACTTGTTTACAAACGCATTACTATTGTAAGTTGTGTATAGTTTAACATAGTGTAATTTACATTGAAAGTCCTCACACTTTTGGATCGTTAATACTGGTAACTAGCGAGAAATGCTGGGTTGTACTACTGGGCCTGACAAGCCCAACTCTGCGACTCAAGGTCAAACAAATGAAACACTTGTAAGCTTTGATCATGAAATCACTATTTTTATTACTTGTGAATTTAGATTAGCTATCTAGTTCAATACACCTCTTATGTTTTATCACTGCTACTATTTATATTAAACGCAAACTCTTGAACTCACCAATCATTGTGTTGACTCTTTTAGTATGTTATTATCAGGTCATTAACTCTGGCTGCCAGTAGGAGCACTTCACATTCCAGCATGCTTTTACAAAGTCTCATATTATGTCAAGACATCTGTTTTATTGTTTATAAGTTTTAAATAATGGTTTGGCGCATGTTTTTGCCAATTTACATTTTCAGTACTTTATGTTGAACATATTTATAAAATGTTTCCGCAAATGTTTTAAAGTTACAGACTCTAACTTATTTTATACGTTGCATATAGTGTAATTTTGAGTAACTAATGACTGGGATCCTGATTTGTTAACACGCCTCATGATAAAACTTTGCACGTGGATTTTGAGGGTGTGACACATATACATATAGTGAATTACATGATATTGTAATTACTTATAAACTACCACTTATATCTAACAAGCAAATGTAATTGAACCTTTATAATGAATTTAAATCATGTATCTTTACATACAAATCCTAATACATATGGTGAATTACATAATATTGTAATTATCTATAGGAAATTACATTGAATAAACATATATAAAAACTAACAAAAATAAAACCTAATAAAATGGTTTCAAAATCCCTTGAAAATGAATATCCGAGCTTCAAATAAATCTTGACCAGGAACATCATCGTTACCATTCCCCTTTGTGCAAAAAACAATGTGCATAAACTTTAAAAAATCTGCATTCCAAGTTTATAATAATAAAACAATGTGTATTTAGCTATGTCATATTCATTTGAATGTAAATTCTAATGGTTACAGTGATTACAACAACGTAACAACAATAGCAACACCATGATTACAACAACCTAATGTCAAAATGACATTATACCACATAACTAAACCACAATAACAAAATTTCAACATTGTACTAAAACTAAAATAACAAAACTACACCATTGTAACAAAAAACACACCACTGTAATTACACATTTGTAATAAAAATAAACAAAAAAACTACACCAATTAAACTGTATCAAAATTACACCACTAATGTTTATCCAATGTAAACTGATGTAAATCAATGTAAGTTGAAGAAAATTAACATTTTGTCTTGTGATTTTTGTTCTACTATGTAAATATACCTGAAAGCTTCTAACGCTGAATCAGAATAAACAAGAAATATATATGTCATTAATAAATAGTTTCAAGTAAAAAACAAAACTACACCACTGTAACAAAGAACACACCACTGTAATTGCACATTTGTAACAAAAATAAACAAAAAAACTACACCAATGGTATCAAAATTACACCACTAATGTTTTTTCAATGTAAACTAATGTAAATCAATATAAGCTGAAGAAAATTAATGATTCAGTAAAAGAACAATACAAAAATTAACATTTTCTTTTGTGATTTTTCTTCTACTATGTAAACATACCTGAAAGCTTCTAATCTTGAATCAAAACAAACAAGAAATATATATGTCATATAATAATTTACACAAACCAAAACATTAGAAGGTTAATCTAGCAACGATGCACTATGCATCTTACCTTTGGTCTTTATCTTGTTAGTTGCAGGAGTAGGAACTATCACTAGCAGCACCTCAACCAGAGCAACAGTAGGTTTCAGAACAGGTGGAGATTTAAACTACACGAGAGGGTGGCGAGGACCACCATTCATATAAAAACGATAGATTAGAAATGGTAGATCCGAAAGCCGTGAGGGGTGATGACCTCGCATTGTGTCAATCCACCAGCTTACCTAACAGATCGTGTTCTTCAATACTTGATGGACCTTAAATCCGATCTCTTCTACATGATGTGGTCGTGGCACGATTCAAGTAAAAAACTTAAAAATGATTAATGGAGGAGGTGATGAAGGTTGGGGATGTGGGTTCCTTGATTTTATTTTGAAATTTTTTATCACCATAAAAGGATAAAAAAGTACATAAAGCTGATATATTCAGTAAAAGGACAATACAAAAATGACTATATTGCCCTTGATCTCATCTAAGCCATTGAAATGGAATCTACAATATATTATATTAAATTAAAGGATAAGATTGAGTTAAAAAGTTCTTCACAATTAACAAGGGTTCTTATATGATCTCATTCCTATATTGCCCTTGATACCACAAAGTCCATCGTTTTTTGCTCCGCATTTTCCCATAATACTTCTCAAATATCCTCCATGGTTCTTCATTTTTAGATTTTCAAATCAATACCATCATTTTCATTCACCTGTTCAGTCCCACCACGGGTGTCCTTTATTGACTCTCTTCAACCATCCCTTTTTTTCATCCTTTGAATCTTTTGAATCTATTGTGGATCTTGTTAGCTTATGGTAAGTTGACTATTAGTTTAAAAAATTAAAAAAGCATAATAAAAACATTTTTTTGTTTTATTTTAAAAGCCACAATAATACTACACCCTTTTGTCCCGCCTTATAGTTCTTTGACGCCCTTCTCCATTCATAGGCTATTTTATATTTCAAATCCCCGACACCATTTACATCTACTCCCTCAATGTCACCATCGCTCTCCTCGTTTGACCCATTTCTAATCGCTATCATCATTCTTCTCCTATGGATCTTTTCAATATGTCCTCTGTTATGCTGTATATGATAAATTATCTATTATACCCTTAATCTTAGAAAAAGAAATAGAACAAAAAGTCTTTTTACAAATAAAAAAATCTAACCATTCATTTCGCCCTACATTCCCTTAGAACACTTCTCTCTAATAGCATTCATATCTCATTCCTAATTCCTATCCCTATAATTTAAAAAGAACATTATTTCTAAGTTTATCTATCTTTTTTTGAAACATCCCAAAACTCATTTTCCCATATCTTTTCTTATCTCAACTGGGTAATGCTTGTTTATTCTTATTTTAGTATTATTTATCTATTTTCCATTCATATTCATTAGTAAAATACATTAACCAAAAGATATGAGATGAGATGAATAGTGAACTCTTATGGATGAATAGGGATAAAATATTGAAGATCAAGTATAGATTGGACTCACCTTAGATTAGTATTTGTTTACATCTCTATGTAATAGGACTTATGTTAGATTACTTTTGTAATTTGTTTAGTTTATTTGTCTATTTTAGTAGACCAACGAAACTGTGAGTGAAACTGTAGTTTCGCTCACAGTCAGCTGTAAGTTCTCCCGGTGAGACTGCAATTTTGGCCGGGCGAAACTATAGTTTCGGCAGCATAATTTCGCCTCTAGCGAAACTATCTGCGAAACTACATCTGCTATATATAGATTTCATTTTGTTCATTGTTGGGTATCTTTGCAAAACCCTAATCGAATATTTCTGTTGCAAGAGGCTATTGTAAGCTGGTTCTTATTGAATATATTGAGTTTATCTTATTTCATTGGTATTGTTGCTTATTGAATCATCTTTGAATACATTTTTGTCTTCTTTGTTCTTTAAATCTTTGTGTGTGTTGTTTGTTTATGGTATTGAACGATTCAAACCATCTTCTGCATTAAAAAACTGATCAAGTGGACCAACAAAATGGTATCAGAGCCATAGTGCTCTTGATTGTTTGAAGTTTTTGGTTATTTTTGTTCAATACCACTATTTCTTCATTTCTATATCAAATCAGAGTGTATTTGACATGGAAATTGATTGAATTCTGCTTGTTTTTGGTTTGGGAAGATTTATGAATCATCATATCTCAAATACATTGAGATTTGGGTGATTTCAGGCTGTTTTCGGGGTTTAAGGGGTTTTCTGGTTCATCCAGCGAAACTAAGTATTCTTCCAGCGAAACTATACTTTTCTTCCAGCGAAACTACTGTTTTCACTCTTGCTGTTTTCTGCGAAACTAGAATTTTCGAATGAAAGTTCATCTGTGCTCGTGTGTTTTTACTAGCGAAATTACTGCCGAAAGTACCCTGAACGAAAGTTTAAACTTGTTTCCTGCGAAACTCATAGCGAAACTAAGCATTTGACTGCTTCTGGCTAGCGAAATTGCTGCCGAAATTGTCAGCGAAAGTATCCTTGTCCGGGCGAAATTAGCTTCAGCGAAACTATCTCAGCGAAACTACAGTTTTTCTGCGAAAATACCTTTTTTTTGGTGAAATTATCATGTCAAAGATGACTTCTCTCACTCTTGCTGATCTAGAGAGTGTTGCTCCCAATAGACCTCCAAGACTCATAAACGGGGACAATTTTGAAGACTAGAAGAGATGTCTCAAGGCCTTCGTTTTTTACACCGATCACAATCAATGGGATTCAATCATCACTGGTCCGCACAAGCCAACGGTTACTGTCGGAGGCACAGTATCTCTAAACACGAACTCTTCCACATTCATCAAGAAGGATCAAAAGTTGATTGATCGAGAGCAGAAAGCTTTCGGAGCCTTAACACTATGTCTTGCACCTGATATTTACAACCGATTTGCTGAACACAAAGATGCAAAATCTTTGTATGATGCCTTGTGTGAGTTCTATGACGGAAATGAGGATCACAAGAAAGACAAGAAAGCCCAAGCTCAAAAGAAGTTCAATTCATTTGTTGGACACAAAAATGAAGAGCTTACTGACATCACTAATCGATTTTTGTCCATTTCGAGTACTTTAAAGAAGTATGATGATCAGTTGGGTAATCATGAGCAAGTGAATAAGCTCTTAGATTCTCTTCCACCTCAATGGAGTTTGCAAGTGAGAATGTTGAAGCTAGAAAGAAATTTTGCTGACTATAAGCTGATGGACGTAATTAACAAGCTGAGGTCCTTTGACTTAGATCTGAAAAGAAGGGAATTTAATCAGTCTATGATGCCTACATCCATTTATTTTTAGAATACTGCACTACTATCTTCCGCTGCAAGCTCTCCAATGCAGGCATCTCGTCAAGGAGGAGTGAACTCATGTGATTATTCTGGAGGTTGTGGTAATACAGGAAGAGAGCAAGGAAACTTGAAAACAACTGTTGAAACCTCTGTTCCAGCTGAGACAATGGCTCTTTTTGACATGTTTGTTCAGAGTTATGAAGCATTAGTAGCTGGGGATTTGAAAGCTAAAGGAATGAAGATGGAGAATATGTATCAGGTGGATCCCGATGATCTCGAAGAGACTAATATTCAATGGCAAATGGCGATGTTGACGCTTAGAGCTCGAAGATTTATGGAGCGAACTGGTAGAAAGAATTTTGGAGGCCAAAGTTCTAACTCCAAACTGGGTTTCGATAAGTGTAACATCTCGTATTTTCTTGTTAACTATTAGTTAATGTCGTTTATTCTTGCAAGGGCCTTTATTGCCTACAAGAAACTTATGGGTTATTTATGTTAAAATTATAATTTGTCTTTAAGTTCTAATGTAAAAGTTAATAACTTAACTATTAATTTGAGCTACAATAATAATTGTAATGATAATAATAAGAAATGAAAATTTACAAGTTAAAACTTAATTAAGTTCAAGGGGCCTTTTTGTCAATTTGGAAACTTTGAAAATAAAGTTTGAGCATGAAATAACAAACTGGAAACCACAGGGACTAATTGTGTAAATTATCTAAACCCAAACCCCGCCCCCTTTCTCTCTCCCCGTATTTCCGGCCGCCGGCCGGCCAAGTCCGGCGCGGCGCCGGTAACCCCCAAATCCACCCGAAACCCTTAAATTTTGGTACCAAATCATCCCAATCGGTTCGTATATACGTTTTGAACTTGTACACATCAATTAATCACCTTCAAACACCGGTTACAACCTCGAACGATTGAATAACCGAAACCTATTAAACTTCATAACCGTTTGATCCTTAACCCCTAGTAATAATCTAATCAAACGAACATAAACCATCCTCTAACTAATCTTAAGCGTTCACCACTCTCAATTGCACCTGAAACAAACACAAACCTTGAATTCCGATCATCAACGTCATCGCGACCTGCATCATTATCGAAATCCATCTTCGGAGCATCTTTGAATACGATTGATAAAGGGCTTCTGTTCCTCATCAACCTTGGAAGCTTTTTCGTTCATTTATTGAACCATATCCGCATTGTTATTACGGATTTTTGACAAACCATCAGTCGCGGTTATCTTCTTATGGTTCATCATCAATTAAAAAACAATCATGTAAGTTATACATATCATTATACTCGTTTCAACATCGGGAAACAAAGCCCCAACGTTAATTGGATTAAATCGTACGAATTGATGATCAATTTGGGTTCCAATCGATTCTAGGGTTCTAAAATGTTGGGGGTTCTGTTTATATGGTGTTTTAAAGAATTAAAACCAAGTGATACCAAGGCCACGGCCCTGTTCACCGGTTAAGGCACTAGCCTCACATACATGAGGTCCCGGGTTCGAACCCGGGCACCACCATCTTATTTTTTAAGGGTTTTAGCCCAAAATAATTTCTAGAAAATTATTAACAAAGATACTAAATTCATTTAAAACGTCAAATATTTTTAAAACCATCTAACTAATTTACTAGAAATTTATTTGTTTTAAACAAATGATACTAATTTTAAATATTATTTAACTTATTTGCTAATTTGTTATAAATGACATAGTTAGTTCAATTGCTTATAAAATAGATTTTAAATATTGTTATAACTCACTAAATCATTATTTGTTCATAATAACAGGTATAAATTATTGTTTAAATCGTGCTTATTTTATTTAGCTATGAGACTTTATTTTTATATAAATATTACAAAATTATTATAAATGTTAATCTTATTTCACATCTTTATATAAAATACAAATGTATTGTTCCCAAGAAAATATAATTGATATCCATTTGTTAATATAATTGACAAAGCCCCAAACATCAAATTGAACTTTAGTCACGTTAATTTGCTAAACTTATTATAATTAAACTTTAACCTTGTAATATATATATATATATATATATATATATATATATATATATATATAATTTTAGGTGTCTTGTGAAGAACTACATTGGATCACTGCCTATTACATTTCTTATTAATCGTCATTTTTATACATTTGATCATGTGAGTATTTCTATACCTCTTTTTCATATTTTCACACTTTGGGGTGAAACATGTTACGTTATAATCATTGCACCTGTAAACGTTTGATTCTTGTAAACTTATGACAATTTACTTGTGTGTTGTGGTTAGTTGAACCTTGTAGCTACCATGTAATGTCGAATATATGTACAATAATTAACTATTGCTAGCCTGGCGACGTCATAGATCTATGGGCCTGACAAGCCTGCTTGGTTGATCCAAGTACACCTAGCTAATCGTATATACTTATAAACGTTTGAGACTTGTAAAACTTTGTCAAGGTTTGATTGTGCATTCTGTCTTACGTCCCTAGTTACTTTGTTCTCTAATTTACAACATGAATTGCCATCTTTTATATACTTATGTACTGAAAACTATAGAAATCTCACCAATATTATTGTTGACCTTTTATTTTTAACATGTTTCAGAAATACTCAAGTTTGATCGCCACTTTTGAATCTTGTACACACATAGGAATGGACCTAGTTAAATAAATGAATGAGCTTGTTATATTTCTTATTATGCTTGTTAATTTCTTTATTTGAGACTTATGTTTGTAATGTTACCTTTGAAACTTATGAATAACATATTTGGATTTAATAATAGCGTTATGTGGCTGTGAACGATCTTAACTCTCACTTCTCGACGTTTCCGCCATCAAGGTTGGGGTGTGACAGATTGGTATCAGAGCCCATAACTATAGGGATTTAGGTTATTAGAAATGGTGACCTAGACTATAGTTGCATGAACCTCATAGAAAGAACCTTATTGATATGATGATAATTAGTTGGATTCCCCGTGTATATTTTGTATAATAATTGCATTGTTTATGTTCGTTTTTATCCCGGAATTCGTTTCTATTGATCAATTGTGGGTTTTGTAGGATCCCGAGCATAAAGATAGCATTTTGGAGCTTAAACGAGTCTTAACGAGATGCCGGGATCGAGCCGAGGAGTTTGGAATTAAAAGAATTAAAAAAATCTGAGTTTTGCTGCTCTCGCGCTACGCGCCAGCCGGAGGAAGAACTCCTCGCGATACGCGAGGGGTGGAAAAAGCTGCGAAATTACCATTTTACCCCTCATTAACCCATGGATCTACCCGAGATGCCACCCGACTATTTTGTCGGGTTGCGAGGTACGTCGCGCCACGCGACAACATTTGGGAAACCCGTCGCGACACGCGACGGGTGCTAAAGTCGGCAAAGTTGTTTAAAACTCAAACCAAAACCCTAATTCGAGGGGGTGGACATTATTGGACGATTTGGAGCGGCTGAGGACGATCATAGGCGATTTCCAGGAGCTTGGGAGCAAAGGATTGGAGATTTGGAGCTAGGAAGTGAAGAATCGAAGACTTAATCGTCCCGGTTTTTACGTTTCTCTTCTTAGTTTTCATTCCTTTGTAATCAATGACTTCTTTCATGACTTATACTTCTGCTTTGATTATGTTTAGAGGCTAAACTTCTGTAGCTACCTAGGTTTTGATGAATATGCATGTTTAACTTAGTATTCTTTCGGTTTTTGGATTGTACTTGTGTTTAAAGTTAATGATAATGATTTGGTTTGCATGATCAGTTGTGTACGTGTATTTAGATCTGTTCTTGTGATTGGTTTATTGCTTCACGTGTGTCTTGATGAATGTCTTTCATATAATGGATGCATGCTAGATCGTTTGCCTAGGGTTTGCGGTTTCTAGAGGATTTGGTAGACGTATTGAATCATTGAAGTGATTTATCTTGAACTGGACTAACTAAATATGCAACTAATCTTAATACTGTGAGGTTAATAGATTATCAGGTTGTCTTGTGTGATTGATTGCTAGGTTAGAGTCTCTGTGAGGAGTTCGGTCTAGTTTCCCTTTCATATCATAGTTTCCTGAGTCTGATTAGGCATTCCAGGTCTATCCCCTTACCTTTAGGTATTGTGACATTCGCGCCGTGAGGTAGAGTGTCTTTCGGGTGTGTCGTTAGCTTAGTTGGAGAACCTGTGAGGGTAATCCACAAACCGGTGTTTTATCGGCTTATTAGGTCAATCTAGTTGCTTCCCTTGAAAGTGTCGAGGTTTCTCTAGGTCCCTTTTAAGTTAGTATCTTCAGATCCTGGTTACACAAGTCTTTCCAAAACCGTTAGAAGAAAAGCCAAAACATGTATAGGATTCTTACCTAGGTAGTGTTTTCTTCTCCTGATTTAAATCTAGTCAATTCCTTGTTTTCTGTCCAGTCTTAGTTCTTTTAAAGTAATTTAAAACAAACCCCCCATTTACTTTCATTTAGTATTTTTAGTCGAGTCTTAGGTAAGTTTAGTTTACGTTTTCCATACAGATGTCTTTGGGTTCGATAACTCGGACTTTAAAGCTATTCTGCAATTGACCGGTACACTGCCGGTTGTGTTGCTTAGGATCGAGTCTTAGTCTTAGTTTTATAAATTTAAAGCTTTTCAGTGTCTAGTTTAGAGTCAATTTTTGTTAGTTTTATTTAGGTAGTCTAGCACACATCAAAGTTTTTGGCGCCGTTGCCGGGGATTTCTTGGCGATTGCGTTAAATAGACTTACTTGATTTAATTGCTATTTGTGCTAAGTATTTTTAATTAGTTTGTTTTTAATTCTATTTGTTTTTATTTTATTTGTTTGAGTCAGTCTTACAGTTTTAATTTTGTGTTTTGCAGGTTTATGCCCCGCTTGAGATCACAAGGACCACCTCCGGATCAAGATTTGCAGCTTGCGTTGCCTGAATTTGAGGTTGGTACTTCTTCTCTTTCTGTTTTTGATTCTACACCTTTTCCTATAGCACTTTCTTCTACTTATTCTGCAGATTCTAGCCCACCTAGTTCACCACACACACATATGGCTGAGAATCAGACTGTTCATCAGCAAGCCACCAATGGCTTCACAGGAGTTAGCAATCCAATCACACTTCCTGCCATTGCTAATGATAACTCCTGGCAGATCCCATCCTACGTCATGACAGCTATCTCTAATAACTGTCAATTCCATGGACGCGAGGATGAGGACGCACCTGCACATATAGGTCGCTTAGAGCGAATTGGTAGAACTTTCAAGTTGCAGGGTGCGTCTGATGATGCCATTTTCTTACAGCTGTTTCCATTTTCACTTGCTGATAGAGCCGCCACTTGGCTCGAATCTCATGCAGCTGGTACTTTCACCACCTGGCCGGCTCTTCATGAGCGTTTTCTTCATAAATATTTTCTGCGGGCCAAGGCATCTAGGCTTAGAGATGAGATACATTCGTTTAGGATGGAGCCCGATGAGCCTTACTATCGTGCTTGGGAGAGGTTTCAAAACCTCCTTAGTCGTTGCTCCCAGCATGGTTTGTCTGAATGGGCTTTGGTAGAAAAGTTTTACAATGGGTTGAATTATGAGACGAGAGCTAGGTTTGACACGTCTGCGGGTGGGCACTTAATGGGTAAGAAAAACGTGAATGAATGTAATGAAATGTTTGAGAGTTTTGCCCAAGCAGAACATGAGCAGCGGTCTGGAAACAGGAATTCCAGTCCTGCCACCGGTACCTCATCCCGAGGAGTTCACCATGTCACCATGGATACTAGTGTGGCTGCTGCTCTTGATAGCCTAGTTCGTGAGGTTAGAGAGCTGAAAAAGAAGGTTGATAGGTGTGAGCTATGTAGAGGTGACCATGCCACTAGTGAGTGCCCTTTGATAGGTCAAGAGCAAGCCAGTTATGTAGGTAACAATTCTTATAACTCCGGTTGGAGAAATCAGAACAACTGGCGTTCTTCAGGTGCTCCCCCAGGTTTCTCACAGAATTCTAATCAAAACCAGGGGCAGGGTAGTGGTTCAGGTGGTCAGTCAGGGCAGAATAGTGGAGAGTTGAGTAGGATAGAGAATCTGTTGACTCAGTTAGTGGTTAAGGATGCTAAGACACAGCAGATTCTAGCTGAACATGATATCTTATTGAAAAATCAGCAATCAGCTTTCCTAGATCTTCAGAGGACTGTAGGGGACATAGCTAGAAGGTTAGATGAGAGGTCCCCAGGTCAGTTACCCGGTAATACTCAACAAAACCCAAATGCACATGTTAAAGCCATTACTACTAGGTCGGGTAGGAGGTTAGATGAGGTTAGAACTCCTATAGTTGAGGAAGTTGTGTTTGAGAAAAATGAGAGAGAGGTAGTTGAGAATCTCTCTGGGGATAAGGTTGTAAAGAAGACTAGTGTATCTGAACATTCTCCTGAGATTGACCATTCCCGTCTCCCGTTTTCTGATAGGCTTAAGCATCAAAAGTATGAAAGGGATTACAGGCACTTTTTAGATCTCTTTAAGCAATTAGAGGTCAATCTCCCGTTCATAGAAGTAATTAAGTGGATGCCTAAGTATGCGAAATTTCTGAAGGATCTCCTGAAGAATAAAAGCAAACTGGGTGAAATTTCGAGTGTTTCCTTGTCGGGTGAGTGTTCTGCGGTGGTCATGAACCAACTACCGGAGAAATTGGCAGATCCCGGGGTCTTCACAATCCCGTGTCTGTTTGGTAGTGAAGTTCAATGCCACGCGTTGGCGGATTTAGGAGCTAGTATCAATCTTATGCCCTATTCCTTGTATGAGAAGCTAGGTTTAGGTGAGTTGAGCCCAACGCGCATGACACTTTCCCTTGCTGATAAATCTGTTAAGCATCCGCGGGGAATTGTAGAGAATTTATTGGTTAAGGTTGGTAAGTTTGTGTTCCCCATGGACTTTGTAGTGTTAGACATGGAGGCTGATGAACGAGTTCCTATCATTCTAGGTAGACCCTTCTTGTGTACTGCTAAAGCTAACATTAATGTGTTTAAGGGTGAGATCACACTTCACGTAGGAGAGTAGAGTGTAGTGTTTGAGGTAGCCAAATCAATTAGGGGTCCTAGTATTCCGAAAGAGTCGGTTTCCTTGATCAATTCTTGTGAGGTGGCTGATAGGAAAATGGAGAGTGTTAAGAGAATAGAGAATAATGTTAAAGCTGTTTGTGTGGAGAGAGCATACTCTGTCGAGGAAGAGGAGGAATTGGATAAAATAGTTGATGAGTTTTTGAGAAATTGTGAAAAAGATGATAAGTTGTCTGCTTCTGAGATTGAAAATTTTGTGATGATTAAGGATCGCAAATCCCAAGGGTGGGGATGTTAGAGTTTGATAAAGAACCACCACCATTAGCAAAACCCAAGTGTGGGGATTGTTGTGATTTGATTGATTCTGAATTTGGTGGTTTCTTGTTTAGTGGTGAGTTTGGATGTGAGGTTGTTAGTTTCGGGGGTGAGCTGGGTCTTCATGATCCCCCATAAGTTGATCTGAGTGATGGTTTTTGGGTAGTGACCCGTTTGTAGAGTTTGTAGAGTTGGTTTTAGGTAGTTTGTGCTGGTTTTTGTGTTTCGTGTGTTTTGTTTTCGTGTCTTGTTAAGTATTTGCAGGGAAACAATCTTATGGTTGCGATTTGACACATGACCGGGAGACTACCAGGTAAGTTTTCCCACTTGGTTCATGTTAATAGAGGTAATAAAACGGTTGGGGCCAAAATTTGGCTAAGGCATGAAAAATTTCGTAATTTTCTGCAAAAGTGCAACCTCGCGCTACGCTCCAGGCTGCTTGATTTTTTCTTGCGTAACGCGAGGAGTATCGCGTATCGCGCCATGTTCATGCCTAATCCCTCGCGGCACGCGAGGGATCCTAGAATTTTGAAAATTTTTTATTTTACCTAATTTTCACCATTTCACCCATTTTTCCACCATTTTCTACCTTCTACCATCATGTCATCCATTTTTCCACTTGTTTAAAGCAACTTGAATTTCAAACGTGTGTTTCTCTGTTTTGTGAGTCGTTTTTGTTTTTTTATTGAGTCTGTTTGATGCTGTGTTTGCCTGTTAGTTGTTTGCTTTGCAAGTCTGGAATAATTCACCCGTACTCAATCTCCATTCGGATGAATATATCCAACAATTTTATAAGGAGGCAACCAGTGATTCCTGATCGCGAATGAAATGCTATACGATCAGAGGTTTTGGATTCAGACTCTGCATAGCTGGACACTGCTTATTACCAGCTAAGTCTTTTCCAAAACTCTTCTTTTTATTTATGTCTTTCTTTTAGTTTCCACATTGAGGACAATGTTTAATTTAAGTGTGGGGATAGGAAGACATGTGTCTTAGGTTTAATTTCATTGAGTCATTCTTTTAATTTTGCGTGTGTTTAGTTAGTTTTATTTTAGTGTGTCTTTAAAAAAAAAAAAATTAGAAAATGTCCCTGATTTTGACGTTTGCATATATTAAAAATGGAAAATGATAGGTAAAGTCAGGTGTCTGGTTTTCAACTACTATATGTATGAGATAATAAATAATTGAAAGCGTGTCTGATTTAGGATGCACGGGTAGGCCCAGTCGATTTTGAAGGGTTTTCATAGATGTATTCTAATCCATCTAATTAAATATTTAATTTACTATATGTGTTCTCACTAAATGGAAGTCGAATCTGTTGGAAGGTTGAAAAAGCACCACTGTAGGTTGATACCCGTTTGTATTTAAGACTAGCATAGTTGGCACACGTTATGTGGCGCCTTAGGATTCCATCTTAGTATTGTGTGAGTTTGAAAATGACAATTAGGTGCGAGAGGGCATTCAAAACCTCTAGGCCAGTGCTTAATGATTGTGGCCTGAAGCTTATGTGCTTGACAGCTGGGATGGCGACTTGGCTGGCAACACCTCTGAGTTAGGGTCGTGATCCTGTTGTTTTTAAATCTTGCACAATTTTGAAAAAAAGAAAAAAACTATATATGCTTTGCTTAAAAAAAATAGAAAAAATATGAAAAGTTGCAAAAGAAGAATAAGTGCTGAAAAGAAAAATATTTATAGTGCAGCTTAGTTTCCATCAAAATAAGTTAGTTTTAAATACATGTGGGTATTGGGTTACAGTGGTAGAAAAATCATGGATTTTTGATTTAGTCTATGCTTTGGAGATTTGATAACAGGAATAGATACCGACTTGTGAGAATTCATGATTAATAAAATAGAATACTTGAACTTAAATGCTATACTTTTGGGGACTTGGATGATCGGCGGTTGGGTTTAAATGGACAAATATACCTTGTGATCGCGGTTAACACGTTAGTAAATTTTAATAAGTAATTAGACTTAAATGTTGGAAATCAGATTTAAACTTGACTATGATTCCATTTGCATAAGTCTTTTTCAGGGACGAAAAAGAGGTAAGTGTGGGGATATTTGATATGATGATAATTAGTTGGATTCCCCGTGTATATTTTGTATAATAATTGCATTGTTTATGTTCGTTTTTATCCCGGAATTCGTTTCTATTGATCAATTGTGGGTTTTGTAGGATCCCGAGCATAAAGATAGCATTTTGGAGCTTAAACGAGTCTTAACGAGATGCCGGGATCGAGCCGAGGAGTTTGGAATTAAAAGAATTAAAAAAATCTGAGTTTTGCTGCTCTCGCGCTACGCGCCAGCCGGAGGAAGAACTCCTCGCGATACGCGAGGGGTGGAAAAAGCTGCGAAATTACCATTTTACCCCTCATTAACCCATGGATCTACCCGAGATGCCACCCGACTATTTTGTCGGGTTGCGAGGTACGTCGCGCCACGCGACAACATTTGGGAAACCCGTCGCGACACGCGACGGGTGCTAAAGTCGGCAAAGTTGTTTAAAACTCAAACCAAAACCCTAATTCGAGGGGGTGGACATTATTGGACGATTTGGAGCGGCTGAGGACGATCATAGGCGATTTCCAGGAGCTTGGGAGCAAAGGATTGGAGATTTGGAGCTAGGAAGTGAAGAATCGAAGACTTAATCGTCCCGGTTTTTACGTTTCTCTTCTTAGTTTTCATTCCTTTGTAATCAATGACTTCTTTCATGACTTATACTTCTGCTTTGATTATGTTTAGAGGCTAAACTTCTGTAGCTACCTAGGTTTTGATGAATATGCATGTTTAACTTAGTATTCTTTCGGTTTTTGGATTGTACTTGTGTTTAAAGTTAATGATAATGATTTGGTTTGCATGATCAGTTGTGTACGTGTATTTAGATCTGTTCTTGTGATTGGTTTATTGCTTCACGTGTGTCTTGATGAATGTCTTTCATATAATGGATGCATGCTAGATCGTTTGCCTAGGGTTTGCGGTTTCTAGAGGATTTGGTAGACGTATTGAATCATTGAAGTGATTTATCTTGAACTGGACTAACTAAATATGCAACTAATCTTAATACTGTGAGGTTAATAGATTATCAGGTTGTCTTGTGTGATTGATTGCTAGGTTAGAGTCTCTGTGAGGAGTTCGGTCTAGTTTCCCTTTCATATCATAGTTTCCTGAGTCTGATTAGGCATTCCAGGTCTATCCCCTTACCTTTAGGTATTGTGACATTCGCGCCGTGAGGTAGAGTGTCTTTCGGGTGTGTCGTTAGCTTAGTTGGAGAACCTGTGAGGGTAATCCACAAACCGGTGTTTTATCGGCTTATTAGGTCAATCTAGTTGCTTCCCTTGAAAGTGTCGAGGTTTCTCTAGGTCCCTTTTAAGTTAGTATCTTCAGATCCCGGTTACACAAGTCTTTCCAAAACCGTTAGAAGAAAAGCCAAAACATGTATAGGATTCTTACCTAGGTAGTGTTTTCTTCTCCTGATTTAAATCTAGTCAATTCCTTGTTTTCTGTCCAGTCTTAGTTCTTTTAAAGTAATTTAAAACAAACCCCCCATTTACTTTCATTTAGTATTTTTAGTCGAGTCTTAGGTAAGTTTAGTTTACGTTTTCCATACAGATGTCTTTGGGTTCGATAACTCGGACTTTAAAGCTATTCTGCAATTGACCGGTACACTGCCGGTTGTGTTGCTTAGGATCGAGTCTTAGTCTTAGTTTTATAAATTTAAAGCTTTTCAGTGTCTAGTTTAGAGTCAATTTTTGTTAGTTTTATTTAGGTAGTCTAGCACACATCAAAGTTTTTGGCGCCGTTGCCGGGGATTTCTTGGCGATTGCGTTAAATAGACTTACTTGATTTAATTGCTATTTGTGCTAAGTATTTTTAATTAGTTTGTTTTTAATTCTATTTGTTTTTATTTTATTTGTTTGAGTCAGTCTTACAGTTTTAATTTTGTGTTTTGCAGGTTTATGCCCCGCTTGAGATCACAAGGACCACCTCCGGATCAAGATTTGCAGCTTGCGTTGCCTGAATTTGAGGTTGGTACTTCTTCTCTTTCTGTTTTTGATTCTACACCTTTTCCTATAGCACTTTCTTCTACTTATTCTGCAGATTCTAGCCCACCTAGTTCACCACACACACATATGGCTGAGAATCAGACTGTTCATCAGCAAGCCACCAATGGCTTCACAGGAGTTAGCAATCCAATCACACTTCCTGCCATTGCTAATGATAACTCCTGGCAGATCCCATCCTACGTCATGACAGCTATCTCTAATAACTGTCAATTCCATGGACGCGAGGATGAGGACGCACCTGCACATATAGGTCGCTTAGAGCGAATTGGTAGAACTTTCAAGTTGCAGGGTGCGTCTGATGATGCCATTTTCTTACAGCTGTTTCCATTTTCACTTGCTGATAGAGCCGCCACTTGGCTCGAATCTCATGCAGCTGGTACTTTCACCACCTGGCCGGCTCTTCATGAGCGGTACACTGCCGGTACACTGCCGTTGTGTTGCTTAGGATCGAGTCTTAGTCTTAGTTTTATAAATTTAAAGCTTTTCAGTGTCTAGTTTAGAGTCAATTTTTGTTAGTTTTATTTAGGTAGTCTAGCACACATCACTTATAAACTTGTGTTTACTTATTGTTGCATGTCACATGATGCTATTTACTTAGGGATGCCTTTTGTGCAATATGATGCCTTAGATAGGTGTGCCTTATAATTAAGTACCTTGGTCACTTGTCTCCCTAAACTTAACTTTAACCCTTTGATTCTTCCCGACAAATAAACTTCCTAAACCTATTCTCAACGACATGTGGAATCTACACTTAACATCGTGGGTTCAATTCCTTAGACTCTATGTCTAATTTATGAAAATCTCATCAAGGTTTTGATTCTATGAACGAAAGAAATTTGTGTGACACATAGACACCTGTATTCTGGATTTCCTTGCAAAAGGCCTTCAGGCTAACTCAAGCACATCGTATAATCTCATTGTGAGACCCATTATGCTTACCTGGGGATTTTTGGGATGAGTGATAAACTATGGTCAACATACACAAGTCTCTAAGGCAAATGGGTCAATTTACCTTGACGTGTCAATGATTCCAAATGGTAATGCATTACCAAATGGAACCATCCTCTTGTATCTTAGAAATCCTTAATTCCTTGAACTGGTTTATCACCAAAACCCTAATATTTTCTCATTCTTATTTTACTAAATATTTCCTAGTGATATTGAACTCGTCTTACCTTTCAACCCTATGTTTAAACATCGTTACACGTTAAGCGTTTCATGTAACTATTTCTATACCTTGATCAACGTGTACATGACTTTTGATATATCCAAAGATATTGGGAATCTGAACCAACTGGTCTTCAAAACTCTAAATCGTTACTTATGGTTTTCAAATCTCCTTAAAATGTGTCCCATAACTAAAGACATGCAATGCTATAAGGTGAAATTTTTATATCTCGGGATACTTTGTCTAGGCAAAGTGTAAGTAGTGATCTGATTTGACCATTGGACCCGTTTATTTGAATTGGAATCCATGAGATGAGTGATCGCTTATAGGTACGCATGTCTTCAATAAAGTTATGGTTGACCTCACATCTTGAAGTCCATGTATTCCCTTTTGATTGTGAATCAAATGTTCACATCTCGTTGTGGTGTTGAATTATTCTTGTCATTGATTTCGTCTTCCTGATTTAAACCATACAATATTCGAGAACCACCATAGCTAATTCTGCTATCCTGAACTTTGACTTTAATTCTTAAAAGCATGATTTTCCCTTCTGTTACATTGATGTAACTTGAAATTTTGCTGAATTCCTAATTGATATTCTTTTCCATTCGTTGTTAAGTCAAACTTTGTACTATTTTGCGCCGTGGGAGATGCAAGAGTCTGCAAGTCAACATATGACTAAGGACACTCGTATCTCCTAAATGATTTTATCTCATCAAAACATGGGTGACTCCCTTACTTTGGTGATGGTTCTTCATTTGCCTCGATAAATAGTTTCCAATTGAGTGTTTTATGAAATTTCATCCTCTATATCGGGGTGATTTCCCTATCTTGAGGACTGACTCCAATTATTTTCTTTGGAACTTGCATTTCACGAATGACATGATCTCAGCAAAATAGGATTAAAACCCGTACTTTGGTGACAAATGTCAACCCTCGATTGTTTTCTTGTTATTGTGAAGCTCAACCATCAAGATAGGCGCAAATTCCATACCTTGATGATAATTGCATGGACTGTATTTTCTCAAATGAAACGACCTCACCAAAGTAGGAGTGAATTCTGAATTTTGATGGGGAATTTCATTATGCTATATTTTGTTTTTGTAAAAACTTCACCATTAAGATAGGAGTGATTTCCCTTACCTTAATGGTGAGTTACCTCGTCTTATTTCTATGGATCCTTAACAATGAGTTAGGATCGAACTTTCTGATTTAGTGGTTAAGAGGCATAATTTGGGAAATACATCATCAAGCTAGGAATGATAACCACACCTTGGTGGCTATTCTTATTTCTTTATCTCAAACTTACCAAAGTTTTAATCACTTGACAAGAAACATGTAGTAACTTGAAGGGAGAATCAATGTTAGTGTTTTCAACCTATCAAGCCAAAGCATGATTTCTGAACTTGAAAGGAGACCTGATCGCTCTAGGTTAATTTTTATTCTGAGCTTGGAGCGTTTAAATTCTTAAATCGATTTCATTCCCTTTATCCTTATGTTTTGATTTGATCTAGCTATATGGAACCATTTATTCTTTACTTATCGACTTTCATTTTGAGTTATCATCAAGACATGATTGCGCGATGGTAGCCTTCTTAAACAATCTTTCTGCTAAATAAAGACATTATCAACTTGTGTTCATGTCTTTCTAGACACACGAATGTTCTCAGCTGTGCTTATGGGTTTGCTGAACTACATATGCAAACTGTACTTGAAAATTTGCTACCATGCAAAACATGGTTACAAATGCATTTCTTATTGTTTGCGTCACTTCTTGAGTCACTTTTGAATCCTTAACCTTGGAAATCTTTAAAACTCTATCTTGATTTCGATCAACGAGACTCGTTATTACTTTCATTGTGACGCGGATATGGAGGTTCATAAAATTTCGTAATTTGTAGTCATGGGCTTGGCATAAAAGAAAGGACATAACTTGGTATGTATCCAAGTGTCTTACCTTCACATATGACAAAACCTAACCTCCGTGTTCCTGTGAATCTCCTGTTTAACTTCTCATCACTGAATGCCTCTTATTTTAGATGTCATGATGACAATTGGTGCATTATAGACCAATTGGCAAATTTCATATTGACTTATGTGGGATAACGGGTCGAGAAATTGACTTGTATCTATTTCAAATATTCGTATACCATGATATGGCGTTGAAACATCGATCGTTATTTTGGATGACCGATTCATTTTGTGCTTTCAATAATGTTCCTAATCATCGCCGTGAACTCATTCCAAAATCTTCGCATATCGTATTACTCTTAGACCGATGGTTGGTCAAAGGAGAATTACATATTCACAAGATATGCGTTAAGATCGTTTCGTTATATATAGTGGCGTTTGGGATTCCTAAATCCCGACGGTTAACTTTTCTTATCATTGTTGGTCTTCTATTGATTTCAAGACATCACTTTACTACGAAATTACATTCTAAAAGTTGTGGCTTATAAGTCTAACATACCACGGTAACTCATCATCATTTTCCAACATTAAATCTCAAAGCATCTTGCATTTCACTGGAAGAGTTCAGGTTGGCATACACTATGTCAAGAATCTTGTAAGATTCCAAAAAGTGAAACGTTTCATCTGTAATTAAACGTCTATCACTGTCCGTTTGTACATTTACCCTTCATTACATTTCTTTTTTTCGTTTAAGTTCATTCTTAATTTTGGAACGAAATTTTTTTAAGTTGGGGAGACTGTAACATCTCGTATTTTCTTGTTAACTATTAGTTAATGTTGTTTATTCTTGCAAGGGCCTTTATTGCCTACAAGAAACTTATGGGTTATTTATGTTAAAATTATAATTTGTCTTTAAGTTCTAATGTAAAAGTTAATAACTAAACTATTAAATCTCGGACTTTAAAGCTATTCTGCAATTGACCGGTACACTGCCGGTTGTGTTGCTTAGGATCGAGTCTTAGTCTTAGTTTTATAAATTTAAAGCTTTTCAGTGTCTAGTTTAGAGTCAATTTTTGTTAGTTTTATTTAGGTAGTCTAGCACACATCACTTATAAACTTGTGTTTACTTATTGTTGCATGTCACATGATGCTATTTACTTAGGGATGCCTTTTGTGCAATATGATGCCTTAGATAGGTGTGCCTTATAATTAAGTACCTTGGTCACTTGTCTCCCTAAACTTAACTTTAACCCTTTGATTCTTCCCGACAAATAAACTTCCTAAACCTATTCTCAACGACATGTGGAATCTACACTTAACATCGTGGGTTCAATTCCTTAGACTCTATGTCTAATTTATGAAAATCTCATCAAGGTTTTGATTCTATGAACGAAAGAAATTTGTGTGACACATAGACACCTGTATTCTGGATTTCCTTGCAAAAGGCCTTCAGGCTAACTCAAGCACATCGTATAAATCTCATTGTGAGACCCATTATGCTTACCTGGGGATTTTTGGGATGAGTGATAAACTATGGTCAACATACACAAGTCTCTAAGGCAAATGGGTCAATTTACCTTGACGTGTCAATGATTCCAAATGGTAATGCATTACCAAATGGAACCATCCTCTTGTATCTTAGAAATCCTTAATTCCTTGAACTGGTTTATCACCAAAACCCTAATATTTTCTCATTCTTATTTTACTAAATATTTCCTAGTGATATTGAACTCGTCTTACCTTTCAACCCTATGTTTAAACATCGTTACACGTTAAGCGTTTCATGTAACTATTTCTATACCTTGATCAACGTGTACATGACTTTTGATATATCCAAAGATATTGGGAATCTGAACCAACTGGTCTTCAAAACTCTAAATCGTTACTTATGGTTTTCAAATCTCCTTAAAAATGTGTCCCATAACTAAAGACATGCAATGCTATAAGGTGAAATTTTTATATCTCGGGATACTTTGTCTAGGCAAAGTGTAAGTAGTGATCTGATTTGACCATTGGACCCGTTTATTTGAATTGGAATCCATGAGATGAGTGATCGCTTATAGGTACGCATGTCTTCAATAAAGTTATGGTTGACCTCACATCTTGAAGTCCATGTATTCCCTTTTGATTGTGAATCAAATGTTCACATCTCGTTGTGGTGTTGAATTATTCTTGTCATTGATTTCGTCTTCCTGATTTAAACCATACAATATTCGAGAACCACCATAGCTAATTCTGCTATCCTGAACTTTGACTTTAATTCTTAAAAGCATGATTTTCCCTTCTGTTACATTGATGTAACTTGAAATTTTGCTGAATTCCTAATTGATATTCTTTTCCATTCGTTGTTAAGTCAAACTTTGTACTATTTTGCGCCGTGGGAGATGCAAGAGTCTGCAAGTCAACATATGACTAAGGACACTCGTATCTCCTAAATGATTTTATCTCATCAAAACATGGGTGACTCCCTTACTTTGGTGATGGTTCTTCATTTGCCTCGATAAATAGTTTCCAATTGAGTGTTTTATGAAATTTCATCCTCTATATCGGGGTGATTTCCCTATCTTGAGGACTGACTCCAATTATTTTCTTTGGAACTTGCATTTCACGAATGACATGATCTCAGCAAAATAGGATTAAAACCCGTACTTTGGTGACAAATGTCAACCCTCGATTGTTTTCTTGTTATTGTGAAGCTCAACCATCAAGATAGGCGCAAATTCCATACCTTGATGATAATTGCATGGACTGTATTTTCTCAAATGAAACGACCTCACCAAAGTAGGAGTGAATTCTGAATTTTGATGGGGAATTTCATTATGCTATATTTTGTTTTTGTAAAAACTTCACCATTAAGATAGGAGTGATTTCCCTTACCTTAATGGTGAGTTACCTCGTCTTATTTCTATGGATCCTTAACAATGAGTTAGGATCGAACTTTCTGATTTAGTGGTTAAGAGGCATAATTTGGGAAATACATCATCAAGCTAGGAATGATAACCACACCTTGGTGGCTATTCTTATTTCTTTATCTCAAACTTACCAAAGTTTTAATCACTTGACAAGAAACATGTAGTAACTTGAAGGGAGAATCAATGTTAGTGTTTTCAACCTATCAAGCCAAAGCATGATTTCTGAACTTGAAAGGAGACCTGATCGCTCTAGGTTAATTTTTATTCTGAGCTTGGAGCGTTTAAATTCTTAAATCGATTTCATTCCCTTTATCCTTATGTTTTGATTTGATCTAGCTATATGGAACCATTTATTCTTTACTTATCGACTTTCATTTTGAGTTATCATCAAGACATGATTGCGCGATGGTAGCCTTCTTAAACAATCTTTCTGCTAAATAAAGACATTATCAACTTGTGTTCATGTCTTTCTAGACACACGAATGTTCTCAGCTGTGCTTATGGGTTTGCTGAACTACATATGCAAACTGTACTTGAAAATTTGCTACCATGCAAAACATGGTTACAAATGCATTTCTTATTGTTTGCGTCACTTCTTGAGTCACTTTTGAATCCTTAACCTTGGAAATCTTTAAAACTCTATCTTGATTTCGATCAACGAGACTCGTTATTACTTTCATTGTGACGCGGATATGGAGGTTCATAAAATTTCGTAATTTGTAGTCATGGGCTTGGCATAAAAGAAAGGACATAACTTGGTATGTATCCAAGTGTCTTACCTTCACATATGACAAAACCTAACCTCCGTGTTCCTGTGAATCTCCTGTTTAACTTCTCATCACTGAATGCCTCTTATTTTAGATGTCATGATGACAATTGGTGCATTATAGACCAATTGGCAAATTTCATATTGACTTATGTGGGATAACGGGTCGAGAAATTGACTTGTATCTATTTCAAATATTCGTATACCATGGTATGGCGTTGAAACATCGATCGTTATTTTGGATGACCGATTCATTTTGTGCTTTCAATAATGTTCCTAATCATCGCCGTGAACTCATTCCAAAATCTTCGCATATCGTATTACTCTTAGACCGATGGTTGGTCAAAGGAGAATTACATATTCACAAGATATGCGTTAAGATCGTTTCGTTATATATAGTGGCGTTTGGGATTCCTAAATCCCGACGGTTAACTTTTCTTATCATTGTTGGTCTTCTATTGATTTCAAGACATCACTTTACTACGAAATTACATTCTAAAAGTGGTGGCTTATAAGTCTAACATACCACGGTAACTCATCATCATTTTCCAACATTAAATCTCAAAGCATCTTGCATTTCACTGGAAGAGTTCAGGTTGGCATACACTATGTCAAGAATCTTGTAAGATTCCAAAAAGTGAAACGTTTCATCTGTAATTAAACGTCTATCACTGTCCGTTTGTACATTTACCCTTCATTACATTTCTTTTTTTCGTTTAAGTTCATTCTTAATTTTGGAACGAAATTTTTTTAAGTTGGGGAGACTGTAACATCTCGTATTTTCTTGTTAACTATTAGTTAATGTTGTTTATTCTTGCAAGGGCCTTTATTGCCTACAAGAAACTTATGGGTTATTTATGTTAAAATTATAATTTGTCTTTAAGTTCTAATGTAAAAGTTAATAACTAAACTATTAAATTGAGCTACAATAATAATTGTAATGATAATAATAAGAAATGAAAATTTACAAGTTAAAACTTAATTAAGTTCAAGGGGCCTTTTTGTCAATTTGAAAACTTTGAAAATAAAGTTTGAGCATGAAATAACAAACTGGAAACCACAGGGACTAATTGTGTAAATTATCTAAACCCAAACCCGCCCCCTTTCTCTCTCCCCGTATTTCCGGCCGCCGGCCGGCCAAGTCCGGCGCGGCGCCGGTAACCCCCAAATCCACCCGAAACCCTTAAATTTTGGTACCAAATCATCCCAATCGGTTCGTATATACGTTTCGAACTTGTACACATCAATTAATCACCTTCAAACACCGGTTACAACCTCGAACGATTGAATAACCGAAACCTATTAAACTTCATAACCGTTTGATCCTTAACCCCTAGTAATAATCTAATCAAACGAACATAAACCATCCTCTAACTAATCTTAAGCGTTCACCACTCTCAATTGCACCTGAAACAAACACAAACCTTGAATTCCGATCATCAACGTCATCGCGACCTGCATCATTATCGAAATCCATCTTCGGAGCATCTTTGAATACGATTGATAAAGGGCTTCTGTTCCTCATCAACCTTGGAAGCTTTTTCGTTCATTTATTGAACCATATCCGCATTGTTATTACGGATTTTTGACAAACCATCAGTCGCGGCTATCTTCTTATGGTTCATCATCAATTCAAAAACAATCATGTAATGTAACACCCGGAAATTTGTTTGGAGTGTCATGCGACTAGAGGCCAAGCGCATGGAAGTCGTGCGATTGGAGTGTCCAGTCGCATGGAGCTCACGCGTCTGAAGGACCAATCGCATGGACTTCAAACGACTGAACTGTAGCTTTTAAGGGAGAGGGCAGCCATCTCCCCCTCCCCACACTTGCAAAACTTAGCCAAAAAGAAGAGAAGAAAGAAATAAGAGAGAAAGAAGAGAAAAAGAGAGAAAAGTGGTGATTCGGGCTCGAAATTCATCGTGTAGCTAGTCCAAACGAAGCTCTTCATCTTCTTCTTCTTTGTGTGAGTTCTAGGACCCCTCATTTACTTGTTTTCAACCGATTTTAGGGCTAGAACACATATAAACCCGTTTTTTTGAAATGTGTGTGTTTGACCCATTTGGGTGTGATTGTGTATAACGTGTTTAGAGTGTGATTTTGGACCTGAATGTGCTTATATGTTGTCATAGTATGTTTCCCTAAGGTTTAGGAGGGTTGATTTGGGCTTAGAATGAGTTTAGAAGGGTTTGAAGGCCGAATGTCGCGACTGTAGTTCGGGATGAACTACAGTCGCTGCCCAGCTAGGGCTAGGCGACTGGAGGGCCAATCGGCCGACTGAGTGACGACCGAGGCTCAATCGCACGACTGGGGATTCAGTCGCACGACAGGTCATACGACTGAGAGTTCAGCCGCATAGGTCCATTCGCATAGCTGTTCAGTCGCACGATTGAGGGTTCAGTCGCATAGAAGCCCATTCGCATAGTGTTCATTCGCACAATAGAAAGTCCATTCGTATGATTGGGTGTTCATCCGCATGGATGCTCATCCGCATTGGTCCAATTGCATAGTGTTCAGTCGCATGGAGGCCATGCGACTGGAGGGTGCCCAATCGCCCAAGTAGGGCTATTGTGTATGAGGAGAGATATAGTTCAATTACTGGCCTTCGGGAAAAGAGCAAGGGTAAGTAATGATGTGATAGCTCCCGTAGGTACATGTGTGATAACTGTCGAGGCTTAGAAGTTACGTTGGGCACGATGACGATAGTATTGCATGTATATGCATGATGTAGGTATGTTAAGAATGATATTGCCATGATAGATGGTGATGAATGATGATTTGTAAATGTCGGTACTCCTTGCATCGATGTATGTTCATCTTTTCCGTATGTATGTTAAGTATGATGTAGCCCTATATAATGCTGATGACTGATGGCTGGTAAATGCCGATGTTCCTTGTGTCGATGTATGTTTATCTTTTCCGTGACTTTACGTGCTATGTTAATGAATGAAATGAAAGTATTAAGAAACGTAAAGTGAAAGATAGTGAAAGAGGAACATGATGAATGAATGCATGCATTAACGAATGAATGAATGAAAGTAAGAAAGGCTTGCAAGCAAATGTATGGAGGTGCACACCCAATGAAGGTGTTAGCTCAACGGTGTGCGGGTTAGCTACCCCGAAAGATGCACACTGGGGTCCAATCTTTGTGGTTGACCATATTTATAGGATCCTTGCCGCTTACCCTAGGTGATTGGATCAGCTTCGTGCACAATGTTCGTGATTTTTATTACCACAGGTCCAGCACCAGCACTCGTGCATAATGTTCGGGGTATAGCGCATGGCATTGATCCAGAATGAAAGAGGAAAGATAAGTGGTGCATGTACTTTCCCTAGGTGACTGGATCAGCTTCATGCACAATGTTCGTGATTAATTACCACAGGTCCAGCACCAGCAGTAGTGCACAATGTCCGGGGTATTGTACATGTCACTGAAAGTAATGAATGTACGAAAGAATGTAATGAACGTATGAATGAACGTAACGCACGTACGGACGAATGTAATGAATGTATGAATTTAAGTAAGAGACGTACGAACAAAAGAAAGAGTTATGAAAGAATGTGAATGTTAATGATGAACGGTACATGAACGAAAGCTAATGAATGAATGATGAAGATAATAATAATATTATCTATGTGTACGTATGTTGTGTGATCGCATGTATGAAGAACGATTTTAACGAAAGAAAGTATGTTTTATTATAAAACTAGGACTCACTCAGCAACGCTGACTTTTTATGTGTTTCCATTTGACAAGTAGTGTTACTGAGGATGGCACGAGGCGGCTACTCAGCTCTTTTGGGATGACATTCTTTTGTATAATGTTTTTGTGATGTAATACAACAATATGTATTTCGTAATTGATGAACGTTGTATTAACTGGCAAAAGCATTTATAGTAAAATTGAAAAGTTATTTCACAGTTTCCACTGCGATGTCTGTTAAAGATAATAGAAATGTATGTTTTATGAACAATGATTGACCAGCTGTAAACGTCCCTGGGACGGGGCCTTACATGTAAGTTATACATATCATTATACTCGTTTCAACATCGGGAAACAAAGCCCCAACGTTAATTGGATTAAATCGTACGAATTGATGATCAATTTGGGTTCCAATCGATTCTAGGGTTCTAAAATGTTGGGGGTTCTGTTTATATGGTGTTTTAAAGAATTAAAACCAAGTGATACCAAGGCCACGACCCTGGTTCACCGGTTAAGGCACTAGCCTCACATACATGAGGTCCCGGGTTTGAACCTGGGCACCACCATCTTATTTTTTTAAAGGGTTTTAGCCTAAAATAATTTCTAGAAAATTATTAACAAAGATACTAAATTCATTTAAAACGTCAAATATTTTTAAAACCATCTAACTAATTTACTAGAAATTTATTTGTTTTAAACAAATGATACTAATTTTAAATATTGTTTAACTTATTTGCTAATTTGTTATAAATGACATAGTTAGTTCAATTGCTTATAAAATAGATTTTAAATATCGTTATAACTCACTAAATCATTATTTGTTCAAATAACAAGTATAAATTATTGTTTAAATCGTGCTTATTTTATTTAGCTATGAGACTTTATTTTTATATAAATATTACAAAATTATTATAAATGTTAACCTTATTTCACATCTTTATATAAAATACAAATATATTGTTCCCAAGAAAATATAATTGATATCCATCTGTTAATATAATTGACAAAGCCCCAAACATCAAATTAAACTTTAGTCACGTTAATTTGCTAAACTTATTATAATTAAACTTTAACCTTGTAATATGTATATAATTTTAGGTGTCTTGTGAACAACTCCATTGGATCACTGCTTATTACATTTCTTATTAATCGTCATTTTTATACATTTGATCATGTGAGTATTTCTATACCTCTTTTTCATATTTTCACACTTCGGGGTGAAACATGTTACGTTATAATCATTGCACTTGTAAACATTTGATTCTTGTAAACTTATGTCAATTTACTTATGTGTTGTCGTTAGTTGAACCTTGTAGCTACCATGTAATATCGAATATATGTACAATCATTAACTATTGCTAGCCTGGCGACGTCATAGATCTATGGACCTGACAAGCCTGCTTGGTTGATTCAAGTACACTTAGCTAATCGTATATACTTATAAACGTTTGAGACTTGTAAAACTTTGTCAAGGTTTGATTGTGCATTCTGTCTTACGTCCCTAGTTACTTTGTTCTCTAATTTACAACATGAATTGCCATCTTTTATATACTTATGTACTGAAAACTATAGAAATCTCACCAACATTATTATTGACCTTTTATTTTTAACATGTTTCAGGAAATACTCAAGTTTGATCGCCACTTTTGAAGCTTGTACACACATAGGATAGACCTAGCTAAATAAATGAATGAGCTTGTTATATTTCTTATTATGCTTGTTAATTTCTTTATTTGAGACTTATGTTTGTAATGTTACCTTTGAAACTTATGAATAACATATTTGGATTTAATAATAGCGTTATGTGGCTGTGAACGATCTTACTTCTCACATCTCGACGTTTCCGCCGTCAAGGTTGGGGTGTGACAATAAGTCTAAGCTGAGATGCTTTAATTGCAAGCAATTAGGACACTTTAAATGTGAATGTCCACTGCCAATTGCCACTGGTCCTAGTAATTCAGGAATTCCAAGATTGGTTGCAAGTGGGAGTAAAGACGAAACAAGTCACAAGAAAGAAACCGCATTGATCTCTAACTTTGATTGGAGCGCAGAAGTAGAAGAGGCAAGAGAAGAGGTTAATCAAGCGTTGGTGGCTGAGATTGTGAAAGTGGAAATGAAAGTGAATTGTGAGGAAGATTTTGATCCATTAAAGGAATTTAAAGATGAAATTGAAAAGGTTGAAGAGTTGAACGAGAAGGAGAAGTTGAAAGAAGGAAATCAGAAGGAGTTTGGGAAGCAAGGAACTCAAACCACAGAGCTAGAAAAGGATAATGATGATGCTGCTACCTCTGTTGAGGAAAACAAGTTGAATACTCCTATGTGTCAATGTGAGAAAGCTCTTGCAGCTGAGAAGGTGGTGATGGGACTTCCCTATGAGGTAATTCAAGATATGTGTTCATCTTGCAGCTGAGAAGGTGGTGATGGGACTTCCCTATGAGGTAATTCAAGATATGTGTTCATCTGCTTGCAAAATCAGACTATTTGGGGTTTATAAAGCTAATCGTTTATTGATCGATAATGAAAAAGATTTGAAACGAATGAACGAGGAGCTTAAAAAAAATAAGTCAAAATATTTTGTTAAATTAAACGAGGCCTTAAAAGAAAACGATCATTTAAAAAGAACTGTTTTGGAAAGAAATGTTGAGGTTAATAATTTGGCTGAAAGGGTTGCTCTTGTTGAGTTTGAAACAAGCAAGCTTCAGTCAAAACTTGATAAATGGACCATATCGGGAATGAAACATGATGATTTATGTAAATCTCAACGGGTGCTAGGATTAAAACAGGTTTGGGATATGAAAATGCTAAGGTTTATCCTTCTCCTAATACTTACGGTTATTCACCTATGCCCGTTCCCCATCCTTCTAATGATTTGATCCAAATAGATACTAACAGTATGTCTGCAGGTTTAGAAGGTGTGAATCCTATGCATGTTTGTGAGGACTACGATTATGGAACGACTAGAGGGCTTGGATGCTCTAGCCTTAGTACACCTAAACCTCAGCATTCTGTTTTAGATCATGACTCTAGTTTAAATTCTGTTTTTGTCTCTAGTAATGCTATAAAAGACTCTATTTCTTTATGTTCTAGTGATTTTCTATTTCCTCTTTAAATGTTGTGGATTGTGATGTTGATACATCTTTTGATTGTGTTGATCTTATGTCTGATATTACTATGAAAAGTGATGAGGAAATTAAAATGAACTCTTTTGAAAAATTCTTTTGTCACCTTATTCCATCTTTTACCCCTATTAAAATTTCTGTGTAAATCTCAACGGGGGGCTAGGATTAAAACAGGTTTGGGACATGATGATTTATGTAAATCTCAACGGGGGGCTAGGATTAAAACAGGTTTGGGATATGAAAATGCTAAGGTTTATCCTTCTCCTAGTACTATGAAAAGTGATGAGGAAATTAAAATGAACTCTTTTGAAAATTTTTTTTGTCACCTTATTCCATCTTTTACCCCTATTAAAATTTCTGTGTTTAATGACAGGATTACATCTTCATCCGAGGCAAGTACTAGTGGTACTAGTACCACATGTATCTCAGATGACACCTCATCTTCTTCCGTACATAATCATTATTTTCAAATAATGACCGCTCTATTAACATGTATGAGACATACAGTGATGATGATTCTAGATTATCTGAATGTGATGAGAAAATATGCATTGATAAAATTCCTACCTCATTACATAATAGACCTAGATTAAAACCACACTGTTTTTAATGTGGTAAAGATGATCATGTTATTAAGCACTGTCCTCAGCTTCATCATAGACATGTTAATAGAAATTCTTTTAGAAATAGATTAAATCAATTAGTTAATAATTTCTTTTGTATGAAATCTCTTTCTCCTAAACCAAAAGTTGTTCAAACTTGGGTTCCTGCTTCACCTGGTTAACTTTTCTCTAATATTCCTGCAGGAGTCATCCACTAAAGTTGTAAATAGTGTATGGCATGTTGATAGTGGATGCTCTAGACATATGACGGGACTTAAAGATTTATTGACTAACCATCGAATAATCAATGATGGTTTCGTGGCTTTCGCCGAAAACAAGAAAGGAGGAAAAATGATAGGTCAAGGCGAAGTTTCCAATGGCTCACTTACCTTGGAGAAAGTCAACTATGTACCTGAGCTTGCATTCAATCTGTTGAGCGTCTCTCAGATTTGTGATAAAAGCATTCCGGTCTTATTCAAGTCCAATGAATGTCTCTTTTTGAAATCCGAGATTGATATTCCAGATAATATGGTTCTCATGCGGGCTCCAAGGAAGCATGATACATATCTTCTTGACATGAGTTCAAAGGATTCATCATCTACTGTCACCTGTCTTCTGTCTAAATCTTCCACCTCTGAGTCTTTCCTATGGCATCGCTGATTGGGCCACGTCAATTTCAAAAGTATAAACAAATTAGTTAAAAACAATCTTGTTAGGGGATTACCTTTAAAAGACTTTTCTGTGGTTGAGAAATGCATGGCATGCATAAAAGGAAAAGAATATAAGAAACCACACAAACCTAAAATTGAAAATAACATCTCAAATTCCCTCGAGTTGTTACATACTAATCTGTTTGGCCCAATCAGTGTTAAATCAATTGCTAAAAAATCTTTCTGCCTTGTGATTACAGATGATTATTCCAGATACTCATGGGTGAGATTTCTTGCTCACAAAGGAGAGACTGCTGAGGAGCTGCAAAAGTTAATTCTTTCGATTGAAGCGATAAGTAAGAGGAAGGTTTTGGCGATCCCAAGTGATAACGGTACTGAATTCAGGAATCAGATATTTGATTCTTTCTGTGCTGCCAAAGGAATATTAAGACAATACAGTGCTGCGAGGACCCCTCAACAGAATGGTGTGGCTGAACAAAAGAATCGCACCCTCATTGAAGCTGCACGTACAATGCTAATAGAATCCTCCTTACCTGTAATCTTTTGGGCTGAGGCGGTGAACTGTGCTTCATATGTTCTAAACAGGGTGTTGATAGTCAAGGACAAGATGAAGACTCCGTATGAACAATTTCACAAGAGAAAGCCCTTGATTGACTTCTTTCGACCATTCGGTTGCTCGTGCAATTTATTGAACACTCAAGCGCAGAAGACAAAATTTGGCGCTGTGTCTGATGAATGTTATTTTGTAGGCTATTCTTCTTCACAAAAGGCTTATCGGGTATATAACAAGAGAACACGTATTGTTCAAGAGTCATTTTATGTTGATTGGCAGGAATCTTATTCCTCTGATGTTCCTTCAGAACCAACTTGGTTCTTTGACTCCGATACGGTGTTTAAATCATTTAATCTTCCAGTTTTCCCTGATGATGCGTCCATCTCCAAGGTTACAACAAACATTGTCCCTTCCACTCCATTACTTGTCGAACCTCTTGGCTCACCAAACACACCAGCAAATGATGCTACATCAGTTGATGTTGCATCTTCTTCATCCTCATTTGACCTTCCACCCCCACCTGTGTCAGCATCATAACCCTCATCACGTTTTTGTACCTCATCATAACCAACCTGTCCTATTTCCCCAATTCACTCTACCTCATCATCCCCTACACCATTAACCACTCATCAACAATCTCTTAACCAACCACCCACTCACACCCATCCATGACTGATGATTTCAAGACCCTGAAAGATCATCCTCATGATAACATAATAGGATCTATCTCTGATGGAGTTCGGATGCGGAGTCAATCTGGTTTGATTAATGTCTGTCTATTCTCTTGTTTTATATCATAAATCGTTCCTAAAAACGTTCATGCAGCTCTTCAGGATCCTTGCTGGGTTGAATCAATGCAATTAGAATTGCAATAGTTTAGGAAACTCAAGGTGTGGACTCTGGTCGATCTTCCATCAAACAAATGCCCTATTGGAACGAAATGGGTGTTTAAGAACAAACCTGATGACCGGGGCATCGTGGTAAGAAACAAATCCAGACTAGTGGTCCAAGGTTTTGCTCAAGAAGAAGGGATTGACTACACCAAAGTTTTTGTGCCTATTACCAGTCTAGAAGCTATCAGAATATTTTTGGCGCATGCTGCTCACAAGCAATTTAAAGTCTATCAGATGGATGTGAAATGTGCATTTCTCTATGGCGACATTGATGAAGAGATATATGTGTGTCAACCACCAGAAAAAGTATACAAGCTTGATAAGTCTCTTTACGGTCTTCATCAGGCACCTCGAATCTGGTATGAGACATTAACACAGTATATCTTAAGCAATGGTTTTTCTTAAGGCACCATCGACATGACGTTATTTAAGAAGGAGGTAGATGGTGAGATGCTGATCGTGCAAGTCTACGTCGATGACATTATCTTTGGCTCCACCAATCCAAAATTATGTCGGGAGTTTGAGGAGGTTATGCGTAACCGGTTTGAAATGAGCATGATGGAGAGATGTGCTTCTTCCTTGGGTTGCAATTCGAACAAAATCCAGAGGGAATTCTCATTTATCAAAAGAAAAGTATATTAAAGAAATGTTAAAGAAATTTAAAATGGATGATGCATCTTCTGAGATGACTCCCTTTACTGCACAAACATGCCTCACTCCTGATGAGAATGGGAAACCAATTGATCCTCATCTCTACAGATCCATGATTGGTTCCCTTATGTATCTTACAACAAGTCGTCCTAGCATCACCTTTGAAGAAATTTAATTGTGCTTGATATCAGTCAGCTTCTAAAGAGTCCCATGAAAAGGCCATCAAATGAATTTTTTGTTATCTAAAGGGATCTTCTTGATTAGGACTTTGGTATCCTTATGGTGGGAATTTTGACTTACATGCTTACTCAGATAGTGACTCCAATGGCTGCAGGTTAAACAGAAAGTCAATTATCGGAGGTTGTCAATACTTGGGCAATTGTCTCGTTTCATAGCAAAGCAAGAAACAGACCACTGTCTCTCTCTCAACAGGAGAAGCAGAGTACATTGCCACCTCTAGTTGCTATTCCCAAGTGTTATGGATTCAGCACCAGATGATGGATTACGGGATTAACTTTCTTCATACCCCGTTGTTCTGTGACAACGAAGCAGCCATCGGGATTGCCAAGAATCCTATTCATCATTCCCAAACCAAGCACATTGAGACACGGATTCATGCAATCCGTGATGCTCAGGAAAAAGGGTTTCATTAATATTATTCCCATTGATACAAAAAATCAAAAAGCAGATCTTTTCACAAAACCTTTGACAAACCTCGTTTTTATGAATTGATTTCCATGCTGGGATTAATATCCTTTTAAACCCATCTTTCCTCAAAACTTGTCATGTCTATATTGTTTATATTTCTTTTCAAACTTTCCTTTTCTTTCTTCTTTCTTTTTCATTTGCTCCACCGCTCATCGCCATTCTTTCATACTTAAAAAATATATATGATAATCAATAAATAATAACTTTTGGAAATTTCATTTCCTGTTCGTCGTAGAAATTTGGGGGGAGTAATTATTTATAAACATCTCTTTTGTTTCCTTTTGCAGATTCTCTGCTCTGTTTGAGACGTCTGAACGATATGAAGGTGGTCAATAGTATCGTGTCGGGATTTGCCTGATAGGCTCAGCCCGAAAGCAAAGTAGATAGTACTTCCGTAGCTTAACTAAAAGTATAAGAAGAATACTCGGATAATCCCCTTACTTTGGCCTTCATAAAGTTACTAGTCCTTGTTCAAAAGGATTGAGAATGAGGCTCTTCTGTGTTGTTATACTCCTGCCTGATACTTCCTTATTTCTAAACCTTCACCTCTATTCTCTGAAGCCTTACACTTATCCATAATGGTATCATAAAAAGCATCTCTGTGTACTGTTGTGTCTTGTGTGTGCTTATCTCCTCTGCTGTACGGTGGTACTAACCTGGAGTGATGATCTTCTCTGCTGTACGTAAGTTCTGACCTGGAGCTCTCATCGGCACAACGTGATGATCTCCTTTACTGTATGATAGTACTGACCTGGAGCTCTCATCGACACAATTTAAAGAACTCCTCTGCTGTATGGTAGTACAGACCTGGAGTGTTCATCAGTGTAATTTGATGATCTCCTCTGATGTACGTGAGTACTAACCTGGAGCTCTCATCAACTGCTGTCAAATTGTATCATGCTGAAAAAGGGATCATTTCTGTACGTCAAAAGAAGAAATCAATCAGTAGGTGTCATTTGTTCAAAATATCATGAGGACAGGATAGGTTTCTTTGCCAAATGTCTATGGGGACTGAGTCTTTCTATGTCTTCTATTAAATTAACCGAGAACATGATAACAATAGCTGCGGTTTACTTATCGAAAACAAGAAGGCATGGGTTTAAGAAAGGACAAATATATCTGCAATCTTACCAAACTATGACTCTCCAGAAGATTAATTCAGCCTCTCGTTCTTTTCTAAGATATTTTCTATCTTTGGTTAAAATAAATGATTTTTGGTGTGATCGTGTGGGGTCTCTTTCTTTGAATTTTAGTTTCTCCTATTTTATTTTATTTTATTTTATTTTATTTTCAATTTTATTCTAATTGGTTATTTCGCAGATAGTTTCGCTATGCGAAACTGCAGTTTCGCCTAACGAAACTGCAGCTTCGCTAACATTTTCGCCCTGGGTCTCTCGCTCATTTGAGCTCAGCGAAACTATAGTTTCGCTTGGGCGAAATTATGTTCTTAACGGGAACCTGTGACCAGAGAAAGCGATGATACCTAAGCGAAACTACCGAGTATTTATATGTCTCTACGAAACTAAATGGGTCAGTTTCGCAGATTACATACTTTGTTTCGCGAAAGTGGGTCTTTTAGGTTATATACGGTTTTTCCTCTTAAATCACCACATTTGTGTCATTCTGTTCTGACTTTCCATTGATTTCTCTTCAGAAGTGAGTTTCGAACTCAGGACTGTAGTATTTTCTAGGTTTAATTCGTCCATAGTGACTGTATTTGATTGTGACTGTTGGGTAGTCTCGCAGTTCATTCTGCGAAACTACCCATCGTCCAGCGAAACTGAACGAAAGTTCTCCTAATTTCAGCGAAACTGTGTAGTTATGCTGTCCGAGCGAAACTAACAATTTCGCCAAACGATACTTAGTTTCCCTGTGACGAAACTATTGTTTCGGCCAGTCGAAACTATCACTTTGTCATGCCGAAACTATCAGTTTCGGCTGACGAAATTGTCTCCATTCTTTGCCGAAACAATAATAATTTTAGCGAAACTATAGTTTCGCCTCAGCAAAATTATGTTTTGTAATTTATAAAAAAAATAAAAAAAATAAAAAAAGGGGTAGAATAATAATAATGAGTAATTTTTATTTCTTTTTACTATTACATTTGTATATATCTTACTAACCTGCTTTGTTTGTTTTTCAGTTTTAAAATGGCGACTCTCAAGTTCGATGAGAGGAACAACATAACAACCATATTAGATGACTCTCACCCTAAAGCAGCTGGATTCAGAGATTGTATTAGATGGCTGCAGAGATCCCTGATCGCATACGCTATCTCACACTCCCCTACCATTTATGATCTGCATATTCGAGATTTCTGGCGTACCGCTGAGTATAATACAATGAGAGACTCAGGGAGGATCGTTGCTAAAGTACTGGAGAACGAAGTGATTATTACTGAAGATATCCTTTCAAGTGTTCTAAGGCTAGAAGAAGATACTGGAGAAGAAGTTGATCTAACTGATCAAGAGGTGTTCGATGCTTTTCGCTCTATGGGATATGAAGGTCCTCCTTTTGGGACCAGAAAGGAAATCAAAAAGTCCTTTCTGTCCAAGAATGGAGATACATAGCCCATGTGTTCATTATGTGCTTAGATCACCGTAAAGGTGGATCAGATGGGCTAAATCTGGATTGGGCGAAAGCAATAGCGATCTGCCGCAGAGGGGAGAAGGCAAATATAGCCAGTTTGATATTTGATGGCATGGCTGAGAACGTAATGGCTCTTAAAAAGGACAAATGACTGCTATATCCCAGATTCCTTCAGATGATAATAGACGCCCAAATCCCCAATGTTCTGAGACACGGAGAAGTTAAGAGACTGGTGTCAATGAATACACGCATCTTTGTTGATTGTTGTGCAATCAGGCACGACTTCAGTAGAAAGATTACACATTTATGGGAGAACATGTATACACCAAATCATTGGGCATACATCAGGAGGGTGATAGAGTCTGAAGGTAAACGTGCAGAGGAAACCAGACAAAACAGTCTGAGGATGTGAAGAAAAGGAAGAGATATGCAAAAGAAAAAGATTACGTATTTGAAGATGAGGTAAATCAGATGGCGTCTCAGGTGAGGGCCGAGAATGAGAAGATATCGAAGAAGAAGTCTGATACTGGGGAATTTGAGAGGAGAACTAAACAGAAACATCAAACCTTTTCTAAGCCTCCACAAATAGAGAAACGGGAAAGTCTAAATAAGGATGTGATCAGAAATCTCAACACCACTCTCTCCAACGAACTAAGTATGATCAAGACAAAGTTGATGAACCAGGAGTTAAGGGAGAAACAAAAGGATGAGATATTGAAGGGAATGACAAAGATGTTGGTTGATCAAAATAAACTGATCAAGAGATTACTGGAGGAGGTGAATGAATCGAAAGCTGCTGCCCGCCTGCCCAATCAGCTAACTCAACCTGAGTTAGATGATCTGACTGATACTTCAAAGTACCTATTTCTGAATGTGGGTACTTCATCCAGGGCAGGAGAGGGCACATCTGGTGCAGGTGTTGATGAAGCTAGTGGATCGGGAAAGAGGACTGAGGAACCACATGACGAGAATGTTGAGCATGTTGAAGAAGTGATATAGGCTGGATTTGTTGATATGGGGATTAATCTTGGTGATTTTACTAGAGAAGAGAGAATGGGAAAACAGACTGAAGCTTCTGAGCAACCCATTGAAAAGGGATTAGTGGTTGAGGAGGAAGAGGATGAGCAACTAGTTGATTATGATTCAGAGCCTGAATACTATGAGGTGGATGAAAGGCCACTAACATATGTGATTCAAAAGGGCGAAAATGAGAATGATGTTATCGAGATAGAGAAGGCTGACTGGTTGTGAAGGAGAAAGAGCCAGAAGAGGTGACTCCCCTGTTCCAAAATATGGAAGGGTTGAGCAAGAAGGAGGCAGATAAGAGAATAATCAGCTGGAAATATCACCCTAACCTCAAGCTATACATGATTAAGAGGAGAGGGGGTGGGATTACATACTTACACAAGAGGAAGGCATTCAAGACCTTACCTAGGTGGGATTTAAGAAGGCTGGCATCCCCGCCTCTGCTTGAAGCTCATCTGAGTGAAAGAGCCAAGCTGCTAGAGATGGAGATTCAAAATGGACTGAATGATAACTTTGAGGCATTTGGGTATATGAAGGCTGAGAGGAAGAGGTTGAAGAAGGATAAGGATTGGGTGACGGGCAAAGGGAAGATTATGCTAAGAGTGAAGCCACCAAAAACCGTTCATAGAGTAAGATTGGCAGATCCTTCACCCCTTGTCTACAAGAATTTGAGAAATGGTTTTATGATAACCAAACGGGGGAGGCGGTGATTAGAGTGAAGGGTGGCATAGAACACATAATCTTTGACCCTATGGAGATTTTTGGATTCTCAGATGAAGACCAGTTCATTCTATGTGAGAATCATATCAAAGCAGGAGCAGGAGAAGAGATGAGGAAGGAGGCAAGCCTGTTCATGATAGTAGCCAACAAGGTCAAAGGTGTGAGGGCTGAAGTAAAGAAGCTGGCAGAGAAAGTAAGGGCTGAAGATGATCCGAACATAGATATCCGGGACTTAATTAAGAAATTTGCACAAGCTAGTGCTCATCCTGAAGGAGCTGCTGATGCCGGAGGTGACCAAGGTGGATCAAGTGCTGAAGCTCAACAAAGGAAATCTGCAGGAGCTGAGACAGAGACATCAGGTGCAGGAGCAGGGGATGCTGGAGCTGAATAAAGATATCAAGACAAGCGGAGTCGGTGAGATCCAACCTAGGGGGAGTATTGAAGATCAAGTATAGGTTGGACTCACCTTAGATTAGTATTTGTTTATATTTCTATCTAATAGGACTTATGTTAGATTACTTTTGTAATTTGTTTAGTTTATTTGTCTATTTTAGTAGACCAGCGAAACTGTGAGCGAAACTGTAGTTTCACTCACAGTCAACTATAAGTTCTCCCGACGATTCGGCCGGGCGAAACTATAGTTTCGGCAGCATAGTTTCGCTAGGCCTCTAGCGAAACTATCTGCGAAACTACATCTGCTATATATAGATTTCATTTTGTTCATTGTTGGATATCCTTGCAAAACCCTAATCGAATATTTCTGTTGCAAGAGGCTATTGTAAGCTGTTCTTATTGAATATATTGAGCTTATCTTATTTCATTGGTATTGTTGCTTATTGAATCATTTTTGAATACATTTTGGTCTTCTTTGTTCTTCAAATCTTTGTGTGTGTTGTTTGTTTATGGTATTGAACGATTCAAACCATCTTCTGCACTGAAAAACTGATCAAATGGACCAACAAACACATTAACTAAAATACATTTCCCGTACTTTTCTTATCTCAACTGAATAATACATGTTCATTCTTATTTTAGTATTATTTATCTATTTTCCATTCACATTCATTAATAAAATACATTAACCAAAAGATATGATAGATGGATTGGTATAGGGATGAAGAATGAAATGAAGTGAATATTTTAATGATATTTTAAAAATAGAAATGAGGGATGGGATGAAAATGCTTTAAGACCCATCCCCATTCATCTTCTTCTTTTGATTACCCTACGATCCTTCCCTCAATCTCCTCCATTGGCCCTCTTCGATTACCTCCACTATTCTCCTTCTTCGAATCTCCTTAGTATGTCATCCATCCTCTAAAGTATATGATTTTAGGATTGCTTTAAAAATCATAGACCTTAGCACTTGATAGATGCGTAGAAACACATACATAACATGGTTCAAGTAGAAAACAATGATAGATTAATTAAATTGGATTTATGTATGAAATTCACAAAATTTATCAAGGTGTATATAATCAACTACAAGAAAGAGATGGTGGTGATTGGTAAAAGCGCTACAATGGTGAATAGTGGTATTCGACAGTGGTCGGTGGTGATATGCGTTAGGTATTAGTTAAGTCGTGTTCATGAGGTACTTATAACGTGAGGTAAAAATCTTATAACCTTGAAATTGGAATTATAACATAGGTTGTTAGTAACCTGAATTGGTTGGGTTAAACTCTTTTGTACACATAATATTCAAGCAAGTGGGTTTTCAAGGTGGATAGGGTTGAAACTTAGTTCAAGATGAGAATATTATAAGTTTAATCAATAATTAATTTTGTTAAACATATTGATTGATTATGGTATAATAATCCTTAATAGGAATGATCGGATTTGAATAAGAACAATTGATTGTAACAAAGTATGATAATTTACCTTGAAACCTAATTGACCTATTAGGAGAATTACATTACTTATGAACCAAACTATCTATAGCTCTTTAGCACTTGGCTTTACTCAGAAATATACACTCGTTCTTTGTTTATTATTGAGACCCGGTAAACTATTATGGCTTTGTTAGTGTAGATCATATTCTTTATATGGGGAGCTTACCCGTTGATCGATGATGAAGTTTTAAATCAAATAAGAAGACATGAGTGTGTTCCTATTCACCTTAAACACTTTGGACCAGTAGGTGTTGAACAACGAAGAATCTGTGGTTAGTGCATTGTGTAATGGATTAACTAACTATCATAAGTAATCTATTATCACTTGACTGTTTAAAAAGTTGAGTTTTAATAAACTAGTAACTAACTAGTGAAATTCTCTGATCGCACATTGCACGATAGATGTTTGATTTTGGTATACCTGATGTTATATTTTCTAGTGACCTTCACAAGTCATTTACATCATTACTACAAAAGCCAAAGTTTGGTTATATGAAGTTAGCGTTACTACAAAAGACAAAGTTTTGCATCCGTCTACATTGAAGATTCTAGGCTACCACTGGTATAATTTGTGCCTAGAAAAGTACCAATCTACATCGTAACCACAAAAGCTTACCACTTTTATATCCAAAGTTGTTCAATACCGACATTTTGTGACCTGTGTATCTTGATGGAAGTAAATATGTTTTTTTTTATAATCTCTTGTGTATGTATTTTGGTTTAACATGGATATTGTTTGTCCGTACCTTTGCTAGTACGGAGTTGCTGGATGTTTTGCTTTCTTTAATGAGGTTGTTCCTTTATCTATATGTGTGGTAAAAGATCTTGTTAGCCAGCCTATTGGTGATATATTACAATAAAATTAATGGTGACTGTGAACTACCATTGTTTTGGAGCACCTGTGAGCGGCCAATTTGTAGTCTTGTCGGCCATCTTTTTGGCAAAAAAAGATTGCACATAAACATCACCCTGAAAACATGCATTTTATATACTAATACCGACTCTCGTAATCACATACGTACAACTAATATTGCATTATTCACTTGAAAGTTGCAAACTTGAGTGGTGTTGATATGCAAAAACCATTTCACCTACAGGAATAACGACATTGTAACTTCATGCTATCCATAACTCATCAGTTTGCTACTACTGGCATCTTTTGCTCCACTAAGAGGCAAAAAAGACTAATATGACCATAAATTAAGAGGAAAAGAACTATTAGATTAAAGATGAGACTTCTTTAGAAACATATTTTTAATATTTAAAAAACTTAGCCTCATGCAAACCATAATTCAATCTAAAAATTGATACTTCTTACAAGAAATCTAGAAAACATCATATATTTAGTAAGCAATTATTTTCATAATAGGCAGAGAATACAAAACATTTACATGACGCGTGTAACCATAAGTGCCTACGATGCAAATTGAAGAAGCTTCTCGGGTGTTGTATGAAAGTGGTAGGCATGCTATCCTTCTGTAAACTCCATTCATTTGTAATCTTGCATCCCTAATATGCACGCCATTTGGTTCAACATTTACAACTAGTATTGTGAATATGGATTGTGATTGTTTAGAGGCCGTCATTAGGAGGTTAGTCTAAAACAAAGAAAAGCACCTAAATTAGACCCATATCCAAACCAAAGCTAATCACATTTACACAGTTGTTTTACTATAACTCCATAAATATAGAGGAAAAAAAGAAACCAATATAGAGGAAAAGAACAGGTCTGGTAAGCCCAAGGCCAAAATAAAATTATATCAAACCATAGGTAGAGGTGGTAAAAGAGATCCAAAGATGTGATTTTGGGTTATAATGGGTGTTTTAAAAATAAAGATGGATTAGAATAGATTAAATAAAAACACAAGTGGGTCAAGATGGGTTAAAAGTCTTTTTGAAAAAAAAAAACATAGGTCAAGATAAGTTTTTAAAATTAAATCTACAAGTCTAAGTCAATGTTTCTTTCACTCAAATTGATCGCCTCCGTCGCACAAGGCATCACCGCACCACCACCACCACACCACCGCATCACCACCGGTCCACCACACCACCACCGCATCACCACCGGTCCACCACACCACCAACACATACAACCTCCCACCTCTGTCGAGTTTCATCGCGCATCACCACCGGTCCGCCGCGTCGTCACGGGTCCGCCGCGTCGCCACCGGTCCGCCGCGTCGTCACGGGTCCGCCGCGTCGCCTCCGGTCCGCCGCGTCGCCACGGGTCCGCCGCGTCGCCACGGGTCCGCCGCGTCGCCACGGGTCCGCCGCGTCGCCACGGGTCCGCCGCGTCGCCACGGGTCCGCCGCGTCGCCACGGGTCCGCCGCGTCGCCACGGGTCCGCCGCGTCGCCACGGGTCCGACGCGTCGCCACGGGTCCGCCGCGTCGCCACGGGTCCGCCGCGTCGCCACGGGTCCGCCGCGTCGCCACGGGTCCGCCGCGTCGCCACGGGTCCGCCGCGTCGCCACGGGTCCGCCGCGTCGCCACGGGTCCGTATATGCATCTATCTATATGTGTTGTTGGATTGTAGAATAATAGTAAAATAGTGTTGACTTTTTTAAAAATGATCCATCCTGATCCGAACCCATCCTGATCCAAACCCATATTGACCTAAACCATCCTGACCTTTTTTTTTAAATGACCCATCCAAACCCAAACCCATCCTAACCCAAATCCATTCTAACCTAACAACCAACCCAATCCAAACCACCCATTTTGCCGCCTCTAACCATAGGGTTTGAGTAAAAATGAAGCAAAACCAGAGAGGCCGGAGATCAAAGCAAAAAAAGAAAGACGAAACTTTCTTGGCTGAATCGAACTCCACCGTCAATTGACGATTCCTTTTCTAGGAATGTTAACAAAAAGGTTTGCTCCGACATCCAAGCTCTTCTTATCTTTTCACGCCTACAATGCAAAACATAATAAAGCAACAATCAAAATTTTACTATTTTCTAAACTACAGACAAATGTAAGAAGCGTAGAAGTTTCTGAGATAAAGATTGAAGTTAATACCTGATAGAGACCGATTCGAGTTGGTCAATCTCCGGATAGACCCGTTGAGTGGGTTAGGCTCCAAAGAACAAGATGAGAGAATAAAAACACATACTTTTACTTCAATTTTCTGCTTAAACTTCATAACAATAACAATGGTCTTTTTAAAGGCTTACAATGAAAACTACATAAGAAAACATGGACATAGTGGAAGTAAAATAACTACCCATTACAATCACTACTCTAGTAATAAAAAGATTAACAAACTAAAAAGGAAAGAAAGTAGCAACATGCATGCAACGTGGGTGATGATGGCCATGGGGTTGGTTGATACGTATCAATACCTAATTATATCAACTTGTTTTGATTTCTTGTATAGCTTGATCATATTGAGAACTTTTGTATCAGGTATGATCAACAACAAATACCACTTGAGTTTAAGGGAAGACATGGATACCGAAGCTCACAAACTTAATTAAGCAACCAAACTTACAATCATAAAAAGATAGGTATTTTACATGCATTGCTATATTGATATAACTTGATAATAGAGCACTAAGCTCAAACGATACGTATTTCTTAGGGTTTTTGTGCGTTGAAGCAAATATGGCACTACAACAATTTAACCCTGTCCCGACGAGACTATAGCGACGACACATGTCGCTGCTATAGGTTGGTTTATACCGACGACATGTCGTCGGTATAGGAGTACTGGACTTTTTGACTATACCGACGACATGTCGTCGTATAGTTATTTCAAAATCCGACGACATGTCGTCGGTATAGATCAAATATATTTTATTTTTTATTTTTTTTCCTCTCCGTTTAAATTTTTTTTTGGAAAATTTTTTTTCCTACGTTGTCCCGACGACATGTCGTTGGGATATATCTCTCATTTTTAATTTTTTTATTTTTAACCTATAGCGACGACATTTGTCAACCTATAGCGACGACATGTCGTCGCTATACGTTGACGCACCTTTTAATCGACCCACAGCTTTCTGCCTCATTTTTTACCTTGAAACCAAAATATCAAACCTCTCGTTTCCTCTCGGTTTTCACTCGTATTCTAAGTCATCTTTGCATAAAAGTGAAGTGTTTGAAGGTAATAATGATGTCTTTTATTATAGTGAAGTTATATAATCTTGTTTTTGGAAGTTTTATATAAATTTTGTGTTTTAGGTGAGATTGAAAGTTTAGGCTTGAAATTGAAGAGTTTGAAGGTTTTAAAGGTACGAAATTCGTTTACATCTCATGATTTAAATGTTATTAAGTGATTATGTTAGTGATTAGGCTTGTGTGGTCTTTGGGTTTAAATTTTATGTTGTAAAAGTGTATGTATATGTTAATGCTAGATTAGGTTATGCCCACCAAGTGTTTGATGAAATGCATTAGATATATTTCTATCATTTTAAGTTTGTATATGTTTGTATATGTGTAAATGTATATGGGTTTGATGTTAGATTAGGTTATATGGGTTTGATGTTAGATTAGGTTATATGGGTTTGATGTTAAATTAGGTTTGCCCATCAAGTGTTTGATGAGATGTCACCATATACATTTTCATGGTTTAAGTTTGTATGCATTTTATATGTGTTATTTTATATGTATATGGTTTAATGTGTTTAGTTGTTTATGTATATGTTTATATGTATGTAATTATGTTAATTTTGTATGTGAATGTTTGTATGTATTTATGTTTATATGTTTGTTGATTAGTATATTATATGTTGTTTTTTTGTAATTGTGTAGTAAGTATGTTGTATACTTGTATGTTTTTTGTATAGTTGTAAGTGTGAATGTAAGTATGTTGTATACTTGCATGTAAGTATGTTTGTATTTTTGTAATTGTGTATGTAAGTATATTGTATATTTGTATGTTTGTACACTTGTAAGTGGTTATGTGTTGTGATTATGCTTGTATGTATGTATATGTAAGTGTATATGACTTTAATGTTAGTATATCTTTGTGAATATGTTAATTGATAAAGTTGTATTTCCATGTTTTATAACATCATGGGCTTGCTTTTAGGAACCCTCAACTCTTCAAGTTGCAATGCCAAAGCGATCTTTGCAAGTGATGTACATATTAATATTGATCATTTATATGGTTTTATATGCACATCTGCATATGATCTGCTAGAGCTTGATAATCTCTAAAGATGATAGACCTTGTACAGTGCAGTAGAATGAATCATTTAAAGTTCAACCACACTCCAAATTCTTTCTCCCATTCATCCCCAAACAAAACATCACCTATCAAAAGTATCCTATCAACTAAGATAACATTTTCACTAATTAAACAAATATTCAACCCACTAATTAAAAGGTATACAACTATAAGGCAGAATACCCAGATGAAAGTCATAATTTGAAAACCAAAACAATTAAACCATGTGGGATCATTATCCCTTAGTGACTTGGTGATAGACATCGGATAGGCCGACCCATAGGTCTGAAACAACTCAGGTGCCAGAAAATTAAGAAAAGAGAGACTGAAATCTTACTGAAATCTTACCGGAAAATTAACAACAACAACAAAGCTCGTAATGGTAATGGGTTAGACAGATGACCATGGCAGGTGATGAGAGAGAGTGAAGTGGCAAGGTCTTGGTTCATGAAGATGACAACGACAGCCACTGAAAAGGAAAACCGAACACGTGTTGGTGGTGATACCTATTAAAGAACCCTTCCTTTAAACACTGTTGCGAATCTACAACCGTATAGGGTAATTGAAAACTTTGATAAAATAGAATTGCAATTAAGGTGAGTTTCAAAATAATGTTAAGAAAGATAATTAACTCCAGGTTCAAGTTGTGAAACTCAACATGTAACCTAGTGAATTATTGGCTTGAAAGTTACATAGACATAACCATATTCGAATGTTATAAGATAGATTAAAGCAAGCTAACAATCTGATCATGTTGACTTAATGATAAAATCCAGTGAAGAACATAAGCTAAGATGTTATCAACACAAAAATTAATCTAATAAAATATTAAACAATCAACATTCAATTATTAGTCATCACTTGAGCAATGATTAATGAATTGGCAACCGAATAAACAAAAATCTAATCGTTGTATCTAAATAACATTCAAATATGTAAATCCTAAACAATCATTCAAACTAAATGATTATACAAGTTCTAAATCCAAAAAACAACTAATCACAGGTTGAACACATTTTATTAACACAAACCTTACACTCGGAGTGGGTCACAAGTGATTTCGCCGCTCATGGTGATAATTTGATCTTCGGTTCTAAAGATTGATGATTAGAATGGTAGAATATTGAGTTCTAGCCTTCTTAAATCGCAAAAAATCATCTTCTAAGTCCCAAATTCGAAGTCCCTTCTAAACTATGGTTATTCTCACTTTATATCATCCAAAATATAAATAATTAAGCAAAAACCTGAGTAGCAGTGTTAGTGGCGCCACCACAAGTACTATCTTGATCTTTTGACTAACGCTCCGATTGATGCCTCTTTTGACACCACCATAGTAGTGGCACCAATATCATAGTCAGTGGCATCACCCTCTAGAAATTAATTTCTTTGCTCATTCTTTTCTTGATTATTTGACTTCTAATTCCCGCTCTAAACCTTCTTTAACTTCCGTATTTTCGTTCTCACCTACAATGTGACAACCCTATAGTTCCAGGTTAGAAAAACGTTTGAGGTTATCATTTGATACATATTACATTATTATATTTACCTTTTATATATATATATATATATATATATATATATTATAATATATGAATAAGTAAATTATGTGTGTTATGGTGTGCATGCATGCATTATTTGCGTATGCATGTATGTATATATATCTTAAAAACTATGACACGCACGCACGCACGCACGCCCGCCCGCCCGCCCGCACGCCGCCCGCCGCCCGCCCGCCCCACGCCGCCCGCCCGCACGCCCGCAGCCCGCACGCCCGCCCACGCCCGCCCCGCCGCACGCACGCAGCACGCACGCACGCACGCACGCACGCACACGCAGCACGCACGCACGCACACGCAACACGCACGCACACACGCACACGCCGCACGCACGCACACACACACACATACATACACATATACACATATATTATATATATATATATATATATATATATATATATATTATATATATATATGAACTAAGTTAAAGAACAAAGAATAATCAAACATTATAAAACAAAATTTCATCAAAAAACCTTGAATCAAAACTAAAACAAATCACACCTTAAACATCTAAACACTAAAACAAACACAACCATTGATGTAATCTCCGTTCATTAGAAAGGTAACAACCCGATTTGTAACCTAAACCACTGGTTAAATCTTTCCTTAATGATTAATCATGTAATTAGCAACCCATCCACCACCTAGTCGCCACCTTGACACCAATCACTCTCCTAAACTTGCCACCTAGCACCTTTAACACCAAACCCACTCAAGAACTTGACACCTCTCAACCTAATTGCTTACTAACCAAAGCTATAAGCCACACCTCACCACCCTAATCCTAGACTAATGATGGAAACTCCACACCTTCATCAACCTCTCATTTGTGGCCATTAACCGCCACCATCATCACCTTTCGATCTCTCTCCCTTGGTTTATTATCCATACGCAAAAACCACCGCCCTAACACCACCTGTCTCTTGGTTCTCCTCTTGTCTCATAGTTCAACACCCGCCAACATCACCACCATCCTCTCTGTATAGACTACATAAGGCTCGGAAAAACAACAAACACCAAAAATAAAGATGACAAGCGAAAGATGGAGTCACGCGAGAGGCAGTTTCCACGCGAAAGGAACAACCGCGCGAAAGGATGAGCCGCGCGAAAAGTGTGTCGCGCGAGAACTGTTTATGTTAGTATAAATTTGTAATTTTCGCTTTGTAAAGAAGTCTTTGATCATTTTTCATTCCAGAACTCTTGTATTACTGTGTGTTTTCGCACAAGACCTGTGATAGGTTGTTTTATTCAATACAAGAAGCATATTTTGATCAATTCGATTCTTCTATTATTCCAATCATGTTTACATTCCGCATTCATATGATTGAGATCGTGATTTGATTATTTCTGGGAGAAATCCATAGTTTTACAATTGGTATCAGAGCATTAGGCTCTAGAACCACGATTTGAAGAAGTTTTAGATTGATTTCTACTCATTTCTGGTGGTATTCATCATTGGTTACTTGAGATTAAGCCATGGTGATGTTATGCTGCTAAAATTTTAAGAAAAGTGATCATTTGGACTGATTTTGATTGAATTTGGTCTTAAAATTAAAAGAAAATTGATTAATTTGAACTAAAATGAATCAAAATTGAATTAATCAGTTAATTTGAGGTGAAAAGCTGGTCAAATTCGTAAATTGGTCAACTGATTGTGTGAAAAGTTTCCGGAATTTTCGCGTGCGAAAACTACCTTTTCGCACAGTTAGGTATTCTGGTTTTCACGCGAATTCGCTTGGAGGATAAGTGGGTATCTCGCATGATTTGTTGTCTCGCGCGAAAGTCATTGTCGCGCGAAATTGGGTGTCGCACGAAATCAGCTCTCGCATGACAAATCTGATTTCTGATTTTCTGATCAACATGTCTTCTTCAACACCTAATCTAAAGCACCTTACTGCTTCTCTTCATCTAGATACTGAAATTGGTACCGGGAACAAACCACCTAGACTTCTCAGCGAAGATGATTATGCTGATTGGGCTTACAGGTTCGAAAATCATGTTATCTATACTGAACCAAAGATGTGGAGGTCAATTAAGTATGGTCCTTACACTCCCCTGTACAAGAATGATAAAGGAGAGATGGTCCAGAAACCTGAACACTTGTGGGATGAAGATGACATTAAGAGATTAGAGCTTGATGACAAGGCTTATGCTGCTATTACCATGGCCTTGACTACGGAAATATCTCATAAGTTTAAAGAGTTCAGAGGTGCAAAGGTGTTATGGGATGCACTGAAAACTCAGATCATGGGCAATAAAGACATGAGGGAAAGTAAAAAGGATATGCTGAATCAAGAGTTCAACATGTTTAATCATGTTGTGGGTGAAGCATTGGATGTTCAGATTGCCAGGTTTGTTAAACTGGTAACAAAAATGAAGAGTGCTGGGATTACACTGGAACCAATCATGGTAAACAAAAGTTGCTGAACTCACTTCCATACAGTTGGAATCACAACTGTACACTAATCAAAAGAAGTAAAGACTTGCATACTCTTTCTCTGACTGACTTAATATCCACTATCAAGTCATATGAGATGGATGATAAGCAGAGAGCTGCAAATCATTTAAGTTCTTTGGGTGCTGATGCAACTGCTCTTTATGCCAAAATGGCTAGTAATCCTAATTACTATGTCAGTTATACTCAGATGTGTCATCAACAGCAAACTGGAAGTTCAGCATCTTCTGATATTCAACCAGTATTAACCCTCAAATTCAAATTCCAGCTGCTCAACATTATTCCCCTATCATCCATCAACAAATCCCTCAAACCTCATCTCCAAAAAGTGGTCAACATGCTTATATTGCTACCGCTAATACTTCAAAGCAGACAGTCCAGATTGCTGAGGAACATCTTGCCCTATTCACTACATTCATGTCAAGCTATGAAGCTTTTATGGCTGGTAGACTCACTGCTCCTAATGTCTTGATTGATGATCTTCAACAAGTCAATCCTGATGATGTTGAGGAAATGATATCAAGTACCAAATGGCTATGGTGGTATACAGGGCAAAGAACTTTGCTAGACGTACTGGGAGAAAGATGTTTGGTGTAAACAACTCCAGCAAAATTAGTTTTGACAAATCCAACCTGAGGTGTTACAACTGTGACAAACCAGGTCATTTTGCTAGAGAATGTACAGAACCCAAGTCTGGTCAAGCTGAAGGCCCAAAAAGAATGGTGACTGTTGAGATTGAATCAAAGAAAGATAAAGCTAGTACTTCTGGTGGTAACAAAGCATTGGTTTCCCAAACTAATGATGAATATGACTGGTCTGATCAAATGGAAGCTCTTGATCTGAAATTGTCTACTGCTTTAATTGCCAAGATTGTTCCTGAACCTAAAGAAGAGGAGAATCTATTTGCTGAGTTTATTTATGATGATTTAATGGAAGGCTTGTTTACTGAGAAAGAAGAAGAAAAGGAGGTAGTTAAAAAGGAGAAGAAGAAGTTGAAGAAGAGAAAGAAGAAGTTAAATGTGAAGAGAAAGCTAAGAAGAAAGAACAGGATGAGAAAGTTGCTGAGAAAATGATAGCAGTTGAAGAGTACACTGTTGAGCCTCTAGTCAAATGCCAATGTGAAGATCTAAAGACCGTTGAAGTTGCTCCAGTGGAAGAACAAGCTGCTATTATGAAGGCTTTCATGGTTAAGAAGGTTGAAGAGACTGAAGGAGAAAGTTCTGAACCAAAGGTATATGATGGTTTATGCACAAATTCTTGTGTTGAGAAAGTTTAAAGGTATAGAGTTCATAATGAAAACTTGATAATGGAAGTTGAAAAACTTTAAAATCAAGCTCGAAACACAAATCAAATGAAAAGATTTTTAAAGAAAAACTTGAAGGTTTAAATAATACAGTATATAATTTACAATTAAATCTTATGATAAAGAATGTACAAATAATGATTTGACAAATAGAAATAATGAACTCGCCTTAGAAATCAATAGACTCAACAGTGAACTAGCCTCGGCTAAATTGATTGTTGAAAAATTTGAACTTTCATCAACTATGGTTGAAGGTATTATCAAGTCACAAATAACACAGAAGATAAAAGGAGGAAAGTGTGGTGTTGGATTTTCAAACATTGCTCCTCCAATTAATCATGATTATTCATGTTTACCTTCATCTGATGTCATTTCTGATTCTGATATGAGCTATGGGATAGGTTTTTCTCCATCCTCAGACTTAAAACCTTCAGTCAAAGTAAATCTGACAGTTGATCCTATCATAATAACTAAACCTAAACAATCAACTAAAATCTTTGTGCAGATAATGTGAAGGTGGATGGTTTGGTTCAAGAGTGGGAGAGTGACTGTGAGAGTGAAAATGAAAGTGAAAGTTTGAAAAATAAGAATGTAAATGATTTCAGATCTGATTGTAATCAAACTTCATCAAGAAATGAAAAGATTGTTGATTTGAATGTGCCAAAATTAGATATTAAATGCAATTTGAATGAAAATCAAAGGGCAAATCAGAAAAAAAACTTGAAAAGGACTATAAAAGTAGATTCGTTTCTAAAGGTTTAATTGAAATGAAGATCATATTTTTAAAGAAATGAATTTTCGATTCTTTAAAAATAAACTTCATCATAATGCTAACCTTGTGAACCAAGATATTTGTAGCCCAGATTTACAAGTGAAAGTTCATTCGTCATCCTTTCTGAAAATTGAAAAACCTGGTCCTTCTCCAGCATCCATTCGCATATCAAAGCCTGGTCCTACTCCAGCAAATTCTAAGACTGGTCCAATTCCAGCATCATCACTTCCAAAAGTCACAACTGCTAATATCTCATATTACAAATGGTCAAAATTCACCAATTTCCTCAAATTTGCAAAAGATGAACAAACAATTATCAAATGAAGCAAAGATTCGAGAGACTGTGCATAGTGTTAAACCAAAAAGTCAATCTGACTTTGGTTTTTATGACAATTTTTATAATTGTCATCCACAGTTTGTTTTCTACACACAACAAAGAAAATGTTATCAGTGTGGAAACATAAATCATTTAGTAAATAATTGTCCTTTTCTACAAAAATCATTAAGCAAACAACGATTTCATAATTCTATTGCTTATAATAGAAAATGTTTTTCAGTCGTGGAAAATTTGCAAAACAAATGAAATCAAAAGTTGATAATGCTTATAATGTCGAAAAGCACAAGAATCTGAAAATTGATTTAAAAGATAAAATTAAATTGCAAAGTGTGAATGAAAAGACTGATGTGCTAAACAAATATAACAATCTCAAATCTTTTTGTCTAACTGCAACACAGAATGTGCTCAAGTCGTGTTTGACTTGGGTACCAAAAGCTAAGTAAGTTTGTTACTTATGCAGGGACAACCACAAAAGACTATTGAAAGTCTATGGCATGTAGACATCGGTTGTTCAAGACACATGACTGGGAATTTATATTTACTACAAGATGTTCAGTCTTATAATGGTGGAAGAGTGATTTTCGCAGGAGACAAAGAAGGACGAATAACTAAGCGTGGTACAGTTACTAATGGTGTCCTTAGTTTTGAAAATGTGAACTTTGTTGAGGAATTAAAACATAATCTGTTAAGTGTGTCTCAAATTTGTGACAAACAATATTCTACACACTTCACTAACAAAGAATGCTTAATCATAAAACCGGGTTTTGTTATTCCTGAGGAATGGGTTTGATGAGGACTCCGAGAGACAATGACACATATCTTCTTGATATGCATTGTTCAAATTCTTTGGTAACTGCTTCTTGCTTATTATCCAAAGTCTCAGAGAATGATTCCATGTTATGGCATCGTCGGTTAGGACATGTCAATCTTAAAAATATGAACAAACTGGTACGTGGAAATCATGTCATTGGTTTACCAGGAAAAGAATTTCAATTAAATGAACATTGTTTGTCATGTTCGAAGGGTAAACAACATAAACTTCCTCACAAACCAATTGCACACAACTCAATCGAATCAATCTTACAACTCTTACATATGGATCTTTTCGGTCCAGTGAGTGTTTTAAGTTTGGGTCGAAGATCTTATTGTTTGGTTGTTACTGATGACTTTTCTAGATTTACTTGGGTGTTTTTCTTAGCATCTAAGGATAAACTCCACATCTGTTGATCAAATCATTAATTTGGTGGAGAATCAGACAGATAAAAAGGTAAAATGCATCCAAAGTGACAATGGAACAGAATTTTGCAATCAAACGTTGAACGAGTTTTGTGAATCCAAGGGCATTGCTAGACAATTCAGTGCTGCAGGCACTCCACAACAGAATGGAGTTGCAGAACGAAGGAATAGAACATTAATTGAAGCTGCTAGAACAATGATATCTGCTGCCAAATTACCTTTGTTCTTTTGGGCTGAAGTAGTTAATACTGCATGTTATGTTCAGAATCATGTTTTGATCAATAAAAGATTAAATATGACTCCTTATGAAATATTTTATAAACATAAACCCAAAGTAAATATTTTAAAGCCTTTGGTTGTTGTTGTACTTTGTTAATATAACTGAATCAACTTCAAAATTTTCTGAAAAGGCTGATGAATGCTACTTTGTGGGATATGCAGCTAATAAGGTTGCATATCAGTTTACAATAAAAACACGACAATAATTGAGTCATTTAATATTGATTGGCACGAGCTTAACATAACTGATGCAGGTTCAGCTCCTTCAAGGTTTATGATTATGAATCTTTGTTCATAAATTTTAAAATTTCTAAACCTTCGTCTGCAGATTCTGATTCTCAAGCAATATCTTTGGAGAACAAAATCATTGAGAAACTTCCATTTATATATCTGATGATTCTGCAATTTCTTCATCATCCAAGGCTATTCCTACAGCTTCTGTGCAAGTATCTGAATGTTCTGAGTTATCAGATATTCCTTCAGAACAAATCCCAATCAGGAGCTGGAAGAATCATTGTGTTCACCATTATCTTCTTCTTTTCAGAAACTATGAATACACCAATAGAAGTCATTCAAGTTCCCTTTGAAGAATCTCCAAATGTGTCTACTGCTTCTGAAAATCCTATTTCAGATGACACATTTGAAGAAAATATTGTGTATCAATCTAGACAATCTGAAGAAGTTCTTGACAATGTTGAACACATTACTAATTTGGAAGATGGGATGGTTGCAGATGATATTCCTCAATTAAGAATACATAAAACTCATCCAACAGAAGCAATCATTGGTCCATTGCATGAAGGAGTCATCACCAGATGTCGATCAGGCGCAATCAACCATGCCTTTATGCTTGCTTTCTATCGCAAATAGTGCCCAAGAATATGAAAATGGCACTCAAGGAAAACAGCTGGATAGAAGCAATGCAAGATGAGTTGATGCAATTTAAGAAGCTGAATGTTGGCATCTTGTAGAACTTCCAAAGGATAAGCTTCCGATTGGAACAAAGTGGATATTCAGAAACAAGACGGATGAAAAAGGTGTATAGTTCGAAACAAAGCACGTCTTGTGGTGCAGGGATTCTATCAAGTTGAAGGATTGGATTATGAAGAAGTGTATGCTCCAGTTGCAAGACTTGAAGCAATACGCATATTCTTAGCTTTTGCTTCATACATGAATATCAAGGTGTATCAGATGGATGTTAAAACTGCCTTTTTATACGGAAAAATGAAAGAAGAAACCTATGTTTGTCAACCTCCTGGATTTGAAGACCCAGATCATCCTGATTATGTTTACAAGTTAGATAAGGCATTATATGGTTTACATCAAGCACCTCGTGCTTGGTATGCAACTCTGACTGAACATTTGCTTGCAAATGGTTATTCACGAGGAGCTATTGATCAAACCTTATTCATTCGTAAATCAGGCGATGACATCATTCTGGTTCAAATCTATGTCGATGATATCATTTTTGGCTCTACAAATGATAGTGTTGGATCATGATAAGGCTGGTGCAACCAAAACCACTTCATAGTCACTTTTGGTGCTACATTGAAGGGCTTCCGAAGCCAAGCAAGAGATCTTCCGAGAGTCTGAGGAACAACAGCTGAAGATATCTACTGAAGGCAAAAGCTGAAGTCAACTACTGAAGACAACAGCTGAAGCCAACAGCTGAAGACTATCTTCCGAAGACAAAGTCTGATGAAAGAGCTGAAGACAAAGTCAGCTTCCGAAGACAAAGTCTGATGAAAGAGCTGAAGATAAAGTCAGCTTCCGAAGACAAAGTCTGATGAAAGAGTTGAAGAACAAAGTCTGCTTCCGAAGACAAAGAAGACTCCAAGCCTCGGAAGAAGCAGTCTTCCGAAGTATAAGTGGCTTCGGAAGAAGTTATTCTTCCGAAGTACTTTATCCTTCGGAAGACATTGCTATGACCAGCAAATAAAAGTATGGTCCCTGTCAGTCCGCTGCAGACCTCTAATACAGCATGGCATCTTCCTAAAGAGCTATGTTGTTGACCATACTTTATTCTACTGTTCACCTTTTTATGTTAGTACATGTTACCAACTTTAGTTGGTGACAAAAGGTAAGTCAGGGACATGTCCTGACTACCAACTCTTAGGCAAAATGTCTGAAAGACCTCACCTAGAGTCTTGTAGTATAGATGTAAGGTTAGAGGTGTCCAGCTGGTATCAAAGTATATCCGGCTGTAGGTAGTATTATATATATCTTCTCCCTGTAACTCTTTAGAAATGCGATTTGAGTCCAAGAGTCTTGTAATCCTTTGAGTTGAGAAGCAATATATAAAAGTACCTTGAAAATTTACTTGCTGTGTTAATTTTCTTACTACTTGTTACTTGTTATATTGTGATCAACTCTTCATAGACTACTTGCTGAGTGTTGTTCACAGTGAGTTGAGAGAAAAACCACCCATAATCGATCCTGCAATTGGTATCAGAGATCCAGGCTCTTGATTGTGAGATCTTACCATCCAAATCAACCTGTTTTTCACTCCTCACTACAAACCACTCACTCAAATGGCTGCTCTCTCCAAGGCTGATATGGAAACCGGTACCATGACCAAGTCCCCACTGATCACCCCTGAAGACTTTGACACATGGTGTATCAGAATGGAAGGCTTCATCAAGTGTCAAGATTCAAGGATGTGGGACTCCATTTCAATGGTTCTTTCATACCAAGCACCCTTCTGCCACTGGTAATCACATCATTCCAAAAGATGTTGATGATTACTCGAAGAAGACAGGAAGAGAATAGAGCTGGATCAAAGGGCTATGACTTCTCTCCAAACTGCTCTCCCCAACTCCGTCTACAGACGCTTCAAGAAGTGTAAAACTGCTAAAGATTTATGGAAGCACTGAAGCTGATGTATGAAGGATCCAAGGAAACCCAAGAGAACAAGAAGGATCTCTTGAAGCAGCAGTTTGAGAACTTTACTTTCTAGGCTGGTGAGACCTTGACTCAACAATACTTCAGGTATGTTGAGCTAGTAGATACTCTGGAGGATATTGGAGTAGCTCTTGAGAATAGAGACATAGTTAGGAAGTTCATGTCTTCACTTCCTAAACTATGGATACATTACTGTGTTGTAATCAAGAGAACTTCGGACCTTAAGACTCTTACTCTGACAGAGTTGTATCGTATCCTAAGTGTATTCCAGATGGAGATGAACATGCAGAACTCCTCTGGTCACTCCAATAACCAACTGAGTTCAGCCCTTCATGTGGTTGAAAGGGAAATCACGGAACCACAACATCAGTTGCTGTGTTACCCTGACAACTCACACAGCGGACCTTACATTACTCTACCTGAGACTCCAAAGTCTCAAAAGGTTCAACACAACTCCTCTCAGGATAGTTGTGCCTTTGTATCTGGAAGTGGACACTCTGGTGATTTTCAATACTGCTTTGATGATCTTGAGTGCTTCAGTCCAGATGATGTGGAGTATATGGATATTGTCCAGCAGATGGCTCTTTTAACTTACAGAGCGAAGAAGTTCTTCAAGAGAACTGGAAGGCAATTCCCTCAAAACCCAGTCAACAGCAGGTTTGGGTTTGACAAAAGCAAAGAAAAGTGTTACAACTGCAACCAACTTGGTCACTTTGCTAGGGAATGCAAGGCTCCCAAGAACAACCCGAGAACCCACAGGCCTCCACACATCCCACTGCTTCAAAGCATGAAGAGAAGTCAACTGAAACAGCTACTGTGGCTCAAGAAGTTGACTGGAGCTTCATGGTCAAGTACCCATAGGCACTAAATGGGTGTTCAGGAACAAGAAAGATGATAGAGGCTTGATTATCAAGAATAAGGCAAGACTAGTAGTTCAAGGATACACCCAGGAGGAAGGAATCGATTATACTGATGTCTTTGCACCAGTTGCAAGACTTGAGGCAGTTAGGATCTTCCTTGCTTATGCTGCATCCAAGAACTTCACAGTCTACCAACTTGATGTCATGTGTGCTTTTCTATATGGGGATATAGATAGGGAAATCTATGTATGTCAACCTCCAGGATTTGAAGACTCACAGCACCCCAACTACGTATGCAAACTGGATAAAGCTCTATATGGGCTGCACCAAGCACCTAGGCTGTGTGTATGAGACCTTGTCTCAGTTTCTCCTAAGAATGGATACACTAGAGGTACCATTGACAAGACTCTTTTCATCAGAAAGAGTGGAGAAGACATTTTGCTTGTACAAGTCTACGTTGATGACATCATATTTGGTTCTTCAAACGACCAAATGTGCAAGGACTTTGAAAGCATAATGAAGCAGAAGTTTGAGATGAGTTCCATGGGAAAAATGGACTTTTTCCTTGAAATTCAGGTGAAACAGATGAAGGAAGGGTTCTTCATCAGTCAATCTAAGTATGTCTCAGACATCTTAGATAGATTTGAAATGAAGAATTGTAAACCAGCCAAGACACCCATACCCAGAAACCATAATCTTTGCCCTGACCTTGAGGGGGAGGATACTGATCAACATCAGTATAGAGCAATCATTGGTTCTCTGATGTATCTCACTGCTAGTAGACCAGATATCATGTTTGCTACATGCATTTGTGCAAGATATCAGGCTGCTCCAAAGGTGTCTCACCTAGCTGCTGCAAAGAGAATCCTCAGATACCTCAAAGGAGCACCTAAACTAGGTCTCTGGTATCCAAGAAATAGTGATTTCAATCTCTATGGATACTCTGACAGTGACTATGGTGGCTGCAACATTGACAAGAAATCAACATCAGGAGGATGTCAATTTCTTGGTGGAAGGATTATTTCATGGCAATGCAAGAAACAATCCTGTGTCTCTACATCAACTGCTGAAGCTGAATACATTGCTGCTGCTAGCTGCTGTGCTCAACTGCTATGGATTCAAAATCAGATGTTAGACTACGGATTCAACTTCCTGACTACTCCTATCCATATTGACAACAACAGTGCTATCTCCATTACTTAGAATCCGGTGAAGCACTCCAAGACAAAGCACATTGATATCAGGTATCATTTCATTAGAGATATTCATGAGAAACAGCTGATAAAGTTAATCAAAGTTGACTCAAATGAACAATATGCTGATTTGTTCACAAAGGCATTTGATAAACAAAGATTTAAGTATCTCATATCAGCAATTGGGATGATAAACATTGAATAACTACCTCTTTTGAAAACCTTTTTAATGTGTAATATCTTGTGTCAATACAATTTAAGCCCTGTTACAAAAGATCTTTAAAATATTCTAAGTGTAAATTCCTTCCGAAGAGGAATTAACTCTCGGAAGAAATTCTTGAATATCTTCCGAAGCCAAATTCCTCAATGGAAATTTTCTTCTCGGAAGAGTTTTTGGTCTCGGAAGAAGCGATTGATTTTACATCAGATCTACTTCCGAAACTTATACAACTCTCCATTCGGAAAGACAACTTTACCTTCGGAAGCAATGCCTTGCTTCGGAAGACAAAGTGCCTTCAAAGGACAATTTTACCTTCGGAAGCAATATCGTGCTTCGGAAGAGAAATTGCCTTCGGAAGAAAATTACCTTCGGAAATGTTTTACCCTCGGAAGTAAAGGTTTTTATATGTAACGGATATCTTTTGGGCCCCACTCTGTAAAAAGTAAAGATTTTGTCCATGATGGTCAGATTATTTAAAATTATCCTTGCCGCCACTATCATTTCTCCGCCGTAAACCACCATCCCACCCACAGTAATCCCAAACAGTTACCCTATTACCGCCACTACCACAATTCATCCCCTTTTAAATAATCTTGACTGATCAATTTCATCTTCTTTTACCACTTTACAGCCCTAACTATTCCCTTCACTGTCAAACCTTCAATTTCACCCAAATTTCAAGCTTACCTTTTCTTCAATGGCGCTAAACCCTCAGCACAACCAAGTCGCATTACTTGATTCGTCAAGGGATGTCGACTTCACCCAAATCATCACCTTTCTTACCGAATCCACATACCTCACTGCACTAACTGTTAACCCAACCGTATACTCCAACCATATGTCCGAATTCTGGAGCAACGGTCAAACTGCAGTTCTGAATGGGGTTCGAGTCCTGAGAACCCGCATTTGTGGCCAAGAGTTGGTCATCACTGAACAGCTCATCAGGGAGCATCTCGAGCTCCATGATGATGGGGCTCCTACTGAGTTCCCCAAAGAAGACTTGGAAGGCACCTATATCCTCATGGGATATGGAGGAGATGTCAGCAGATCAACCGTGTACAAGTTTAATTTCTCTTACCATTAGAAGTTCCTGCTGCATATTATCCTGCATTGCCTCTCCAACAAATCAGGGGGTTGGGATCAAATCCCATATGAACTAGGATGCCTAGTTCATGGGTTGGTGAGAGGTCTTCGCTTCAACTACTCATGATTTGTGTTGACCAACCTTATCGGAAATCTGAGCAGGGATACATTCTTCATGTATCCCCGATTTATTCAACACATAATCAACTGTGAGATGGAACCGAGCAAGCTTGTCTGCGCAGCTGCTCTTACTGTTCCACAAGTGAGACCTACCATCTTCAAGATACTGAAGAAGATGTCTGCCAACTTCACTGGAAGGTACACTCCACTACCTCCAGAGATGACTGAGCGCATAGCTCCTGGTGACATCCCTGTTATCCCCACAGGTGATGAACCCACACCAGCAACATCCACCACAATGCCAAAACCTTCTTTACCCATCAAAGCTACATACCAGAGACGTCCAAAACGAACCCTTGTTCAATCTACTCTGATTGAACAAGCTCCTCCTGTTCACACCCAAAGGGCTAGAGTGGAATCATGGGCTCCCACTCAGTCCGAGGTCACACCATCCTTCACAATTGACCTCAATGTGGGTTTTGAGCCTCCTCAGTCTCAAACCCCTGAGCCCGAACCCCAAGCCTTAAGCCCATAGGGTGAGTCTCTACACTCCCCTGTGCAGCCTTCTAGGGACAGCCCCACCATAGGCTCAATGCCTGTAGACATTGATCTAGGTCCCAGGTCAGTAGGACTAACCACCCTCTCTTTCATTGACCTTTTACTCCGCACTGATGAAGAGATTACATCTCTCCATGGCCATGAAGTTGATCTACAACATCCTCTGAAAGATCAACAGAGCCAAGAGGGATCCCTTGTCTCTAGCCCTCATCAGAAGCCAGTTACTGAGGTGAGTCCCACTGATGTGGAGGGGACTCATGTAGACTCAGCTGCCACTACTCAGAGTCTCTCATTGAGCTCTCAGGACAGTGGTAACATAATTAGGACTGAGTCTACGGCAACTTTGCCCATAGACATCTCTGAAAGAGATGACTCTGAGCAAAGGAAACCAGGGTGCCAAGAAGCCACATCTGGTGGTGAGAGTGAGCATACTAGGTATGTTATCTCATCTTCCCGTGATTCTTCTCATGAAGATGAGGGAAGTATGCAACTAACACTTCAGTACTTGCTTTCTAAGGTCTCCAACCTGGAATCACAGGTGAGGATCTTAGAATCAAGGACTGCCACTCAGCAACTTGAGATTAACAACCTCAAGGCTAAACTAGCTGAGAAACAGACGGAGAGGTCTGTTAGGCATGTACCAATTCAGGTCTCAATGACTTCTTCCTCTAGCTCATCTAACTCTCAAGATGATGCTACCAAAAAGGGGGAGAAAGTTCAGAGACAAACATCTGAGGAACCACAGACCAAATTCGTTTCTTCCCAACTCATCACACTACCTGAGTCATCTCAATCCTTTCTAGAGATTGACTCAAAGATGCTTCAAGATCTCTACAGACTTTTCACAAAGTTTGTATTGAGATCATCCCTAGAACAGCCCAGCCCCAACACCATACTTATATACTTTGGGGCTGAGGAGCTTCAAAGACTGACTGCACCTTCTACCACTGTGGAAGAAGTTGGTCAACCTAAGGTCCACATGGAACCCGAGATTAGCTTCGAAGGGGAAATGGGGACTGATGGCCCAGCAACTGAAACAGATGGGACAGAACTTGCAGTAGTCTCATCTTCTGAAGCTCAAGTTGAAGCTTCCAAAGCCTACATGGAAGCCTCGGAAGAACAAGAAAAATCTTCCGAAGCCGAAATAGAAGCTGCGGAAGGCTTATTTCAGATGTCCGAGGAACTGACCATCACAGATGTTATTGCTGAAATAGCATCTGAGGTGAGCAGGGAGGACATTTCTGACATTCCTCCAACCCAAACACCAGCTGAACTTCTCTCTCAATCACAACCCTCCATCCAAGAACCACCACAGTCAAGCACCGCCAAAGACAAAGGAAAAAGAAAATTGACTGCGGAAGAGCTTCAGGAGGAGGAGAGGATTGAGAAGCTCCAAAATAAAGGCAGGTTTCCTACTGAAAAGCTGCTAGCTGCTAGTTCTAAGGCAGCTGCAGCCAATCAGGAAGAAATCAACCCAAGGAGAAGAACAGCACTCATTGACCAGCTCATCAGTCTAGGAGCTGCCAATGAGGAGATACTCCTGCTACCACTAGAGGAGTTGGTGACTTTGGAGAGGTCAACCAGGCTAAAACAAGAAGAAGAAGCCAGGTTGTCCTTGGAGAGAAAAGAAGAAGAGCGAAGGGAGGCAGCCCTGAAGCTGAGAGAGGATAGGATCAGGTTCCTACTCTCAAGAGGCTTCAGTCTTCCTGAACTGTCTCCTCATGATGATGACATGATCCTGCTGCTCCACAACAAAGAGCAGGATCAAATGGAGAAGGAAAGGAAGAAGGCTGCTAGGGAGAAGTTGAAGGAGAAGAAGAGGAGGGAGGAAGAGAAGGGGGTCACTGCCACCAAGAAGTCCAATGACAAAGCTTGGATGAAAGACTATCTCCGGGCTCATGGCTTCTCTGGTAGGCAGGTGGGACCTATGTCCGAAAGGACACTCCAACGGATAGTCAGTGAAATCAAAGCTGACATCTGTCTGGGGAAGAGAAGGGAGATGTACAGGAGGGTACAGGGAACGGTCTCAACCCCAGCCACTCAACCACAGCCACAACCCACACCAGAACCAACCCCTTTTCCCATCAAAACAGAACCCACTGATGAAACCTTCACCCCTCAACCCACAACTCTACCCAAACCTACCACATCACCTCAACCACCCAAACTACCCATCCTAAAACCCAAGACACAACCCAAAACCACTAAACCTAAGCCTACCCAACAAAAACCAAGACCATCCCCTCAACCTCCTCAACATCTCTCCTTTGAGGAAATAAAGGAGTTCAAGACGAGGCTCATCAACTGCACTACTTTGAGCAGCATCTCCTGTGAGGGAGAGCTTATCAACATCACCTATGTTGATAACTCTTCAAGCTCCCTCACCCTAGGCCAATTTCTTGAGTTGCCTAGAGACACCTTGGGCCAGGCTGCAAGACTTCTTGGTCTCAACTCCGATACCCTCAATGCAGAGGAGAAGAGACTAAGAAGGAGACTGGTGACTCTGCTGGATACCAGGAAAGAGGACAGGATTTCTGGTCAATCTCCTGGACCTAGAAATACTATAATCCAGTGGAGGTTCGATGAACCTTCTCACAACTTTGTTGTGGAAAGGGAGAATGGTGAAACCAACAGGTTTAATGCCACTTCTCTACTGCATCTCAGCAGATTTGATCTTGCTGAGCTTGCAGAGAAGCCATTCTCCAATCCCTCCAACTCTGAGACTGCTGCACACATCAGAAACCATATCAGCGGTCTCCACTTGGCTGAACGAAGTAGAAGAGCCAAGATTGAAGAAGAGTTGAAGTTGAAAGGAGTGGAAGACAAGGAAAGACCAACCACCAAAGGCATAGCCTTTCTACAGATGGTGGAAGGTCCTGAATTGGAACCAATAGTTCGATGGGAATATGACTATACTTCCCATCAACTAACTCTTTTTAAAGGGCCACAACAGAGGGTACATATAATCTAAGGTGACAGAGTAGAGGTTCTGTCCACCAAGGATCTGTACAAGATTCTCAGTACTACAGCAGGAAAGAATGAAGACACTGATAAACACTTACTTTCCTTGGTGCTGAGAGCTTTGAGAAGAAGAGAGAAGTGAAGTTTTGGTAGCATCAGCCTAGGGGGAGTTTGTTGGATCATGATAAGGCTGGTGCAACCAAAACCACTTCATAGTCACTTTTGGTGCTACATTGAAGGGCTTCCGAAGCCAAGCAAGAGATCTTCCGAGAGTCTGAGGAACAACAGCTGAAGATATCTACTGAAGGCAAAAGCTGAAGTCAACTACAGAAGACAACAGCTGAAGCCAACAGCTGAAGACTATCTTCCGAAGACAAAGTCTGATGAAAGAGCTGAAGACAAAGTCAGCTTCCGAAGACAAAGTCTGATGAAAGAGCTGAAGAAAAAGTCAGCTTCCGAAGACAAAGTCTGATGAAAGAGCTGAAGAACAAAGTCTGCTTCTGAAGACAAACAAGACTCCAAGCCTCGGAAGAAGCAGTCTTCCGAAGTATAAGTGGCTTAGGAAGAAGTTATTCTTCCGAAGTACTTTATCCTTCGGAAGACATTGCTATGACCAGCAGATAAAAGTATGGTCCCTGTCAGTCCGCTGCAGACCTCTAATACAGCATGGCATCTTCCTAAAGAGCCATGTTGTTGACCATACTTTATTCTACTGTTCACCTTTTTATGTTAGTACATGTTACCAACTTTAGTTGGTGACAAAAGGTAAGTCAGGGACATGTCCTGACTACCAACTCTCAGGCAAAATGTCTGAAAGACCTCACCTAGAGTTTTGTAGTATAGATGTAAGGTTAGAGGTGTCCAGCTGGTATCAAAGTATATCCGGCTGTAGGTAGTATTATATATATCTTCTCCCTGTAACTCTTTAGAAAAGTGATTTGAGTCCAAGAGTCTTGTAATCCTTTGAGTTGAGAAGCAATATATAAAAGTACCTTGAAAATTTACTTGCTGTGTTAATTTTCTTACTGCTTGTTACTTGTTATATTGTGATCAACTCTTCATAGACTACTTGCTGAGTGTTGTTCACAGTGAGTTGAGAGAAAAACCACCCATAATCGATCCTGCAGATAGTATGTGCACGGAGTTTGAAGTAGTAATGAAGAAGAAATTCGAGATGAGCTCTCTTGGAGAAATTTCATTTTTCTTGGGTATCCAAGTTAATCAATCTGAAACTGGTATTCTCATTCATCAAGAAAAATATGTTCAGACTATTCTTGAGAAGTATAAGTTTCAAGACTCCAAAGTTGCTCCGACTCCTATGTCTTCTCGTCCTACTCTCACTCCAGATCCATTAGGCGAATCTGTTGATCAACATCTATACAGATCAATGATTGGTTCTCTAATGTATCTCACTGCAAGCAGGCTGGATATCATGTTCCCTGTTTGTCAGTGTGCTCGCTATCAAAGTGATCCAAAAGAATCACATATGAAAGCTGTCAAGCGGATTTTCAAGTATCTCAAGGGTCAACCCAAACTTGGTCTTTGGTATCCTTGAAATTCTGATTTCAATTTATTTGCTTATACTGACAGTGATTATGGTGGTTGTAATTTAGACAGGAAATCGACTACAGGAGGATGTCAATTCCTGGGCAACCGACTCATTCTTGGCAGTGTAAAAAGCAGAACACTGTATCCACTTCCACTGCCGAAGCTGAATATGTGGCTACATCGAGCTGTTGTTCCCAGCTTGTCTGGATTCAACAACAACTTCTCGATTATGGTCTCAACATCTATGACACACCCATTTGGTGTGACAACACGGCAGTTCTGAACATTGTTAAAAATCCCATTCAACACTCCAAAACTAAACACATTGACATCCGCATCCATTTTATCCGTGACTATTTTGATCGAAAACTTGTTCATTTAAAACAAGTGCCGTCAACCGAAAACATTGCTGACTTATTCACCAAGGCATTTGATCATTCTCGATTTGATTTCCTTGTTCAATCATTGGGAATGATTAACTTTGGATAAATTGGTTTAATGAATCTTCATAAAAATCTTTTTCATTTTTAATAAAGAATAAAATTGCAATTGTTTCTTTTTCTTAACAAGACAATCACAATTTTAGGGGGAGAAAATTAGAAAATACGTTGTGAAAAATATTTTTGGTTTTAGGGGGAGTCAAGATCAAAGGATTGAAAAATAAAAAGAAGAAATTTTCATACTTAAATGAGAAATGATATTACAAAGTTCTAAAGAGTCTAAGTACTTTCAAAGGCTTAAATACGAATAGACTTGGATTATGATTGATGTGTCGATAGGCTTTGCTTTCAGAAATGAAAAGATCATAATTGAGTGATTAAACTTGAATTAAAGTTATATGATTTAGTGGGGAACATATCAGGATTCTGTGACAATGTCAAAAATGTTCTAACACAGACTGAGAGTTATAATCTTGTCATACTCAAGCCTGTATTTGTTTGATTCAGTGATTATCATAACTATATATATATAAAATAGAAAATACAAAAATAAAATAATTGAGCAAAAAGATGCCAAAAGGCCATATAGGATATAAGATGCCAAGGGGCACAAATCAGAAGATATGTCTAAAGACATACATACTATATGGTATATATATTTTCTATTTTGAGAATATTTTCTGATCATGGAAGGCAAAATCAAAAGATGGGGCATGTAAGTCCGGATGGCTTGTAAGTCCGGATGGCTTGTAAGTCCGGATGGCTTGTAAGTCCTAAACATCTTGAGAGGGCAGATGTAAGTCCGGGTGGCTGTTAGTAAGTCCTTAAACTTGTTAATATTCCGTGATTAAGAGATATTTCTCAGGCTAGTTATGCTCAAATAGTTATATTTTAAGAATAAATAAATGGTATCACTGATCAACAATGCATGGTTTAAGTCAATTTGGGGTGACTTAAAATCTCGACAGTGTCTTGAAGGATAATAATTATTTTACAGAAGTTCTGATTGTGGGATCCACTGACTTATATTAAATCAATACAAAACATGATATATATCACTCCTTATGTTTTTGAGTAAAACCTGAAGTATAAGTTTAAAAAGGACAAAATATATTGACAATCAACTTAACCAGTTATTTTAAATAAAAGCTGGACAGAGTCTTGACTTGACAAAAGACTGTATGATCTCATTATGAAAATTCTTACAAAATAAGTTTGATCAATAAACAATCCAGATCTTGATTCTCTATTTGTTTTCATTATTTTGTTATTTTGTGTGTTTTGTTTTAATTTTACTTCTGTTGTGTTTAGGATAATACAAATAAATAACAGATAAATTTTGAAAATTGAAGATTCATTAAATTAATTGGTCACTTGGTAAATAAAATTTTTGTTGACATACATAACTGATAATAAATGTTTGTGTAAACACAAGAAATGTTGAAAACCTGAAAATATTGGAAATTTTTCAAAGGGTCAAACAACACTCACGCGAATGAGAGTTATCGCGTGAGTTCATCTGTCGCACGAAAGTATTTTTCGCATGAATTACCTGTGATATAAATATCACAGTGTGCTGAGACGAAATTACTTTTCGCTTACTCATCATCCGAAAACCCTTTTCGCTTTTCTTCACTGCTTCAAAACCAAAGTTCTTTTTGTTCATTCTAGTTATTCAGAAACATCTTTCTCTTCACATTATATCCTTACTGATCATTAAAGGTAGTTTTTGATGAATATGGTTACTATAGCGATGAGATGCAAAGAGAAACTTAACAATTTTAACTAAAAATCTAAAAAAATAACCTTAAATGTTGAAATTGAAAGATGAAATAGACTTATTGGACTTAGGCGACAGTGATGGAATGATTTTCATGGATTAAAAACATGTTTTTGACAGTTAATTTGAGTATTGGTTTGCGCGAATCGCATGAGTAAACTGAACAGGTGCGAAAAATGAGTTTTCGCGTGAGAATGTTCTCGCGTGAAACACATTTTCGCATGATGTCTGAATTCAAGTTGAACTTTGACTTTCGCATAAAGTCGGTTTTCGCGTGATAAGGTTTTTCGCATGAAACCTGTTTTTCGCATGAAGTGTGACTTTCGCATGAAATGATATTTTCGCAAGGAGTTTTCGCATGACCTTAGTTTTCGCACAATAGAACATTAGTTGATGAAATTTTCTAAGTGTGGAATTTGTTTTTTGCACAACTGAAACTCATAATTGCTAACATTTTCTAATTGTTGAAAATTTATTTTTCGCATGATTGAAACACTTACATGCTGAAAATTTTCTAAGTGTTAACTTTGTTATATTCATGTGAAAGAAAACTCAAATAATGAAACTTTTCTAAATGTTAACATTTTTATTATGTGTGATTAAGTTATTTCAAATTGTTCTAATCATGTTTGTTTGTGACAATACAGATGGCACAGATGATTTTTAATAAAAATCACAACTGTGTAGCCTATTTAGATGACGTTCCTGAGGGAAATGAACTTTTTACATCTATGATTGAGGGGCTAAAGAATTCACGGATTGTTTATGCCATATCTGCTGATCCAACAATTTACTCAGAACTGATTGATTCTTTCTATAGTACTGCTGCTCTGGAAAAAGACCAAGCTGGAAATCAAATCATCACTGCTACTGTCAAAGATAAGAGAGTGACTGTCTCTCAAGCTATTCTGAACAGAGTACTACTTTTTGATGACCAAGAGGGTGCTCCAATAAGATTGGATGATGATGTAGTTATTGATTGTCTAACTCGGATGGGATATGAGTACAGATATCCTAGTCTGGAGAAGAAGTGGTTGCCACCATATTGGAAGTATCTTTTTCATGTGGTGATTCACTGTCTGAGCAACCTGAAGGCTGGGATGGACAGTCTGAGTGCTGTGTTTGGGTCTTTATTAGTCTCCCTGGTGGATGATCTTCCATTCAGTATATCTGGAGTTATCTTCCAGGAGATGCAGAAAAATGCCACAGCTAATCCGGGAAGGAAGTTTATAATGTATCCTCGGTTTATTCAGCTGGTGATCAATGACGCCTATCCTGAGTTTGCCACTCTGAGGTCTCCAAAATATGTTATACAGACTATCAAGAAGGAGATCTTTACTCATCTTACTGGAGCACGTGGAAACAAGTGCTCTGGAGAAAGTTTTGCTAAGATTGGCAGATTTTCTGAGATAGAAGAAGATGTTGATGATTTAGGAGGAGGTGTTCAAACTGATGAAGCACAGACTGGCACTTCTGCATCTGCTGCTAGAAATGACATAGATGAGGAGATTGAAAGATTGTTTGAGGATGAGCCGATGAATGAAGAAAGAATGGAAGGTATTGTTCATTTTGCTTCCAGTTCGGAGACTGCTAGTGATCAGATAGGGAATGTTCCCTATGTGATTCAAACTGATCAGACACCTTCTACTCCAACTTCTTCAAGAATCAATGCTGAAGATAGGGATACTGATTACATCCCTGAGGAGTCTCCTAGTACATCTATGAGGCGTAAACGAATGGCTAGGAGGAAAGATTTCCCTGCCAGGAAAAGAGGACGAGGTGGTATTCCTAGGAAACCACGAACACATATGATTATTTCTGAAACTGAACAAGAGCAGCCAGTTGATGTTACTACTTCTGCTACTGAGACAGAAACGGTTCCTGTTTCTGAATCAACCGATATTCCTGATCCTGGTTTCACCACTCCTCCAAGACAAGAAAATCTGGAGTTTGATGTAGATACTTTTCTGAATACTCCTCCAGATTTTCAAGGAAGAGAAGAATCCACCAGTGCTCCTCATTCTATAACTTTAGAAGAAAGAGTGAAGAATTTGGAGAAAGAAAGCTTCGAGAATGTCAAGCTGATTGCTGAGTTGAGAAAAGACAATGAGGAAAAGAATAAGATGATTACCATGATTCATCTTGACTCTGCAATAAAGGATACAAGGATAGCCTCTTTGGAGCAGCAAATGAAAAGTATGTTTGATTATTCTTCGGGGTTGGAAAGACAGTTGAATGAGCTTAGAGAGTTTATTTCTCAGACATATTTCCATCAACCACCAGTTATTCGTTCTACAACTGTGGTTGGTGAGACGAGCAGGCGTTCTCTAAGTCCGTCTCCTGCAGAAAATATTCAAGAAAGAGAAACGGTCAACGAATCTCAAGCTACTGAAGAACTGCCAAGTGTTAGTACTACTGAAGATGTTCCAATTTCATCTGAAGTACCTATCTCTGAAGCTTTTACATCTACAGCTTTCGTTGAGCCAGAACATATGATTACTCTTCCTGTTGTTACTGAAGAAGATGATGAAGATTTGATTGATTATGGTGATTCAGAAGATGATGATGATAATGAAAATGTGGATGATGATGACAATGATGATGATAATGATAATGATGATGGTGGAGATGATGGTGGACATGATGGAGGAGATGATGATGATAATAATGATGATGATAATGGAGGTGATGTTGGAGGATTATCTTCTAATCCAACTGGTGATACTAGCACTGATAATGTCACTCGACCAAGTGCTAGTGATCCAGAAGGATATGATCCACTTGACCCTGAAACTGAAAGTTTGTACGAAAAAGAGCTTTACTCATTCCAACAATCTTCAACTGGTGCTGTAGAAGAAGAGTTTGACTTGTTTGATGATTTGAATGATGAAAATGAGTATACAGATATATTTGGTAACAACTTACAGGATTTATTCAAGGATATCAATCTTGAAGAAGGTGAAATTCCAACTGAGACTGTGAGTGGTTCAACTCCTACTGTTTCAACACAGAAAGATTCTACTGGACAAATTGCTTTCTACACTAGAGGAGGTTTACAGTTCAAAGCACCACCACCAGCTACTGAAGCTCATTTTCTGTTTATATCAAAGCCAAAACAGAAATATGGTGAAATGTCTCAGGTTATTAGCTGGGGTTATGATGGCGAGAAAAAGTTGTATGTTATAAAGAGAAAGAATGGAGAAATTGATTATCTGAAGAGCACTCAAGACTTCCATACTCTACGTGCTGCTGATCTTTATTCCATGGGAAAAGCTCCATTCTTTAATGAAAGCCACTATAGCGAAGCTGAACTAATGAGATCTATGATACGAAGGGAGACGAGAACAAATTTCAAGGACTTCAAAATTGCTAAATCAAAGGTGATTGATGACTCTACAAGAATTGATGAAAATACTAAAGCTCCAATGAAAATAAGAGTCTATCAACATCCTAAATTCATAAGAAAAGTCCTAGTTCATGCTCCTGTTCCTCCAAATTCTTTGAAGCAATTAATTTCTTGGAGATGTGAAAAGGATTCAGGTCATACTATGATCAAATGTACTGACAGATCATTTAGAATCATTGATCCAGCTGACTTAATGAAATTCGGCAAAGACGACTTGATCAAGCTATTACACTGTCCTATTTCAGCTGATGAGTCTGTTTACTTTTTGTCTTGCCAATATGTCTGGATGACAGATCGAATCCTTCGAAATAAATGGTACGCTTATTCTGGTACTTACAAGAGAGCAAATGTTGACTTTGACTAATGATGTTTCACCGAGCCTAGGGGGAGATTGTAGAAGACTACATAAGGCTCGGCAAAACAACAAACACCAAAAATAAAGATGACAAGCGAAAGATGGAGTCACGCGAGAGGCAGTTTCCACGCGAAAGGAACAACCGCGCGAAAGGATGAGCCTCGCGAAAAGTGTGTCGCGCGAGAACTGTGTGTTAGTATAAATTTGTAATTTTCGCTTTGTAAAGAAGTCTTTGATCATTTTTCATTCCAGAACTCTTGTATTACTGTGTGTTTTCCCACAAGACCTGTGATAGGTTGTTTTATTCAATACAAGAAGCATATTTTGATCAATTCGATTCTTCTATTATTCGAATCATGTTTACATTCCGCATTCATATGATTGAGATCGTGATTTGATTATTTCTGGGAGAAATCCATAGTTTTAGACTCTGACACTCTCTCAGTTATACACCACCACCACACACCATCATCATTCAAACACTTATCATCCTCATTCATCTAAGTGATCACTTTTAACATCAAGAACCTTCACCTCAAGCTTAGGACATCAAGAATTCATAAGTTTTATCAACCATCCTTCACGATCTTCTTATCAAACAATGTTAGAAAGCCTTAATTATGTGATTAAAAGAAGTATGTGTCTAAATAAACACATACATGACTATCATCAAAGAATATCCGTAAACACATGTTATCCATTTTAAAAAATCAGTAAGAAATGGGTAAAGAACTAAGAAAAATATAAAAAATTTTAAACCAAAAAGGTTAAACAAGAAGAATTACAAATAAAATATTTAAAGTCTTAGTATTCTTGTTAAAATTGGATTAAATACTTAAACGATTGCGATTGTGGGAATACAATCAGAAATATGTTTAAAAATACTAGTATTATCAATATGTAAATTTTGGTATTTTAAACTTGAGTAAATTAATTTATGTGATATAATTAAAGAAACATAAGAAAAATACTTTGTGGAAGAACCGAACCTGGTAAAAATCTAGAAAAATTATATAATAACCCTTGTATATTATAGAAGTTCTAGAAAAAGTTTCATGATTAAATTCCTTTATATGACTGAGATTTATTTTTTTATATGATCTATAATAGTAAAATCGAAAGAAATATCTAAACAGTGAGATAAATTATAAAAATTCACATAAATAGTGATATTCTGGATTTGACAGTATGTGTAAATTTAGTGATATTTGGAGATATATAACTATTTTTATGAAATTTTGATAAATTTAGAAAAATTACAGTAGAATGTTTATTGTGAATTATAACCAAGGAAAATTATGAGATGAAATAGACTTGAAAATAATCCTTCTGGAAAATTTTTGAAATTTTATAAAGATAGTAGCTATTTTTTCCAATTTATGTTAAGTTTGTATTAATTCTAGAAAATTATCTGAATTTAGTTAATAGCTGAAATTTTTATATGTTTATTGGTATTTTTAGATGATGTTGCTATTAATCTTTTGGAAAGTATGAGTAACCATAATTACTGTTTTGGAATTTTAACTGAGAAGTTGAAAATTTTAAAGAAATATATTTCTGAATTATAATTATTTTATAGCTTTCGGTAGAATTAAGGTGAGATTTATAGCCCCATTTTTATATTATGAGTTTTGGGAAAAAAATATACTGTTTTGTGTTTGATGCAAATAAATAAGACTTTTGATATAAACTGTCATGTTGCCGTAAGTTACAACCATTATTTCGGATGAGGAACCATCTGGTAATATAGGTAGCGCTACTTTGGAAAATATTTTTTGCACCAACAGGATGAGTGTTGTGATGCTATATTATCTGATTTTTATGATTTGTTTGTGACAGTTATGAATTACCTGCCATGTAAGTAGGTTTGATTGTAATCTTATTTATGCTGCATCAATATGTTTTGTTTAGTTATTAAACCTATGTTTCTCATCAACAATATGATGACAGTTTTAACAGAATCACTAACATTGTTATGTTCTCGTTTGATATGTATAACGGTTAGGGCGAAGTTATTGGGAAGACTTGCGTGAAAATAACTGTTAACATATTTGAGCCTAGCATAATAGTGGATGGTGGATGCACACATCCACTACTACTGAAGAAATATGAAGTAGTTAAAGATTTTGTTTTATGTAACCCAAGGACTCACTATATTATATATGATATTATGTTGTTATGTTTTAATTGCTGTTATGATTATTGATTTATAATCAATGTGTTTTGAGCCAAAGAATCACATCCAAGCATTTTACACTTCCGTCGGAATATGACATACAAACACACAAAGAACTCAAAGTAATTCTACTCCATATTAATTAAAGACTAAAAACGTAAAAAAAATCATTATAACATTGGATAATCATCAACCCATCACCTACCTTTGTCTCAAATGTGATTTAATAATTACACTCACAGTTTGCTCCTAAGGATGAATGCAACTTGAGTTGATTTCTTGAGATACATGCTACATTTTCTAATGATCATGTACGCTACATTTTCTAATGATCATGTACGCTACATTTTCTAATGACCATGTACGCTACATTTTCTAATGACCATGTACGCCTATCTCATTACCGTCAATTATTTGATCTTTTACGACACATAAGGTTTGCTCGGTGCAAACCTTTATCTAACACTACAAGAAACGCGCGTATTAGGGGCGACTCCTTTAGCGGCGACATCGCCATTAGCGGCGACACCTATTAGCGGCGACGTCTTTAGCGGCGACATGTCGCCGCTAAAGATCGCGATCCACAGTTCATTATTTGACCAAAATCTAGCCGTCCAAAATCAATTACATCGAACGGCTCATGTTTAATCGTACCTGAAACCTTTAGCGGCGACGCCTTTAGCGGCGACATGTCGCCGCTAATACTAATAGCGGCGACATCAATAGCGGCGACTCATTAGCGGCGATATTTTCCACATTAGCGACGAATCATTAGCGGCGACTCATTAGCGGCGACCTGTCGCCGCTAATACTAATAGCGGCGACAAATGGCATCAATAGCGGCGACAAGTGTCGCCGCTAATAATCTTATTCCTTGTAGTGATATAAGACAATTTAACTAGACGTTTAATTCGTTATAAATTTTGTGCCCTTGTGGAGAATTAATTACTATACTGAAGTGTAGTTGGGGCATTTTAATATTTGGTGCTGACAAGACTAGAGATTGCCTATTATGTCAATACGGTTTGCCAGTTTCTTTAGAAACCTACTATCGATACTAACACAGCATTTAAGTGTATTCTAAGATATCTTAAAAGGGCTAGAGCACATTGTTTGGTTATTTTTCTCACCTCTACTTCCACTCTCCAAACATATGCTCATGCTAAGTGGGCTTGATGCCTGGATGATTGTCGTCCGATTATAGGTTATTATGTGCTTCTTGGCTTCAGTCTCTTTAGTTGAAACTTTAATAAACAACATATGGTTGCTTGCTCTAGTATTGAGGTAGAATATTGGGTTTTAGCTCATGTCAAATCAGGTGGATTACGTCTTTGTTATAACTGAGTACGGGTTATGCACGCACTCTTTGGTGTGACAACATTAGTTATTTGACAATTAAATCATGCCTTTCATTATCACACCACACACCTTAAAATTAATTCACACTGTAATGGGGACATGCTTTGGTTCGCTCTCTTGTGGTTCATTATGTTACTACCACTCTTCAACTTGTGGAAATCCTTACATAAGGTTATCTCCGACTCAATTTTGCTTATTTTAAATCGAAACCGCATATTGACACCTTCGTTTAACTTGCAAGTGAATGTTATACATATATGTTAATATATCATTTGCACTTTAGTTGGTTATTACTGTTATACTAGATAAAATCATCTTTGAATTTCTAGATATGAATTACTATTGGTTTGTTTTGATTATCATCCAATTACTGTTTATATAGGGGTAATTGCAATGTAATCACTTTATGATCTGAATAAACTCAATAACAAAAATTGTTTACCTTAAATTACGAGATTGTTTTCACACTAACCAGTCGTAGAAAACAAAACTCTTTTAAATTGGTTTTAAGTTTCTTCACTATCTATTAATTTAAGCTACAAAATGCTTAAATCTTCTCTAAGGCTTCTTATAGCAAAAATAAAGCAATTAAGAACAAAAGTATTTTGATCTGCCATAGCAATAATTCATTAAAACTTGTATGGATAATGAACAACGTTAATATAGAAATATAAAAGCGTAACACACTTTATGAGTTGTGTTCCTATATATTTAGCATAGCTCAAACAATCCATGACATTTTTGATGCCAACAACCATATATTCACCTCTTGTTACTCGAATGCATGCAGTTATCATCAATGTGTTTCGGCTTGGTTGTTTAAACCCATATTAGCTAATTGACTTGTCAGAACTGAAGTAGGATCATGAGCCGCATCCACAGGCCAAGTCATTGGGATCAATGTTCTCAGAACCGGATCGGACGTCGAACCGGACGGCTTACTGGTTTGGTGGTCGGACCGGTCGGACCGGTCGGACCGGATGGACCGGATTTAACTATATTTTAATTATATTTATATATGTAATTAAATATAAGTAATTATATATGATTTATACATATATTTTATAGTTATATATAAAACTTAACTATATTTGTATATACAAAGTACTAATTTATGGTTTAACACCCCGTTTTTACCCACTAAAATCAAAAAAAAAAAAAAAAAAAAAAAAAAAAAATCAAAATCCGGTCGGACCCGAACCGGTTGGCCGGTCCAACCGCCGACTCGGTTCGAACCGGCCGGTTCAACTGCTCAAAAACGAACCACTATGGACCGGACCGGACAGGGGGCCGAATCCCGGTCGAACCGGTCGGACCGGCCGGTCCGATCCGGTCCTAACAACATTGATTGGGATGACAAGGTTCCTGCCAACAAAAACATAAATTACTTTAAACCTCATAATTATGTCTAAGGTGCTGCTAAATGTACCCTCTTATCTCATACATTTGGTAGATCTAAAAATAATAATAACCCTCTCACAAAGGGTGTCAGTACATGTAGCCACACCCTTAATTAAAGATATTTGAGTAAAAACGAATCAACCTAGAAACTTGTACACATGTACCTTTCGACACACTTGGTTTGACAACGATTGATCTTTTCAAACGTATAGTTCTCAAAAGCACTTTCCAAACGTTTTACCCCTTTTTGTATCTGTGACAATCGCAAGATGTCCCAAAACTTCAAAACTTGAATACATAGTGAGTTCTCATAGACAATGTCTATGCTCCAGACAAGATAAAAACTTCCATTGACATTGTATATCTCAAACATGTTGAGAATTCCTCCTTTGTCGTTGTAACTGCTTCTTTTGTTTTTCTTTGTTTGGCGCCAACCACTCGAAAGCTTCACAAGAAGCGATACAACTAGTTTACGTACATTAAGATTCCTAATACCAGCTAATCTTTCAAGAAACGTGTTGGTAAAGTTTACCTGCCAAAAAACAAATCATATTTGAAAATAATTATTTGTAATGATTAAATGAGCAAATTGAAATAGTAGTTGTGATCTCAAAAGTTAGTTATCTATTTTTACCTTCCATTTTGCCTCCTTGAAAAGTATTGAGTCGGTTTTTAGTACGGAAACAAAACTGGCTAATTCAACCAAGGCGTTAATCATGACTTGAGCCAAGTTCTTGTCTTCATGTGCATCAAAGACACACCCACGGTTTTCTGCATCATAAACTAAAGTGTTCCATACCGAACCACTCTTAGTCATGGTCTCTTTGTTTCCTACAATCCACAAACAGTGCCTTGCTCGTGTTAAAGCAACATTTGCTCTTTCACGACTTGATAGAAACCCAACGGACCCAAGATGGTTACATCTAACTGTTGAAAAGATTATGACATCTTCTTCACTACCTTGAAACCCATCAACTGATCGAACGTTGACACAAAAACTCCAACCATTCGCCTCTTGGTTGTACTTTGTGCCTAGCTTTTCATGTATTGCTTCAACCTGAGCCTTGTATGGTGAAATGCACCCAACGCTCACCTTTTGTTTCTTGGAGACAGATTCTGGAACAAAAGAGTGTCATAACTGTACCAAATTCAAACAAAAGAACAAAAATGACAATACCTTTGAAAAGATTTGAAACTATCTGTGCAATCACTGCAACTTCCACCATGTTTTTCGTGCTATTGTTCTTGTCATGTTCCTCCTTTGCAGAAATAACATTGATGAAACTGTACGATCCATACATATCCTCTTTAAGAAAACGCATTTCTCGAGCTTTATCAATGACATTAGGTCCATCCAAGATCTGTCCATTGTAAAACTCGGCATTGGGAAACTGGCTAATCGATGGATGCATCCTGTATTGAACGTTGAGAAGATGTCTTTGGTGTCCGAGTAACACCAGCCTCTCGAATAAACTCCTTCCAAACTTAGCTTCCTCACAAATCTGTCATATATCAGAAAAGCATAAGGAACTATTCTCATAGGACAAAAATATGTTAGCAACAAGTTTTTTTTTTGTCAATAAAGTGGTAATGACCTTGCTTTGAACCATCGCTGGTAGCTGCCTTTCATCCCCAACAAGCACAGCGTTTTGAACACCTGAAAGCTGCAATGGGATTATGGATTCACATTCTTTAAGCTGTGCAGCTTCATCAATTATAACCATTTTGATTGGGCCCATATTCTCTCCACACAATTTGATTGAGCTTGAAGCAGTACAGAAAATCAAACATGCATTTCTCAGACAAAACTCTTTAAGTGGATACATGCTCATAGATTTTGGAATAATAGATGACACTCTTAGATCATATAGTGCTTGCAAGCATTCGATTTTGCACGATCTTAGCTTCATAAAATGGGATTTACGTACTCTTTTGTCAAAGGCTTCCTTTAAGCTTTGCTTTCTAGTTACTATATCCTTTACAGACTCCCCAACCTTCTGAATCAAATCAACTGAATCATTCATTTTGTGTGCAAAATCAAGAGGAATCACAGAAGTAGGCATATGGGTGTACAAGTTCCTGATACAAGTAATAAGAGCTTTGCTCAGAACACTAAATCTGTTCATAAAAAACTCCTCAAAAGTCAAATGATTTACTTTATGGTTCTTGTCAGGCTTTGGTTCATTCTCCTTCTTACCTTTGGTGTTTGTTTTCTTGGATACTATGAAACAACGACGATACTCTTTATAGGGATTTTTAAGAAAACAAATCATATCCCTCCTCGATGTTTTCCATTGTAAAAAACAGTTCTCAAGAGCATTAATTCGGTTGTCAAGAAACACATCAACAAGTTCCTTGTAATCAACTTCAATTTTCATTCGTTCTTTGTTTCCAAATAAAACTATATCACCAAATCCAAAAGTATCACAACCCAAGCCATGATCCCTGAGCAAACTCAACAATCTCTTTGCTACTCCTACCACTGCAATATTAGTTGGAGCACATGTAAGTGTCCTGTACTTCGTCCTTAACAGCATGAACAATAATGATGCAACTGTCTTTGTCTTTCCAGTCCCAGGAGGACCCCATATCAACTTAGTACATGCGTTTTCATGACAACATATTTTAGTAGCAAGACAACTTAACACAGCAGCTTCTTGTGAAGTATTCAACTTAAATAAATCAAAAGCTTGCCTTAGTTTTTGGTCAATAATACCATTTTCTGCATAACTACAACACTTCTCACTTTCCTTAGCCACCTGTACATATACAAAAATATATGAAAAAAATATGCTAAACCAGTATCTTTTTTGTTGTGGCCATGATAATTTGACAAGTTTGAACTAAAACACGTAACTTAAGGCGAGCAAACTTACGTCTCCACTGATCTCCTAAATACAGACAACCTAACAAGAATAGAATTTTGCTAATTACATATTGAACTAAGCAATTCACTAGGAGAAGAGAGAATTCTGTTGGAGTAATTATCATATGGATCAAGTTAGTTAGATAAAAAAGTTTTAGTTAGCTATTTGATTATTATCTTTTAGTTGGATAATCATATATCGAGTCTAGTTAGAAACATGGGTAGGTAGGAAGGAATGTTGGTCTATAAATTTTGAGTAAACAATGTTTATTTTGTAAGTTCTTCGGGTTATTATTGATAAAAGAGTCAAGGCGCGTTAGACGTCAACCAATGTTTCCACACATGAACGCAGTTGAACAACCAAATTCCTCAGGACAGAGAGAATTCAAAAACTAACCATATTCACTAGCGAGGAGCATTTGCTAGCATTCAAATTCAGAAAGTCAAACCAAATGTTGTTTAGAGCGTCCTAAACGACATTTCGTTTGACTTTCTGAATTTGACCCCCTAACAATTTTGACTGAATTTGGTACCCTTGTAAATTGCTTACAATTAGCCAAAAATACCCAGAAGTCATCAATTGTATTCCTAAACCACCTAGACCTACGTAGAAAACCAGCAAAAACATACAATTACAAAAAAATATATTCTAATTGTATGTAAGCAAAAAGACTTGCAGACACTAATCAATCAATAAAGTGTCCAAAGACTTGCCGACACTAAGTAGTCAATAAAGTGGCCAAATACATTTACAAAAGCATTGTGTTGGGTGTTCAGAATCACGTAGTAAATATAAAGAGATATTATTCTAGCAAACTTTTGCTTTAAGCTACTTTGTGACTTGTGAGATCAAGACTTACAGAAGAATCAAATGACAATGTTCTTTGAATAACATTCATAGCCGCATCAGGATGATTGAGAGCCTGCCATATACGCATATTTGTCGTCAAGTTTGTGAGATATACAACAAAGCCATTAAGTGGTTCCTTTATCTGAGATGAGTTGAATCCAATAAGATTTGCTGACAACACTTGCACTGTATCCGGGAATTTATCGAACAATGTCACATAAGCAAGGCGAAAACGGGCGTTTGATCTAGCAAGATCACCAATGCGTTTAGGTTTAACTTGTGTCAATGCAATAAGATCTCCAACTATGGGATCATACTTCATCCCATCATAGGTCAAGCGATGGGACGATTGTTTGTGACTATCTTTTGTTATTCTTTGCAAACTTAAAATGGGACTCGCCGGTGCCTGAGAGATTCTGGCAAGATGAGAGGACAAATCTGCACGTGTTTCTTCTAAAAGCAGATAGATGAACGAGTTCATGTAATGGGTTGTTGATGAAAATGTCAGTGGAACTTGTTCCACCTGTAAAAAACATCATGTATATATATATCTGCATGGATTAACAGGTGCAAGAAAGCACGAAAAAAGAGAGAGATCGATTATTAATAAACCTGAAATTTGTAGAGATTCTTGTTGAGTATATCAGATAAAGACCAAGAAAAGATAACATCTAAAAGTTGTTGACGTGGTCTGGTTTGCTTCTGCTTAGAGCTGCTGCTGCTGTTGCCTGTGTTGGCCATTGTTCATAAGCTTTGTTGAAGGTGTGTTTAGCAATAATGACCAAAGAAAAAAGAAGGGGTGGCTACAAAGAAAGACTCACAAAACGACTTTTGGTTCTCACTGGTCATAAAAACTTGAATAATTATTGTTGGTGTTTCTTTACATTATTATTATTATATAATAACACTTAAAGTGATTTACAACCACTTTAAGTATCAATATACAAGTGCTTTATGCGTGAGCTAGAGAGTGACATGCAAGTAAGGACTACTGCGATTTTTGCACTAACATGGTTCCACTTCATCTCTTTTTTTACGATGAGACGAGAGGGAGCTAGAGAGAAAAGACATCTGGTTTCAGTCCCTTCACCGGGTTACATTTAGCTATCTATGAAGCGGAACACACACAAGAAAGAAAAAAGCAAAAACCCGAGAATTTAACGTGGTTTGGATTCGGTGTGAATCCTAAGTCCAAGGGCTACGGCTAGCACAATACAAATATTACAAATGCATGACATAGATATATACAGAGACTAGATAGGGTTTTCAACTCCGTGAATGAAAAAAACTCATAGGACAATTCTAAAGTTTTCACAAACCCAACATGTACAAGTTGTAGCAACACTATTATTATTATTAATTTTTTTTTGTATTTTTAAGTCATCCCGTACAAGCACAAAAGCCACAGGTACTAAGAGCTAATCTATATTGACGTCTTGTAGGTGAATAAACCCTAAAAACAAAAAAAGTAAGATGAAGGCTGCACGGAATGGAAGGGACGATGATGAAGAAGGTGATGATGTTGTCATACAAAACTGAGAAGGAAACATTTAGATTCATTAAGCCATAGAAAATATAATTTTATTAATTAGTTATTTCTTTTTTACATATAATATAACATGTTGTTGAGTGTGTGATGATGTTCTTGAATGTGTGATGATGTTGTTGCAGTGAAAGCAGATTATTAAAGATTTCTTTATAGGTTTTCTATTTAAAAAATGAGACCTATAAAGTAGAATAGGTTTTCATTGATTTATACAATGTGAATATCTTTTGTTTTAACATTTCGTTGATTTATTTGAAACATTTCAACCTCACTATATATTATATTAGATGAATAACTTTGTATTTTTAATAATTAAGTTTTAGAATTATTTTAATTGGATCATTTGTTATTTGATTCAATCACTACAACACGTGAGAAAGCTTTAATTGTGATAAAAAATGTGAATTGGTATGAATTATCATCTATACTTCATCTTTTCAGCAATTTAGTCTATGAACAAGTTCATCCATTCAATCAAAGAATCATCATTGATGATTTATGCGAATTATGCAAAACAATATTATGGTTTTTATGTGTATTTCATAATTGCCTAAAGTGGAAACTTTAATTTCTAAACACTTTGATTTCTTTATATTTTGTAATGCTTGTTATGTTATAATGATGCTTGTTATGTTATAATGATGCTTGTTATGTTATAATGTTAAATATAGATTAGATTGATCATATAAATGATTAATTATTGGTTAGTTTGATGAAATATGTGTTATTAGATTTCATTCTCCAAATGAGGAAACTTTGTAATGTTGGTTGACTTTCAATGGTTTGAACTTGCATCGAATGTTAGAAACATGGTAGAATGATTATCGGGATAATGATATGTGTTTGTATGTTAGATTTACAAGTTATATTATATTGTTAGAAACTCGAATATAGTGATTTGGGAAATTTGATATTCATTTATGCATGTAATCTTGATGATATGTAATATTGTATTGAACAGGAATAATGTTAGTAGCTAGTTTTACATGATAGAAATTTGTTGTAGATGTGCATCTGTTTGATCAATATGGAAAAACTAGACAAATCTTGTTAGTTATGTTATACTTTGAATTCGATGATGTAATGGTGAATATCATACATGCATGAAGATCTCGTTTCCGTACTTAATTAGTAGGATTGGCAGGGTTTAGGATGCAAAGTAGTAAGTTACTTCACATGGTATATGATGAGTGGGTTGAATTTATGTGTACTTAGGTTGCATAATAGTAATATAGGTAGTTACTACATGGGAGGTCTGAAATAATTGGTCATTATGGATTCAAATTGTTGGTACACATGTCTCTAGTTCCAGTTCTAATGTACTTTAATGTTTAATTACTTTTATTTTGTTACACTGATGTAATCATTTGATATATGTAATGAAAAACTCTTGAATGAATGAATATGTGTTATTGAACGTCTTGTATCTTTATATTAATGTTTATTACACGTATATTGAACTAACTATATAGGTATGTGGAGTGTATAAAGTTCTCATGCGAATGGACCATACGCATGAACTCTTCATGCTAATGGACTAGTCACACGACTAAACCAGGAGACTGGATCAGTCGCACGATTGTAACATGAGATTGATTCAGTCGCACGACTGGACCTTCAGTCGCACGACTGGACCTTCAGTCGTGCGGATGATTCAACCGCATGCTTCAGTCGCACGACTAAACCATGTTGATGGTTCAGTCGCACGAATGAAGACTCCAAACCTATAAATACCACTTAATTCGTGGAAAAAGAAAACACTTCGAGAATTCACAACCCTAGCCGTCCCAGAACGTCCAAGTCGTCCCTTCCAACTTCATCGAGCGTTTCTGATCATTCCTAATCAATTCTTAACGTTTTTTCATCGTTAGTTTTGATCAGATTAACGTTCTCCCTGATTGAATCGCCAATCAAATAGGATTCCACACTATTTGATCTGGTTTCACGTAGATTCGGTTAGTATCAGTTCGTACTCGGTCCTAACAAGTGGTATCAGTGCTTTGGCTCTCGATTCTACGTGGATTCAATCATGTTTGTTTTGCAAAAATCAACATTTTTTCAATCAAAGATCCGTTCCTTTTGCATTAAAAATTTGATTTTTACAAGTGCATGTTCAAAAGTTCATATTTTTCGAGTTCTAGCCGACTAGGGGTTTCAAAATCGTGTTTTTGGTCAAATTGAGTGAAAATCTTGAAAAATTTCGAAGTCAGACGTCTCAATTGCACGATTGATCCAATCGCATGACTGAACTTCATACGCACAACTCAATCGCACGATTGGTCCAATCGTCTGTTCATTCGCACGCTTAAGCTTGTTCGTTCGGTTCAGCTCAGTCGTATAGTTTATTCGTACGACTGAACTCATACGCATATATTCATATGCACGATTGAACTCAATCGCACGTGTGAACTCAGTCGCATACTTCAATCGTCCGGTTGACTTCAATCGCACGGTTAAGTCTCATTCGTATTCCCCAGTCGCATCAGTCAGTTAGTTTGTCAAGTTTTTCAGACTAAGTCATCATGGAAGAACAGCACTTTGCTTTCTCAGTTGGGAAGGACTCCAGAATTCAGAATCTCCTGCTTTTGGAGAATGAGATCGGCAACCACAACAAACCACCGGAGCTTCTGACACTTGACGAATATCCTCAATGGAAGAAACGGTTTGAAATTCATTTGAACGGAGTGGATACCAACTTATGGAGCACAATTGAGACTGGCTACACTATGCCAGTTGGAGCTGACGGTGTTCCACTGACTCTTAGTGGTTTGAATGATGCGCAAAAGGTTGCGTACAATGCTGAGAAGAAGGCCTATGAATTGTTGACACAGTCCATCCTAAAAGATATTTTCCATCAGTTCTCAGAGCACAAGCAGTGCAAGAAGTTATGGAAGGCTCTAGAGAAGCGGTATGAAGGAAATGCAACGCTTAAGTCTCTAAAGGATAAAGCTTTGAAGAAGGAATTTGACAACTTCTTATCAATCGGAAATAAGAGTTTGGACGACATTATCGATCGCTTCTATCATTTAATGAGTGAACTGCACACTCATGGAGTTAAAACGTCCATGGAAGATAAGGTATCGAGTCTAGCTGATAAGTGGGTTTCATTCATTTCTACTTTAAGACATAATGAAGTGCTGGAAACGTTGGATATAAATGACTTTATTTTGAAACTGAGAGAGGAAGAGCTACGATAGAAGTACAAGTCCAAAAAGGGAACCTACACTCAGAATCCGTCTCTATACAATATGGCTCCTACTACTGCATCTTCAAGTGCACCGTTGCAGACTGCTTTCGTGTCTAACACATCTACAAATGTTCAAAGTGAATCTTCAGGTTATGAATCAGGTGGTTTATCAAATGTTCAACACAATTCTACAGAAGCTTAACCAACAAAGTTAATGACAGAGAATCTGAGCAACGTAACTGTGGAAGTTGCTAAGGAGCATATGGATTTACTTGCTGCTGTGGTCCATTCATATGACAGGTTAGTAGCAGGGAAGATTGGTAACTGTCACTTGGCAGATGAAGATTACGAGCAAGTGGATGAAACCGAGCTAGAGAGGATGGATATCATGTGGGCTCTAACTAGTGCTTTGCGAAGAGCTAAGAAATTCATCAAGAAAACGGGACAGAATCTGGTGGCCATAAAGGATACTACTTTTGGATTTGACAAATCAAAGGTCACCTTTTTCAACTGTGGAGAAAAAGGCCATTTCAAGAGAGTGTGTGTTAAATAAGAAAATAGGAAATGGTAACCCGTTTTCATCAACCAACAGACAAGAAAAAGACAAGAAGACAGCTCCAACCAGTCAGGACTCCAAAGCAATGGTGGCACAAGGTGATGAAGGTCAAGATTAGTCTTTTCGTTTCTTATCTGATGGTGAAGCTAATATCGTATTGGTTGAGGATCTAAATGATGACTCAGCAAGTGAGGGGGAGAACTTGGCTGAGTTTGATACTGTTGATGTAAATGACTCTATGGCTGCTATTGATCATCTGGTAGAGGATGAACTGAATGATGCTTCTAAAACTCACCAGTAACCCCAGGTTGCATTTGTTGCTGGCACTTCAAACTCGGCACATGTAGAATCTAAAGAAGTCATATTCGATAAACATGCTTGTGTTGAATGCAATCAGTTTAGGGAATGCATTGATTTAAAATTTACTAGGTTATTAGAACATAATGATAACTTGGTAAATGACTTAAAACTTTGCACTGAGGCTAACAGAGTGTTGAAGCAAAATGAAAGCTATTTTAAATAGAAAATTGAATATTGAGAAAACAACTAAGGGAAACCGAGGTTGTGGCTTTTAACCAAGAAAATGACATAAAGTTTTATTTAAATTCAATTGAGGAAATTAAAAAAGAAAAAGCTATTCTTCAAGTGGAAAATGAGTCATTAAAACAAAGACTGCATAGTTTAGCTAGTTTCTCACATATCATAAAAACTTGGTTAAAGAGAGAAACAATGGGGAAGGGATTGGTTATAAAGTTGTGCCTCCACTACATGAGATCCTCTTGAGCATAAAACAGTGTCTTGTTAACAATAATCCTATCAATGATCATGTGGTGACTACACCTTAGGTCAGTGATCCTGACACTGCAGTTAAACCTGCACCTCAGGTGACTGATCAGAAGGCGTCAACTTCGGGCACAAAAGATGAAGTCTTAATTTGGGACTGGGTGGTAGAGGATGATCACGTGCCACTTGGTTTGGGATCATGGACTGCTGTGTCAAAACCAAAAATTTCAAAAACAACTCAGTCTAAACCGGTCAAGCAAGATCTCAACAATGTGAAAAGACAAAACAACCAAAATGTTAAACAAATCAAATTTGTCAAAGAAGGTGAAAAACCAAAGGTTAAGACCAAAAGGACCAATCCTGAAGTCTACTCCCCACCCCACAAAAGATCTCCTAGTCCTGTTGAGAGAAGATCATGCTATACCTGTGGACAAAGAGGACATATTTTTTCATGCTGTCCTTGCTATCAGACATCTAGACGTAAAATTGAATTGGTTCAGGAAGTTAAACCTACTTTTCCAAAACAGAGGTCTAAAATACCTGCTAGGTCTCACACCCCTTCCCAACACCAAAGACAACACAGACAAGCCACAGGCAAGTCTGTGATGCCTGAGGCAAAAACCGATTTTTGAAAATAGGCCTAACGTTCAAACTATTAATCGGTCATCGGTTTACCACAAACAATCCTTACATAAGGATGGTTTGAGGAAAGCTAAAACATCTAATGTGTCTGATAGTGATAATAAGAAGAAGATTAAGGTTTCTCTAACTCCAAATGGACAGTGGGTGGAGTTTGTGATGTGCGATGCCGCTGGGAAACCCAAGCCAGTAAAGGCTTGGGTCCCCCTCCTTAACTAATCTGTTTCTGTTTTTATGTAGGTTGTCCGCTACAGTGCTTCTAACAACACATGGATTATTGATGGCGGGGCATCCATGCACATGACTGGGAATCACTCTCTCCTTTTCAATGTCAAAAATGTAAGGCCCCGCTCCCGGGCACCTTACGGTTGGTCGTTCATCGCACATAAAACATACATTTGACACATATTTATAAACATCTTAAATAAACAATGTAGCGGAAACATTCAAAAGATACATTTCATTTCATCATAAAAGCTTGTACAAAAGATTACATCGTTACTGATTACAAAATGGTCATATACAGTGACCTCTAATATAGAAAAATATAAAAATATATTTTTTCTTCATAAAGAAGATTCCTTAAGTAATCCCGTTTATCGGAATCCGAATGTAAAACATTTCCGAAGGTAATTGTCTTCCGAAGTCAATTTCTCTTCCGAAGCAAGGCATTGCTTCCGAATGTAAAATGGTCTTCTAAAGGTACTTTCTCTTCTGAAGCAAAGCATTGCTTTCGAAAGTAAAGTTATCTTTCCGAATGGAGAGTTTTATAAGGTTCGGAAGTAGATCTGATGTAAAATCGATCGCTTCTTCCGAGACCAAAAACTCTTCCGAGAAGACAATTTCCATTGAGGAATTTTGGCTTCGGAAGATATTCAAGATTATCTTCCGAGAGTTAGTTCCTTTTCGGAAGGAATTTACACTTAGAATAATTTAAAGATCTTTTGTAACAGGGCTTAAATTGTATTGACACAAGACATTACACATTTAAAAAGCTTTTTCAAAAGAGGTAATTAATCAATATTTATCATCCTAATAGCTGATATGAGATACTTAAATCTTTATTCATCAAATGTCTTTGTGAACAAATCAGCATATTGTTCATTTGAGTCAACTTTGATTAACTTGATCAGATGTTTCTCATGAATATCTCTAATGAAATGATACCTGATATCAATGTGCTTTGTCTTGGAGTGTTTCACCGGATTCTCAGTAATGGAGATAGCACTATTGTTGTCAATATGGATAGGAGTAGTCATGAAGTTGAATTCATAGTCTAACATCTGATTTTGAATCCATAGCAGTTGAGCACAGCAGCTAGCAGTAGCAATGTATTCAGCTTCAGCAGTTGATGTAGAGACACAGGATTGTTTCTTGCATTGCCATGAGATAATCCTTCCACCAAGAAATTGACATCCTCCTGATGTTGATTTCTTGTCAATGTTACAGCCACCATAGTCACTGTCAGAGTATCCATAGAGATTAAAATCACTATTTCTTGGATACCAGAGACCTAGTTTAGGTGCTCCTTTGAGGTATCTGAGGATTCTCTTTGCAGAAGCTAGGTGAGACACCTTTGGAGCAGCCTGATATTTTGCACAAATGCATGTGGCAAACATGATATATGGTCTACTAGCAGTGAGATACATCAGAGAACCAATGATTGCTCTATACTGATGTTGATCAGTTTCCTCCCCCTCAAGGTCAGGGCAAAGATTATGGTTTCTGGGTATGGGTGTCTTGGCTGGTTTACAGTCCTTCATTTCAAATCTATCTAAGATGTCTGAGACATACTTAGATTGACTTATGAAGAACCCTTCCTTTATCTGTTTCACCTGAATTCCAAGGAAAAAGTCCATTTTTCCCATGGAACTCATCTTAAACTTCTGCTTCATAATGCTTTCAAAGTCCTTGCACATTTGGTCGTTTGAAGAACCAAATATGATGTCATCAACATAGACTTGTACAAGCAAAATGTCTTCTCCACTCTTTCTGATGAAAAGAGTCTTGTCAATGGTACCTCTAGTGTATCCATTCTTCAGAAGAAACTGAGACAAGGTCTCATACCACAGCCTAGGTGCTTGGTGCAGCCCATATAGAGCTTTATCCAGTTTGCACACATAGTTGGGGTGCTGTGGGTCTTCAAATCCTGGAGGTTGACGTACATAGATTTCCCTATCTATATCCCCATATAGAAAAGCACACTTGACATCAAGTTGGTAGACTGTGAAGTTCTTGGATGCAGCATAGGCAAGGAAGATCCTAACTGCCTCAAGTCTTGCAACAGGTGCAAAGACATCAGTATAATCGACTCCTTCCTCCTGGGTGTATCCTTGAACTACTAGTCTTGCCTTGTTCTTCATAATCAAGCCTCTATCATCTTTCTTGTTCCTGAATACCCATTTAGTGCCTATGGGTACTTGACCAGATGGTAATGGGCATAGATTCCAGACCTTTTGTCTTCTGAATTAAAGCAGCTCCTCCTGCATCGATTAAACCCAACTACTATCCTTTAAGGCATCTTCTACCTTCTTTGGCTCCATCTGAGACAAGAAGCATGAGTACAAGCAGACATTCCCATGATGAGTTTGTCCTCTTGTTCTCACACCCTCAGAGACATTCCCTATGATGTTCTCAGTTGGATGAGTGTTGTGAATCCTAAGGCGAGGAATCACTTCCAGTTGCAGAGATAGGTCCAGATTGGACATATTCTGATCAGGAACTGGATTACTCTGTCCAACTGCTGTTTCAAAGTCATTCAATGAGGACTGACTGAGAAACATCATCAATGGTTGGTGGTGAAGTAGTATTAACAGTTGCCTGTTCCTTCAGAATACTACTTCCCTCAACCTGGTGTTGTAGTGGATCACCTAAAGAGCTTTGAGGTTGATCAAGTGATTCACTTGTTGAAGCTTCACTATTCCTGGAGATAGTTACACTATCAGACCTGTGAATGGTTGAAGCTTGTTGCCTTTCAGCTCTTGGAGAATTTGGACGAGGTTTGGGAAGCTCAAATAGTTGATCTGCATCAGCATCAGCATCACCTTGAGCACCTGTTCTAGCTGAAACATTCTCACAAGATTGTTTAGAATAGTTTGGAAACAACTCTAAATCAAAGATATACTCAGGTCCATTCCCCCTAACACAAGGAGTGTGCTCATTAACAACTATATTGGATGACTCCTCAAATTGTTGATTCTTGATGTTGTATACTCTATAAGCTTTGGAGCTAGAAGAGTATCCAACAAAGATAGCATCATCCGACTTCTCAGCAAACTTTGCTAAGTTGTCCTTTGTGTTAAGTATGGTACACCTGCAGCCAAAGGACCTTAGAAAGCCAATAAACGGTGGCCTCTTGTTCCATAACTCATAAGGGGTTTTTCCATGGGGCTTAACTACAAGAACCCTGTTCTGCACATAGCATGCAGTGCTGACTGCCTGTGCCCAGAATGTTAGAGGCAGCTTTGAATCAGCTAACATGGTCCGAGCAGCCTCAATAAGTGTCCTGTTCCTCCTCTCAGCAACACCATTTTGTTGAGGAGTTTTGGGAGCACTATATTGTCTGGCAATCCCTTTTGAGTCACAGAATGAGTCAAGAACAAAGTTCTTCAACTCAGTCCCTTAATCACTTCTAATGATCTTAACCTTGTGATCAATTTGATTTTCTATTTTAAGAATTAAAGATTTTAAAGTTTCAGCAGTTTCATCTTTACTTCTTAAAAATAATACCCATGTAAATCTTGTAAAGTCATCAACTATCACAAGACAGTATGATTTCCTTCCAATGCTCATTATACTTGTGGGTCCAAAGAGATCCATGTGCAGTAAGTGTAATGGATAGTGATAGAGTTAACACATTTGGATTTATGAGATGATCTGTGTTGTTTCCCTTTCAGGCATGCAACACAGTTATCTTTGCAGAAAAATTCCTTTTTAGGCAAACCATGTACCAAGTTATTTTTAGCCAATTTATTAATTGTTTTAAAATTCACATGACACATGCGTTTATGCTATAGTGTTGACTCATCACTATCAGCTTTGGAAAGAAAGCATGATACTTCACCCATAGGAGAAGCATTGTTCATATCCAACTTGTACATATCCATCCCCTTTCCTGGGAGATCGAAAAAGCAACAATTCCGGAGGAATTGTCATCCCTGGTTTGAGGATAATGCACTCATGTTCTGTGAAGAGCATCTGATGCTTTTGGTCACAAAATTGAGAAACACTTAACAGATTGTGTTGAAGCTGTTTGACAAAGTGAACTTTGTCGATGTTTATTCCGCCATTGGATATACTTCCTCTGCCAGAAATATATCCTCCGGCCTCACCTCCAAATTGGACAGGCCCTCCATCAAAGTTCTGGAATTGTTGAAGGAGAGATCTATTCCCTGTCATGTGCCTGGAGCATCCACTATCTACAATCCAGACATTGTTGTTCTTGTCAAATGGACGTCCCTGCACATAAGATGAGATGGTTAGTTTTGTTTGGAAGCCCAAGCCTTGCAGGTCTTGGGCTCTTCCAAAGAGAGTGACATAATTGAACCAAAGGATATGCATTGGGGTTCAATAGAGGTCTTTAAAGAAGAGGTTTGGGCTGTAGCATCTTCTTTGATCTTCCAATCCATCCCTTGGTTGATCTTTGAGGATGAGCTTGTTGAAGCTTTTGCAGCATGGTCTTCTTCCGAAGCTTCTTTCTTTTCGGAAGAAGCCTTCAACACCTTTTCTTCCGAAGTAGTCTTCTTCTGAGATGGTTTCAAGGGAGCCTTCTTGTTCTTCCGAACCTTAGAAGGTTAGCTTCCGAAGCCATTTTCCCTTCGGAAGGAGTACTTCCTTCCGAAATCAACTTGACTTCCGAGACCAATTTTCCCTTTTTCATCATTTGGACCGTTTGAAGTGGCCCAACTGAGAAACCTTCTCTGACTCCTTCTCTTCTAGTATTATTTGCATAATGTGTGCTTGCTGGATTGTAGTAACAATCTTTAGCCATGTGGTTGTGCAGACCACACATTATGCATGCAATGCTAGCCTTCTGGGAACTTGCAGGTTGCTGTTTCTTGGATTTCTTTTCTTCATTAGCAACTTTCCCTTTCAACTTCTGATCCTTCGGTAGGACAGGAGTGCTGGTACTACACTCCTTTCCTGAATTAGGAGTACCTACCACTTGGAATCTGGTAGAAATGAAGACACTCTTTTGCTTTGGGTCAATCATAAGCTTGGACTCTGCAACCTTCTTGGCAGTCCTTCTAGCAGCTTTAGCTCTGCTTCTTCTTGCCTTGGTGGTTAGGATTTGGTCTTCACAGGTGGAGATGAGTGTATCCTCCTGTTTCTCCCCTGTGGTGGCCACTATTTTTGCCTCATCCTTTTGTTCCAATGGAGAAGGGTCAGTAGTTGGAACCTCTTGCTCTTCAGTACCACATCTAGGTAGTCTAATAGACTCATAAGAGTGTGGTGGAGCTATTTCATTGGTTCCCAACCCTTCTTTGTTTTGATAAAACATTTTGGAATGAGAGGTTGATGCAAGAATAGTTTGGAAGCTTTGCTCAGCAATGGCTTGCTTCCTGGCCTGAGCCTCAGCTGTGACCAACTGGGCTTGAACTTCAGATAGTTTGGATATCAGATCTTTGATTTGAGTCTTATAGTTGGTCTTTTCGTGTTTTAAAAGAGATACAATTTTCTCTAACTCTTCAATTTTCTTTTGATAGTCAGATTCAGCTCTCTTAAAATTAGATTTTAGCACATTTAAAGACTCAACCTCAGATCTGATTTCCGAAATGTAATCCTTATAGAGTTTAACTTTAGCAATACAGGCAACAGTACAAAGATGTTCAAATACCTGATCATCATCTGTTCCAGCCATGAGTGCTTGAGCGGGAGTCACATCCTGTACCATGAAGCTCCAGTCAACTTCTTGAGCAACAGCAGCTGTTTCAGTTGACTTCTCTTCATGCTTTAGAGCAGTGGGATGTGTGGAGGCCTGTGGGGTTCCCGGGTTGTTCTTGGGAGCCTTGTATTCCCTAGCAAAGTGACCAAGTTGGTTGTAGTTGTAACACTTTGCTTTGCTCTTATCAAACCCAAACTTGCTGTTGACTGGGTTTTGAGGGAATTGCCTTCCATTTCTCTTGAAGAACTTCTTCGCTCTGTAAGTTAAAAGAGCCATCTATTGGACAATGTCCACATACTCCACATCATCTGGACTGAAGCACTCAAGATCATCAAAGCAGTATGGAAAATCACCAGAGTGTCCACTTCCAGAGATAAATGCACAACTATCCTGAAAGGAGTTGTGTTGAACCTTTTGAGACTTTGGAGTCTCAGGTAGAGTAATGTAGGGTCCACTATGTGAGTTGTCAGGGTAACATAGCAACTGATGTTGTGGGTCTATGATTTCCCTTTCAACCATTGAAGGGCTGAACTCAGCTGGTTATTGGAGTGATCAGAGGAGTTCTGCATGTTCATCTCCATCTGGAATGCACTTAGGATACCATACAACTCTGTGAGAGTAAGAGTCTTAAGGTACGAAGTTCTCTTGATGACAACACAGTAGTGAGTCCATAGTTTAGGAAGGGAAGACATGAACTTCCTAACTATGTCTCTGTTCTCAAGAGCTACTCCAATATCCACCAGAGTATCTACTATCTCAACATACCTGAAGTATTGTTGAGTCAAGGTATCACCAGCCTTGAAAGTAAAGTTCTCAAACTGCTGCTTCAAGAGATCCTTCTTGTTCTCTTGGGTTTCCTTGGATCCTTCATACATCAGCTTCAATGCTTCCCATAAATCTTTAGCAGTCTTGCACTTCTTGAAGCGTCTGTAGACGGAGTTGGGGAGAGCAGTTTGGAGAGAATTCATAGCCCTTTGATCTAGCTCTATTCTCTTCCTGTCTTCCTCTGAGTAATCATCAACATCTTTTGGAATGATGCGATTACCAGTGGCAGAAGTAGTGCTTGGTATGAAAGGACCATTGACAATGGAGTCCCAGATCCTTGAATCTTGACACTTGATGAAGCCTTCCATTCTGATACACCATGTGTCAAAGTCTTCAGGGGTGATCATTGGGGATTTGGTCATGGTACCGGTTTCCATATCAGCTTTGGAGAGAGCGGCCATTTGAGTGAGTGGTTTGAAGTGAGGAGTGAAAAACAGGTTGATTTGGATGGTAAGATCTCACAATCAAGAGCCTGGAGCTCTGATACCAATTGCAGGATCGATTATGGGTGGTTTTTCTCTCAACTCACTGCGAATAACACTCAACAAGTAGTCTATGAAAAGTTGATCATAATATAACAAGTAAGACGCAGCAAGAAAATTAACACAGGAAGTAAATTTTCAAGGTACTTTTATATATTGCTTCTCAACTCAAAGGATTACAAGACTCTTGGACTCAAATCGCTTATCTAATGAGTTATATGGAGAAGATATATATAATACTACCTACAGCCGGATATACTTTGATACCAGCTGGACACCTCTAACCTTACATCTATACTACAAGACTCTAGGTGAGGTCTTTCAGACATTTTGTCTGAGAGTAGGTAGTCAGGACATGTCCCTGACTTACCTTTTGTCACCAACTAAAGTTGGTAACATGTACTATCATAAAAAGGTGAACAGTAGAACAAAGTATGGTCAACAACATGGCTCTTTAGGAAGATGCCATGGTGTATCAGAGGTCTGCAGCGGACTGTCAGGGACCATACTTTTATCTGCTGGTCATAGCAATGTCTTCCGAAGGATAAAATGCTTTGGAAGAATAACTTCTTCCGAAGCCACTTATACTTCGGATGTCACACCCCAACCTTGACGGCGGAATCGTCGAGGTGTGAGGGATAAGATTGTTCACAGCCACATAACGCTATATTTAAAGGTAAATATTAATATTTTAAGTTTCAACAGGAATACAAACATGAGTCTCAAACATGAATTAAGTTCAAACATAAATCAAAACATAACATTTTATTTATATAACTAGGTCCACGTCCTAGTTTTATTGCAAGCTTCAAAAGACCACTTTAAGCTTGGGGGTTACTTGAAACATGATAAAAATAAAAGGTCAACTAAAAATAGTTGGTGAGTTTCCAAGGTTTTCATACATAATATGATAAAGTTACAAGTAGCAATTCATGTCATAGGTTATAAGCTAGTAAGGTTATAGAACACATATCGTTACAACCAAACCTCGACTTGATTACAAGTATATAAGATTGGCTAAGTGTATTTGGTTCCCTAGTGCACAAGCATACGGCTCCTAGGAGTCGGCAATACATCGACTTTAGCACCAAATAGGCTTGTCAGGCCCAAAGATCTAAGACGTCGCCAGGCTAGCAATAGTTAATGATTGTAAACAAACTATGTATCTCATATAATCACTTACAACACACAAATAACCATGACAAATATAAAGATGAATTGCAAGTGCTTTACAAGTCTCAAACGTTTATAAGTGTAAGTCGTATAAGTATCATGTTTCACCCCAAAATAGTGTGAAATAAAGTAAAAAGGGGCAAGGAAAACTCACTTGGTCAAATAAGTATATAATTGATGAATAATAAGAAAAATAATAGGCAACGTTTCAATTTAGTCCTTCGCAATGCACCTAAAATAAATATATATATATTTACAAGGTTAAAGTTTAATTGTATTATTAACATTATAACACGAACTAGGGTTTCGATGGGAATCTGGGGCTTGTTAAATAATTATGTTTATCAAAATGGAATCAATTATATTTAACAAACTCAAAGAAATTTGTTACATGTTATATATAAGAATATCGCATTTATAACAATTTGAATACATGTATAAAGATTAAATAAAATTTTGTAAACATAATTTAGAACAACAATTTAAAGATCACAGAGGAAATAATAATATTTAAGTGAACAAAATATTATCTAAAGTCTACGTTTTTATAAAATTAAACTATTTATATATCTCTCTTTTCTTTATATTTAAGAAAATATAAAAGTGTTTCTTTTTAAGTAATAATTTACAGAAAAATTATTCTAATGATTTAAAATGATCATAGTTTATAAAATGACCTTTTATAATTTTTAGAAATTTTTAGTATTTAAACTAAAGGCCAAAAAAAACCTAAAAAAATATGTGAGGCTCCCCGGGTTCGAACCCGGGACCTCCTGTGTAGGGCTCTTGCATCTTACCAATGTACCAATGGCCTCAGCCGCATCAAGAAACGATTTTAAATAGTTATAAACACAATCCCCATGCATTTCCCTCAAATCAAGAACCCTAGATTCGATTTACCCCAAATTAAACCATAAAATGATGTTTTTGATTGAATTAACCTTGGGGCTTTTCCTCCCCATGATTAAACGAACGTATACATGTGTTTAATTACCTGAATTCGTGAGGAATTGATAGACAACGAGCACAAGATCGGGTCGCGGCTACGATGCAGTTCGTTCAGGTTGCAATCGGTGATGAAAATCAAATTCGTTTTACAGAAAGCTTCGAATAGCTCAAACGATGAAAAGCCCTTTGCCAATTATGGGTTAGAGGGTTCGAAAAGGGGTCTACGAGTGAAATGCAGGTCGCGACGAAGTGTTTGATTGAATTAGTTTGTTTGTGTGCTTTCAGGTGGAATTAAGAGTTGGAATAGGTTAGAGATAGTTAAGTGATCGGTTTTGTTCGATTAATTTGATTGTTATTAGACTTTAATGCGTGAACGGTTTAATGGTTAATGGTGATCGGTTACCGAGCTTCAATAAGTTCATAAACATGATTTAAAGACGTTTAAAGCTCATAATAGTGTTCGAATCTCATACACGAAGCGATTGGAAACGGTTCTTGGGTGAAATTCCAAGGGGTTTTGGCATTTTACCCCTTGCCGGAGTCGACCAGAGGGTGGCCGGAGATAGGGTCGCCGGAAATACGGGAAAACATGGGTTTTTAAAATAATTTACACATTTGGTCCCTTTGATTTCAATGGTTTATTATTTTATGCCTAACTTTTAAAACTAAGTTTCAAAAATTACATTTTGAACCTCAAACTTATAACATCCTTGTGTTAAATAATTCAAAGAATTTATAAACTCCATTAAATAAATCATTAGTTTATAAAACTTTTTAGACTTTAAATGTTTATAAGAATAATAAGCTTTATGTATTAATGATTTATTTTAGTGTATAAATAACATATAAAACTTTACAAATAAAAAAAACTTTATTTTATAAATTGTAAAATTATAATAACTTGTTTAAATGATTTGATAAATAATAAAAGAATAAACAACTCGTAATATTTGTTAAATTGCACATTTAATGCATTTAATTTATTAAAAATATTTAAAATAATCTAATAATGATTTTGTTTCATTGCATGAAAGTTCAGGATGGGTTCGGGTTTGGGTTTTAAATTGGAAAAAATAACGGATGTTACAGTCTCCCCTACTTTAAGAAATTTCGTCCCGAAATTAAGAATGAACTTAAAAGAATTATAATGAAAGGTAAGTGTACAAACGGACAGTGATTGACGTTTAATTACGGATGAGATGTTTCACTTTATGGAATATTACAAGTCTCTTGACATAATGCATGCCAATTTGAACTCTTCTAGTGAAACACGAGATGCTTTGAGATGAACGTTGGAAAACGATGACGAGTTACCATGATATGTTAGACTTATAAATCACAACTTCCAGAATATAATTTCGTGATAAGGTGATGTCTAGAAATCAATAAAAGACCAACAATGATAAGAAAGGTTAACCGTCGGAATTTAAGAATCCTAAACGTCACCATAAGAAATGACATTAACGCATATCTTGTGAATATGTATTTCTCCTTTGACCAACCATCGGTCTAAGGATAATACGCTATGCGAAGATCTTGGAATGAGTTCACGATGATGGTTAAGAATATTATTAAAACAGAAAATAAATCAATCATTCAAAATAACGATCGAGGTTTTAACACCATACCACGGTATATGAATATTGAAACAGATACAAGTCAATTTTTCGACCCGTCATCCCACATAAATCAAAAACAGATACAGGTCAATTTCTCGACCCGTCATCCCACATAAATCAAATTGAATTTTTAGCCAATCGGTCTATAATGCACCAATTGTCATTATGACATTTAAAATAAGAAGCATTTAGTGAATGAAAAGTTAAACAAGAGATTCACGGGAACACGAAGGTTAGGATTTTAGGATATGTAAAGGTAAGACACTTGGACACATGCCAAGTTATGTCTTTTCTTTTATGCCATATCCATGACTACAAATTGCGAAATTTTATGAACCATTATATCCACGTCGCAATGAGGATAATAACGAGTCTTGTTGTTCAACACCACGATAGAATTTCAATGATTTTCAAGGTTAAAAATTCAAAAGCGATTCAAGAAGTGACGCGAACAATAGGAGCTGCATTTGTAAATATATTGTAAGGATAGCAAATTTTCAAGCACAGTTTGCATACGCAGTTCATCAAACCCATGAGCACAGTTGAGAACATTCGTATGACTAGAAGACATAATCACAAGTTGATAATATCTTTATTTGACAAAAGATTGTCTAGGAAGACTACCATCACGCAATCATGTGTTGATGATATCTCAAATGAAAGTTGATAAGTAGGGAATAAATGGTTCGATATAGCTAGATCAAATCAACACATGAGGATAAAGGGAAAGAAATCGATTTAAGAATTTACATGCTCCAAGCTTGGAATCAAAATCAACCTAGAGCGATCGGGTCTCTTTTCAAGTTCGGAGATCATGCTTTGGCTTGATAGGTCCAAACACTAACATTGTTTCACCCTTCGAGTTACTACATGTTTCTCGTCACTTGATTACAATCTTGGTAAGTTGATGATCAAGAAATGAGAATAGTCATCAAGGTGTGGTTTTCACTCCTAACTTGATGGTGTACTCCCAAGGTATGACCATTAACTTACCAATCAAAAAGTTCGATCCCCAACTCATTGTTAAGGATCCACAGAAATAAGACGAGGTAACTCACCATTAAGGTAAGGAAATCACTCCTATCTTAACGGTGAAGTTTTACAAAAACAAAATATAACAAGACGAACTTTCTCATCAAAATCTAGAATTCACTCCTACTTTGATGAGGTCGTTTCATTTGAACAAATTCAATTCATAAAAATGATATTATCATCAAGGTATGGAATTCACGCCTATCTTGATGATTGAATTTCATATTAACAATAAAACAATCGAAATTTGACATTTGTCACCAAAGTACGGGTTTCAATCCTATTTTGGTGAGATCTTGTCATTTGTGAAATGCAAGTTCCAAAGAAAATAATTGAAGTCAATCCTAAAGATAAGGTAATCACCCCAATCCAGAGGATGAAATTCCATAAAGCACACGATTGAAAACCATTTATCGAAACGAATAGAGAATCATCAAAGTAAGGGAATCACACTGTTTTGATGAGTAAGAATCATTTAGGAGATACGAATGTTCTTAGTCATAGGTTGACTTACAAATTCTTGCATCTCCCATGGTGCAAACGGTACGAAGTTTGACATAACAGCGAAAATAAAAAGAATATCAATTAGAAATTCAGGAAATTCAAGTTACATTAATGTAACAAAAGAGAAAATCATGCTTACAAGCTTAAGATCAAAGTTCGAGATAGCAGAATTTGTTGTAATGGTGTTCAAATCTTGGATGGCTTAAATCGGGAAGACGAAATCAAAGACAAGAATAATTCAACACGATAATGAGATGTGAACATTCAATTCACAATCGAAAGAAAATGGACTTCTCAAATTATGAGGTCAACCATAACCTTATTGAAGAAACGCGTACTTATAAGTGATAACTCATCTCAAGGGTTTCAAGTCAAGTAAACGTATTTAATGATCGAGTCAAATCACCATTTACACTTTACCTAGACAAAGTATCCCGAGATGTAGGAATTCCACCTTACAGCATTGCATGTCTTTAGTTATAGGACATGTTTTTAAGGAGATTTGTGATCCATAAGTAACGGTTTAAAGTTTTGAAGACCATTCGGTTTAGATTCCCAATATCTTTGGGTATATTAAGATCCATGTTCACGTTGGTCAAGGTATAGAAATAGTTACATGAAACGCCTAATGCGTAACGATGTTTAAAGGTAGAAGTAAAGGTAAGATGAGTTCAATATCACAGGAACATTATGTATGATAAGAATGAGAAGAAACCAGTTCAAGGAATCAAAGATTTTTAAGATACAAAGAGAATGGTTCCATTTGGTAACGCATTACCATTTGGAATCGTTTGACACGTCAAGGTAAATTGACCTAATTGCCTTAGAGACTTGTGTATGTTGACCATAGTTTATCACTCATCCCAGAAATCCCCAGGTAAGCATAACTGGTCTCGCAGTGAGATTTATACGATATGCTTGCCTTAGCCCGAAGGCCTTTTGCCAGGAAATCCAGAATACAGGTGTCTATGTGTCACACAAATTTCTTAGGTTCATGAAATCAAAACCTTGATGAGATTTTCATAGATTAGACATAGAGTCTAAGGAATTAATCTTACGATGATAAGTGTAGATTCCACATGTCGTTGAGAATAGGTTTAGGAAGTTCATTTGTCGGGGAAAGTCAAAGAGTCAAAGTTAAGTTTAGGGAGACAAGTAACTAAGTTTTAAACATTTAAAAGGCAATCTTATGCTAAAGCATCAAGTTGCACAAAAGGCATCCCTAAATAGATAGCATCATGTGACATGCAACAATAAGTATACACAAGATTATAAGGATTTTCCTATAAGGTTCATGCATAGCCTATAGTCTAGGTCACCATTTCTAATAACCTAAATCCCTATAGTTATGAGCTCTGATACCAATCTGTCACACCCCAACCTTGACGGCGGAATCGTCGAGGTGTGAGGGATAAGATTGTTCACAGCCACATAACGCTATATTTAAAGGTAAATATTAATATTTTAAGTTTCAACAGGAAATACAAACATGAGTCTCAAACATGAATTAAGTTCAAACATAAATCAAAACATAACATTTTATTTATATAACTAGGTCCACGTCCTAGTTTTATTGCAAGCTTCAAAAGACCACTTTAAGCTTGGGGGTTACCTGAAACATGATAAAAATAAAAGGTCAACTAAAAATAGTTGGTGAGTTTCCAAGGTTTTCATACATAATATGATAAAGTTACAAGTAGCAATTCATGTCATAGGTTATAAGCTAGTAAGGTTATAGAACACATATCGTTACAACCAAACCTCGACTTGATTACAAGTATATAAGATTGGCTAAGTGTATTTGGTTCCCTAGTGCACAAGCATACGGCTCCTAGGAGTCGGCAATACATCGACTTTAGCACCAAATAGGCTTGTCAGGCCCAAAGATCTAAGACGTCGCCAGGCTAGCAATAGTTAATGATTGTAAACAAACTATGTATCTCATATAATCACTTACAACACACAAATAACCATGACAAAATATAAAGATGAATTGCAAGTGCTTTACAAGTCTCAAACGTTTATAAGTGTAAGTCGTATAAGTATCATGTTTCACCCCAAAATAGTGTGAAATAAAGTAAAAAGGGGCAAGGAAAACTCACTTGGTCAAATAAGTATATAATTGATGAATAATAAGAAAAATAATAGGCAACGTTTCAATTTAGTCCTTCGCAATGCACCTAAAATAAATATATATATTTACAAGGTTAAAGTTTAATTGTATTATTAACATTATAACACGAACTAGGGTTTCGATGGGAATCTGGGGCTTGTTAAATAATTATGTTTATCAAAATGGAATCAATTATATTTAACAAACTCAAAGAAATTTGTTACATGTTATATATATAAGAATATCGCATTTATAACAATTTGAATACATGTATAAAGATTAAATAAAATTTTGTAAACATAATTTAGAACAACAATTTAAAGATCACAGAGGAAATAATAATATTTAAGTGAACAAATATTATCTAAAGTCTACGTTTTTATAAAATTAAACTATTTATATATCTCTCTTTTCTTTATATTTAAGAAAATATAAAAGTGTTTCTTTTAAGTAATAATTTACAGAAAAATTATTCTAATGATTTAAAATGATCATAGTTTATAAAATGACCTTTTATAATTTTTAGAAATTTTTAGTATTTAAACTAAAGGCCAAAAAAAACCTAAAAAAATATGTGAGGCTCCCCGGGTTCGAACCCGGGACCTCCTGTGTAGGGCTCTTGCATCTTACCAATGTACCAATGGCCTCAGCCGCATCAAGAAACGATTTTAAATAGTTATAAACACAATCCCCATGCATTTCCCTCAAATCAAGAACCCTAGATTCGATTTACCCCAAATTAAACCATAAAATGATGTTTTTGATTGAATTAACCTTGGGGCTTTTCCTCCCCATGATTAAACGAACGTATACATGTGTTTAATTACCTGAATTCGTGAGGAATTGATAGACAACGAGCACAAGATCGGGTCGCGGCTACGATGCAGTTCGTTCAGGTTGCAATCGGTGATGAAAATCAAATTCGTTTTACAGAAAGCTTCGAATAGCTCAAACGATGAAAAGCCCTTTGCCAATTATGGGTTAGAGGGTTCGAAAAGGGGTCTACGAGTGAAATGCAGGTCGCGACGAAGTGTTTGATTGAATTAGTTTGTTTGTGTGCTTTCAGGTGGAATTAAGAGTTGGAATAGGTTAGAGATAGTTAAGTGATCGGTTTTGTTCGATTAATTTGATTGTTATTAGACTTTAATGCGTGAACGGTTTAATGGTTAATGGTGATCGGTTACCGAGCTTCAATAAGTTCATAAACATGATTTAAAGACGTTTAAAGCTCATAATAGTGTTCGAATCTCATACACGAAGCGATTGGAAACGGTTCTTGGGTGAAATTCCAAGGGGTTTTGGCATTTTACCCCTTGCCGGAGTCGACCGGAGGGTGGCCGGAGATAGGGTCGCCGGAAATACGGGAAAACATGGGTTTTTAAAATAATTTACACATTTGGTCCCTTTGATTTCAATGGTTTATTATTTTATGCCTAACTTTTAAAACTAAGTTTCAAAAATTACATTTTGAACCTCAAACTTATAACATCCTTGTGTTAAAATAATTCAAAGAATTTATAAACTCCATTAAATAAATCATTAGTTTATAAAACTTTTTAGACTTTAAATGTTTATAAGAATAATAAGCTTTATGTATTAATGATTTATTTTAGTGTATAAATAACATATAAAACTTTACAAATAAAAAAAAACTTTATTTTATAAATTATAAAATTATAATAACTTGTTTAAATGATTTGATAAATAATAAAAGAATAAACAACTCGTAATATTTGTTAAATTGCACATTTAATGCATTTAATTTATTAAAAATATTTAAAATAATCTAATAATGATTTTGTTTCATTGCATGAAAGTTCAGGATGGGTTCGGGTTTGGGTTTTAAATTGGAAAAAATGACGGATGTTACATCGGAAGACTGCTTCTTCCAAGGCTTGGAGTCTTCTTTGTCTTCAGAAGCAGACATTGTCTTCAGCTCTTTCATCAGACTTTGTCTTCAGAAGCTCAGACTTTGTCTTCAGCTCTTTCATCAGACTTTGTCATCGGAAGCTCAGACTTTGTCTTCAGCTCTTTCATCAGACTTTGTCTTCGGAAGCTCAGACTTTGTCTTCAGCTCTTTCATCAGACTTTGTCTTCGGAAGATAGTCTTCAGCTGTTGGCTTCAGCTGTTGACTTCAGCTGTTGACTTCAGCTGTTGACTTCAGCTGTTGACTTCAGCTGTTGCCTTCAGCTGATATCTTCAGCTGATGTTCTTCAGACTTTCGGAAGATCTCTTGCTTGGCTTCGGAAGCCCTTCAATGTAGCACCAAAAATGACTATGGAGTGGTTTTGGTTGCACCAGCCTTATCATGATCCAACAAATTCCTTTATATGACTGAGATTTATATTTTATATGATCTATAATAGTAAAATCGAAAGAAATATCTAAACAGTGAGATAAATTATAAAAATTCACATAAATAGTGATATTCTGGATTTGACAGTATGTGTAAATTTGTGATATTTGGAGATATATAACTATTTTTATTAAATTTTGAATAATTTAGAAAAATTACAGTAGAATGTTTATTGTGAATTATAACCAAGGAAAATTATGAGATGAAATAGACTTGAAAATAATCCTTCTGGAAATTTTTGAAATTTATAAAAAATAGTAGCTATTTTTTCCTATTTATGTTAAGTTGTATTAATTCTAGAAAATTATCTGAATTTAGTTAATAGCTGAAATTTTATATGTTATTGGTATTTTTAGATCTTTTGGAAAGTATGAGTAACCATAATTACTGTTTTGGAATTTTAACTGAGAAGTTGAAAATTTTAAAGAAATATATTTCTGAATTATAATTATTTTATAGCTTTCGGTAGAATTAAGGTGAGATTTTTAGTCCCATTTTATATTATGAGTTTTCGGAAAAAAATATACTGTTTTGTGTTTGATGCAAATAAATAAGACTTTTGAGATAAACTGTCATGTTGCCGTAAGTTACAACCATTAATTCGGATGAGGAACCGTCTGGTAATATAGGTAGCGCTACTTAGGAAAATATTTTTTGCACCAACAGCATGAGTGTTGTGATGCTATATTATCTAATTTTTATGATTTGTTTGTGACAGTTATGAATTACCTGACATGTAAGTAGGTTTGATTGTAATCTTATTTATGCTGCATCAATATGTTTTGTTTAGTTATTAAACCTATGTTTCTCATCAACAATATGATGACAGTTTTAACAGAATCACTAACATTGTTATGTTCTCGTTTGATATGTATAACGGTTGGGGCGAAGTTATTGGGAAGACTTGCGTGAAAATAACTGTTAATATATTTGAGCCTAGCATAATAGTGGATGGTGGATGCACACATCCACTACTACTGAAGAAATATGAAGAAATATGAAGTAGTTAAAGATTTTGTTTTATGTAACCAAAGGACTCACTACATTATATATGATATTATGTAGTTATGTTTTAATTGCTGTTATGATTATTGATTATAATCAATGTGTTTTGAGCCAAAGAATCACATCCAAGCATTTTACACTTCCGTCGGAATGTGATATAAAAAAACACACAAAGAACTCAAAGTAACTCTACTCCATATTAATTAAAGACTAAAAACGTAAAAAAAATCATTATAACATTGGATAATCATCAACCCATCACCTACCTTTGTCTCAATGTGATTTAATAATTACACTCACAGTTTGCTCCTAAGGATGAATGCAACTTGAGTTGATTTCTTGAGATACATGCTACATTTTCTAATGACCATGTACGCTACATTTTCTAATGACCATGTACGCCTATCTCATTACCGTCAATTATTTGATCTTTTATGACACATAAGGTTTGCTCGGTGCAAACCTTTATCTAAGACAATTTAACTAGACATTTAATTCGTTATAAATTTTATGCCCTTGTGGAGAATTAATTACTATACTGAAGTGCAGTTGGGGTATTTTAATATTTGGTGCTGACAAGACTAGAGATTGTTTATTATGTCAATACGGTTTGCCAGTTTCTTTAGAAACCTACTATCGATACTAACACAACATTTAAGTGTATTCTAAGATATCTTAAAAGGGCTAGAGCACATTGTTTGGTTATTTTTCTCACCTCTACTTCCACTTTCCAAACATATGCTCATGCTAAGTGGGCTTGATGCCTGGATGATTGTCGTCCGATTATAGGTTATTATGTGCTTCTTGGCTTCAGTCTCTTTAGTTGAAACTTTAATAAACAACATATGGTTGCTTGCTCTAGTATTGAGGTAGAATATTGGGTTTTAGCTCATGTCAAATCAGGTGGATTACGTCTTTGTTATAACTGAGTACGGGTTATGCACGCACTCTTGGTGTGACAACATTAGTTATTTGACAATTAAATCACGCCTTTCATTATCACACCACACACCTTAAATTTAATTCACACTGTAATGGGGACATGCTTTGGTTCGCTCTCTTGTGGTTCATTATGTTGCTACCACTCTTCAACTTGTAGAAACCCTTACATAAGGTTATCTCCGACTCAATTTTGCTTATTTCAAATCGAAACCGCATATTGACACCTTCGTTTAACTTGCAAGTGAATGTTATACTTATATGTTAATATATCATTTGCACTTTAGTTGGTTATTACTGTATACTAGATAAAATCATCTTTGAATTTCTAGATATGAATTACTATTGGTTTGTTTTGATTATCATCCAATTTACTGTTTATATAGGGGTAAGCAATGTAATCACTTTATGATCTGAATAAACTCAATAACAAAAATTGTTTACCTTAAATTACGAGATTGTTTTCACACTAACCAGTCGTAGAAAACAAAACTCTTTTAAATTGGTTTTAAGTTTCTTCACTATCTATTAATTTAAGCTACAAAATGCTTAAATCTTCTCTAAGGCTTCATATAGCAAAAATAAAGCAATTAAGAACAAAAGTATTTTGATCTGCCATAGCAATAATTCATTAAAACTTGTATGGATAATGAACAACGTTAATATAGAAATATAAAAGCGTAACACACTTTATGAGTTGTGTTCCTATATATTTAGCATAGCTCAAACAATCCATGACATTTTTGATGCCAACAACCATATATTCACCTCTTGTTACTCGAATGCACTTATCATCAATGTGTTTCGGCTTGGTTGTTTAAACCCATATTAGCTAATTGACTTGTCAGAACTGAAGTTGGATCATGAGCCGCATCCACAGGCCAAGTCATTGGGATGACAAGGTTCCTGCCAACAAAAACATAAATTACTTTAAACCTCATAATTATGTCTAAGGTGCTGCTAAATATACCCTCTTATCTCATACATTTGGTAGATCTAAAAATAATAATAACCCTCTCACAAAGGGTGTCAGTACATGTAGCCACACCGTTAATTAAAGATATTTGAGTAAAACGAATCAACCTAGAAACTTGTACACATGTACCTTTCAACACACTTGGTTTGACAACAATTGATCTTTTCAAACGTATAGTTCTCAAAAGCACTTTGTTGGATCATGATAAGGCTGGTGCAACCAAAATCACTTCATAGTCAATTTTGGTAGTAACATTCAAAGGCTTCCAAAGCTGAGAAGAGATCTTCCGAGAGTCTGAAGGACAGCTTCCAAAGACAAAGTCTGATGAAAGAGCTTCCGAAGACAAAGTCTGAAAGAGCTTCCGAAGACAAAGTCTGAAAGAGCGTCCGAAGACAAAGTCTGAAAGAGCTTCCGAAGACAAAGTCTGAAAGAGCTTCCGAAGACAAAGTCTGATGAAAGAGCTGAAGACAAAGTCCGCTTCCGAAGACAAAGAAGACTCCAAGCCTCGGAAGAAGCAGTCTTCCGAAGTATAAGTACCTTCGGAAGAAGTTATTCTTCCGAAGTACTTTATCCTTCGGAAGACATTGCTATGACCAGCAGATAAAAGTATGGTCCCTGACAGTCCGCTGCAGACCTCTGATACAGCATGGCATCTTCCTAAAGAGCCATGTTGTTGACCATACTTTATTCTACTGTTCACCTTTTTATGATAGTACATGTTACCAACTTTAGTTGGTGACAAAAGGTAAGTCAGGGACATGTCCTGACTACCTACTCTCAGACAAAATGTCTGAAAGACCTCACCTAGAGTCTTGTAGTATAGATGTAAGGTTAGAGGTGTCCAGCTGGTATCAAAGTATATCCGGCTGTAGGTAGTATTATATATATCTTCTCCCTGTAACTCTTTAAAAGCGATTTGAGTCCAAGTGTCTTGTAATCCTTTGAGTTAAGAAGCAATATATAAAAGTACCTTGAAAATTTACTTGCTGTGTTAAATTTCCTTACTGCTTGTTACTTGATATATTGTGATCAACTCTTCATAAGACTGTTTGCTGAGTGTTGATTCACAGTGAGTTGAGAGAAAAACCACCCAAATCCGATCCTGCAATTGGTATCAGAGCTCCAGGCTCTTGATTGTGAGATCTTACCATCCTAATCAACCTGTTTTTCACTCCTCATCATAATCCACTCACTCAAATGGCTGCTCTCTCCAAGTCTGATATGGAAATTGGTACCATGACCAAGTCCCCACTGATCACCCCTGAAGACTTTGACACATGGTGCATCAGAATGGAAGGCTTCATCAAGTGTCAAGATTCAAGGATGTGGGACTCCAATGTTAATGGTCCTTTCATACCAAGCATCACTTCTGCCACTGGTAATCGCATCATTCCAAAAGATGTTGATGATTACTCAGAAGAAGACAGGAAGAGAATAGAGCTGGATCAAAGGGCTATGACTTCTCTCCAAACTGCTCTCCCCAACTCCGTCTACAGATGCTTCAAGAAGTGCAAAACTGCCAAAGATCTATGGGAAGCACTGAAGCTGATGTATGAAGGATCCAAGGAAACCCAAGAGAACAAGAAGGATCTCTTGAAGCAGCAGTTTGAGAACTTTACTTTCAAGGCCGGTGAGACCTTGACTCAACAATACTTCAGGTATGTTGAGCTGGTAGATACTCTGGAGGATATTGGAGTTGCTCTTGAGAACAGAGACATAGTTAGGAAGTTCATGTCTTCACTTCCTAAATTATGGATACATTACTGTGTTGTGATCAAGAGAACTTCGGACCTTAAGACTCTTACTCTAACAGAGTTGTATGGTATCCTAAGTGCATTCCAGATGGAGATGAACATGCAGAACTCCTCTGGTCACTCCAATAACCAACAGAGTTCAGCCGTTCATGTGGTTGAAAGGGAAACCATAGAACCACAGCATCAGTTGTTATGCTACCTTGACAACTCACATACTGGACCCTTCATTACTCTACCTGAGACTCCAAAGTCTCAAAAGGTTCAACACAACTCCTCTCAGGATAGTTGTGCCTTTGTCTCTGGAAGTGGACACTCTGGTGATTTTCAATACTTCTTTGATGATCTTGAGTGCTTCAGTCCAGATGATGTGGAGTATATGGACATTGTCCAGCAGATGGCTCTTTTAACTTACAGAGCGAAGAAGTTCTTCAAGAGAACTGGAAGGCAATTCCCTCAAAACCCAGTCAACAGCAAGTTTGGGTTTGATAAGAGCAAAGCAAGGTGTTACAACTGCAACCAACTTGGTCACTTTGCTAGGGAATGCAAGGCTCCCAAGAACAACCGGGAACCCCACAGGCCTCCACACATCCCACTGCTCCCAAGCATGAAGAAAAGTCAACTGAAACAGATTCTGTTGCTCAGGATGTTGATTGGAGCTTCATGGTACAGGATGTGACTCCCGCTTAAGCACTCATGGCCGGAACAGATGATGATCAGGTATATGAACATCTTTGTATTGCTGCCTGTATTGCTAAAGTTAAATTGTATAAGGATTACATTTCGGAAATCAGATCTGAGGTTGAGTCTTTAAATGTGCTAAAATCTGATTTTAAAAGAGCTGAATCTGACTATCAAAGGAAAATTGATGAGTTAGAGAAAACTGTGTCTCTTTTAAAACATGAAAAGACTAACTATAAGACTCAAATCAAAGATCTGATCTCCAAACTTTCTGAAGTTCAAGCCCAGTTAGTCACAGCTGAGGCTCAGGCCAGGAAGCAAGCTATTGCTAAGCAAAGCTTCCAAACTATTCTTGCATCAACCTCTCATTCCAAAATGTTTTATCAAAACAAAGAAGGGTTGGGAACCAGTGAAATAGCTCCACCATACTCTTATGAGTCTATTAGACTACCTAGATGTGGTACTGAAGAGCAAGAGGTTCCAACTGCTGACCCTTCTCCATTGGAACTAGAGGATGAAGTGAAAATAGTGGCCTCCACAGGGGAGAAACAGGAGGATACACCCATCTCCACCTGTGATGACCAAATCCTGACCACCAAGGTAAGAAGAAGCAGAGCTAAAGCTGCTAGAAGGACTGCCAAAAAGGTTGCAGAGTCCAAGCTTAAGTTTGACCCTAAGCAGAGGGGTGTCTTCATTTCTACCGGATTTCAAGTGGTAGGTACTCCTGATTCAGGAAAGAAGTGTAGTACCAGCACTCCTGTCCTACTGAAGGATCAGAAGTTGAAAGGGAAAGTTGCTGATGACAAGAAGAAACCCAAGAAACAGCAACCTGCAAGTTCCCAGAAGACTAACATTGCATGCATAATGTGTGGTCTGCACAACCACATGGCTAAAGATTGTTACTACAATCCAGCAAGCACACATTATGCAAATAATGTTAGACAAGAAGGAGTCAGAGAAGGTTTCTCAGTTGGACCACTTCAAAAGGTCCAAATGATGAAAAAGGGAAAGTTGGTCTCGAAAGCCAAGTTGCTTTCGGAAGAAACTGCTTCTTCCGAAGGGAAAATGGCTTCGGAAGCCAAACCTTCTAAGGTTCGGAAGAACAAGAAGGCTCCCTTGAAACCATCTCAAAAGAAGACTACTTCGGAAGAAAAGGTGGTGAAGGTTTCTTCCGAAAATAGAGAAGCTTCGGAAGAAGACCATGCTGCAAAAGCTTCAACAAGCTCATCCTCAAAGATCAACCAAAGGATGGATTGGAAGATCAAGGAAGATGCTGCAGCCCAAACCTCTTCTTCAACAATGACCTCTATTGAACCCCATTGCATATCTTTTGGTTCAATTATGTCACTATCTTTGGAAAAGCCCAAGACCTGCAAGGCTTGGGCTTCCAAACAAAACTAACCATCTCATCTTATGTGCAGGGACATCCATTTGACAAAAACAACAATATCTGGATTGTAGATAGTGGATGCTCCAGGCACATGACAGGGAACAGATCTCTCCTTCAACAATTCCAGAACTTTATGGAGGGCCTGTCCAATTTGGAGGTGAGGCCGGAGGATATATTTCTGGCAGAGGAAGTATATCCAATGGCAAAATAAACATTGACAAAGTTCACTTTGTCAAACAGCTTGAACACAATCTGTTAAGTGTTTCTCAATTCTGTGACCAGAAGCATCAGATGCTTTTCACATAACATGAGTGCATTATCCTCAGACCAGGGATGACAATTCCTCCGGAATTGGTGCTTCTCAGATCTCCCCGGAAAGGGGATATGTACAAGCTAGATATGAACAATGCTTCTCCTATGGGTGAAGTATCATGCTTTCTTTCCAAAGCTGATAGTGATGAGTCAACACTATGGCATAAACGCATGTGTCATGTGAATTTTAAAACAATGAATAAATTGGCTAAAAATAACTTGGTACATGGTTTGCCTAAAAAGGAATTTTTCTGCAAAGATAACTGTGTTGCATGCCTGAAAGGGAAACAACACAGATCATCTCATAAATCCAAATGTGTTAACTCTATCACTACTCCATTACACTTATTGCACATGGATCTCTTTGGACCCACAAGTATAATGAGCATTGGAAGGAAATCATACTGCCTTGTGATCGTTGATGATTTTACAAGATTTACATGGGTATTCTTTTTAAGAAGTAAAGATGAAACTGCTGAAACTTTAAAATTTTATTCTTAAAATAGAAAATCAAATTGATCACAAGGTTAAGATCATTAGAAGTGATCAAGGGACTGAGTTTAAGAACTTCGTTCTTGACTCAATCTGTGACTCAAAAGGGATTGCCAGACAATATAGTGCTCCCAGAACTCCTCAACAAAATGGTGTTGCTGAGAGGAGGAACAGGACACTTATTGAGGCTGCTCGGACCATGTTAGCTGATTCAAAGCTGCCTCTAACATTCTGGGTAGAGGCAGTCAGCACTGCATGCTATGTGCAGAACAGGGTTCTTGTAGTGAAGCCCCATGGAAAAACCCCTTATGAGTTATGGAAGTTCATTGGCTTTCTAAGGTCCTTTGGCTGCAGGTGTACCATACTTAACACAAAGGACAACTTGGCAAAGTTTGCTGAGAAGTCGGATGATGCTATCTTTATTGGATACTCTTCTAGCTCTAAAGCTTATAGAGTATACAATATCAAGAATCAACAATTTGAGGAGTCATCCAACATAGTTGTTAATGAGCACACTCCTTGTGTTAGGGGGAATGGACCTGAGTATATCTTTGATTTAGAATTGTTTCCAAACTATTCTAAACCATCTTGTGAGAATGTTTCAGCTGGAACAGGTGCTCAAAGTGATGCTGATGCTGATGCAGGTCAACTATATGAGCTTCCCAGACCTATTCCAAATTCTCCAAGAGCTGAAGGGCAACAAGCTTCAACTATTCACAGATCTAACAGTGTAATTATCTCCAGAAATAGTGAAGCTTCAACAAGTGAATCACTTGATCAACCTCAAAGTTCCTCAGGTGATCCACTACAACACCAGGTTGAGGGAAGTGGTATTCTGAAGGAACATGCAACTGTTAATACTACTTCACAACCAACCATTGATGATGTTTCTCAATCATTCAATCATCCTCATTGAATGACTCTAAAACAGCAGTTGGACAGAGTGATTCAGTTCCTGATCAGAGTATGTCTAACCTAGACTTATCTCTGCAACTGGAAGTGATTCCTCGTCTTAGGATTCACAACACTCATCCAACTGAGAACATCATAGGGAATGTCTCTGAGGGTGTGAGAACAAGAGGACAAACTCATCATGGGAATGTCTGCTTGTACTCATGCTTCCTGTCTCAGATGGAACCAAAGAAGGTAGAAGATGCCTTAAAGGATAGTAGTTGGGTTGAATCGATGCAGGAGGAGCTGCTTCAATTCAGAAGACAAAAGGTCTGGAATCTATGCCCACTACCATCTGGTCAAGTACCTATAGGCACAAAATGGGTATTCAGGAACAAGAAAGATGATAGAGGATTGATTATCAAGAACAAGGCAAGACTAGTAGTTCAAGGATACACCCAGGAGGAAGGAATTGATTATACTGATGTCTTTGCACCTGTTGCAAGACTTGAGGCAGTTAGGATCTTCCTTGCTTATGCTGCATCCAAGAACTTCACAGTCTACCAACTTGATGTCAAGTGTGCTTTTCTATATGGGATATAGATAGGGAAATCTATGTATGTCAACCTCCAGGATTTGAAGACCCACAGCACCCCAACTACGTGTGCAAACTGGATAAAGCTCTATATGGGCTACACCAAGCACCTAGGCTGTGGTATGAGACCTTGTCTCAGTTTCTCCTGAAGAATGGATACACTAGAGGTACCATTGACAAGACTCTTTTCATCAGAAAGAGTGGAGAAGACATTTTGCTAGTACAAGTCTATGTTGATGACATCATATTTGGTTCTTCAAACGACCAAATATGCAAGGACTTTGAAAGCATTATGAAGCAGAAGTTTGAGATGAGTTCCATGGGAAAAATGGACTTTTTCCTTGGAATCCAGGTGAAACAGATGAAGGAAGGGTTCTTCATAAGTCAATCTAAGTATGTCTCAGATATCTTAGAAATATTTGAAATGAAGGACTGTAAACCAGCCAAGACACCCATACCCAGAAACCATAATCTTTGCCCTGACCTTGAGGGGGAGGATACTGATCAACATCAGTATAGAGCAATTATTGGTTCTCTGATGTATCTCACTGCAAGTAGACCAGATATCATGTTTGCCACATGCATTTGTGCAAGATATCAGGCTGCTCCAAAGGTGTCTCACCTAGCTGCTGCAAAGAGAATCCTTAGATACCTCAAAGGAGCACCTAAACTAGGTCTCTGGTATCCAAGAAATAGTGATTTCAATCTCTATGGATACTCTGACAGTGACTATGGTGGCTGCAACATTGACAAGAAATCAACATCAGGAGGATGTCAATTTCTTGGTGGAAGGATTATCTCATGGCAATGCAAGAAACAATCCTGTGTGTCTACATCAACTGCTGAAGCTGAATACATTACTGCTGCTAGCTGCTGTGCTCAACTGCTATGGATTCTAAATCAGATGTTAGACTATGGATTCAACTTCATGACTACTCCTATCCATATTGACAACAACAGTGCTATCTCCATTACTGAGAATCCGGTGAAGCACTCCAAGACAAAACACATTGATATCAGGTATCATTTCATTAGAGATATTCATGAGAAACAGCTGATAAAGTTAATCAAAGTTGACTCAAATGAATAATATGCTGATTTGTTCACAAAGGCATTTGATGAACAAAGATTAAGTATCTCATATCAGCAATTGGGATGATAAACATTGAATAACTACCTCTTTTGAAGACCTTTTAAATGAGTAATGTCTTGTGTCAATACAATTTAAGCCCTGTTACAAAAGATCTTTAAATTATTCCAAGTGTAAATTCCTTCCGAAGAGGAGTTAACTCTCGGAAGATATTCCTGAATATCTTCCGAAGCCAAATTCCTCAATGGAAATTTTCTTCTCGGAAGAGTTTTTGGTCTCGGAAGAAGCGATTGATTTTATATCAGATCTACTTCCGAAACTTATACAACTCTCCATTCGGAAAGACAACTTTACCTTCGGAAGCAATGCCTTGCTTCGGAAGATAAAGTATCTTCAAAGGACAATTTTACCTTCGGAAGCAATATCATTCTTCGGAAGAGAAAATTGCCTTCGGAAGAAAATTACCTTCGGAAATGTTTTACCCTCGGAAGTAAAGATTTTTATATGTAACGGATATCTTTTGGGCCCCACTCTGTAAAAAGTAAAGATTTTGTTGATAATGTCAGATTATTTAAAATTATCCTTGCCGCCAACATCATTTCTCTGCCGTAAACCACCATACCACCCACAGTAACTCCAAAACAGTTACCCTATTACCGCCTCTACCACAATTCACCCCTTTTTAAATAATCTTGACTGATCAATTTCATCTTCTTTTACCACTTTACAGCCCTAACTGTTCCCTTCACTGTCAAACCCTCAAATTCACCAAAATTTCAAGCTTACCTTTTCTCCAATGGCGCTAAACCCTCAGCACAACCAAGTCGCGTTACTTGACTCGTCAAGGGATGCCGACTTCACCCAAATCATCACCTTTCTCACCGAATCCACCTACCTCACTGCACTAACAGTTAACCCCACCGTATACTCCAACTATATGTCAGAATTTTGGAGCAACGGTGAAACTGCAGTACTGAACGGGGTTCGAGTCCTGAGAACCCGAGTTTGTGGCCAAGAGTTGGTCATCAATGAACAGCTCATCAGGGAGCATCTCGAGCTTCACGATAATGGGGCTCCTACTGAGTTCCCCAAGGAAGACGTGGAAGGCACCTATATCCTCATGGGATATGGAGGCGATGTCAGCAGGTCTACAGTATACAAGTTCAACTTCTCTTACCATTGGAAGTTCCTGCTGCACATTGTCCTACATTGCCTCTCCAACAAATCAGGGGGTTGGGATCAAATCCCATATGAACTAGGATGCCTAGTTCATGGGTTGGTGAGAGGCCTCAGATTCAACTACTCACGATTTGTGTTGAACAACCTAATCGCCAATCTGAGCAGGGATACATTCTTCATGTATCCCCGATTTCTTCAACATATAATCAACTGTGAGATGGAACCAAGCAAGCTTGTCTGCGCAGCTGCTCTTCCTGTTCCACACATGAGGCCTACCATCTTCAAGATACTGAAGAAGATGTCCACCAACTTCACTGTACGGTACACTCCATTACCTCCAGAGATGACTGAGCGCATAGCTCCTAGTGACATCCCTGGTAACCCCACAGGTGATGAACCCACACCAGCAACATCCACCACAATACCAAAACCTTCTTTACCCATCAAAGCCACATATCAGAGACGCCCCAAACGAACCCTTGTTCAATCTACTCTGATTGAACAAGCTCCTTCTGTTCACACCTAAAGGACTAGAGTGGAATCATGGGCTCCCACTCAGTCCGAGGTCACACCATCCTTCACATTTGACCTCAATGTGGGTTTTGAGCCTCCTCAGTCTCAAACCCCTGAGCCCGAACCCCAAGCCTTAAGCCCACAGGGTGAGTCTCTACACTCCCCTATGCAGCCTTCTAGGGACAGCCCCACCAAAGGCTCAATGCCTGTAGACATTGATCAAAGTCCCGGGTCAGTAGGACTAACCACCCTCTCTTTCACTGACCTTTTACTCTAAAATGATAAAGAGATTACATCTCTCCATGGCCATGAAGTTGATCTACAACACCCACTGAAAGATCAAAAGAGCCAAGAGGGATCCCTTGTCTCTAGCCCCCATCAAAAGCCAGCTACTGAGGTGAGTCCCACTGATGTGGAGGGGACTCATGTAGACTCAGCTGCCACTACTCAGAGTCTCTCATTGAGCTCTCAGGACAGTGGTTACATTATTAGGACTGAGTCTACGGCAACTTTGCCCATTGACATCTCTGAAAGAGATGACTCTGAGCAATGGAAACCAGGGTGCCAAGAAGCCACATCTGGTGGTGAGAGTGAGCATACTAGGTATGTTATCTCATCTCCCCATGATTCCTCTTATGAAGATGAGGGAAGTATGCAACTAACACTTCAGTACTTGCTTTCTAAGGTCTCCAACCTGGAATCACAGGTGAAGATCTTAGAATCAAGGACTGCCACTCAGCAACTTGAGATTAACTCTCTCAAGGCTAAACTATCTGAGAAACAGACGGAGAGGTCTGTTAGGCATGTACCAATTCAGGTCTCAATGACTTCTTCCTCTAGCTCATCTAGCTCTCAAGATAATGCTACCAAAAAGGGGGAGAAAGTTCAGAGACAAACACCACAGGAACCACAGACCCAACTCATTTCTTCCCAAATCATTACACTACCTGAGTCATCTCAATCCTTTCTGGAGATTGACTCAAGGATGCTTCAAGATCTCTACAGACTTTTCACAAAGTTTGTATTGAGATCATCCCTAGAATAGCCCAGCCCCGACACCACACTCGCATACTTTGGGGCTGAGGAGCTTCAAAGACTGACTGCACCTTCTACCACTGTGGAGGAAGTTGGTAACCTAAGGTCTTCATGGAACCTGAGATTAGCTTCGAAGGGGAAATAGGGACTGATGGCCCAGCAACTGAAACAGTTGGGACAGAACTGCAGCAGTCTCATCTTCCGAAGCTCTAGCTGAAGCTTCCGAAGCTTACATGGAAGCCTCGGAAGAACAAGACAAGTCTTCCGAGGCCGAAATAGAAGCTGCGGAAGGCTTATTTCAGATGTCCGAGGAACTGACCATCACAGATGTCATTGCTGAAATTGCATCTGAGGTGAGCAGGGAGGACATTTCTGACATTCCTCCAACCCAAGCACCAGCTGAACTTCTCTCTCAATCACAACCCTCCATCCAAGAACCACCACAGTCAAGCACCATCAAAGACAAAGGCAAAAGAAAATTGACTGCGGAAGAGCTTCAGGAGGAGGAGAAGATTGAGATGGCCAAAAAGAAAGGTCGGTTTCCTACTGAGAAGCTGCTAGCTGCTAGTTCTAAGGCAGCTGCAGCCAATCAGGAAGAAATCAACCAGAAGAGAAGAACAGCACTCATTGACCAGCTCATCAATCTAGGAGCTGCCAATGAGGAGATACTCCTGCTACCATTAGAGGAGTTGGTGACTTTGGAGAGGTCAACCAGGCTACAACAAGAAAAAGAAGCCAGGTTGGCCTTGGAGAAGGAAGAACAAGAGCAAAGGGAGGCAGCCCTGAAGCTGAGAGAGGCTAGGATCAAGTTCCTACTCTCAAGAGGCTTCAGTCTTCCTGAACTGTCTCCACATGACAATGACATGATCCTGCTGCTCCACAATAAAGAGCAGGATCAAATGGAGAAGGAAAGGAAGAAGGCTGCTAAGGAGAAGTTGAAGGTGAAAAGGAAGAGGGAGGAAGAGAAGGAGGTCACTGCTGCCAAGAAGTCAACTGACAAAGCCTGGATGAAGGACTACCTTCGGGCTCATGGCTTCTCTGGTAGGCAGGTGGGACCTATGTCCGAAAGGACACTCCAGCGGATAGTCAGTGAAATTAAAGCTGACATCCGTTTGGGGAAAAGGAAGGAGATGTATAGGCGGATGAAAGGAATGGTCTTCACCCCAGCCACTCAACCACAGCCACAACCCACACCAGAACCAACCCCTTTTCCCATTAAAACAGAACCCACTGATGAAACCTTCACCCCTCAACCCACAACTCTACCCAAACCTACCACATTACCTCAACCACCCAAACTACCCATCCTAAAACCCAAGACTCAACCCAAAACCACTAAACCTAAGCCTACCCAACAACAACCAAGACCATCCCCTCAGCCTCCTCAACATCTCTCCTTTGAGGAAATAAAGGAGTTCAAGACGAGGCTAATCAACTGTACTACCTTGAGCAGCATCTCCTGTGAGGGAGAGGTTATCAACATCACCTATGTTGATAACTCTTCAAACACCCTCACCCTAGGCAAATTTCTTGAATTGCCTAGAGACACTTTGGGCCAGGCTGCAAGACTTCTTGGTCTCAACTCCAATACCCTCAATGCTGAGGAGAAGAGGCTAAGAAGAAGACTGGCGACTCTGCTGGATACCAGGAAAGAGGACAGGATTTCTGGTCAATCTCCTGGACCTAGAAATGCTATAATCCAGTGGAGGTTCGATGAACCTTCTCACAACTTTGTTGTGGAAAGGGAGAATGGTGAAACCAACAGGCTCAATGCCACTTCTCTACTGCATCTCAGCAGATTTGATCTTGCTGAGCTTGCAGAGAAGCCATTCTCCAATCCCTCCAACTCTGAGACTGCTGCACACATTAGAAACCATATCAGTGGTCTCCACTTGGCTGAACAAAGTAGAAGAGCTAAGATTGAAGAAGAGTTGAAGCTGAAAAGAGTGGAAGACAAGGAAAGATCAACCACCAAAGGCACAGCCTTTCTACAGATGGTGGAAGGTCCTGAATTGGAACCAATAGTTCGATGGGAATATGACTATACTTCCCATCAACTAACTCTTTTCAGAGGGCCACAACAGAGGGTACATATAATCCAAGGTGACAGAGTGGAGGTTCTGTCCACCAAGGATCTGTACAAGATTCTCAGCACCATAGCAGGAAAGAATGAAGACACCGATAAACACCTGCTTTCCTTGGTGCTGAGAGCTTTGAGAAGAAGAGAGAAGTGAAGTTTTGGTAGCATCAGCCTAGGGGGAGTTTGTTGGATCATGATAAGGCTGGTGCAACCAAAATCACTTCATAGTCAATTTTTGGTACTAACATTCAAAGGCTTCCGAAGCTGAGAAGAGATATTCCAAGAGTCTGAAGGACAGCTTCCGAAGACAAAGTCTGATGAAAGAGCTTCCGAAGACAAAGTCTGAAAGAGCTTCCGAAGACAAAGTCTGAAAGAGCTTCCGAAGACAAAGTCTAAAAGAGCTTCCGAAGACAAAGTCTGAAAGAGCTTCCGAAGACAAAGTCTGATGAAAGAGCTGAAGACAAAGTCTGCTTCCGAAGACAAAGAAGACTCCAAGCCTCGGAAGAAGCAGTCTTCCGAAGTATAAGTACCTTCGGAAGAAGTTATTCTTCCGAAGTACTTTATCCTTCAGAAGACATTGCTATGACCAGCAGATAAAAGTATGGTCCCTGACAGTCCGCTGCAGACCTCTGATACAGCATGGCATCTTCCTAAAGAGCCATGTTGTTGACCATACTTTATTCTACTGTTCACCTTTTTATGATAGTACATGTTACCAAATTTAGTTGGTGACAAAAGGTAAGTCAGGGACATGTCCTGACTACCTACTCTCAGACAAAATGTCTGAAAGACCTCACCTAGAGTCTTGTAGTATAGATGTAAGGTTAGAGGTGTCCAGCTGGTATCAAAGTATATCTGGCTGTAGGTAGTATTATATATATCTTCTCCCTGTAACTCTTTATAAAAGCGATTTGAGTCCAAGTGTCTTGTAATCCTTTGAGTTGAGAAGCAATATATAAAAGTACCTTGAAAATTACTTGCTTTGTTAAATTTTCTTACTGCTTGTTACTTGATATATTGTGATCAACTCTTCATAAGACTGCTTGCTGAGTGTTGATTCACAGTGAGTTGAGAGAAAAACCACCCAAATCCGATCCTGCACACTTTCCAAACGTTTTACCCCTTTTTGTATCTGTGACAATCGCAAGATGTCCCAAAACTTCAAAACTTGAATACATAGTGAGTTCTCATAGACAATGTCTATGCTCCAGACAAGATAAAAACTTCCATTGACATGTATATCTCAAACATGTTGAGAATTCCTCCTTTGTCATTGTAACTGCTTCTTTTGTTTTTCTTTATTTGGCGCCAACCACTCGAAAGCATCACAAGAAGCGATACAACTAGTTTACGTACATTAAGATTCCTAATACCAGCTAATCTTTCAAGAAACGTGTGGTAAAGTTTACCTGCCAAAAAACAAATCATATTTGAAAATAATTATTTGTAATGATTAAATGAGCGAATTGAAATAGTAGTTGTGATCTCAAAAGTTAGTTATCTATTTTTACCTTCCATTTTGCCTCCTTGAAAAGTATTGAGTCGGTTTTTAGTACGGAAACAAAACTGGCTAATTCAACCAAGGCGTTAATCATGACTTGAGCCATGTTCTTGTCTTCATGTGCATCAAAGACACACCCACGGTTTTCTGCATCATAAACTAAAGTGTTCCATACCGAACCACTCTTAGTCATGGTCTCTTTGTTTCCTATAATCCACAAACAGTGCCTTGCTCATGTTAAAGCAACATTTGCTCTTTCACGACTTGATAGAAACCCAACGGACCCAAGATGGTTACATCTAACTGTTGAAAAGATTATGACATCTTCTTCACTACCTTGAAACCCATCAACTGATTGAACGTTGACACAAAAACTCCAACCATTCGCCTCTTGGTTGTACTTTGTGCCTAGCTTTTCATGTATTGCTTCAACCTAAGCCTTGTATGGGGAAATGCACCCAACGCTCACCTTTTGTTTCTTGGAGACAGATTCTGGAACAAAAGAGTGTCATAACTGTACCAAATTCAAACAAAAGAACAAAAATGACAATACCTTTGAAAAGATTTGAAACTATCTGTGCAATCACTGCAACTTCCACCATTTTTCGTGCTATTGTTCTTGTCATGTTCCTCCTTTGCAGAAATAACATTGATGAAACTGTACGATCCATACATATCCTCTTTAAGAAAACGCATTTCTCGAGCTTTATCAATGACATTAGGTCCATCCAAGATCTGTCCATTGTAAAACTCGGTATTGGGAAACTGGCTAATCGATGGATGCATCCTGTATTGAATGTTGAGAAGATGTCTTTGCTGTCCGAGTAACACCAGCCTCTCGAATAAACTCCTTCCAAACTTAGCTTCCTCACAAATCTGTCATATATCAGAAAAGCATAAGGAACTATTCTCATAGGACAAAAATATGTTAGCAACAAGTTTTTTTTGCCAATAAAGTGGTAATGACCTTGCTTTGAACCATCGCTGGTAGCTGCCTTTCATCCCCAACAAGCACAGCATTTTGAACACCTGAAGCTGCAATGGGATTATGGATTCACATTCTTAAGCTGTGCAACTTCATCAATTATAACCATTTTGATTGGGCCCATATTCTCTCCACACAATTGATTGAGCTTGAAGCAGTACAGAAAATCAAACATGCATTTCTCAGACAAAACTCTTTAAGTGGATACATGCTCATAGATTTTGGAATAATAGATGACACTCTTAGATCATATAGTGCTTGCAAGCATTCGATTTTGCACGATCTTAGCTTCATAAAATGGGATTTACGTACTCTTTTGTCAAAGGCTTCCTTTAAGCTTTGCTTTCTAGTTACTATATCCTTTACAGACTCCCAACCTTCCGAATCAAATCAACTGAATCATTCATTTTGTGTGCAAAATCAAGAGGAATCACAGAAGTAGGTATATGGGTGTACAAGTTCCTGATACAAGTAATAAGAGCTTTGCTCAGAACACTAAATCTGCTCATAAAAAACTCCTCAAAAGTCAAATGATTTACTTTATGGTTCTTGTCAGGCTTTGGTTCATTCTCCTTCTTACCATTGGTGTTTGTTTTCTTGGATACTATGAAACAACGACGATACTCTTTATAGGGATTTTTAAGAAAACAAATCATATCCGTCCTCGATGTTTTCCATTGTAAAAAACAGTTCTCAAGAGCATTAATTCGGTTGTCAAGAAACACATCAAGAAGTTCCTTGTAATCAACTTCAATTTTCATTCGTTCTTTTTTTCCAAATAAAACTATATCACCAAATCTATAAGTATCACAACCCAAGCCATGATCCCTGAGCAAACTCAACAATCTCTTTGCTACTCCTACCACTGCAATATTAGTTGGAGCACATGTAAGTGTCTTGTACTTCGTCCTTAACAACATGAACAATAATGATGCAACTGTCTTTGTCTTTCCAGTCCCAGGAGGACCCCATATCAACTTAGTACATGCGTTTTCATGACAACATATTTTAGTAGCAAGACAACTTAACACAGCAGCTTCTTGTGAAGTATTCAACTTAAATAAATCAAAAGCTTGCCTTAGTTTTGGTCAATAATACCATTTTCTGCATAACTACAACACTTCTCACTTTCCTTAGCCACCTGTACATATACAAAATATATGAAAAAATATGCTAAACCAGTATCTTTTTGTTGTGGCCATTATCGAAAGATGGGGCATGTAAGTCCGGATGGCTTGTAAGTCCTAAACATCTTGAGAAGGCAGACGTAAGTCCGGATGGCTGTCAGTAAGTCCTTAAACTTGTTAATATTCCGGGTTAAGAAATATTCTCAGGCTAGTTATGCTCAAATAGTTATATTTAGGAATATAATAAATGATATCACTGATCAACAATGCATGGTTTAAGTCAAATTGGGGTGACTTGAAATCTCAATAGTGTCTTGAAGGATAATAATTATTCTACAGAAGTTCTGGTTGTGGGATCCACTGACTTATATTAAATCAACACAAAACATGATATACATCACTCATTATGTTTCTAAGTAAAACTGAAGTATAAGTTTAAAAGGACAAAATATATTGACAATCAACTTAACCAGTTTATTTTAAATAAAGCTGGACAGAGTCTTGACTTGATAAAGAACTATATGATCTCATTTTGAAAATTCTATCAAGAAAAGGAAGATTCCAGTCCATGCTCCTGTTCCTCCTAATTCTTTAAAGCAATTACTTTCTTGGAGATGTGAGAAGGATTCAGGTCATACAGTGATCAAATGCACTAACAAGTCATTTCGAATCATTGATCCAGCAGACTTGATGAAGTTTGGCAAAGACGACTTACTCAAGCTTTTACACTGCCCTATTACAGCTGATGAGTCCGTTTATTTTCTATCTTGCCAGTATGTGTGGATGACTGACCGAATCCTTAGGAATAAATGGTACGCATATGCAGGAACGTACAAGAAAGCAAACGTTGATTTTGATTGACAATGTTTCACCGAGCCTAGGGGGAGATTGTAGAAGACTAATCAAGGCTCGGCAAAACATTTGAAGATTGAACAAAGACGAATTCTGAAAAACAGCATGTGCGAAAGCCACATCCACGCGAATTGAAGAAGTCACGCGAGAAGCAGATCTCACGCGAAGAAGGTCTCCACGCGAGAGATTGTTGCCGCGCGAAAGCTTGTTCCACGCGAAAAGCGTGTCGCGCGAGAACTTGATGTTTAGTATAAATAGCTTGTTTTTGTTTTGTAATAAAGCTTTTCGTTCATTATCATTCTGTACTGTGCGAAAACCGCACAAGACCTTTCATAGGTTGTTTGATTCAATCAAAGAAGCATTTCATGTTCAATTCAATCTTCTCTTCTATCCAATCATGTTTACATTCCGCATTCACATGATTGAGATCGTGTGTTATTGATTTTTGGGAGATTTCAGAGGTTTTACAATTGGTATCAGAGCATTAGGCTCTAGAACCACGATTTAGAAGAGATTTGGATTGTGTTTTACTCGTATTTGAAGAAATTCATCATTGATCACTTTAGATTCTGATATGGAGATATTATTCTGCTCGATTTTGGAGGATTTGGACTGATTTGGACCGATTTGAACTGAATTAGTGGACTTTAAGTGAATTTTAATCAAAATTAAGCTTAAAATTGACCTAAATTCATTAAAATGGATTAAAATGGGTTCAATCAGACATATTCATTGATTTGGAGGTGGTTCTCGCTTGAACTAACTGTTGGAGATTCGATTCTGCACGAAATTGACGATTTTCGCGTGATCTGTAAGTTTTCGCGTGCGAAAAAGGGGTGTTTTCGCTCAGACAGTTATATTACCTTTTTGTGCGATTTCACGTGAAAAGATAACTTGGAAATTCACACGCACTGCTATCTCGCGCGAAAAGTTGTGACGCGCGAAAACTCTTTTCGCACGACTTCTTATTTCGCACGAAACCTGATTTTTGACTTTCTGATCACTATGGCTTCAACAACTCCGAATCTGAAGCATCTTATGCCAGAGAAAATTGAGAATCTGTTTGCCGAGTTTATATCTGATGATCTCTTGGATGGAGTGTTTGCTGAGAAGGAAGAAGTGAGGAAGAGAAGGAAGAAGTTGAATGTAAGAAGGAAGCTGAGAAGGAAGAAAAGGAAGAACCAGTTGAGGCTATGAAAGCATTCATGGTAAAAGGAATGAAGAGCCTGAAGGAGAAAGCTCAGAACAAAGGGTATATGATGATCTATGCACAAATTCTTGTGTTGAGAAGTTAAAAGATACAGAGTTCACAATGAGAGACTGATAATGGAAGTTGAAAAACTTCAGTATCAAGCTCGCAAATACAAGTCAAATGAAAAGATTTTTAAAGAAAAACTTGAAGGTTTAAACAATACAATATATAATTTAAAATAAATCTTCATGATAAAGAATGTACTAATAATGATTTGACTAATAGAAACAATGAACTCGCTTTAGAAATTAATAGACTTAACAGTGAATTAGCCACGGCTAAATTGACTGTTGAGAAATTTGAACTTTCATCAACAATGGTTGAAGGAATAATCAAGTCACAAATGACTCAGAAGATTAAAGGAGGAAAATGTGGGTTGGGTTTTCTAACATTGCTCCTCCAATTAATCATGATTATTCATGTTTACCTTCATCTGATAACATTTATGATTCTGATATGGTCTATGGGATTGGTTTCTCTCCATCTCAAGACTTAAAACCTTCAGTCAAAGTAAATTTATCTGTTGATCCTATCATAGTACCCATATCTAAACAATCAACTGAAAACTTTTGTGTAGATAAATTGAAGGTGGATGGGTTGGTTGAAGAATGGGAGGGTGATAGTGAAGGAGAAAATGAGAGAGAAAATTTGAAAAATAAGAATGTAAAAGTTTTACAATCTGATTGTAAACAAACTTTGTATGGAAATGAAAAGTTGGTTAATTTGAATGAGATTAAATCTAATAGTAAAAATAATTTGAATGCAAATCAAAGGGCAAATCAGAAAGAAAGAATTGAAAAGGATTATAAAAGTAGATTTGTCTCTAAGGGTTTAATTGAAAATGAAGAGCATATTTTAAAGAAACGAATTCTCGATTCTTTAAAAATAAACTTCATTATAATGCTAACCTTGTGAATCAAGATGTTTGTAGCCCAGATTTGCAAGTGAATGATTCTTCTGCATTCAATCTGAAAATTCAAAAGCCTGGTCCTTCTCCATGTAAAACCTCTGAAAATCTCCCAGAAACAATAACACACGATCTCAATCTTGTGAACGCGGAATATAAACAAGATTGGAGTAGAAGAAGAATCAAACTGAACTCAAATGATATTAAATTGATGAACAGAAACCTATTACAGGTCTTGTGCGATTTCGCACAGAACAAAATGAGAATATGAACGAAAAAACCTAATTACAAAACGAAATCTAGCTATTTATACTAAACATCGGGTTCTCGCGCGAGATGCTTTTCGCGCGGCTTTGTCTTTCGCGTGGAAGCTGTTCTCGCGTGGAAGCTATTCTCGCGCACAGTCTGCTTCTCGCGTGACTTCTTCCTGTCGCGTGGATATGGATTTCGCATATGATGTTTTGCCGAGCCTTGATTTGTCTTCTACAATCTCCCCCTAGGCTCGGTGAAACATAATCAATCAAAGTCAGCATTCGTCTTCTTGTAAGAGCCAGCATAGGCATACCATTTGTTTCTCAGGATCCGGTCAATCATCCATACGTACTGGCAAGATAGAAAATAAACAGACTCATCAGCTGAAATAGGGCAGTGTAACAGCTTGAATAAGTCGTCTTTGCCAAACTTCATCAAGTCTGCTGGATCAATGATTCGATAAGACCTGTCTATACATCTGATCACAGCGTGACCAGAATCCTTTTCACATCTCCAAGATATAAGTTGCCTCAAAGTGTTGGGAGGAACTGGAGCATGCACAGGGACTTTTCTGATAAATTTGGGATGTTGATAGACTCGTATCTTCATGGGAGCTTTAGTATTTTCATCAATTCTTGTTGAGTCATCAATCAACTTAGATTTTGCAGTCTTAAAGTCTTTGAAATTTGTGCGCATCTCCCTTCTTATCATGGATCTCATGAGTTCAGCTTCACTGTAATTACTCTCATTGAAGAATGGAGCTTTGCCCATGGAGTATAAATCAGCAGCACGTACAGTATGGAAGTCTTGAGTGCTCTTTAGATAATCAATCTCTCCATTCCTTCTCTTTATGACATACATCCTTTTCTCGCTATCATAACCCCAGCTAATAACATGAGACATTTCACCATACTTCTGTTTTGGCTTTGAGATAAACAGAAAATGAGCCTCAGTAGGTGGTGGTGGTGCTTTGAACTGTAAACCTCCTCTAGTGTATAGGGCAATCTGACCAGTAGTATTTGTCTTTGTAGCATCAGTAGGAGTTTCACCACTCACAGTCTCATTGGGAATTTCTCCTTCTTCAAGATTGATGTCTTTGAATAGCTCTTGAAGGTTGTTCCTAAAAATGTCTGTATACTCATTCTGCTCTTCCAGATCATCAAAAATATCAAGTTCTTCTTCAACAGCTCAAGATGAAGTTTGTTGAAAAGAATACAGTTCCTTTTCATAAACACTTTCCGTGGCAGGGTCCAGTGGATCATATCCTTCTAGATCACTAACACTTGGTCTATCGACATTGTCAGTGTTAGTATCTCCAGTAGGACTTGAAGAAGAACCTGTAGCATTACCTCCATCATTATCATCTCCATCATCATTATTACCATCATTACTTCCATCATCTCCACCATCATCATCATCATTATCATCATCATTTTCATCGTCATCCTCATCATCATCATCCTTATTATCATCAGAATCAGCATAATCAACTAACTCTTCATCCTCCCTTTCATGAACAATAGGCATAGAAATCATGTGTTACGGCTCAACGAAAGCTGTAGATGTGTAAGCTTCGGTGATAGGTACTTCAGATGTAATAGGAACATCTTCAGTAGTGCTAACACTTGGCTGTACAATAGATGCTTGTGCTTCGTTGACCGTTTCCTTCTCAGGAACATTCTCAGTAGGAGGTGGCTTGGAGAGCGTCTACTTGATTCACCAATTACTGTAGTAGACCTTATAATAGGGGGCTGATGAAAATAAGTCTGTGAAATGAATTCTCTCAGCTCGTTCAGTTGTCTCTCCAACCCAGAAGTGTAGTCAAACATGCTCTTCATTTGTTGTTCAAGAGAGGCCAATCTTGTGTCTTTGATAGCTGAGTCGAGATGAATCATGTTGATCAGATTTGTCTTTTCATCATTGCCTTTCTTTAATTCAGCAATCAACTTCATATTCTCAAAGTTTTCTTTCTCCAGGTTCTTTATTCTTTCTTCCAATGTGATAGAACCAGGAGTGCTTGTTGATTCCTCTCTCCTCTGAAACTCAGGAGGAGTATTCAAGAGTGTATCTACATCAAACTCTAAATTTTCTTGATGAGGTGGTGTAGAAAAACCTGAGCCAGAAATATTAGCTGCTCCAGAAACAGGAACTGTTTCTGTTTCAGGAGCAGAAGAAGTCACATTGGCTGCCTGATCTTGCTCAGACTCGGTGACAACCACATGTGTTCGTGGTCTCCTTGGTACAATACCTCGGCCTCTCTTTCTTGCCGGAAAATCTCTCCTTCTTGCCATACGTTTTCTTCGTGAGGAGGTACTTGGCGACTCTTCAGGGACATAATCAGTATCCCTGTCTTCCTCATTTGGTCGAGAAGATGTTGGAGTAGAAGGGGTTGGATCAGTTTGGATCACATAGGGAACATTCCTTATTTGATCACTAGCAGTCTCAGAACTGGAAGCAGAGTGAACAGCTTCTTCCATTCCTCCTTCACGCACAGGCTCATCTTCAAATAGCTTCTCAATCTCTTCATCATATTATCTCTAGTAGTAGAAGTAGAAGCACCATTCTGTGCTTCATCAGCCTGAGCACCTTCATCAAACTCATCAACATTTTCATCAATCTCAGAGAATTTTCCGATCTTCGCAAAACTTTCACCAGAGCATTTGTTTCCTCTGGCTCCAGTAAGTTGTGTAAAAATCTCCTTCTTAATCGTCTGTACAACATATTTTGGAGATCCCTGAGTGGCAAGCTTAGGAAAAGCATCGTTGATGATCAGCTGAATGAATCTGGGATACATGATAAACTTTCTCCCTGGATTGGCCGTAGCGTTTTTCACCATCTCTTGAAATATAACGCCAGAGATACTGAATGGAATATCATCCACCAGAGAAACCAATAAGGATCCAAACACAGCACTAAGACTGTCCATCCCAGCCTTCAGATTGCTTAGACAGTGTATTACCACGTGAAATAAGTATTTCCAGTATGGTGGTAACCACTTCTTTTCCAGACTTGGGTATCTATACTCGTATCCCATACGAGTCAAGCAATCTATCACAACATCATCCTCAAGTCTAGTAGGAGCATTATCTTGATCCTCAAACAGTAACACTCTGTTTAGAATAGCCTGTGATACAGTCACTCTTTTCTCCTTGACTGTGGCAGTGATAACCTGATTACCAGCTTGGTCTTTTTCAAGAGCAGCCATGCTCCAGAAAGAATCAATAAGCTCAGAATATATTGCTGGATCAGCAGATATGGCATAAACAATCCTAGAATTCTTTAGTCCCTCGATCATAGAAGAAAATAATTCCTTCCCTTCCGGAACCTCATCCAAGTATGCAACACAATTATGATTCTTATTAAAATCATTTGTGCCATCTGCATTGTCAAAGAAGATCAAGATTAGAATACTCAGAATATAACTTAATTATGCCAAAAGAAATTTCTACACTTTAGAACATTTTATCTTTTGAGTCCTTTTACACTTTAAAAAAGGAACACTTAAGAACAATTCACCAATTAAAACTAAGTCACAGGTGAATACGTATATTACACTTAAAGTTTAGCAATTAAAGATTACTGTGTAAAACTCTATTTGATACACAACAACAACACTTAGCAAAATATTTTTAAAAACTTTCTGTCAAGCGAAATTTAGTACATGCGAAATTGAACACTGTGCGACAATAACATTCACGCGAAATCCCTTTGCGAAAACTCGGTTAAGCAAAATCTGTATTTCATGCGAAATCAAATCTCACGCGAGAACCAGGTTCACGCGAAAACCCCTGTTCACGTCTGTTCAACGATTCGCACAACGCACATGTCTAATTAACAGATTGTTTTAATCCATGAAATCCAGATCATTGCTGTCGCCTAAGTCTATTAGGTGTATTTATCGTTCAATTTCAACTTTAAAGTCCATTTCAAGATTTTAATGTCAAGATGTTAAGTTTCCCTTAGCATTTTATTGCTACAATAACCAAATCAAACCATATATACCTTAAAAATCACACTATGAGTGTAATAAGAACGAAATAAGGAACAAAATCACAAGCAGGATTGAGATGATTTCTGATTTGAAGTTTTGAGTGCAAGCGAGAGGAGATTTCGGATGGTAAGCGAAAAAGGTTTTCGGATGTGGTTTTGAGCGAAAAGTGATTGTGTCTTGAACACTGTGAAATTTATACCACTGACAAGTCACGCGAAAATCGATTTCGCAAATCCTTCAATTTCGCGTGACATTCTATTCGCGTGCGAAACAATGACTTTCAAAATTTCAACTTTTTTAAATCTTTTCAAACCTTTACACAACTTTAAATCCTTTTATTTTTAATGAATTAAGTCAACATAAAATGTTATCTACCAAGTGACCAATTAATTTAATGAATCTTCAATTTTCAAAAATTTTCTTGTTATTTATTTGTCCTAAAAATAAAACACTTTAAAAATGAAATAAAAACAAACACTTACAAACAAAATAACAAAAGAATGAAAACAATTAAAGAATCAAGATCGGATTTGCTTGTTTTGTATAAATTTTCATAATGAGATCATATAGTTCTTTTGTCAAGTTAAGACTCTGTCCGGCTTTATTTAAAATAACTGGTTAAGTTGATTGTCAATATCTGTTGTCCGCTTTAAACTTATACTTCATGTTTTACTCAGAAACATAATGAGTGATATATATCATGTTTTGTGTTGATTTAATATAAGTCAGTGGATCCCACAATCAGAACTTCTGTAAAGTAATTATTATCCTTCAAGACACTATTGAGATTTTTCAAGTCACCCCAATTTGACTTAAACCATGCATTGATGATCAGTGATACCATTTATTGTAATCCTAAATATAACTATTTGAGCATAACTAGCCTGAGAAATATTTCTTAACCTGGAATATTAACAAGTTTAAGGACTTACTGACAGCCATCCGGACTTACGTCTGCCCTCTCAAGATGTTTAGGACTTACAAGCCATTCGGACTTACATGCCCCATCTTTCGATTTTGCCTTCCAAAGTTAAAAACTATTCTCAAAATCAGAAAATATATACCATATAGTATGTCGTCTAGACATATCTTTTGATTTGTTGTGCTTCTTGGCATCTTATATCCTATATGGCCTTTTCCTTTTGGCATCTTTTTGCTCAATTATTTTCTTTTTGTATTTTTCTCTTTTTGTTTTTTTGTATTATTTATCTTTTATATATATATATATAGTTATGATAATCACTGAATCAATCATATACAGGCTTGAGTATGACAAGATTATATCTCTCAGTCTATGTTAGAACATGTTTGGCACAGAATCCTGATATGTTCCCCACTAAATCATATTTCTTTAATTCAAGTGTAATCACTCAATTATGATCTTTTCATTTCTGAAAGCAAAGCCTATCAACATATCAAACATAATCCAAGTGTATTCGTATTTAAGCCTTTGAAAGTACTTATACTCGTTTTGAACTTTGTAATATCATTTCTCATTTTAAGTATGAAAATTTCTTCTTTTGATTTTGGCAATCCTTTGATCTTAACTCCCCCTAAGACCAAAAATATTTTTTTCAGAACTTGTTTTTCTAATTTTCTCCCCCTAAAATTGTGATTGTCCTTTTAAGAAAAAGAAACAATTGCAATTTTATTCTTTATTAAAAAAATGAAAAAAATCTTTTTGTGAAGATTCATTAAACCAATTTATCCAAAGTTAATCATTCCCAATGATTGCACAAGGAAATCAAATCGAGAATGATCAAACGCCTTGGTAAATAAATCAGCTATATTTTCAGTTGACGGCACTTGTTTTAGATGAATAAGTTTACGATCAAAACAATCGCGGATAAAATGGATGCGGATGTCAATGTGTTTTAGTTTTTGAGTGTTGAATGAGATTTTTCACGATGTTTAGAACTGCCGTGTTATCACACCAAATTGGTGTGTCATAAATGTTGAGACCATAATCGAGAAGTTGTTGCTGAATCCAGACAAGCTGGGAACAACAACTCGAAGCAGCTACATATTCAGCTTCGGCAGTGGATGTGGATACAGTGTTCTGCTTCTTACACTGCCAAGAAATGAGTCGGTTACCCAAGAATTGACATCCTCCTGTGGTCGATTTCCTGTCTAAGTTACAACCACCATAATCACTGTCAGTATAAGCAAATAAATTGAAATCGTAATTTCGAGGATACCAAAGACCAAGTTTAGGTTGACCCTTGAGATACTTGAAAATCCGCTTGACAGCTTTCATGTGTGATTCCTTTGGATCACTTTGATAGCGGGCACACTGACAAACAGGGAACATGACATCCGGCCTGCTTGCAGTGAGATACATAAGGGAACCAATCATCGATCTGTAAAGATGTTGATCAACTGATTCTCCTAATGGATCCGGAGTAAGAGTAGGACGAGAAGCCATTGGAGTTGGAGCTACTTTGGAATCTTGAAACTTGTATTTCTCAAGAATTGTCTGAACATATTTTCTTGATGAATGAGAATACCCGTCTCAGATTGAGTAACCTGAATACCCAAGAAAAATGAAATTTCCCCAAGGGAACTCATCTCAAACTTCTTCTTCATCACCTCTTCGAACTCCGTGCACATACTATCATTTGTGGAACCAAAAATGATATCATCGACGCAGATTTGAACCAAAATGATATCATCACCTGATTTTTGTATGAATAAGGTTTGATCAATTGCACCTCTTGAATAACCATTTGCAAGCAAATGTTCAGTCAAAGTTGCATACCAAGCACGAGGTGCTTGATGTAATCCATATAGCGCCTTATCCAACTTATATACATAGTCAAGATGATCTGGGTCTTCAAATCCAGGAGGCTGACAAACATAGGTTTCTTCCTTCATTTCTCCATATAAAAATGCAGTTTTAACATCCATCTGGTACACCTTAAAGTTCATGTATGAAGCAAAGGCTAAGAATATGCGTATTGCTTCTAGTCTTGCAACTGGAGCATACACTTCTTCATAGTCCAATCCTTCAACTTGATAAAATCCCTGCACAACAAGACGTGCTTTATTCCGAACTATAACACCTTTTTCATCCGTCTTGTTTCTAAAAATCCACTTTGTCCCAATCGGAAGCTTATCCTTTGGAAGTTCAACAAGATGCCAAACATTGAGTTTCTTGAATTGCATCAACTCATCTTGCATTGCTTCTATCCAGCTGTTTTCTTTGAGTGCCATTTCCACATTCTTGGGCACTATTTGTGATAGAAAGCAAGCATATAGACATGTGTTGATTGCCCCTGATTGACTTCTGGTAATTACACCTTCGTGCAACGGACCAATGATTGCTTCAGTGGGATGAGTTTTATGTATTCTCAATTGAGGAATCTCATCTGCAACCATTCCATCTTCCAAATTTGTAATATGTTCAATATTATCATGAGCTTCTTCAGAGTGTTGAGATTGATACACAATAGTTTCTTCAAGTGTGTCATCTGAAACATGAGTTTCAGAAGCAGTAGACACATTTGGAGATTCTTCAAATGGAACTTGAATGATTTCTATTGGTGTATGTATAGTTTCTGATGAAGATGAAGATAATGGAGAACTCAAAGATTCTTCCAAATCCTGAGTAGAAATTTGTTCTGAAGAAACATCTAATGACTCAGAACATGCAGATACAGGTACAGAATTTGTAGGAATATCTTTGGATGATGAAGCAACAGTAGAATCATCAGATATCAAAGATGAAAGATCCTCAATGATTTTGTTGTCCAATGAGATTGCTTGAGAAGTAGAATCTGCAGATGAAGGTTTAGAAATTTTAAAATTGATGAACAAGGATTCATAATCATAAACCCATGAAGGAGCTGAACCTGCATCAGTTATGTTAAGCTCGTGCCAATCAATGTTATATGACTCGACTATTTGTCTAGTTCTTTTATTATAAACACGATATGCAACTTTATTGGCAGCATATCCCACAAAGTAACATTCATCCGCCTTTTCAGAAAATTTTGAAGATGATTCAGTTGTATGCAACAAAGTGCAACAACAACCAAAGGCTTTAAAATATTTAACTTTGGGTTTGTGTTTATAAAATATTTCATAAGGAGTCTTATTTAATCTTTTGTTGATTAAAGCACGATTTTGAACATAACATGCAGTATTTACTGCTTCAGCCCAAAAGAACAAAGGTAATTTGGCAGCAGAGATCATTGTTCTAGCAGCTTCAATCAATGTTCTATTTCTTCTTTCTGCAACTCCATTCTGTTGTGGAGTGCCAGCAGCACTAAATTGTCTGGCAATTCCCTTGGATTCACAAAACTCATTCAGAGTTTGATTGCAAAACTCTGTTCCATTGTCACTTCTGATGCATTTTACCTTTTTCTCTGTCTGATTCTCCACCAAAGTAATGAACTTGATCAAGAGGTGTGGAGTTTCATCCTTAGATGCTAAGAAAAACACCCAAGTAAATCTAGAAAAGTCATCAGTAACAACCAGACAGTAAGATCTGCGACCCAAACTTAAAACACTTACTGGACCAAAAAGATCCATGTGTAAGAGTTGTAAGATTGATTCGACTGAGTTGTGTGCAACTGGTTTGTGAGGAAGTTTATGTTGTTTACCCTTTGAACATGACAAACAATGTTCATTTAATTGAAATTCTTTTTCGGGTAAACCAAAAACATGATTTCCACGTACAAGTTTATTCATGTTTTTAAGATTGACATGTCCTAATCGACGATGCCATAACATGGAATCATTCTCCGAGGCTTTGGATAGTAAGCACGAAGCTGTTACCAAAGAACTAGAACAATGCATATCAAGAAGATATGTATCATTGTCTCTCGGAGTCCTCATCAATATCCATTCATCAGGAACAACAAAACCTGGTTTTAAAATTAAGCATTCTTTGTTAGTAAAGTGTGTAGAATATTGTTTGTCACAGATTTGAGACACACTTAGCAGGTTATGTTTTAATTCCTCAACAAAATTAACATTCTCAAAACTTAGGACGCCGTTTGTAACTGTACCACGTTTAGTAATTCGTCCTCCTCTATCTCCTGCAAATATCACTCTCCCTCCGTTGTAAGATTGCACATCTTGTAGTAATGATAGTTACCCGTCATATGTCTTGAACAACCGCTATCTACAAGCCATAGACTTTCAGTAGTCTTTTGCGGTTGTCCCTGCATTCGTAACAAAATTACTTAGATTTTGGTACCCAAGTCAAGCAAGACTTGAGCACATTTTGAGTTGCAGCAAGACAAAATGATTTGATATTTTTATATTTGGTTTGCACATCATTCTTTTCATTTATGCTTTTAATCTTGACATTTTCTATTTCATCATTAGTCAAATTCTTATCCTGTCTGACATTAAAATCATTAACAACCTTTGATTTCATATTATTTGAAAATTTTCCACGAGTGAAAAATAGTTTTCTATTATGAGAAATAGAATTATGAAATCTTTGTTTACTTAATGATTTTTGTCTAAAAGGACAATTATTTGCCAAATGATTTGTGTTTCCACACTGAAAGCATCTCTTTTGTTGTGTGTGGAAAACAAACTGTGGATGACAATTATGAAAATTGTCAAAAAAACCAAAGTCAGATTGACTAGGTTTAACTTTCTCCACAGTCTCTCGAATCTTTGTCTCGTTTGACAATTGCAAATTCATCTTTTGCAAACTCGAGGAAATTGATGAATTATGACCACTTTGGATTGTAGATTTGGCAGTTTTGACTTTTGGAATTGGTGGTGTTGGAATAGGAACAATCTTTGATTCTGCTAGAGTAGGACCAGACTTTGATTTTGCTGGATGAGGACCAGGCTTAGATATACGGATTGGTGCTGGAGAAGGACCAGGCTTTTGAATTTTCAGATTAAATGCAGAAGAATCATTCACTTGCAAATCTGGGCTACAAACATCTTGATTCACAAGGTTAGCATTATAATGTAGTTTATTTTTAAAGAATCGAGAATTCGTTTCTTTAAAATATGTTCTTCATTTTCAACTATCCCTTTTGAAACAAATCTATTTTTAAAATCCTTTTCCATTCTTTCTTTTTGATTTACCCTTAGATTTGCATTCAAATTATATTTGCTATTTGATTTCATCTCATTCAAAACAACATTCTTTTCATTTCCTGACAAGTTTTGTTTACAAGCAGATTGTGAAACTTTTACATTCTTATTTTTCAAACATTCATTCTCATTCTCTTCCTCACTCTCACTTTCCCAATCTTCAACCAACCCATCCACCTTCATTTTATCTGCAAAAAGATTTTCAGGTGATTGTTTAGGTTTGGGTACTATGATAGGATCAATAGATAAATTTAATTTGACAGAAGGTTTTAAGTCTTGAGATGGAGAGAATCCAATTCCATAGACCATATCAGAATCACAAATGTTATCAGATGATGGTAAACATGAGTAATCATGATTAATTGGAGGAGCAATGTTAGAAAATCCAACACCACACTTTCCTCCTTTGATCTTCTGAGTCATTTGTGACTTGATTATTCCTTCAACCATTATTGATGAAAGTTCAAATTTCTCAACAGTCAATTTAACCGTGGCTAATTCACTGTTGAGTCTATTAATTTCTAGAGCGAGTTCATTGTTTCTATTTGTCAAGTCATTATTAGTATATTCTTTATCATGAATATTTAATTTCAAATTATATATTGTTTTGTTTAAACCTTCAAGTTTTTCTTTAAAAATCTTTTCATTTGACTTGTGTTTGCTAGCTTGATACTGAAGTTTTTCAACTTCCATTATCAGGCTCTCATTGTGAACTCTGTATCTTTGAACTTTCTCAACACATGTATTTTTACATAGACTATCATATACCTTTGGTTCTGAAGTTTCCCCTTCTGTTTTCTCTACCTTCTTGACCATGAATGCTTTCATTTCATCAGCTGGTTCTTCCACTGGAGCACTATCAACAGTCTTTGGATCAATGCATGTACTTTTGACTGGGAGCTCGACAGTGTACTTATCAATCACACTTTCTTCTTCAGCAACGTTTTCAACCTGATCTTCCTTCACAATAGTCTCCTTATCTTCAATCACTTTCTCATCCTCTATTTCAACTTTCTCCTTCTCTTCTTCCACTGTAGCAAACAAACCCTCCAACAAATCATCAGACATGAATTCAGTAAACAAATTTTCTTCCTCTTCTGGTTCTGGAACAATCTTTGCAACCAAGGCAGTAGACAAATGTAAATCAAGGCCTCCATTTGATCAGACCAATCATATTCAGCATTAGTTTGAGAAACTAATGCTTTAGTACCACCAGAAGTACTTGCTTTGTCTTTCTTTGGCTCTATCTCCACTGTCACCATCTTCTTTGGGCCTTCATTTTGACCAGTTTTTGGTTCAGTACACTCTCTGGCAAAATGACCTGGTTTGTTACAGTTGTAACACCTCAGGTTAGATTTATCGAAACCAATTTTGCTAGAATTGTTAACACCAAACATTTTCCTCCCAGTTCTTCTAGCAAAATTCTTCGCCCTGTAAACTACCATGGCCATTTGATACTTGATGTCATTCTCTTCAACATCATCCGGATTAACTTGTTGAAGATCATCAACCAGAACATTTGGAGCAGTAAGTCTTCCGGCCATGAAAGCTTCATAACTTGACATGAAAGTGGTGAAAAGAGCAAGATGCTCCTCAGCAATCTGAACAGTTTGCTTTGATGGACTAGTGGTAGCAACATAAGCATGTTGACCACTCTGAGAATCTTGAGATTGAGAGACTTGTTGATGAATTATGGGGGAATAATGTTGAGCAGCTGGAACATGAACTTGGTGGTTTACTGCTGGTTGAATAAAAGAAGATGTTGCACTTCCAGATTGTTGTTGCTGACACATTTGCGTATAACTAACATAGTAATTCGGATTACTAGCCATCTTTGCATAGAGAGCAGTTCCTTCAGCACCCAGAGAACTGAGATGATTAGCAGCACGCTGCTTATCGTCCATAGCATAAGACTTGATTGTTGAGATGAGATCAGTCAACTGAAGAGTATACAAGTCTTTGGTTCTCTTTATCAATGTACAGTTGTTATTCCAACTGTAAGGAAGTGAGTTTAGCAACTTCTTGTTCACAGTGATGGGTTCTAGAGTAATACCCGCACTCTTCATTTTTATGACCAGTCTAACAAACCTGGCCATCTGAACTTCCAGCTCTTCACCAACAATATGATTGAACATGTTGAACTCTTGATTCAACATATCCTTTTTGCTCTCTCTCATGTCTTTGTTGCCCATAATCTGAGACTCCAGAGCATCCCAAAGCACTTTAGCACCCATGAATTCTTGAAACTTTTGTGAGATCTCAGTAGTAAGAGCCATAGTGATTGCAGCATACGCTTTATCATCCAATTCCAATCTCTTGATGTCGTCTTCATCCCACAAATGTTCAGGTTTCTGAACCATTTCACCTTTATCATTTTTGTACAACGGAATGTAAGGACCATACTGGATTGATCTCCACATCTTCGGTTCCGTGTAAATAACATATCTCTCAAATCGGAAAGCCCAATCAGAATAATCATCTTCACAGAGAAGCCTCGGTGGCTTGTTATCAGTACCAATTTCAGTGTCTAGATGAAGTGAAGCAGTAAGATGCTTCAAATTCGGTGTTGTTGAAGCCATAGTGATCAGAAAGTCAAAAATCTGGTTTTCGTGCGAGATAAGAACTCGTGCGAAAAGTGATTTCGCGCGGATTGGGTTTTTCGCGTGAGAAAGCAGTTCGTGCGAATTTCCAAAATTATCTTTTCACGCGAATCGCACAAAAAGGTGAAATACCTAACTGAGCGAAAACACCACTTTTCGCGTGCGAGAATTTGCAGATCAAGCGAAAACGTCGATTTTGTGCAGAAACAAATTTCCAACCGTTTGTTCACGCGAATGTCACCTCCAATTCACTGATTAAGTTTGATTAAACCCATTTTAAACCAATTTTAATGAATTTAAGTCAATTTTAATCAAAATTAAGCTTAAAGTCCACTAATTCAGTTCAATTCGGTCCAAATCAGTCCAAATCCTCCACAATCGAGCAGCATAACATTTTCATCTCAGAATCTAAAGTGATCAATGATGAATTCTTCAAAAATCGAGTAGAACACAATCCAATTCTTCTCCAAATCGTGGTTCAAGAGCCTAATGCTCTGATACCAATTGTAAAACCTCTGAAAATCTCCCAGAAACAATAACACACGATCTCAATCTTGTGAACACGGAATATAAACAAGATTGGAGTAGAAGAAGAATCAAACTGAACTCAAATGATATTAAATTGATGAACAGAAACCTATTACAGGTCTTGTGCGATTTCGCACACAACAAAATGAGAATATGAACGAAAAAACCTAATTACAAAACGAAATCTAGCTATTTATACTAAACATCGGGTTCTCGCGCGAGATGCTTTTCGCGCGGCTTTGTCTTTCGCGTGGAAGCTGTTCTCGCGTGGAAGCTGTTCTTGCGTGGAAGCTGTTCTCGCGCACAGTCTGCTTCTCGCGTGACTTCTTCCTGTCGCGTGGATCTGGATTTCGCATATGATGTTTTGCCGAGCCTTGATTTGTCTTCTACACTCCAGCACCAATCCGTATATCTAAGCCTGGTCCTCCTCCAGCAAATTCAAAGTCTGGTCCTACTCCAGCAGAATCAAAGACCGTTCCTATTCCAACACCACCAATTCCAAAAGTCAAAACTGCCAAATTTCCAATCCAAAGTGGTCATAATTCATCGATTTCCTCGAATCTTCAAAAGATGAACTTGCAATTATCAAATGAGGCAAAGATTCGAGAGACTGTGAAGAATTTTAAACCAAAGAGTCAATCTGACTTTGGTTTTTATGACAATTTTCATAATTGTCATCCACAGTTTGTTTTCCACACACAACAAAGGAGATGTTATCAGTGTGGAAACACAAATCATTTGGCAAACAATTGTCCTTTTCGACAAAATCATTAAGCAAACAACGATTTCATAATTCTATTGCTCATAATAGAAATTGTTTTTCACTCGTGGAAAATTTTCAAATAATATGAAATCAAAGGTTGTAAATGATTTTAATGTCAAACGGGATAATAATTTGACTAATGATGTAAAAGAAGACAACAAGTTGAAAAGCGTAAATGAAAAGACTGATGTACAAACCAAATATAATAATCTCAAATCATTTTGTCTTGCTGCAACACATAATGTGCTCAAGTCATGTTTGACTTGGGTACCGAAAGCTAAGTAATTTTTGTTACTTATGCAGGACAACCGCAAAGGATCATTGAAAGCTTATAACATATAGACAGCGGTTGTTTAAAGACATATGACAAGAAACTTACAATTGCTTCAACATGTTCAGTCATATAACGGAGAAATTTTAAAATACACTTAAAAAAAAAATAAAACAATAATATTTTTGGTCTTAGGGGGAGTCAAGATTGGATCAATAAAAATGAATTTTTATGATTAAATGAGAAATGATTTTACGAAGTTCAAAAGGAGTCTAAGTACTTTCAAAGCTTAAATACAAATAGACTTGGATTATGTTTGATGTGTCGATAGGCTTTGCTTTCAGAAATGAAAAGATCATAATTGAGTGATTACACTTGAATTAAAGAAATATGAATTAGTGGGGAACATATCAGGATTCTGTGCCAAAAATGTTCTAACACAAACTGAGAGATATAATCTTGTCATACTCAAGCCTGTATGTGATTGATTCAGTGATTATCATAACTATAATATATATATAAAAGATAAAAGTACAAAAAGAAACAAAAAGAAAAACACAAAAAGAAAATATTGAGCAAAAAGATGCCTACAAAGGTCATATAGGATATAAGATGCCAAGAAGCACAACAAATCAAAAGATATGTCTAAAAGACATACATACTATATGGTATATATTTTCTATTTTGAGAATAGTTTTTAACTTTGGAAGGCAAAATCGAAAGATGGGGCATGTAAGTCCGGATGGCTTGTAAGTCCTAAACATCTTGAGAGGGCAGACGTAAGTCCGGATGGCTGTCAGTAAGTCCATAAACTTGTTAATATTCCGGGTTAAGAAATATTTCTCAGGCTAGTTATGCTCAAATAGTTATATTTAGGAATACAATAAATGATATCACTGATCAACAATGCATGGTTTAAGTCAAATTGGGGTGACTTGAAATCTCAATAGTGTCTTGAAGGATAATAATTATTCTACAGAAGTTCTGATTGTGGGATCCACTGACTTATATTAAATCAACACAAAACATGATATACATCACTGATTATGTTTCTAAGTAAAACCTGAAGTATAAGTTTAAAAGGACAAAATATATTGACAATCAACTTAACCAGTTTATTTTAAATAAAGCTGGACAGAGTATTGACTTGATAAGAACTATATGATCTCATTTTGAAAATTCTTTCAAGAAAAGGAAGATTCCAGTCCATGCTCCTGTTCCTCCTAATTCTTTAAAGCAATTACTTTCTTGGAGATGTGAGAAGGATTCAGGTCATGCTGTGATCAAATGCACTAACAAGTCATTTCGAATCATTGATCCAGCAGACTTGATGAAGTTTGGCAAAGACGACTTACTCAAGCTTTTACACTGCCCTATTACAGCTGATGAGTCCGTTTATTTTCTATCTTGCCAGTATGTGTGGATGACTGACCGAATCCTTAGGAATAAATGGTACGCATATGCAGGAACGTACAAGAAAGCAAACATTGATTTTGATTGACAATGTTTCATCGAGCCTAGGGGGAGATTGTAGAAGACTAATCAAGGCTCGGCAAAACATTTGAAGATTGAACAAAGACGAATTCTGAAAAACAGCATGTGCGAAAGCCACATCCACGCGAATTGAAGAAGTCACGCGAGAAGCAGATCTCACGCGAAGAAGGTCTCCACGCGAGAGATTGTTGCCGCGCGAAAGCTTGTTCCACGCGAAAAGCGTGTCGCGCGAGAACTTGATGTTTAGTATAAATAGCTTGTTTTCGTTTTGTAATAAAGCTTTTCGTTCATTATCATTCTGTACTGTGCGAAAACCGCACAAGACCTTTCATAGGTTGTTTGATTCAATCAAAGAAGCATTTCATGTTCAATTCAATCTTCTCTTCTATCCAATCTTCTCTTCTATCGCTCTGATACCAATTGTAAAACCTCTGAAATCTCCCAGAAATCAATAACACACGATCTCAATCATGTGAATGCGGAATGTAAACATGATTGGATAGAAGAGAAGATTGAATTGAACACGAAATGCTTCTTTGATTGAATCAAACAACCTATGAAAGGTCTTGTGCGGTTTTCGCACAGTACAAAATGATAATGAACGAAAAGCTTTATTACAAAACGAAAACAAGCTATTTATACTAAACATCAAGTTCTCGCGCGACACGCTTTTCGCGTGGAACAAGCTTTCGCGCGACAACAATCTCTCGCGTGGAGACCTTCTTCGCGTGAGATCTGCTTCTCGCGTGACTTCTTCAATTCGCGTGGATGTGGCTTTCGCACATGCTGTTTTTCAGAATTCGTCTTTGTTCAATCTTCAAATGTTTTGCCGAGCCTTGATTAGTCTTCTACAGATAATTTGACAAGTTTGAACTAAAACACGTAACTTAAGGCGAGCGAACTTACGTCTCCACTGATCTCCTAAATACAGGCAACCTAACAAGAATAGAATTTTGCTAATTACATATTGAACTAAGCAATTCACTAGGAGAAGAGAGAATTCTGTTGGAGTAATTATCATATGGATCAAGTTAGTTAGATAAAAAAGTTTTAGTTAGCTATTTGATTATTATCTTTTAGTTGGATAATCATATATCGAGTCTAGTTAGAAACATGGGTAGGTAGGAAGGAATGCTGGTCTATAAATTTTGAGTAAACAATGTTTATTTTGTAAGTTCTTCGGGTTATTATTGATAAAAGAGTCAAGGCGCGTTAGACGTCAACCAATGTTTCCACACATGAACGCAGTTGAACAACCAAATTCCTTAGGACAGAGAGAATTCAAAAACTAACCATATTCACTAGCGAGGAGCATTTGCTAGCATTCAAATTCAGAAAGTCAAACCAAATGTTGTTTAGAGCGTCCTAAACGACATTTCGTTTGACTTTCTGAATTTGACCCCCTAACAATTTTGACTGAATTTGTACCCTTGTAAATTGCTTACAATTAGCCAAAAATACCCAGAAGTCATCAATTGTATTCCTAAACCACCTAGACCTACGTAGAAAACCAGCAAAAACATACAATTACAAAAAAATATATTCTAATTGTATGTAAGCAAAAAAGACTTGCAGACACTAATCAATCAATAAAGTGTCCAAAGACTTGCCGACACTAAGTAGTCAATAAAGTGGCCAAATACATTTACAAAAGCATTGTGTTGGGTGTTCAGAATCACGTAGTAAATATAAAGAGATATTATTCTAGCAAACTTTTGCTTTAAGCTACTTTGTGACTTGTGAGATCAAGACTTACAGAAGAATCAAATGACAATGTTCTTTGAATAACATTCATAGCCGCATCAGGATGATTGAGAGCCTGCCATATACGCATATTTGTCGTCAAGTTTGTGAGATATACAACAAAGCCATTAAGTGGTTCCTTTATCTGAGATGAGTTGAATCCAATAAGATTTGCTGACAACACTTGCACTGTATCCGGGAATTTATCGAACAATGTCACATAAGCAAGGCGAAAACGGGCGTTTGATCTAGCAAGATCACCAATGCGTTTAGGTTTAACTTGTGTCAATGCAATAAGATCTCCAACTATGGGATCATACTTCATCCCATCATAGGTCAAGCGATGGGACGATTGTTTGTGACTATCTTTTGTTATTCTTTGCAAACTTAAAATGGGACTCGCCGGTGCCTGAGAGATTCTGGCAAGATGAGAGGACAAATCTGCACGTGTTTCTTCTAAAAGCAGATAGATGAACGAGTTCATGTAATGGGTTGTTGATGAAAATGTCAGTGGAACTTGTTCCACCTGTAAAAAACATCATGTATATATATATCTGCATGGATTAACAGGTGCAAGAAAGCACGAAAAAAGAGAGAGATCGATTATTAATAAACCTGAAATTTGTAGAGATTCTTGTTGAGTATATCAGATAAAGACCAAGAAAAGATAACATCTAAAGTTGTTGACGTGGTCTGGTTTGCTTCTGCTTAGAGCTGCTGCTGCTGTTGCCTGTGTTGGCCATTGTTCATAAGCTTTGTTGAAGGTGTGTTTAGCAATAATGACCAAAGAAAAAAGAAGGGGTGGCTACAAAGAAAGACTCACAAAACGACTTTTGGTTCTCACTGGTCATAAAAACTTGAATAATTATTGTTGGTGTTTCTTTACATTATTATTATTATATAATAACACTTAAAGTGATTTACAACCACTTTAAGTATCAATATACAAGTGCTTTATGCGTGAGCTAGAGAGTGACATGCAAGTAAGGACTACTGCGATTTTTGCACTAACATGGTTCCACTTCATCTCTTTTTTTACGATGAGACGAGAGGGAGCTAGAGAGAAAAGACATCTGGTTTCAGTCCCTTCACCGGGTTACATTTAGCTATCTATGAAGCGGAACACACACAAGAAAGAAAAAAGCAAAAACCCGAGAATTTAACGTGGTTTGGATTCGGTGTGAATCCTAAGTCCAAGGGCTACGGCTAGCACAATACAAATATTACAAATGCATGACATAGATATATACAGAGACTAGATAGGGTTTTCAACTCCGTGAATGAAAAAAACTCATAGGACAATTCTAAAGTTTTCACAAACCCAACATGTACAAGTTGTAGCAACACTATTATTATTATTAATTTTTTTTTTGTATTTTTAAGTCATCCCGTACAAGCACAAAAGCCACAGGTACTAAGAGCTAATCTATATTGACGTCTTGTAGGTGAATAAACCCTAAAAACAAAAAAAGTAAGATGAAGGCTGCACGGAATGGAAGGGACGATGATGAAGAAGGTGATGATGTTGTCATACAAAACTGAGAAGGAAACATTTAGATTCATTAAGCCATAGAAAATATAATTTTATTAATTAGTTATTTCTTTTTTACATATAATATAACATGTTGTTGAGTGTGTGATGATGTTCTTGAATGTGTGATGATGTTGTTGCAGTGAAAGCAGATTATTAAAGATTTCTTTATAGGTTTTCTATTTAAAAAATGAGACCTATAAAGTAGAATAGGTTTTCATTGATTTATACAATGTGAATATCTTTTGTTTTAACATTTCGTTGATTTATTTGAAACATTTCAACCTCACTATATATTATATTAGATGAATAACTTTGTATTTTTAATAATTAAGTTTTAGAATTATTTTAATTGGATCATTTGTTATTTGATTCAATCACTACAACACGTGAGAAAGCTTTAATTGTGATAAAAAATGTGAATTGGTATGAATTATCATCTATACTTCATCTTTTCAGCAATTTAGTCTATGAACAAGTTCATCCATTCAATCAAAGAATCATCATTGATGATTTATGCGAATTATGCAAAACAATATTATGGTTTTTATGTGTATTTCATAATTGCCTAAAGTGGAAACTTTAATTTCTAAACACTTTGATTTCTTTATATTTTGTAATGCTTGTTATGTTATAATGATGCTTGTTATGTTATAATGTTAAATATAGATTAGATTGATCATATAAATGAGGAAACTTTGTAATGTTGGTTGACTTTCAATGGTTTGAACTTGCATCGAATAATAGAAACATGGTAGAATGATTATCGGGATAATGATATGTGTTTGTATGTTAGATTTACAAGTTATATTATATTGTTAGAAACTCGAATATAGTGATTTGGGAAATTAGATATTCATTTATGCATGTAATCTTGATGATAATGTAATATTGTATTGAACAGGAATAATGCTAGTAGCTAGTTTTACATGATAGAAATTTGTTGTAGATGTGCATCTGTTTGATCAATATGGAAAAACTAGACAAATCTTGTTAGTTATGTTATACTTTGAATTCGATGATGTAATGGTGAATATCATACATGCATGAAGATCTCATTCCGTACTTAATTAGTAGGATTGGCAGGGTTTAGGATGCAAAGTAGTAAGTTACTTCACATGGTATATGATGAGTGGGTTGAATTTATGTGTACTTAGGTTGCATAATAGTAATATAGGTAGTTACTACATGGGAGGTCTGAAATAATTGGTCATTATGGATTCAAATTGTTGGTACACATGTCTCTAGTTCCAGTTCTAATGTACTTTAATGTTTAATGACATTCATTTTGTTACACTGATGTAATCATTTGATATATGTAATGAAAAACTCTTGAATGAATGAATATGTGTTATTGAATGTCTTGTATCTTTATATTAATGTTTATTACACATATATTGAACTAACTATATAGGTATGTGAAGTGTATAAAGTTCTCATGCGAATGGACCATACTAATGGACGCACGACTGAACCAGGAGACTGGATCAGTCGCACGATTGTAACATGAGATTGATTCAGTCGCACGACTGGACCTTCAGTCGTGCGGATAGATCAACCGCATGCTTCAGTCGCACGACTAAACCATGTTGATGGTTCAGTCGCACGAATGAAGACTCCAAACCTATAAATACCACTTAATTCGTGGAAAAGGAAAACACTTCGAGAATTCACAACCCTAGCCGTCCCAGAACGTCCAAGTCGTCCCTTCCAACTTTATCGAGCGTTTCTGATCATTCCTAATCAATTCTTAACGTTTTTTCATCGTTAGTTTTGATTAGATTAACGTTCTCCCTGATTGGATCGCCAATCAAATAGGATTCCACACTATTTGATCTGGTTTCACGTAGATTCGGTTAGTATCAGTTCGTACTCGGTCCTAACAAGTGGTATCAGAGCTTTGGCTCTCGATTCTACGTGGATTCAATCATGTTTGTTTTGTAAAAATCAACATTTTTTCAATCAAAGATCCGTTCCTTTTGCATTAAAAATTTGATTTTTACAAGTGCATGTTCAAAAGTTCATATTTTTCGAGTTCTAGCCGACTAGGGGTTTCAAAATCGTGTTTTTGGTCAAATTGAGTGAAAATCTTGAAAAATTTCGAAGTCAGACGTCTCAATTGCACGATTGATCCAATCGCATGACTGAACTTCATACGCACAACTCAATCGCACGATTGGTCCAATCGTCTGTTCATTCGCACGCTTAAGCTTGTTCGTTCGGTTCAGCTCAGTCGTATAGTTCATTCGTACGACTGAACTCATACGCATAGATTCATATGCACGATTGAACTCAATCGCACGTGTGAACTCAGTCGCACACTTCAATCGTCCGGTTGACTTCAATCGCACGATTAAGTCTCATTCGTATTCCCCAGTCGCATCAGTCAGTTAGTTTGTCAAGTTTTTCAGACTAAGTCATCATGGAAGAACAACACTTTGCTTTCTCAGTTGGGAAGGACTCCAGAATTCAGATTCTCCTGCTTTTGGAGAATGAGATCGACAACCACAACAAACCACCGAAGCTTCTGACACTTGACGAATATCCTCAATGGAAGAAACGGTTTGAAATTCATTTGAACGGAGTGGATACCAACTTATGGAGCACAATTGAGACTGGCTACACTATGCCAGTTGGAGCTGACGGTGTTCCACTGACTCTTAGTGGTTTGAATGATGCGCAAAAGGTTGCGTACAATGCTGAGAAGAAGGCCTATGAATTGTTGACACAGTCCATCCTAAAAGATATTTTCCATCAGTTCTCAGAGCACAAGCAGTGCAAGAAGTTATGGAAGGCTCTAGAGAAGCGGTATGAAGGAAATGCAATGCTTAAGTCTCTAAAGGATAAATCTTTAAAGAAGGAATTTGACAACTTCTCATCAATCGGAAATGAGAGTTTGGACGACATTATCGATCGCTTCTATCATTTAATGAGTGCACTGCACACTCATGGAGTTAAAACGTCTGTGGAAGATAAGGTATCGAGTCTAGCTGATAGTTTTCCTGATAAGTGGGTTTCATTCATTTCTACTTTAAGACATAATGAAGTGTTGGAAACGTTGGATATAAATGACTTTATTTTGAAACTGAGAGAGGAAGAGCTATGATAGAAGTACAAGTCGAAAAAGGGAACCTACACTCAGAATCCGTCTCTATACAATATGGCTCCTACTACTGCATCTTCAAGTGCACCGTTGCAGACTGCTTTTGTGTCTAACACATCTACAAATGTTCAAAGTGAATCTTCAGGTTATGAATCAGGTGGTTTATCAAATGTTCAACACAATTCTGCAGAAGCTTAACCAACAAAGTTAATGACAGAGAATCTGAGCAACGTAACTGTGGAAGTTGCTAAGGAGCATATGGATTTACTTGCTGCTGTGGTCCATTCATATGACGGGTTAGTAGCAGGGAAGATTGCTAACTGTCACTTGGCAGATGAAGATTACGAGCAAGTGGATGAAACCGAGCTAGAGAGGATGGATATCATGTGGGCTCTAACTAGTGCTTTGCGAAGAGCTAAGAAATTCATCAAGAAAACGGGACAGAATCTGGTGGCCATAAAGGATACTACTTTTGGATTTGACAAATCAAAGGTCACCTTTTTCAACTGTGGAGAAAAAGGCCATTTCAAGAGAGTGTGTGTTAAATAAGAAAATAGGAAATGGTAACCCGTTTTCATCAACCAACAGACAAGAAAAAGACAAGAAGATAGCTCCAACCAGTCAGGACTCCAAAGCAATGGTGGCACAAGGAGATGAAGGTCAAGATTAGTCTTTTCGTTTCTTATCTGATGGTGAAGCTAATATCATATTGGTTGAGGATCTAAATGACGACTCAGCAAGTGAGGGGGAGAACTTGGCTGAGTTTGATACTGTTGATGTAAATGACTCTATGGCTGCTATTGATCATCTGGTAGAGGATGAACTGAATGATGCTTCTAAAACTCACCAGTAACCCCAGGTTGCATTTGTTGCTGGCACCTCAAACTCGGCACATGTAGAATCTAAAGAAGTCATATTCGATAAACATGCTTGTGTTGAATGCAATCAGTTTAGGAAATGCATTGATTTAAAATTTACTAGGTTATTAGAACATAATGATAACTTGGTAAATGACTTAAAACTTTGCACTGAGGCTAACAGAGTGTTGAAGCAAAATGAAAGCTATTTTAAATAGAAAATTGAATATTGAGAAAACAACTAAGGGAAACCGAGTTTGTGGCTTTTAACCAAGAAAATGACATAAAGTTTTATTTAAATTCAATTGAGGAAATTAAAAAAGAAAAAGCTATTCTTCAAGTGGAAATGAGTCATTAAAACAAAGACTGCATAGTTTAGCTAGTTTCTCACATATCATAAAAACTTGGTTAAAGAGAGAAACAATGGGGAAGGGATTGGTTATAAAGTTGTGCCTCCACTACATGAGATCCTTTTGAACATAAAACAGCGTCTTGCTAACAATAATCCAATCAATGATCATGTGGTGACTACACCTTTGGTCAGTGATCCTGACACTGCAGTTAAACCTGCACCTCAGGTGACTGATCAGAAGGCGTCAACTTCGGGCACAAAAGATGAAGTCTTAATTGGGGACTGGGTGGTAGAGGATGATCACGTGCCACTTGGTTTGGGATCATGGACTGCTGTGTCAAAACCAAAAATTTCAAAAACAACTCAGTCTAAACCGGTCAAGCAAGATCTCAACAATGTGAAAAGACAAAACAACCAAAATGTTAAACAAATCAAATTTGTCAAAGAAGGTGAAAAACCAAATGTTAAGACCAAAAGGACCAATCCTGAAGTGTACTCCCCACCCCACAAAAGATCTCCTAGTCCTGTTGAGAGAAGATCATGCTATACCTGTGGACAAAGAGGACATATTTTTTCATGCTGTCCTCGCTATCAGACACCTAGACGTAAAATTGAATTGGTTCAGGAAGTTAAACCTACTTTTCGAAAACAGAGGTCTAAAATACCTGCAAGGTCTCACACCCCTTCCTAACACCAATGACAACACAGACAAGCCACAGGTAAGTCTGTGATGCCTGAGGCAAAATCGATTTTTGAAAATAGGCCTAACGTTCAAACTATTAATCGGTCATCGGTTTACCACAAACAATCCTTACACAAGGATGGTTTGAGGAAAGCAAAAACATCTAATGTGTCTGATAGTGATGATAAGAAGAAGAGTAAGGTTTCTCTAACTCCAAATGGACAGTGGGTGGAGTTTGTGATGTGCGATGCCTCTGGGAAACCCAAGCCAGTAAAGGCTTGGGTCCCCCTCCTTAACTAATCTGTTTCTGTTTTTATGCAGGTTGTCCGCTACAGTGCTTCTACCAACACATGGATTATTGATGGCGGGGCATCCACGCACATGACTGGGAATCACTCTCTCCTTTTCAATGTCAAAAAATGTAAGGCCCCGCTCCCGGGCACCTTACGGTTGGTCGTTCATCGCACATAAAACATACATTTGACACATATTTATAAACATCTTAAATAAACAATGCAGCGGAAACATTCAAAAATACATTTCATTTCATCATAAAAGCTTGTACAAAAGATTATATCGTTACTGATTACAAAATGGTCATATACAGTGACCTCTAATATAGAAAAATATAAAAATATATTCTTTCTTCATAAAGAAGATTCCTTAAGTAATCCCGTTTATCGGAATCCTAAAGGAATCTTGCACTTGCATGCAACATAATGCGTTACGTGCATTATGGGCCCATAACACATTGCGTGGCAGCATTATCAAAAGGAGAATGTCATCCCCTACGAGCTGAGTAGTCACCTCGTGCCATCCCCAGCAACACTACCTGCCAACTGGAAACACATAAAAAGTCAGCCTTGCTGAGTGAGTTCTAGTTTTATAATAAACATACTTTATTTACATTATAAATCATTCCTTGCTTTCACATGATCATACATCATACGTACACATAGATAATATTCTTTATTATCTTCATCATTTGTTGTACATCATCATCTTTCAGTTCTTATATGGATCCTGTCAGGCTTTACCCACTTCATAGCAGTTGACTATGATTACTGTGGTCGAATGACAAGGATCCCGTTCATCTTTGCTTGCACATTGAATTTCTTTTGTACCAACACCATATGCTGTACCCCGATCAGTCTTAGCTACTGGGCCGAAGTCAACAAATGAACAACAAAGCGTATGCCACGGTACTAGTAGGTAAGCGGTAGAGGTACCATGACCATGGTCAATCACAAAGAAAGACCAATCGACTTATTCAATGTTTGAAAGACTTAATTTGTTCATTCGTTAATGCATGTATTCATCATCATCTTTCTTTTCATTTATTCGTTAATACATGCATTCATCATCATGTTCCTCTTTCATTATCTTTCACTTTACGTTACATAATACTTTATTCGTTCATTTCCATAGTTCATAAAGTTTTGGAAAGATAAACATACATGATCATAAGGAACATACACATAACATTCATTCATCATCATACAAGACATCATACATATATGGTATACAGCAGGTATACCCATGCAACATCATCATCATCATCATGCCTATGTTACTCGTTTACCCAAACAGATCAGATCGTACTAGGCTAAATCCGCATTCATAATCTGGGTCATCCGCATTTGACTGGTCCTCCGCATTAGTCAATGCGGATGAGGAATGCCTTACCCGTATTTCCTTCTTCGGTTCATCCGCATTAGTCAATGCGGATGAGGAAATGCCTTAATCGTATTTCGTGTACTACCCGCATTGGTCAATGCGGGTGAAGAATGCCTTGATCATTCTTCCTGACTTGTCCGTATTGGATCAATGCGGCCGAGTACTTCCTTGGTCATTTTCTTGTTTTATCCATATTAGGTCAATGCGGATGAAGAATGCTTTTACCGCATTCTGACTTATCCGCACTAAGTCAATGCGGATGAGCAACTTTGCCTTGCCCGCCTTTTTCTGGTCATCCGCATTGGTCCATGCGGGTGAGCAGTTCACCCTACACTTAAACCTGTGCCGTTTTTCAGCCCTCAATCATCATCTCAACATACATTAGCACTGATTTATCATATCAGCTACTTAGAATAAACTAAACATCATGCATATCATAAGAACGACTTCTAAAACATACATCAGCAGTACGCATATGATCTACACGCTGAAATTTATCTAACTGTTCTAGAACTCTTATGTACAGTAAGCATAGCTACCTGAACGGACCATACACACACATACTCGTACATACCTACACGAACAGACCGCATATACATATACATATACATACATGTACGGGTTAAATACCCGCAACACAAAAACAGTTTCAATATGTGTTCCAGCCCCAAAATCATTCGAAAAATGCATAAAAGAAGGGGTCTTAGAACTCACATTGTGTTGCTAGGTATGGCTTCTTCAGAACCCGTCGCCGTGAAATCTTGCACCTCGAATTAGTCTTCTTCTTCTTCTTCTGGTTCTTCCTTCAAAACTCCTAGTTTGCTCTTTCTCTCTCTAAAACTTTCGCTGATTTGGGGTTGTGAGAAAAGTGTGGGCAGCCATCCCTATGTATATCAGATATTTGCCTTTTCTTTGTACTTTTACATAATACCCCCTTCCAGTTTTTCTTTCTTTTCCTTTCCTTCCAAAATTCTTTCTTTTCTTTTCTTCTTATTATTTCTCTTTGTCTGATTGAAATTTCGGGTGTTACAAGTCCACCCCCCTTATAAAGGTTTCGTCCCCGAAACCTGTTATTCCTCGAACAGACGTGGATAATGTTGTCTCATCTCTTCCTCAGTCTCCCACGTAGACTCAGATCCCTTTCTGTGCTTCCACTGTACACGCACAAGGGGAACAACTTTATTTCTAAGCCGCTTTTCTTTTCTGTCAATGATTGCCACCGGTTGCTCCACATAATTGAGCCGTTCATCTACTTCGATATCTCCCAGCGGAACAATCATATTTTCATCGGCCAAACACTTTCTCAGATGAGATACGTGGAAGGTAGGGTGAATTCCACTTAGCTCATCTGGCAACTCCAATCTATAGGCCACCTCTCCTACTCGAGCAATGATTCGGAAAGGGCCTATGTACCGCGGACTCAACTTGCCCCGCTTTCGAAACCGAATGATTCCTTTCCACGGTGAGACCTTTAACATAACACGGTCACCCACCTGGAATTCGATCGGCCTACGTCGTTTGTCGGCATACGACTTCTGTCTGTCTTTGGCTGCCTTCATGTAGGCCTTGATCCTTTCAAGCTTTTTAGTCGTAGCCTTGATCACTTCGACGCTCCCCAATTCCTTTTGACCAATATCACCCCAACAAACAGGTGTCCTGCATCTCCTGCCGTAAAGCATCTCATAGGGTGGCATGCCAATGCTGGCATGGTAGCTGTTATTGTATGAGAATTCAGCTAACGGCAAGTGGTCATCCCAACTTCCCCCGAAGTCAATAACACATGCCCGGAGCATGTCCTCTAAGGTCTGAATGGTCCTTTCCGACTGACCATCAGTTTGAGGATGATAGGCAGTGCTAATATGTAATCTCGTCCCCATAGCATCATGGAATTTCTTCCAGAATTTGGATATAAACCGGGTGTCGCGATCTGACACAATCGACACCGGTACACCATGACGAGTCACAATCTCTTTGATGAAAAGATCCGCCAACCTCTCGGATGAATATGTCTCGCGCATCGGTAGGAAGTGAGCACTCTTCGTCAGACGATGCACAATCACCCATATTGTATCATACTCTTTCGGGTACGCGGCAGCTTCGTGATGAAATCCATGGTGATGTGCTCCCACTTCTATTCCGGTATATCCAAAGGTTGAATCTTTCCATACGGCTTCTGGTGCTCGGCCTTCACTTGCAAACAAGTAAAGCATTTACTCACATACTCCACCACATCACGCTTCATGCTCGGCCACCAGTAATCTTTCTTCATGTCTTGGTACATCTTGGTAGCACCTGGATGAATGGAGTATCGAGTTTTGTGGGCTTTGTCCATAACCTTCATACGTAGATTCCCAAATCGAGGAATCCACATCCGCCCAAATCGAGTCTTGACACCGAACGTGTTCTCACCCAGTTCCGCGACTAGGCCTCTCATTCGTTCGGAGTTAAGATGATCTTCCTTTAGTGCCTCATCTTGAAACTCTATGACTTGCTTCATCACATCCGAGGTCATAATCAGCTGGTAGGCCTTCACCCGTATCGGTTCGGGCCTCTCCTTTCGGCTAAGGGCGTCCGCCACCACGTTGGCTTTGCCCGGATGGTAGTGGATTTCACAATCATAATCCTTTATAAGTTCCAACTATCGCCTTTGCCTCATATTCAAATCTTTTTGCTCGAAGAAGTACTTCAAGCTCTTGTGGTCGGTAAAGATGGTGCACTTCGTCCCGTAGAGATAGTGCCTCCAAATCTTTAATGCAAAGACCACGGCTGCTAGCTCCAAGTCATGACTAGGGTAATTAACCTCATGGACTTTCAGCTGTCGGGATGCATAGGCTATCACCTTCCCCCTTTGCATTAATACGCACCCCAACCCCGAGTAGGAAGCATCAGAATAAACCACCAAGTCTTCGCTTCCCTCGGGTAATGCCAACACAGGAGCTTGGGTCAACCTCGTCTTCAATTCTTCAAAAGCCTTCTCTTGAGCTTGAACCCATACAAACTTCACATCATTCCGGGTCAACTTGGTCAGTGGAGAAGCAATCTTGGAGAAGTCTTGAATGAATCTCCTGTAGTAGCCCGCCAAGCCCAAGAAACTACGGATCTCGGATGGCGTCTTTAGAGACTTCCATTGCATTACTGCTTCCACCATTGCCGGATCGACCATAATCCCCTCCGGATTAACCACATGACCCAAGAACTGAACTTCACGCAACCAAAATGCGCCCTTGGAGAACTTGGCGTACAATTTCACCCTTCTCAATGTTTCTAGTACTTCTCGAATGTGACCGGCATGCTCCGTTTCGCTTCTTGAATAATCAGGATGTCATCAATAAACACGATCACTGATCTATCCAACATCGGCCGACACATTCGGTTCATCAGATCCATAAAAGCAGCTGGCGCATTGGTCAAACCAAAAGACATGACAAGAAACTCGTAGTGACCGTAGCGCGTACGAAAAGCTGTTTTAGGGATGTCTTGTTCCTTCACTTTCAGCTGATGGTAGCCTGATCGAAGATCTATTCGCGAAAACCAACTGGCGCCTTGAAGTTGATCAAACAGATCATCGATTCTTGGCAAGGGGTATCTATTTTTCACCATCAACTTGTTCAGCTCACGGTAGTCGATGCACATCCTCATACTACCATCTTTCTTCTTTACGAACAGGACCGGAGCACCCCAAGGTGAGATACTCGGTCTAATAAACCCCTTATCCAACAACTCTTGCAACTGCTCCATCAACTCTTTCATTTCCGTCGGAGCCAATCGGTATGGTGCCTTGGCAACAGGTTGAGCACCCGGTATCAGGTTAATCTGGAATTCGATCTCTCGATCAGGTGGCAATCCCGATAAGTCTTCCGGGAACACGTCTGGAAAATCACACACCACCGGAACATCGGATAGTTGTGGTGTAGGCGTTTCCATATCTTTTACATAACATAAGTAGGCGTTGCACCCACACCTCATACATTTTCCCGCCACAGCCATTGAGATCACCTTCGGAATCGTAGTAACCCGATCACCATAAACTGTCACTGAACCACCGCCGGGCGCTATCAATTGAATCATCTTCTTGCGACACACGATGTTCGCCTCAAAGTCCGCCAACCAATCCATCCCGAGCACCAAATCGAAACCACCTAAAGTCATAGCGAAAGGTCTAACCGAAAATTTGTGGCCCTCCAATTCAACATCACAACCCTCTATCACCTCAGAGATCCTAGTGGACTTACCTATGGCAGTTTCTACATCAAAGGGCACATCAACACGTCTACTACTAACAGGCAGCTTAGTACGGAAGGTAGCAGAAATAAGACTCCTACTAGCACCCGAATCAAATAATACAGAGGCTAAAGTTTGGTTCACCAGAAACGTACCGGACACAACATTAAGGTCCATCCTGGCCTCCTCTTGCGTCATCGTGAATGCTCTGGCCTTCGCCCTCGGTTCCTCTCCTCCCGTCTTCTTCACCCCTGAGCCCTCAGCCCTCGGCTTCTTGCAGTCTCTGCTCATATGACCACTTTCCCCACAGTTAAAACATTTGCCTGTTCGGCAATCCTTGGCCATATGCCCTGTCTTTCCACACTTAAAGCAGATGTTTGATCCCCACTTGCACTCCCCCGAGTGCTCTCTTCCACACTGGCCACACTTCCTTAACCCTACTCCTGACATGACCACACGGCGGTCATCCACCCTTGTCTTCTTGTTACTCGTCGAAGTATCACCTCGACCAAAACTCTTCCCCTGCCTATTTCTCTCACCACCTCCCTTCTTACTAACCTCAGCTTTCACCACCACAGTCCGTTCATCATATAATCTCCCAGCCAAATCCACTGCAGACCTAAAGGTGCTCGGTCGGGCAGTAATCAAATGCCTGCGGATGTCAGCTGGCAGCCCCTGAATATACCGGTTGATCTTTCGAGACACTGGCGTCACCTAATCCGGAACCAACCGCGCCATTTCATTGAACATGGTGGTGTATTGTTGGTGGGTCATCGTCCCCGCCTCCAACTGCAGGAACTCTCTCTCGACTTTGTCCATTTCCCGATGAGGACTGAACTCCTCGATCACCATCCTTTTTAACTCGGCCCACTTCATTTTCCCTATGGCCCTACTACCCTCGGCTTGGACTATATTGTCCCACCAGCACAAAGCCGACCCCGTGAAAGAGTGGGTAGCAAACTTCACCTTCTTGTCCTTCTGGCAATCACTAATGTCGATGACAGCCTCCATTTCTCTCACCCACTGGTGAGCATCAGCAGCAGTGCCAGAACCGTTAAAAGTAGGGGGCTTGCACCTCATAAATGCCCCGTAATTACAGCCTCGTGCTTGCTCCTGCACAGGCTCCTCTTCCTCTTCTTCTTCATCATCAGAAATAACCGTTCTCGGCCCTGATTGTTCCTGTCTTCCCGAGGACCTGTTCCTCTCTTTTCTTTCACCTTCCCTGGCCGCCTTAATTAATTCGGTCACCACAGACGGTAAGATCGTCTGCATAACCTGATGTACCTCTTCAACCACTGCTTCTTTTACCGAGGCTCTTAAATTGGCGCTCTCGTCTACCCCCTCCTGATGAGGGGTCTTGGTTTCCTCATGAACCACTTCCTCTACCCTAGGTCTCCCTCTCGTGACACGCGGTTCAGCACCACGTCCACCACCACGTGAAACTTTAGATGATCTACCACCGACCATCTTCTACCACACTGAAAGATTCAAACACCAACACGGTCATTCAAGGAAATAGCTCAGTTTATGTCAAGTATGGTAAGTCCCTAATTACAGTGGCCAGCTGTGATTAGCCATTACTCTACTCTTCGCACCCCGAGCATCACCCGTCCTGACTACATTAGTATCTAAATCTAACAGTACACATAAATCACATCACATGCACACATAATACCAGTTAATCTTTAAGAAAATACCTGATGGCACGCAACTACTCAGATGTCATTCTCTTTCTTTCTGTCCCGTTTTCAGTTAAAGTTTAGGTTTATTTGGAAAATTTACCCATTTCACTTAAACTTTGGCTCTGATACGAACTTGTAAGGCCCCGCTCCCGGGCACCTTACGGTTGGTCGTTCATCACACATAAAACATACATTTGACACATATTTATAAACATCTTAAATAAACAATGCAGTGGAAACATTCAAAAGATACATTTCATTTCATCATAAATCTTGTACAAAAGATTACATCGTTACTGATTACAAAATGGTCATATACAGTGACCTCTAATATAGAAAAATATAAAAATATATTTTTTTTCATAAAGAAGATTCCTTAGTAATCCCGTTTATCGGAATCCTAAAGGAATCTTGCACTTGCATGCAACATAATGTGTTGCGTGCATTATGGGCCCACAACACATTACGTGCCAGCATTATCAAAAGGAGAATGCCATCCCCTACGAGCTGAGTAGTCGCCTCGTGCCATCCCTAGCAACACTACCTGCCAGCTCGAAACACATAAAAAGTCAGCCTTGCTGAGTGAGTTCTAGTTTTATAATAAACATACTTTATTTACATTATAAATCATTCCTTGCTTTCACATGATCATACATCATACGTACACATAGATAATATTCTTTATTATCTTCATCATCCGTTTTACATCATCATCTTTCAGTTCTCATATGGATCCTGTCAGGCTTTACCCACTTCATAGCACTTGACTATGATTACTGTGGTCGAATGACAAGGATCCCGTTCATCTTTGCTTGCACATTGAATTTCTTTTGTACCAATACCATATGCTGTACCCCGATTAGTCTTAGCTACTGGGCCGAAGTCAACAAATGAACAACAAAGCGTATGCCACGGTACTAGTAGGTAAGCGGTAGAGGTACCATGACCATGGTCAATTACAAAGAAAGACTAATCAACTTATTCAATGTTTGCAAGACTTAATTCGTTCATTCGTTAATGCATGTATTCATCATCCTCTTTTTTTTCATTTATTCGTTAATACATGCATTCATCATCATGTTCCTCTTTCATTATCTTTCACTTTACGTTACATAATACTTCATTCGTTCATTTCCATAGTTCATAAAGTTTTGGAAAGATAAACATACATGATCATAAGGAACATACACATAACATTCATTCATCATCATACAAGACATCACACATATATGGTATACAGCAGGTATACCCATGCAACATCATCATCATCATCATGCCTATGTTACTCGTTTACCCAAACAGATCAGATCGTACTAGGCTAAATCCGCATTCATAATCTGGGTCATCCGCATTTGACTGGTCATCCGCATTAGTCAATGCGGATGAGGAATGCGTTACCCGCATTTCCTTCTTCGGTTCATCCGCATTTCTTGCCATCCGCATTAGTCAATGCGGATGAGGAAATGCCTTAATCGTATTTCGTGTACTACCCGCATTGGTCAATGCGGGTGAAGAATGCCTTGATCATTCTTCCTGACTTGTCCGTATTGGATCAATGCGGCCGAGTACTGCCTTGGTCATTTTCTTGTTTTATCCACATTAGGTCAATGCGGATGAAGAATGCTTTTACCGCATTCTGACTTATCCGCATTAAGTCAATGCGGATGAGCAACTTTGCCTTGCCCGCCTTTTTCTGGTCATCCCCATTGGTCCATGCGGGTGAGCAGTTCACCCTACCTTAAACATGTGCCGTTTTTCAGCCCTCAATCATCATCTCAACATACATTAGCACTGATTTATCATATCAGCTACTTAGAATAAACTAAACATCATGCATATCATAAGAATGACTTCTAAAACATACATCAGCAGTACGCATATGATCTACACGCTGAAATTTATCTAACTGTTCTAGAACTCTTATCACTACAAAAAAAGTGTCATTTAGTGGCACACGTTTTTTGTGGTATTTAACTTTTGTGCCACTAATATATAGTTTTAGTGGCACTTTGTGTGTGCCATATTTGGTTGACCCATATATTTAGTCTTATTTATCATCTATACTTCAAATATACGGTTTTAGTGGCACTTTATTATGTCATACTTATAAATTATATAATTTTATGGCTTTTAATTTTATGCCACTAATCAATCCAATATTATACACCCTCAAAATTTCCTTAAAAAAGTTTTAGTGGCATATATTTTTATTAAAAAACTACTCCCTCCAAACAAATCCCACCAAAAATTTTTGTTAACTTAAAAAATTAAGGTTTATTTTATTAACCTTATTTTTCATTAACTAAATTCCCTAACCCCCAGCTTCTTCTCTACGATCACCCATTATCAATTATCATCATCGTGATTAACCTAAACAACGGTGTTTTGTACCGAAATTGTTTCGTTGTGGTGAGTTTTCTCGAGTTCTTAGTAGCGATTTGTTTACAGATGTCCATTACACTACTACAAAACTGTTAATATATGACGCGCGAAAGATGACGTGCGAAAAACGATGATTCGCATTTATGCGTATCATAGAATATATGTCAGATTTTATAAAGTTTTTAGAAATTTTTAAAATTAAAAAAACATTCCCCCTTTATACATTATATCACGCGCTCAACCCTCCATAACCCCCAAAATTTCAGCCATCGACACCCCCAAATCCACCACACCACCAAGCCGATCTACACCCAAATCCACCACCACCACCGCGCCGTCCGACCACCACCACCACCGCGTCGTCCGACCACCACCGCCACCGCCACCGCCACCGCGCAGCCGACCACCACATTCCAAACGATTTCACCATCATCGTCCGGAACTTCGATTACATCAACTGGAGCTTTCATTCCAAATGATTTCATCACCATTAACTGGAGCTTCTGTGGAACTTTGATTTCAACACCACCACCGAGCCGACCGGCCAACTTTCCAGTGAGCTTTCTCTACCTGTTTATTTATTTTCATTGAATAACACTCCAGTTGAAGCATAACTAAATCAAAACTAGGTTTGAGTGCTAAATAACTAAATCAATTCTGTTCTTATAGGTTTCTTAATAGTTGAAGCATGACTATCTGATGTTTATAACTATAAGATTACAATAGGTAATTACATGCTATCAAAATGGGCTACACAGTTGCTGCATCAGCTTGATCGCATTTCTTTGTGATTTCATTTACAAGTCGTACATCAATTGCAGCCTCTCACTATATAACGCAACATCTCCTCTCCGCCTTCATCATCACTTCTACACATCTTACATCATGGTATGTGTTTCATTCTCCTAGATCTCTTGTTATCTTTAACGATCTGTTTCGTAATCGGTTGTTTTGTTGTTGTTCTAGTGAATTTGTGTTTCGTTGATTGTAAACATTGTGATTTGGTGTTATAGGCGTTGCCCAACCAACAGACTATTGATTACCCGAGTTTCAAGCTTATGATTGTTGGCGATGGTGGAACTGGTGAGGTTTTGTTCCGATTTGCTGTTTAGTCTTAATTTAAGGCCAATTACAAGAATGAAAGTCGAAATGTTTAACTCGACGACAATACCTCTTCATGTCTGAATGTATATTTGCACATAAGGTGTTTGATGAAATGTTTGATTGCATAAACTATGATTGGTGTGGTATGTCTGGTGATACCTAGAAAAAATGTTTGATCCTTCATATTGTTGAAGGCCATTTAAGTAGAACAGTAATCACTAATGGTAAATTGTGTCTGATCTGCAGGTGAACGGGTTGTTTTTCGCGATTGGGCATGAACCGGCTACTAAGTTCTCAGATGGTCTGTTGGAACTTGATTTTGATAGTTATGTTGTGACTAAGCCTGGAACAACTATAACCAGTGTGAAGGGTGTGTTTGCTGCTGGTGATGTTCAGGATAAGAAGTATAGGGAAGCTATTACCACTGCAGGATCTGGTATTTTCCTTGACTCTCTTTATTCAACATTTAAAGTGAACAATAATATCAATGAATCTTGTTTTTTTTTGCCATAAACTATATGCAGGATATCTATTGATCATGATTTGTTGTTGTATGTTGATGCTTTATATGTGTGCAGTAGATTATATATAATACTTTGTAGGATTTCTAGGTCTGTTACATTGAACATACTTATTGAATGTTACTTGGTGATTTGGATTGGGGTTAGTAACATAAAGATTAGTCTTTGTTTGGAAGCTGAATTTGGCTGGAACCTGAACCTGAAATAGCTAGGCATAACGGACTGTGAATCGGACTGTGAACACCCCGACGCCATATACAATATTGAATATTAAAAGTTTAACACCTCCAATTGCTCATGCAGTCGCTTTTGCACTTCCATCTGCAGCTTCAGTGCTTCCGTAATTTGCATCCCGCTGCATAAGAATTTCAGCATTAAAATCAAAAGCCACAACGGATATAATTGTTAATCCTTAGATTCTTTTGTCTTACTAATTAACTATAACATGTATACTTGTTATAAAAAGTTTGACTTGTCAAAATTTGTTGAGGTGGCTCCACTTCATCTGAATAAACATACAAACAAACACATATTGCAATTTTAGCAGGTGAAAACCATGGAACAAGCTTAAGATTGTCTACTTCCAATGGGCATTACATCAGAAAATGTTGCACACAAGTTCAGAATTACAAAACATGAACAAGATCAGGCTGCAGTGAGTTGAATTGAACTTGAATTGCAAGGATATTGTTTTATTTTGTTTTTGAAGTTTTTAATGAATTTAATTGTGTTTGTATTTCGTAGGTTGAGTCCCATAGGAAGGATGCTGCTGCAACTATTTCCAATCAAAACTAAGGTAAAGATGTCTTTTTGTCATTTTTCATTTTTTATTATAGCAATAACCTATAAGTAGGCCACCCCAAGTATAACACAATTTTAGAGGCCACCCAAGTGTTAAAACCTTCGAAGGGCCACCGAGATTTATATAATGCTGTGACAAAATGCCCTGAAATCTACAAAAGGTAGAATATGAAGAAGAAAAAGTGAAACAAAACGTTCATGCATACCTTTACTTGTTTGACCCGTTTATTACTATATGCATAGCTTTACTTGTTTGACCCATTTATTACTATATGCATAGCTTTACTTGTTTGACCCATTTATTACTATTTGCATTGTTTTACTTGTTTGAGCCATTAATCACTACATGTATTACTTGTTTGACCCGTTTATTATTATATATATAGCTTTACTTATTTGACCCGTTTATTACTATATGCATAGCTTTACTTGTTTGACCGTTTATTACTATATGCATAGCTTTACTTGTTTGACCTGTTTATTACTATATGCATAGCTTTACTTGTTTGACCCGTTTATTACTACATGTATACTTAACTTGTTTGACCCGTTTATTACTTTATGTACACATAATTTTAGGTCCTTATATATAGTTGCTCATCCCTACTACTTTATATTAACATCTATTTTCATTACTTTGTATTTTTTAGGTCCCTCGTGTTGGTTCATCATCTATTAATGAAATATCATCTTCAAGAAGTCATGATGATGAAGGAAGAGTGACAAAATGTGAAGTGTTGGTGCAGTAGAGATAACAACATTCATGGATTACTTGGAATAGAGTTGACGAACAGAAAAAATCATATTTATTTTGTTTGTAAACACTTGAAATACGTTTGGAACTTATTATGTATTTGTTCGCTAACATTGGAACATGTTTTGGATTGAAATCATAATCTATGTTATGATCATGTAATTTTTAAGTGTTTTTCATTTCCATTTATCTTAAATTGTAATTTAGAAATGATTCAAACCATCATTTATCTCTAACTAGAAATACATTTATTGCCACAATATTCGTGCCCATAAAAGCCTTTTTCTAAATTTATGGCAAAAACAATTGTGCCACTAAATTGGTATAGATATTTTATAATTAATATTATAGAAAAAAAAGTGCCACTAAAGATCTTCCCAAGATTGGGTGGCACATAAAAAAGTACCACTAAATGGCTTTAGTGGCACTGCTTCTAGTGGCACTTTTTTGTGTGCCACACAAAAATATAGGGGCCATTAGTGGCACTTTTTGGGTATTCTGTGACACTTTTTGCGTGTCACTGTATGACAGTTTTTTTGTAGTGTGTACAGTAAGCATAGCTACCTGAACGGACCATACACACGCATACTCGTACATACATACACGAACAGACCGCATATACATATACATATACATACATGTACAGGTTAAATACCCGCAACACAAAAACAGTTTCAATATGTGTTCCAGCCCTAAAATCGTTTGAAAAATGCATAATAGAAGGGGTCTTAGAACTCACATTGTGTTGCTGGGTATGGCTTCTTCAGAACCCGTCGCCGTGAAATCTTGCACCTCGAATCAGTCTTCTTCTTCTTCTGGTTCTTCCTTCAAAACTCGTAGTTTGCTCTTTCTCTCTCTAAAACTTTCACTGATTTGGGGTTGTGAGAAAAGTGTGGGCAGCCATCCCTATGTATATCAGATATTTGCCTTTTCTTTGTACTTTTACACAATACCCCCTTCCACTTTTTCTTTCTTTTCCTTTCCTTCCAAAATTCTTTCTTTTCTTTTCTTCTTATTATTTCTCTTTGTCTGATTGAAATTTCGGGTGTTACAAAAAAATTAAAGGGGGACATGTTTCCTTTGCTGGTACAAAGGTGGGTACATCACGCTCAAGGAGAAGTAGGTAATGGGAAGGTAAAATTTAATAAGGTAAATTATGTTCAGCAGTTAGAGAACAATTTACTTTCAGTTTCTCAAATATATGACAAGGGTTTTAAGGTTATGTTCGACAATAGAAAATGTTATATTCTGAAGAAGGAAATGGATATCCCTGAGGAGCAGGTACTAATGTCAGCTTCAAGGTACAATGATTTGTACGTCTTGGACATGTCTAAAGCTTCTACAACTGAGTGCATTGCTTAGTGCTTCTTATCAAAGGCAACGGAGAAGGAGTCCATTTCATCGCACAGGAGAATGGGACACATAAATCCTCGGAAGATGAATCATCTGATTCAGAACAACTTAGTTGAGGGAGTAACTGTTAAGAACTTCCAACTTTCGGATTTTGTGTCTCATGAAAGAAAAGAAAGCAGACCAGGAAATCTCACAAGTCCAAGAACGTTAATTCTATTGAGATGCCCCTGGAGCTTCTGCATATAGACATGTTTGGTCCTGTCAGCACAAGAATTATAGCAGGAGACTAGTACTGCATCGTAGTCACTGATGACTACTCGAGATTTTCTTGGGTGATGTTTCTGAAAGCTAAGTCAGAGACATTTGAATCGTTCAAAGTGCTAGTGACTACATTGGAATCTCTGTACAAACTGAAGGCAAGGAAGGTTCATTCAGACAACGGGACTGAATTCAAGAATCAGTGGATGGATGCTTTCTGCAAAGAAAAGGGGATTGTTCATCAGTTCTCCTCCGCATACACACCACAGATGAATGGAGTTACTGAACGCAAGAATAGGAGCTTGATAGAAACTGCAAGGACGATGTTGGCAGACTCAAAGCTGCCAGTACAATTCTGGAATGAAGCAGTTGCCAATGCATGCTACATTCTTAACCGTGTATTGGTAGTTAAAAGACATGGTAAGACTTGCTATGGGTTGCTTCATAAACGCAAACCAAATCTGAGTTATCTGGAACCATTCGGAGCTCCATGTATGTTACTGAAGAAAACTCTAGAGGGCAAGTTCAGTGAGAAAGCGGATGAAGGCATCTTTCTCGGATACATCACACCTGACAAACGAGTCTATAACAATTCTACAGGTCAGGTAGAAGTGTGGTGCAACGTAGATGTGCAAAGACAACACCCCCCTACGGGGAAAGGTCCATCTTCATTCTTCGATTATGATGGATTTTTCAAATCCTTCAACCTTCCTCCAGCATGTTCAGATGACGAGATTGCTGCACAGATGATGTATGATGTCTTAAACGTTCCAAATCTAGATTTTAGCAAGACAACACCAACTAGTGGTGCTTCAGAAACTGCTCAGGATGTTAGTGATGTCTCATCAGATGATGAAGAAACAGTTGAAACAGGTATTGAGAATAACATCAGTCAAGCTGGCAGTTCAACAAATGCTAAGAATGCATCAGGGAACCCGGATGCTGAACCTGTAGTCACAAACATGGATACTGAAAGTGGTCGTTCCTATGGCATCTGTGACAAGGATTAGTGTGAATCATCCGCAGGAATCCATCATTGGGGATCTCCACTCCGGGGTTCAGACGAGAAATCAGCTATACTCTGCTGATTTTGTTGCTATTATGGAAAAGGGTTACGTGAATGATGGTGCTTTCAAATGTTTTGTTTCTCAAGTCGAGCCTAACACATCAGTGATGCCCTGAAGGACGAGGCCTGGGTAAATGCTATGCAGGAAGAGCTGCTACAGTTTAAGAAACTTGGAGTGTGGATGCTCGTGGATAGGCGTAAAGGAGTTAAGGTGATTGGCACCAAATGGGTGCTGCGCTGCTGGAAGGACGACCAAGGTGTAGTAATCTAAAACAAAGCAAGATTGGTTGTTCAAGGATTTAGACAAGTCAAGGGAGTCGACTACAATGAAGTGTTTTGCACCAGTGGCAAGGATGGAAGCTATTTGCATTTTTCTGGCCTATGCATCCTACATGAAGATCAAGGTTTATCGCTGGATGTTAAAAGTGCATTCCTTCATGGGGAAATCCGTGAAGAAGTATACGTTAGTAAACCCGAAGGATTTAAAGATCCTTACCATCAGGACAGTGTCTACAAGCTGGACAAGGCTCTGTACGGGCTACATCAGCTCCTAGAGCTTGGTATGAGAAGCTCTCCACCCACCTATTAAAATATGGTTTTCGCAGGGGTATGATTAGCTGCACGTTGTTTATCAAAGAGAAAGATGGAGATTTACTAATGGTGCAGATTTATATGGATGACATAATCTTCGGTTCTCGAAATGAAGAACTATGTAAAGAATTCGAATCTGTGATGAAGGCAGAATTTGAGATGAGTGCAATGGGAAAGATGAAGTTCTTCCTAGGTTTACAGGTGGATCAGACACCTATCGGTATTTTTCTGCATCAGACCAGTATGTTGGAGACATTCTAAGTCGATTTGATATGGAAAATATCACTGTTGGTACCCAACTCTGGGGTTGTGGTATCCTCATGATGATGACTTTGAGCTAACTGCTTATAGTGATTCAGACTACGGTGGCTGCAAGATGAACTTCAAGTTAACATTAGTAGGGTGTCAGTTCTTCGGAAGGTGTTTAGTCACCTGGCAATGCAAGAAGCAGACATCTGTTGCTCTGTCAACATGTGAAGCTGAATACGTTGCTGCTGCAAGTTGCTGTTAGCAAATCATCTGGATACAACAGCAAATGCAGGACTACGGTTTGCAATTTTCAAACACTCCTATATTTGTTGATAATTCTGCTACCATAGCTGTAACTAAAAATCATGTTCAACACCCTAAGACTAAACACATCGACATAAAATATCATTTCATACATGATTGCTATGAAAAACAATTAATTGATGTGATTAAAATAAACACGTATTTTCAACGCGCCGACCTCTACACTAAACCTTTTAATAAACCCAGATTTTTATATCTGTTAGAGGTCAACGGCGTGAAAAAGAAAAGTGACGTGATTCCAGAAGATGCAAATGCTTAGTCCGACACTTGTTTAGTTTCCTTTTTCTTTTTATTTTCTTTTATTTATCTTATTTAATTTCCTGTCTTATAAAAAATCCAAAAACACAAAAATATTTTCGGTTTTAGTATTTTAGGGGGAGATTAGTTTAGTTTCAGTATTTATTTACTTAAAAAAAGGGGGAGGGAGAGCAGATAAGCCAAAAGACAAAAACAACAAATCTAAGAAAGTGATTCAACATTATGGAAAGTGATAGTACATAGGTGTCGTGTTACTTGGAACACCAAAAAGATTTTTCATTTTTGCAATGTTTAATTTAAATCACAGAAAATCATAAGTCTGATAACTCGAGGTCTAACATATTGGAAAAATGATAGTATGCTTGTCTATTACTGTAATTACACGGAGAAAGTAGGTCTAGGGAGGTGGTAGTCCATTATATGATGTATCGGTAGGTTCAACACAAAGACTAGTAGACATCATTGGTGATTCACTTAAACCTGAAACTATCAACAAGTTGTGGGTTCCCATGGTGGTTTGCAATTTCCATAAGGGGTGAGGAGCAATTGAATGCCATAAATGCAAAGACCTGAAAATGACAAAAGTCACTGCTGAAATGTATATTATTGTATATTGCTCTAAGAAGAATATAGGTCTTGAGCCTCTCTGCTATGCGATGGCACTGACCTGAGGCTTAGCATAACCTATCCGTTCTAAGAATTCACTGTTATTTGTGCCTCTCTGCTGTGTGATGGCACTGACCTGAGGCTTTGCATCTCTTTGAAAGCTCTTAGAACAAAATCTTCTTAATCACCGGACTGCTCAAAAATCTCATGAGTAAGATTGATTACCATATACTAGTGGGACGCACAAACACTTGTTGGTCAAATCCACTTAATTATCACTGATGTGTGTCAAAAATCTGTGTATGGATTTAAGTGGACAAGTATACCGATAATCATCGTGACTGCAACACCTGATGTTCAAAATCAATGTGTGTTACATGACAGACCAAGTATGATTTCCAGTTGGCGCTTAGAAGTCTTAGATGAATGAGAAACTCTGATATGTAAATATGTAGTTTCCTTTTCAATATATCAACAAAAGTTCCAAGAAATTACGTTTATGCCTGTCTGATTCCATATGAATCTGCCTTAGAAATGAAGTTAATGCTAATAGATTGTTCTGCTCAGGGGGAGAATCATTTTATAGTGAATATTAAAATGTCTTCAACTCTACCCAAACAAAATCATAAAAATATGTTTATTTCTGTAATTTAGTTAAGTGTTTCTAGTTTTCAAGTTTTTCTGTTTGTAGTGTGTCAGTGTCGGACTGTGCAACAAGTTTTATCTCTGGGAATGTCACAAAGGAACTGAACGTTAATCTTGAATCACCTGTTTGAAGAAAATTAAAAGGATCACGTCTGAGGTGATCATCAGTTTTTGTTCTTAAAATAATCACGTCTCAGGTGATTAACAGTTTTCAAGTAAAAGGATCACGTCTGAGGTGACCAGGTGGATAAAATGGTCATGTCTGAGATGATCGAAGTCTCAAAATGTTTTATCAACTATTAAAAGGGGCTAAGTGTCAAATGGTCATAAAGTCAAAAATCATAAGTATGAGCCATTCGCATGACTGGACCATGAGTATGGACCAGTCGTACGATTGGACCATACGTATGAACACAATCGCACGATCGGAGGTGACCGATTGTGACAGTCGCACGAATGACCCTCAATCGCACGATTGGAGTTGCACGAATGACCCTCAATCGCATGTTTGGAGGTGACCGAATGGGCCAGTCACACGACTGACCCTCAGTCGCACGAATCAAGTATGCGACTAGGTTAATCGCACACTGAAGGAAACCCTAGTATAAATAGAGGGGGAGTCGGTCGCAGTTGTTCATTCTCTCCAATCGCTTACTCAAACGCACGACTTAACCTCACTTTGCCAAAATTTCGTTTGATCAATTTAGACCCTTGTTTTGTAGTTACTGTCAATTTGTAATGACTCTACAGGTATTGCATAACGATGTTTGACCTAAAAATCAGTAAATACATGACAAAATGATCGAACTTAAGATCTAAAAAGAACCAAGATTTAGGTTGACAAATAAACCATTAAACTTAGTATCTTGATCAAATAAAGAACATTTTCAAACCTAATGAGCCGAGCCACAACGTCTAACATCAAGTTTTGCTCAAAATTTTAATTTGAATGGACAAAGCGTCTGTCATGCGAATGGACACCATGATGAACTTCAATCGCACGACTGAGCTATACGAATGGCTAAATCGCACGACTGAGATGGACGAATTGCTCAATTGCACGATAGAGCCATGCATATGAGTTAAGTCACTCGACTGAGGTGAACTCATGAGAGAACATACGTCTAAGCCCAGTCGCATGACTCAGTCGTACGTATGAGCTCATTTGCACGACTAATCTCAGTCGCATAGTCTATTCGCACGACTAGATCTCAGTCGCACAGTTCATTCGGACGACTGAACAAAAGTTTTCAAGTTCATTGAATCAAACTGTTACTCATTGACACTTACTAATTTTTATTACTTTGTGTCACAGATGGCGAGTCGTTGGACGATGACACAAAGCATAACATATGTGCTTATCTTGATTTGTCTTCACGCAACGCAGCTGAGTGCTCCAGTATCATCACGTTTCTACGGAGATCAAGGATCTTCCATGCGATCTCGACACCGTGCACACCGTACCGATCAGTGCAGCAGGCTTTCTGGGAAAGCGCTGTAGTAGACAGGTCCTCCGAGCCCCATCGTATCAGGAGTTCCATCTTTGGGATCCTATAGAGATCATAGAGGAGGATCTCAGGACTGTATTAGTGTTCGGAGATGATGCTGATTGCCCCACTCGACTGCATCCCCTTACTGTTCGAGGATGTTTCCTGAGGGCTAAGTACTCAGGGGACATCAACGCAGGTATGCTCAACAAGAGCAACCTGTTCCCCTAATTCAAGTACTTAGCCCACGTACTGTTGAGATGCATCGCCTCACGGAAGGGAGGCTTCAAAGAGTTATTAGATCAGATGCAGAACGCCTACGTGGCGTTGGTGCTGAATCACCCATTCAACTTCTCGAGGGTGATGTTCACCTATCTGGTGGAGAACATTAAGGCGAAGGGCAAAGAGAGCTTCTACATGTACCCACGGTTTATGCAGATGATTATTGATCAGAAGCTCCCTTCGCTGCCCAAGGACAAGGAGGACGCCGTGGTCCTAGAGGTGATAGATGATACCACCCTCGGACGGATGAAGTTGTACCGGGGCAAGCAGGTGAAGCCCCCGGTAAGGCGACTGTTAGGGCATCTGGCCCGGGAGGATTATGTGGCGCCAGCTAGGTGAAAGTGGCGCCACGATGACAGTGATTCGGACAGAGCAGATCGTGCCCCAGTTGACGACTCAGATGACGATGATAGTGGTGATGGTGGAGATACTGGCCCCTCTCAAACTAGGGCCACTGCTGCTGATGTTACATCTCCACCACCTACCCAAGGAGGTATAGAGACTGCTGGATTCCATCAGGAGTTTCAGCCTGATGAGGAGGAGGAGTCAGACGAAGAGTCTCTGGTATGAACGGTAGGAAGTCGGGTCGTGGCCACTGTGAGAGGCATGATGGCGGTAGGTGGACGCTAGGGTGAGTCTGGGGAGGCTACTTCTGATCCATCTTACTCCCCAGACCAACCCAGCAGCCAAGGGGGAGCCTCCGTGTCAAAGGGGACACAGAAGAAGAGGATGGCTCAGCCCTATGGCAAGAAGGGGAAGAGGCCGAGGTTCATGTTGATTACCATCACCTCTACCACTACACCCACCACCACTACAACCACACCACCCACCACTACTACCACACCACCCACTACTACTACCACACCTCCACCTTGCACAGCTACACCCCATACTTCTCCACCTATTCATTCACTACTACCCATATTCACCACAGCCACCACTACCACCACCAGCCACCAAGCCGGACCATCATCCATCCTACATTCCTTACAAGATCATCCCTTCCTCCTGTTGGAGTGGAGGAACAACTTTCGGCACTAAACCGTATGGTGCTGAAGCTGTTGGCTGCTGATGTGGAGAAGACAGTGCAGATACGTCGTCTTGAGGAGCTCAATGCTACCCAAGCATAGCAGATCTCACAGCAAGCCCAGTAGATTGCCCAACTCCAAGAGCATAAGGAGGAATCAACAAACAAGTTAGTGGAGTTGGAGGCTGCCAATAAGACCATCATGCTCATGCTTAAAGGATCTAAGGACGAACCTCTTAAGATCGGAGAATGAGATGGTGGTGATGATGATGGTGAAGATGATGATAGTGATGATGATGAGGTGAGTGATGATGGAGAGTGCAGAGAGAGGCGGGAAGATGATGATGATGAAGAAGGAGATGCAGCTGCATCTGTCTTAGCTCCTGGTCAGGAAAGAAGAAAAGAGCGCAAGCAAGACCAAGGAGCATCATCCTCTGCCCCGCCTACATCTCCGACTGCAGATGATCCCGACATGATTCAGACAAAAGTAATGGTTAGATGTCTATGTATTTTTGAAAGCTTTGTACTTGAACCATGTATTAATGTTATGTAAATTAATGTTTATATTCATTATCAAATGTTTGATTGTCTTGATCACTTACTAACTATTGATGGGTTTACATGTTTAATTCAAGCAGATCAAACATCTCAGCAAGATGAATAAGATGTTGCTCCCCTATAGTAAATCAAGTCTCAATTGACTATGATACTTGATTTGCAAGGGGTAGTCAGGAGGTCTGTGAGTTATACTCCTGAAGAAGGAGAAATAATTCATGACCTTAGTGATGAGCAACTTGCTGAGATGTTCTGGCTGAACCCGAATGAAATTGTCAAAGACGCTCCAACTGTTGATGTGACTAGTGACGATGAGCTCAATGATGTGGATGAGATAGAGATTGAGGACGTCACAGCCTAATATTATCCAGAGTACACTGACCGAGAGGGAAATGTGGTTCCCAACTTGGAAGTACTCTCAGTAGTGATAGATTTGAGAAGCTAAATCAGATGGAAAAGGAAGCAGAGACATCAACAAGCCAAGCCCAAGCCTCGGACGCCGATGTGGACATCAGAAACGCTAATGGGCAGCTTGTTTTGCAGAGATCCGAGCCCAGCGCGCTGCACCAAAGCCAAGTGACTACACCAAGCTCTATAAAGTGAAGAAGCATCTCAAGGTGTCAGGCAAGATCATAGCGTGGGCATACTTTGAGGATCTAAGTGTTTACGTAGTGAAGAGGGAGAGGGGAATATGGTACTTTAGATTTCCACATGATCTAAAGACTCTTCCCGGTTTTGAGCTCAACCAGCTGGCACGCCTAAAGTTACTATATGCCGACTTGAAGAAGATGTCAGGCTGGTTTGAGGCTGTGTTGAAAAGAGAGTACCGCACCAGGTGGGTTAACTTCAGACCTCAACAACCGACGAGGTATATTAAAAGGTTTGAAGTTAATCCCATTACTGGATGGCCGACAGTTGTCTTGAAATGGCAACCTCCGTGCAGGATGTCACGTATACCTATGAGGGAGATGCCACAAGACTTTACACCCCATTTTAAATGGTGGTACTATGATTGGCGTACTGGAGAAGCCGTCATTGTGTTGGATAGAAAGGGACTTTGGAGACAATAAGGGTGTGTCGGCCCAATGTGGCTCACAAACTTGTCAGCAGCTGATGTATATACTTTGTACAAGTGGCCACTGTTTTTTGATAGACAGGATATCGTGCAAGCACTCCAGTTTCAATAAGTTATACGTTTATGCTTTGCATTTGATATTCATGCTGGGGTTTCAAAGGAAAAGATCCAAGAGATATGAAGAGTTTGCAAAGCAAGTCAAAGAATAGGTAGAACTAGGTCCAAGGGGGAGTTTGTTGGTACACATGTCCCTATTTTCAGTTCTAATGTACTTTAATATTTAATGACTTTCAGTTGTTACACTGATGTAATCATTTGATATATGTAATGAAAAACTCTTGAATGAATGAATATGTGTTATTGAATGTCTTGTATCTTTATATTAATGTTTATTACACGCATATTGAACTAACTATATAGGTTTGTGAAGTGTATGAAGTTCTCATGCGAATGGACCATGCGAATGGACCATGCTAATGGACCATACGCATGAACTCTTCATGCTAATGGACCAGTCGCACGACTAAGTCAGGAGACTGGATCAGTCACATGATTGTAACATGAGATTGATTCTGTTGCACGACTGGACCTTCAGTCGTGCGGATGGATCAACCGCATGCTTCAGTCGCACGACTGAACCATGCTGATGGTTCAGTCGCACGAATGAAGACTCCAAACCTATAAATACCACTTATGTCGTGGAAAAAAACACTTCAAGAATTCACAACCCTAGCCGTCCTAGAATGTCCAAGTCGTCCCTTCCAACTTCATAGAGTGTTTCTGATCATTCCTAATCAATTCTTAACTTTTTCTCATCGTTAGTTTTGATCAGATTAACGTTCTCCCAGATTGGATCGCCAATCAAATAGGATTCCGTACTATTTGATCTGGTTTCATGTAGATTTGGTTAGTATCAGTTCGTACTCGGTCCTAACACAAATTTTGTATGGTAGGTCATGTTAGGATGGAAAACTTTTAGAGTTTAGAACTCATTATATGCAATATGTGAATGTATTGAATTAAAACTCATGAATGTTGGTTTGTTAATTATTAACAAATATGATTCACTTACACATGTCACCAATGGGTCAAAAATATCAACTTGGTCAATGTTTCTAAAATACTAAATCAATAGCACTAATTGCACATTTAGGGTTGATAAATCAACCTCTTCTGCATATACTTATGTACATGTAGTTTTTTAGGTAACCTATGATGGGTTGTCTTTCACTCTAGCATCTTATTTACATTGTTCTTCCATATGCATTATGTGAGTTCAATGCCCACTTTTGTTTACTCCTTTTAGGATAGAAAGCATACTTTAAAACGCTTTCCTTTTAGGAGAGAAAGCATACTTTAAAACACTTCTCCTTATAAGTGTGTATCACATGTACATAATATAGTTTTACCATTTAAAGCTCTTACTCTTTCAGATCGTTAATTAAGATTAATTAGTGGAAAAGATTGGACAGTACTACTATGCTTGACAAACCAACCCATACGACAGGCGGTCAAGGGGTGTAACATTATCCTAAACACAAACATATGTCATGACTTGGTAGGTCATGATAGAAGGAAAAGAAACGAACATATGAACTTCAATCTTGAAAACACTATTGTTATGCTTATGTTATAGATTAGCTCATTACACATAACTTATGTTATTACAACCTTAATTATTTTGCTTATTTACAAACTCATGAACTCACCAACCCTGTATTAACACTTTAGTATGTCTTTGTCAGGTCGATAAACTTCCAGTTGCATTATAACAACACAACATTGGTCACACAACATATAAATATTTTCACAACATTAATTACGTCTTGCATTAACTATTTGGGGTGCGTAATTTGCACATTTACTTTTTCACATTAAATGGCTTTAAACATTTTAACTTACACTTCCGTAATGTTTGAATTTTAAACTCTTATATTTGTTTGAAAAATCATATAGAGGTAGTTCGTAATAACTAATAACTAAGATCCTCATTTGTTCACACACCTCACGATGAAGCTCTGCACGTGGATTTTAAGGGTGTGACAAAAACGTCCATCGCCCAATACCCTTGCGTAGGTAATGGCGCATGTTGGACGCTTTGAATTTATCTTGCAACCACTAGGTGTCCTTAACCATATAGGAAGACTTCCTTGTAGAATTCCACCATTATAAACCATTTCAAATATTATCATTCCTCCAATGTGAGACAATTCATGTTTCATCAAACTCAATGATATTTGATTCATCTTATCTCCATTTTGAACATGGTATGATTCATTATGATCCACTCATATTGTTAAAAGGTAAGCTTTAAATCAAAGGTAATCTCTCCATTTTATCTTTTTCTTATTTCTAGGTTAAGATTGTGCAGGTTTAAGTTCGAGGGTCTCTTTTTGCTTTGGGCAAAAGGTGGAGGGTTGCTTCTGTCAATATGCTAAAGTTGATGTCTATATAAAGGATTTTCCGATTAGGGTTAATAATCATGAAATATTAACTCGCCGCTTACCATTGATCTCATTCTCGTTTCATCTTGTCAATCATTCTGTTTTAATCATTTATCTTTCTATTATTTTGTAATATTCATAACCTTTGTGTAGATTATTGAGTATTAGTTTTATTCATTTAGTTGTTCTTGTTCATCCCTTAACATTTTATTAGATTCTTCATTTACTCTGAGATTTGCTCTTACATAAAGTTTGATTCATTCGCTTTGATATTAGTTAACATGGTATTAGAGCTCATTGGCTCTGGTATTGTTTGTATATCCACTGCTTTGTCTTTGACTTGGATTTCTAGGGCTTGTTTCTCAAATCTGAAACCCTATTTTTCATTATTGAAGTCTTATGGCTGTTCTTATGGGTTTCCATTCTTAAAACCATCTATATTGTGATCCTGGCATTGATTCAAGGCGTTTTATGGGCTGATCTATCGCTTGGAGTTTCATCTTAAAACTCTGTGGAATTCTACTAGAACAAGGCTTAGCGCTCCTCTTCTTTTCTTCTCTCAATCTCTATAACCCTAAGTGAACTAAAGGGTTGTATATTCTTCTGTTGGAATATCCTAACTTGGGTCCTACTTTGGTGAGATCGTTTCTCTTCTTTATGTCATCTCAGATTGCAAGACAGGTTATGGTTTCAGTAATAGTTTCATAAGTTGGAGAATACAACACTTAATAGATCAAATTAGGAACCAAACAAAAGAAATAATAAACAAAAGTAAGAACACAAGTATTGGTTTTTAAGGATGATGCATATTGCTCTCAAGTATTTTACAGTTCTTACAAGGCTTAGTCCTAAGACTGGTTACATGATATTGTTTATACTACATCCTATAGCCGGTCATACTTTAAAGGCCAGCTAGACACTAATCTAAAAAACAAGATCAATGTAGAGTCAAAAGGCATATTTCTTTTGACAAGTGACTATAACATGCCATTGCTCACATCCACTCTATTACAAAAGGATAAAAGTACAAGAGTGAAAAGTTACAGACAAAGACACCATAATGTATAATTGACAAAAGTATAGAGTTAATCACCAAAATGTATAAGTTGGTGAGTATTCAGAGCTGGCAATGAAAAGTTGTCCATGTTTTGTCAAAGGTGTGTCAGGGACATATGTCTTTTAAGTATTCGGAAGAAATCAGTCTTAGAGATTCAAAATACTTTCTCTTCAAGATTTAGAAGACTTCACTTTTATCTTCAGAAGATTTAGGTCTTTGGCTTTAGAAGATTTGACACTTAGTGAATCTTTTTTGTGTATTGTCAAAATTTTCAAACTTCCTTGCACTTCAGTTGCATGCTGAGAGATCTTTGTTTAGCATTAGCCTTTAAGATAAACTCTTTCACAGATCTATTTAAGATAAACTCTTTCACAGATCTATTCTATTATTTATTTAATTTTTTGTTTTTGTTTATATCTTATTGATTGTGTTAGGGGTACCAACATCTGGAAATCAAGAGAGTCATCCCCTATTATCCGCTTCTATTTTTTCTATTTTTCTATGCATCACGTGTGTGATTCTTTCTGCTTGTAGGTTTGCATAATCATCTTGAGCTAATCCTTGATATGCCTTTATTTGAAAGGTGTGAAAACCTGGCTCTTGCTCTTGCTTAATCTTCATGCATGTGCTTGCCTGCCTTTATTCATTTCTTGCTAAATCAATATGACTAATTGTGATTCTTTTAGTAATGTTACTACTTCTAGTAATCAGATTAGTAAACTTTAAGTTTGTGATCCATTATATCTTCATTGTTATGATATTAATAATCTTACCATTATTAATATGAAACTAAAAGGCACTGAAAATTACATCGTATGGGCTAGTTCAGTGAAATTAGCTTTACAAGTTAAAAACAAACTTGGTTTCATTGATGGTAAATATGAAAAATCTAAATCTGATCCCATTCTTTCAAATCAATGAGATAGATGTAATTATGCTGTTCTGTCATGGATATTGAACTATATATCAGAAGAGTTATATGTAGGCCAAGTTTTCTTAAAACTTGTCTCAGAGGTTTGGACGATTTAAAAAAAAATATATGATAAAATTGATGGCTCAATTGTTTATAGTATATATCAAAAGATAAATTTTGTATCCTAAAACAATGCATCTATTTCAGAATATTATCACAAACTAAAAACTATGTGGAAACAATTAGATGCCATCATACAACTCCCCTCATGTTCATACAATGCATCCAAAGAGTTAATTATTTCAATCATTTATCAAACTCATACAATTTCTTATGGGTCTTGATGATGTATACAATCCTGTTAGATCTAGTCTACTGACGAGAGATCTACTTCACTTTATAATATTAAAATTGCCTTTTCAATTGTTTCTAGAGAAAAATCTCAACAAAACAGTGGATCCTCCTCTAGATCAAAAGGTCAAAACTTAGGTTTGTCTAAACCCAAACAAATTTTTGACAATAAAAAAAGGTTGGAAGAGTACCGAATCTGAACTTAAAATGCTCTCATGGCAATTTATTAGGCCATAATATTGATATATGTTATGATATTGTAGGATATCCTCCAAACTACAAGAAAAGAAACAATAATCAGACCAATAAATCTAGAAAATTTCAATGGTGACTCTTTATCTGGTGCCAGAACTACGGTTGTATCTTTATCTCTTTTGACTTCATCACAGGAGCAAATTGCAAAACTTATTGGTCTTATTAATGATAAATTTGGTGACACTCCTGGTACAGGAGGTAAGTTATCAGCTCATGAAATATGTTTTAGTCATCCCTAGGTGTCTTTGGTTGTACATCTCTATCCAACTCCATATTTAAGAATGGTTGGGTGGTTGATTCAGGAGCAAATCAACACATGGTAAAATCAGATAAAAACATGATTAATTGTGTTGATGTATCTGAGTATAATATGGCTGTTAGTCATCCTAATGGTACATGTGCTAAAATTATAAAAATTAGAAATTTAAAATTAACAAACAACATTATGTTAATTGATGTATTTGTTGTTCCGAAATTGTCACACCCCAACCGATGCTGGAATAGTTGGTGCGTATGAATGTGAATCGATTGTTCATAGCACATGGAATTAAATAAGTTGAATTAATATTTAAACATCATTTTTATTGAATAAGACAAATCACATATTTTATTACAATGCAATAAATATCCAAATAACATGAAGAAATCCTATGTGATCATGAAGAAATCCATTAAACAACATTTACTAAAGTCATATGAAAAAGTAACGAGTCAGCTAAAGGATTCGCCGGTAAGTAAACATAGGTTTTTACATACATATATAAATTGATTTAAAAATAATAGAAATAATTCAATTCTCATAACCATATCAATACTTATAAAGTGCAATATTGTAACATAAAAACAAACTAACACAATCAACCCTAATGACTGAATTGACTTGGTTTGCAAATGAAAGCCTTATAGAATGTATGATTCCGGTTTCAATCACCACACGAATAAAAAAATGGGGTGAGGTTGTGATGTAGCGTACGGAACGAAATTGAAGTACTATCATGTTGATTCTGCGAATACCCGTGAAGTTCTTCACCCAAACCCCCAAATTCAACCCAAGAGTCACGAATTTGAAAATGCTGAATTTTAATTCTCAATAATGTCAAGTGTCTTTCTACATTAGAAGAACTCAACTTACATAAGCAAACAAACATTCAGGATGGGCCTAAAACAAACAACCCTAGGCCAAACAAAAGCCCAAAACAAAACCCAAAAACTAGAAAAAACATAAAAGTGGCCCAAAAGCCCATTTAAAGGCCTTATTTTAGAAAATTAACGGGATAACCCGCCTACGCTAGTTACCATAACGTGGCCCTCGTTTCTGCAGTCGTTTTAACTGGTAACACATCAGAAACGGAGACTCACAGCCTAGGTTAGCCCCATTTTCGTGAAACGCGGTCTTGAGCCTCCAAAAAGAGTAAGACCGCTATTCAACACTTGGGCCCGCATCAGGTTGTCAAACCAATAGTCTATCATTGTCACTGTGGTTGCATGAATTAATAATTATGTTCTACTTTGGTTTATCTAACTATGCACACATAATTACAAGCAATCACATAGCATGTATACAATTGAATTTTTAATAGAATAACAATGTATATCAATTGATTGTATATGTGTCACATGATTTGCCCAAATAATAAACATATATAATGGGTAATGAATACTCACTTTGTTATTATGATATGATTTGAACAATATCAATGATAGATTAGACACCAATGGTTTTCCACACGACTAACTGAAGGGTGTCTTAAGTTTGAATAATATTGATTTAAAAACTAGAGATTTATTAGGGTTTCAATAAGATTAGTGTTTTAGTTTTATAATAATGTAACTAAATATATACATATATATATATATATATATATATATATATATTTTGATGAACTAAAACTAGAATAAATTAATTAAATAATTCGAATTTAAAATAATATTAAATAATTAGTGAAATATAATTATTAAATATTATTTAAATTTTAATTTATAATATTTGATTAAATATAGTTTAAATATCAAAAAGTGAATAAGAAATAATTAATTTAATAATGAGTTATTTAATAACCAGGTCACAATAGTTATTTAATAATTAGTCATTCATAACATTTACAAGATATTAGAAAAAAATAATTTGAAGTAAGCTATATTGATTTAGAATAATTTTATAAAGTTTAACTCTTATAAATAGATTAGTAATGTTTCGATAACATTTATAATCATTAAAGGTAATAAACTATGAGATAAAATTGAGAATTTTAAGAAGTTAGACAATAATATATATTCCAATATTATTTATCAAAATAATATTTATGTTTGTATAATAATATATTAATAATCTTTTTCTAAAATTTAAATTGAAAAAAATGATTTAGAAAAAGTTTTAGAGTGGCCTGGGGTCGAACCCGGGTCACCTTTGTGTGATGCGAACGGTTTAACCAGTGGGTCAAAGCCCAATAAAGCAATCCATGCGAGAAATAGTGTTGTTTATTGTTTTTGTATAACTAGTTCCTTACCCATGTATTTAGTTAAGCTTTTCTGAATACATTGATACACCAATCTATAATTATATAATTTAGATTAAAATACAAGTAAATCTTATTTAATTGGTCTTGTTAACTTGATTTGACTTATTTTTCATCAATCACACATTACGTATCTCGTTTGACATCTGATTAGTTTCATTTTCACTATAATTTGATTATTTCTTCTTCTCTAGTGAAATACAGTCTGATTATAAATTTATAAAAACACTAAATGATTTAAATCCCAATTTGGTATAAACACTAATTATAAATCGATTCAGTAGGACCGAATATTGATGCTGATACACAAATTAAGTACAGGGATATTGATAAGAATGTTAATGCGAGCTTAATTAGGTGTTAATTACCTGGTTGAGGTCATCAATGAACATGATCACTGTTTTATCTAACATAGGCCGACACACTCGATTCATTAAATCCATAAAGGCAGCTGGCGTGTTAGTCAAACCGAAAGACATAACAAAAAACTCATAGTGTCCATAACGCGTGCGAAAATCTGTCTTAGGGATATCTTGCTCCTTTACATTCAATTGATGGTAACCAGATTGAAGATCTATCCTCGAGAACCATCTGACACCTGAAGTTGATCAAACAAGTCATCATTTCTCGGTAATGGATACTGATTTTTTACCGTGAACTTGTTTAACTCTCGGTAGTCGATGCACATTCGCATGCTACCATCCTTATTTTTAACAAACAAGACCGGAGCACCCCATGGAGAGATACTCGGTGGAATGAACCCTTTAACCATTAACTCATGCAGTTGAGCCATTACTTCCTTCATCTAAGTAGGAGCTAATCGATACGGTGCCTTGGCAACGGGCTGAGCCTCGGGTATTAGATCAATCTGAAACTCAATCTCGCGATCCGGTGGTACACCGGGTAAATCCTCTGGGAACACGTGTAGAATGTCACGTACAACTGGTACATTAGACAATTGTGGTACTTACGTGTCCACATCTTTCACGTAGGCCAGTTAGGCACTACATCCATGTCTCATGTACTTCCCTGCCACCTCCATCGAGATTACCCTTGGAACCGTAGTGACGCGTTCACCGTAGACTGTCACCGAACTTCCATCGGGCGCAACTAATTGAATCATCTTCTTGCGACACATGATATTTCCTTCATAGGTTTCTAACCAATCCATCCTTAGTACTACATCGAATCCGCCTAGGGGCATCACATGTAATTTAGCAGAAAACCTATTACCTTCTAGTTCTATGGCATAGTCCTCTATTATATCAGTAATTCTAGTAGAATTACCAATAGCAGTTTTTACATCAAAAGGTTCACCAATACTTCTACTACTAACAGACAGCTTAGCATAGAAAACAGTAAAAATTGAACTCCTACTAGCACCGTAATCAAATAACACAGAGTCATAAGTTTGATTTACTAGAAACATACCTGACACGATATCGGGATCCTCTTTGGCTTCTTCCCGCGTCATAGTGAAGGCTCTAGCACTCGCCCTCTGTCCTCTTTCCTCTGGCTTCTACTTCGCCCCAGAACTCTCGACCCTTGGCTTCTAATAGTCCGTCCTCGTGTGGCCTTCCTCACTGCAGTTATAACACCATATAACTCCACACATCTTCGCCACTTGACCGGGTTTTCCACACTTGAAGTACATATTCAAGCCCTACTTACATTCACCAACATGCTCTCTCCCGCACTTACCACACTTCTTTATCCCCGAACATGATGACCCCACTCTACGGTCATCCACCTTCATCCTCTTGTTGTTTGTAGTGAAACCACCATGTCCAAACAGCTACCCATTCCAGTTTCGGTCGCCACCACATGTCTTCTTCACTTCTACCACCGCCACTTCTCTCTCATCATACAACCTCCCGGCCAAATCCACTGCCGACCTAAAAGTGCTTGATCGGGCAGCAATCAAGTGCCTGCGAACATCAGCTGGCAATCCTTGGATGTACTTCTTGATCTTCTTCAATACCGGCGTCACTTGGTCCAGTACCAGCCTAGCCATCTCATTAAACTTACTGATGTACTCCTAGTGTGTCATAGTTCCCGCCTCCAGCTGCAGGAACTCCCTCTTAATCTTGTCTAATTCTCTTTAAGGACATAACTCCTTGATCACTAGCTTCTTCAACTCCGACCACCTCGTCCTGCTAATGACCCTGCTGCCCTCAGCCTTGACAATATTGTCCCACCAACATAAGACCGAGTCCACAAATGAGTGAGTAGCAAACTTTACCTTCTGATGTTCTCAGCACTCACTAATATCAAGCACCGCCTCCATAACTCTCACCCATCGGTGAGCAGTAGCAATACTTCCATTCCCATCAAAAGTTGGGGGATTGCATCTTTGAAATGCCCCATAGTTATATCCACGTGTAGTTTCCTGCACCGCTTCCTCCTCCTCCTTTTCAGTTGAGACAACTGTCTCAGTCTCTGGCTGTTCTCTTTCTTCTCTTCTAGTGGTCCTCCTCCTTTCCTTCCTTTCATCCTCCCTTATAGCCTTAATCACTTGAGTCACTAAAGACGGCAAAATCGTCTGCATGAGTTGATAAAATTCCTCTACTACTGCCACTTTCACCGAGGCCCTCAAGTTTGTGCTCTCATCGACGCCCTCATGCTGATGAACCTTAGGGATCAGTAGGGGTTGTCTTAGCATCTCTAGCCTGGTTCCTCGTAACACGCGGTTCAACACCACTGTAACGTTCCGCATTTTACATTTATTTATTTTTAAATGTAATATTACTCCTTGTTTAATCCTTGTAATCTTAAGACTTGATCATAGTGAAAATATCTTTTTATATAATTCTTGTTGATTATATGTTTGTGCAACGCTTAAACAATTACAAATGCGCATTTCAACGCAAAACCGAACAACTTATCGAGACTTATTTATTTTTTTCAGAAAATTATTTATAAGTTTTATTTTTATGATTCATATATTAAAATACTCATTCTTAATTATTAGTTATGGTGCAAATTAATAAATAAAATAAGTTAAGGGGTTAATATTGAAAATTTATATTTTCCCTCCACTCATCTCCCCAACTACTTACATTAATCCTCAACCATAATTTTCATCTATAAATACTAACCCAAATCCCCCTCTAATCACTTTCATCACTTTAAACTCTCTCTAAACTCTCTCAATCCATCCACGAACTCCATCTTTTTTTTGCAAAAAATATTCAAGAACAACTTGTGAGTTTTATTTATTTATTTATTATTTATACTTTCTTTCTTACTTTCTTCTTCATTTTCTTTACCACTTGGAATAACCTCTAGGACATAACCACTTAGTCACCAAGGTGACACGAGTATGGTAAACCCCTATTTTTGAGGTCCAAGTTGGAAATATTATACTTGATTGTTTCATACATGTTCTCTTGTTTTATTTTTAAACCTTTTACATACTAAATCAAGTCACCAAAACTTCAATGTTGGAAGGCTTGTGTTGAAGTTATATTTCTGAAATTTTAAGACTTTTACACTCCATTCTTTCATCTTTAAAACACTAAGTGATCTACAAATCAAGAAGTGGATGAAACCAAACCGAGCGTCCAACCAATGTTGAAAGGCTTGTGTTATGGTATGAAATGGTGATGTTGAACCTTGGTTCTACAACTAATTTATCCACCATGCCCCACTTGAACACTTAGTCAAACTAGTTAATTTACTTTATTACTTTAATTAATATACTCATAACCATCCGAATAACCCTTATGTGGAGATTTTGTGCAATGGTGACAATCTTGAGGTTTGTGGATATCCGTACCTCTAATACATGACTTATATTAATATAACACTTGAGGTTTGTGGATTACCCTACCTCTAATGCATGACTTATATTTATATCTACATAATACTTAGTCAAAACCAAACCATAATATCAATCAACCATGGTTGAATGTTATGTGCTAAGTTAGACATTATACTAATCTTATGATTCCTTATTTTGGACTTCCAATGAGTGACTAAAACTCATAAAGAACACACACAATACATGGTGTCCAAATAAGTGTCTAAGTAGTATATACTTTCATGTACTCTCATATTTGTGATTTTTGTATACTTTCCAATTGCTAAAATCTCAAACTTTGAATCCTGAACTTAAACACTTTTATTTACCTTTTAGGGTGACTTTGGTGAATCATTTAAACTCAATCATCTATTTTTATGGATTCTAATCGCCAAACCGTGAGTCATACTTCACCCATTTTGTTTTAACACTATTTGGGTTGTAACATGTACCAATTATCAAATACACTCAAGTATTCATTCAATCAAAATCATTCTAAAACTCAATTCATACAAACATGCTTACTTGTTATACTATTTGTGAATACATTCTAGAATACATTATCTTGGAAGCAATCTAAACCTCCCTTAACATGTATAGCGCTATAGGACTAGCACATCCTCCCTATTATGATGGTTTTATGTTAAGTTATCAATCTTTACGGTCTTGCTCACTTTTGATGCTAAGATTACGCTAGTGGACACTTTGGTTTGATTATGGCTTTGCATGCTAGCAATGTACAAACTTTAGTATACTTTACTCATGTTGAATTGAGATTTATTCACTATTATGCTATGTATTCAAATTTGTATGCTCACCAACATATTCATATGTTGACCAATATTTTATATATGTTACAGGAAATGCTTGAAGCTTTATCAAGAAATTTAATTAGATGGACTTAGAAACACACCAAATCTATCATTTTGTTATGTTTGTTTTAGACTTATATTTCTCCAAATTATTGTATGTTTATTTAAAACATCGTAATGTTACGTTGATTAATGGAAATGAAATTTAATCTTAATTTATTGTCACTTTAGTTCTATGATGTCTTTGAACAATCTATCACTTCTCGCGTCCCGATGTTTCCGCCATCGGTTGGGGTGTGACAGATTGGTATCAGAGCCATAGTTATAGGGAATTAGGAAAACTTCCATGTTTTAACCTAGACTATGACTAAGGACTCCCATTAGTAATGCTTATGATTTGTTTTATTATCTTATGTTTATGCCAAAAAAAGAAAAAAAGGAAAAAAAAACCCCTTAAATCTACCTAATCTTGCTCCTCATCTTATTCTCAGCCAAAAAGAAATACACCTTTCCTAAGGTGTAATCATGCAACGACGATACAAAAACACTCGTATTTTACAAATGAAACGACCTCACCGAAATAGCAGTGAATCCCCTACTTTGGTGATGACTTTCAATCCACCATTATTGTTTTTATGAAATTAAACCATTAAGATAGGAGTGATTCCCTTACCTTGATGGCAATTTCATTTATCTCACTCTTGTGGACCCTTACCAACGAGTTAGGATTAAACTCCTTACTTTGATGGATATGTACCAACCACGTTAGGGAACGACACCACCAAGTTAGGAGTGATATCCATATCTTGGTGACTAGTTCCATTCTTTGATTTTCAATCTCATCAAAGTCTCGAGATTTTGATTGACAAGGGACATGTAGTAACTGGAAGGGCGAATACTGTTACCCGACTTGTCAGTGAGAGTATTCCAACCCATTAAGCCAAAGCATGATTCCCGAACTCAAAAGAAGTCTTGACTACTTTGGATTAGTCTTAGTTCCAAAACCAGAACATTCCAAGCCTTCATCGAATTTCTTTTATGTTTGTATTTATTTTATGCATTTATGCTATACACTTTTTCATCTTGTCAAGATCGAATCATCCGAATCATGCTAATCTCTCAACCTCAGATGCTAATAATCAAGAACCAACAAAACTTAAAAGCTTTCATTATTGTTTAGCTAATTCTTTTGAGTGGTTATATGATTCATTATGAGAACCGATTTGAAACCTACTTGCTTAGGTGTTATGTTATAATGCTCTAAATATATAAAAATTATTTTAAACAGTATTGATCAAGTCTCATCATTCTCTTTAACCTACATTGTAGATGTCTTCCAAATCCCATAGAAGCTCCAAGCAAAGTTCCAACAGAAAATGGTCGATTTCATGGCTAAGCAAATGGCTCGAGTTATTCCCGATATTGTTAAGCAAATCAATGCCACCCCTAGCCCGAACACCTCAGTTGAATCCCAAAACCCTAGTCCCAAAACCTCAGCCTTTTCCTATAACCACTTCAAGTCATGTGGCCCCGAACCTTTCACGGGTGAAGAGGGTGCCTCCAAGATGCTTGAATGGTTCGATAGCATCGAAGTCACTTTCATCAATAGTGAATGTCCCGACGAGCTTTGGACTAGTAGTGCTACCGGTGTCTTCACATCGAGGGCACTTGAATAGTGGAAAAGTGAAAGGAGCACTCGTGGAAATGAGGTCGCCTTCGCCCTACCATGGGAAGAAGTAAAGCAACTCATGATAGATGAGTTTTGTCCTCCTCATGAAATGCAAAGTCTTGAAGAGTAATTCGGATCCTCAAACAAGTTGGAGGAGACAACCTGACTTACACCATTCACTTTAAACAACTTAGTATCCTTGTCCCTCACTTGGTCAACACCACTGACCGAGCCATAGACAAGTACATAAAAGGCCTTCCCCCTATTATCCGTGACTCTGTCACCATAGCCAAACCATTCTCAGTTGAGCAAGCCATCCGGTTGGCGGCTACCTTATCCAACAACCAAGTGAAAGATGGATCTTTGTCTCTTAAAGGCTCCTTCAAAACTGCCTATCAAGCCATCTCCGAAACACCTGAGGAACCCAAAGACACAAAAACACCATCCAAAAACACTCGTCATGGCAAGAAATGAAAGTTTCAAAGCCGCAACTATGCCATGACAGCACCAACAACCCAAGCTCGCATCAATTTGAACCAAGAACCACCTAAGAAAGCCTACACCGGTACGTTTCCCAAATGTGCCAAATGCCAATACCACCATCCACCCGCCTCTCAGTGCCGTCAATGCACGACGTGCAACCGTTATGGGCACTTTGCCTCAACATGTCAAAGTGGTCCTAGCCAACATGGTAACCCACCTTCAGCTCACACCGACACTCAAAGACCCCCGGCTAATGCAAACGGTCGTGCTTGCTTCAAATGTGGTAACCCAAACCATCTTGCTCCTCAATGCCCCCGCAACAATCAAGTTCAAAGTGCAAGTGCCACGTGGACGCGCATTTACATAAATGCGCATCAAGCTCAAAACGAAAACGATGTCGTAAATGGTACGTTTCTTATAAATAGAATTTATGCTTCTGTGTTATTTGATAGTGGTGCGGATAAAAGTTTTGTTTATGTAAAATTTGAAGCAATGCTAAAATGTACATGTTCTAAATTGCCAAAATCATTCACTGTTGAAGTCGCTAATGGCAAATCTATCACCATTGATTCCATTCTCCTTGATTGCGTTCTAAGTCTTAATGAACATGAATTTCCCATCGAACTCATACCCATGCAATTGGGTAGCTTTGATGTTATAGTAGGCATGGATTGTCTTGCCAAGGTTCATGCCGGAGTCATTTGATTTGAAAAATATATCCATATTCCGCTTTCTTCCGTCAACACCTTAAAAATCTATGGCGAGAAACCCTCAAACGGACTCAAACTCATGTCTTGTACGGAGGCATGAAAGTGCTTACGTCAGGAATGTATTGTCTTTTTAGCCCATGTCGTGATAGAAAAAGAAAAGGGAAAGAGTGTAAAAGACATTCCAATCATTTGTGACTTTCCTGACATGTTCCCTGAAGATCTACCCAGCCTTCCTCCCGCTCGATCCATTGATTTTCGGATTGATCTCATACCCGGTGCTACACCTGTTACTAAATCTTCCTACCAACTCGCACCCTCGGAAATGCAAGAGCTAGCTAGTCAACTTCAAGAGTTGGTTAATAACGGCTTCATACGTCCTAGCTCATCCCCTTGGGGTGCTCCAATCCTTTTTGTAAAGAAGAAGGACGGTTCGTTCCGCATGTGCACTGATTATCGTGAGCTCAATAAACTTACTGTCAAAAACCGTATCCTCTTCCTCGTATCGATGACCTCTTTGACCAACTCAAAGGAGCAACTTGTTTCTCAAAAATCGACTTACGATCTGGTTATCATCAGCTTCAAATCCGTGAAGAAGATATTCCAAAAACCGCTTTCCGCACAAGGTATGGTCATTACGAGTTCATAGTTATGCCTTTTGGTTTGACCAATGCACCCGCAGCCTTTATGGATTTGATTAACCGTGTGTGTAGACCTACTTGGATCATTTTGTAATTGTGTTCATTGATGATATTCTAATCTATTCTAAGACCGAATCCGAACATGAACGACACTTACGTTTGATCTTGGAACTTCTTCGAGCCGAAAGACTTTACGCCAAAATTTCCAAATGTGAATTTTGGTTGAAAGAAATTCAATTCCTTGGTCACATCATAAGCAAAAAAGGCATTCATGTTGATCCTGCCAAAATCGATGTTGTCAAAGGGTGAATTGCTCCAAAATCCCCTACCGAAGTACGTTCCTTCCTCGGATTGGCGGGTTACTACCATCAATTCATCTCTAATTTTTCAAAAATCACCATACCTCTCACCTCTTTGACCCAAAAGGATAAACCTTTTATTTGGGGTCCCAAAAAAGAGGAATCCTTTCAAACCCTCAAGCATATGCTTTGTGACGCACTTATCTTAACCCTTCCCGATGGAAATGACGATTTTGTGGTTTATTGTGACGCTTCAAATCAACGTCTGGGTTGTGTCCTTATGCAACAAGGCAAGGTTATCGCTTATGCATCAAGACAACTCAAAACCCACAAGAAGAACTACACGACCCATGATCTTGAACTCGGAGCTGTTGTTTTCGCTTTAAAGATTTGGAGGCACTACCTTTATGGTACTCAATGTGTGGTCTTCACAGATCATAAGAGTCTCCAACATATCTTTAAACAAAAGGATCTCAACATGCGTCAACGACGATGGGTTGAATTGTTGAACCACTATGATTGTGAAATTCGTTACCACCCCGGAAAAGCAAATGTCGTGGCCGATGCTCTTAGCCGAAAGAGTCATGTCAATGCTCATAGCATTTGTGTAACCAATCGTCTTCATTGTTTTCAAATCCAAAACGACATTCAAACTGTATTCGCGAAGCCCAACACTCATCAGTCGTCAAAAACAATTTGTATAACGAGATGCAATGTGGTGTTGAAGACCAACTTGAGTCAAATCTAAAGGAATTCTCCATTACCTCGATCGTATTTGGATTCCGAACCATGAAAACATTCGTACTCTTGTAATGAATGAAGCTCATAAATCATGATATTCCATTCACCCCGTGCAGACAAGATGTACAAGATCTTCGTCATACTTATTGGTGGTCGGGCCTGGAAAAGGATATCGCACTTTTCGTGGCCAAATGTCTCACTTGTTCAAAAGTAAAGTCCGAACACCAACGACCTTCTGGTTTACTTGAGCAAACTGAAATCCCGAGGTGGAAGTGGGAAAGCATCGCAATGGATTTTATCACCAAACTCCCCCGAACATCTTCCGGGCATGACAGTATTTGGGTAATTATCGATCGATTGACCAAATCAGCTCATTTCCTTCCCATTTGTGAGGACTACTCCGTTGAAAAGCTAGCTCGTATCTACACTTCTGAAATCTTTAGCCCTCATGGTGTCCCTCTCGATTTCATCTCTGATCGTGATGGTCGATTCACTTCCCGTTTTTGGAAAACTTGTCAGTTAGCTTTGGGCACTCAACTCAATCTTAGTATGGCTTTTCATCCTCAAATTGATGGACAAACTGAACGTACTATCCAAACTCTAGAAGATATGCTTCATCTTGTGTTATCGATTTCGGTGGCAACTGGGATGTACACCTACCATTGGTCAAATTTTCGTATAATAACAGTTATCACTCTAGTATCAAAATGGCACCCTTTGAAGCTCTTTATGGTCCTAAATGTCGTTCACCTATTTATTGGCACGAGATCGGCGAGGCGCAAGACACTGGTCCCGAAATCATTCAAGAGACAACGGATAAAATATTGAAGTTCACGACAACTTACTTGCTGCAAGAAGCTGACAAAAGAGTTACGTCGAGAAACGGCGTAAGCCCTTGGAATTCAATGTTGGTTATCTCGTACTTCTCAAGGTATCTCCTTGGAAAGGAGTAGTGTGCTTTGGTAAGAATGGAAAACGTGCTCCTCGATATTTAGGTCCTTTCAAGATTCTCGAAAGAATTGGTAAGGTGTCATACCGACTTGATCTACCATAAGAACTAAGCAACGTTCACCCAACTTTCTATGTCTCTAATCTCAAAAAGTGTCTAGCCAACGAAGGACTTCAAATTTCGCTTTACGACACACGTGTCGACGATACCATGCATTTTGTTGAGAAACCTGTTGAAATCATGGATCGTGGAATGAAGCAACTCAAACGAAGTCGTATTACAATTATTAAGGTGCGTTGGGAAGGAACGCGTGGTCCAGAATTTACTTGGGAACGTGAAGATCAATTCAAGATCAAGTACCCGCATCTTTTCCCAGAACCTTCTTCTAATGAATTTCGGGACGAAATTCCCTAAAGTAGGGGAGACTGTAACGTTCCGCATTTTACATTTATTTATCTTCAAATGTAGTATTACTCCTTGTTCAATCCTTGTAATCTTAAGACTTGATCATAGTGAAAATATCTTTTTATGAAATTCTTGTTCTTTATATGTTTGTGCAACACTTAAACAATTATAAATGCGCATTTCAACGCAAAACCGAACAACTTATCGGGACTTATATATTTTTTCAGAAAATTATTTATAAGTTTTATTTTTATGATTCATATATTAAAATACTCATTCTTAATTATTAGTTATGGTGCAAATTAATAAATAAAATAAGTTAAGGGGTTAATATTGAAACTTTATATTTTCCCTCCACTCATCTACCCAACTACTTACATTAATCCTCAACCATAATTTTCATCTATAAATACTAACTCAAATCCCCCTCTAATCACTTTCATCACTCTAAACTCTCTCTAAACTCTCTCAATCCATCCAAGAACTCCATCTTTTTTTGCAAGAAATATTCAAGAACAACTTGTGAGTTTTATTTGTTTATTTATTATTTATACTTTCTTTCTTACTTTCTTTTTCATTTTCTTTACCACTTGGAATAACCTCTAGGACAGAACCACTTAGTCACCCAGGTGACACAAGTATGGTAAACCCCCATTTTTGAGGTCCAAGTTGGAAATATTATACTTGATTGTTTCATACATGTTCTCTTGTTTTATTTTTAAACTTTTACATACTAAATCAAGTCACCAACAACTTCAATGTTGGAAGGCTTGTGTTGAAATTATATTTCTGAAATTTTAAGGCTTTTACACTCCATTCTTTCATCTTTACAAAACACTAAGTGATCTACAAATCAAGAAGTGGATGAAACCAAACCGAGCCTCCAACCACTGTTGAAAGGCTTGTGTTATGGTATGAAATGGTGATGTTGAACCTTGGTTCTACAACTAATTTATCCACCATACCCCACTTGAACACTTAGTCAAACTAGTTAATTTACTTTATTACTTTAATTAATATACTCATGACCATCCGAATCACCCTTATGTGGAGATTTTGTGCAATGGTGACAATCTTGAGGTTTGTGGATATCTCTATCTCTAATACATGACTTACATGAATATAACACTTGAGGTTTGTGGATTACCCTACCTCTAATGCATGACTTATATTTATATCTACATAATACTTAGTCAAAACCAAACCATAATATCAATCAACCATGGTTGAATTTTATGTGCTAAGGTAGACATTATACTAATCTTATGATTCCTTATTCTGGACTTCCAATGAGTGACTAAAACTCATAAAGAACACACACAATACATGGTGTCCAAATAAGTGTCTAAGTAGTATATACTTTCATGTACTCTCATATTTGTGTTTTTTGTACAGTTTCCAATTGCTAAAATCTCAAACTTTGAATCCTAAACTTACACACTTTCATTTTCCTTTTAGGGTGACTTTGGTGAATCATTTAAACTCAATCATCTATTCTTGTGGATTCTAATTGCCAAACCGTGAGTCATACTTCACCCATTTTGTTTTAACACTATTTGGGTTGTAACATGTACCAATTATCAAATACACTCAAGTATTCATTCAATCAAAATCATTCTAAAACTCAACTCATACAAACATGCTTACTTGTTATACTATTTGTGAATACATTCTAGAATACATTATCTTGCAAGCAATCTAAACCTCCCTTAACATGTATAGCACTATAGGACTAGCACGTTCGCCCTATTATGATGGGTTTATGTTAAGTTGTCAATCTTTATGGTCTTGCTCACTTTTGATGCTAAGATTACGCTAGTGGACACTTTGGTTTGATTATGGCTTTGCATGCTAGCAATGTACAAACTTTAGTATACTTTACTCATGTTGAATTGAGATTTATTCACTATTATGCTATGTATTCAAATTTTTATGCTCACCAACATATTCATATGTTGACCAATATTTTATACATGTTATAGGAAATGCTTGAAGCTTTATCAAGAAATTCAATTAGATGGACTTAGAAACACCATGAATCTATCATTTTGTTATGTTTGTTTTAGACTTGTATTTCTCCAAATTATTGTATGTTTATTTGAAACATTGTAATGTTACATTGATTAATGGAAATGAAATTTAATCTTAATTTATTATCACTTTAGTTCTATGATGTCTTTGAACAATCTATCACTTCTCGCACCCCGATGTTTCCGCCATCGTTTGAGTATAGTAAGTTCCTAATTACAATGGCTAGCTGTGATTAGACACTTACTTTACTCTTCATACCTTAAGCATTTCCTATCCTGACTACATCAGTATCTAAATCTACTAATAGCATGTAAATCAGATAGCACACGCACATAATACTAGTTAACTTTAAGAAAAGAAATACCCGATGGCACGTAGCTACTCGGGCTCGCATCCCCTTCCCTTAGTCCCATTCTTAGTTTAAGATTAGGTTTTGAAAAATTTACGCAATTCACTTAAACTTTGGCTCTAATACCAACTTGTAATGCCCCATTCCCAGAGACCTCACAATTGGTCATTCATAGCACTAAACATACGTAATAATATACATTTCTTAAAATATCACAACAGAATTTATTAACAGAAACCATTCATTTTATTAATAATTACTGTTGTTATGCAATACAACATCGTTAAACTACAAAAGAAAACGTCCCTTAAATGCATTACAAAACAAGAATAATAATATGCGTGAATGGATGCTAGTCTTGCCCCACTAAGTAGCCTTCCCGCGTGCCATCCTCCGCATCCATTACCTGCCAACTGAAAATGCATAAAAGTCAGTGTTGTTGAGTGATTTCTAGTTTTAATGTATAAAATACTTTATACGTTTTGTATATAAAAATATTCCTTTCCTTAAAATACTTTCTTTACTTTCGCACATGTTCATTCATCATACATGCAACAAAGTATAACCTTGTTCATCGTTCTTCATCACACGTATTCGTTCGTTTTATACTTTATCCTTTAATTCATTTCGTACTTTATCCTTTCGTTCGTTTCGTTCTTTACCCTTTTGTTCATTTCGTACTTTATCATTATCGTTCGTTTCGTACTTTATCTTTATCATTAGTTTTGTACTTTATCATTATCATTTGTTTCGTACTTTATCTTTATCTTTCACTAATTCTAGATCCTGTCAAGCTTTTCCCCTATCGTGGCCCGAAGCCACCATTCCGGGCACAAAGCCTCATTTCTATCTGGCACAAAACCGTATCATACCTTGGCACAAAGCCATATCATATCTTTGCACAAAGCCCAGGGTCGAATGACAAGGATCCCATTTCATACTATGGATCAGTCACCAAGACTGATCCCCCTATGTGTGAACCCTCATGGGTTTGCCAAAGTCGCACGCTATAATACACATAATTGAGCTGATAACTCTCAAAGAGTTATGATCCTTCATTAAATATGTTTGCAAGCCTTTTCTTTCTTTCATTACATTTCACTTTGTAACTTTTTTATCTTTCACTTTGTTATGTTATAATTTACGTTCATTTATACATACATCATACTACGTAAAGTCATAACATAATACTTACGTATATTATAATATATTTTATAAGTTTTGAAAATCATTAAAAGATAACACATCATGCCCATATGCAGATCATACATTCATCACACATATTCTATTCATAGACCTTCACATATTCATGCTTAAATTAGGTCAAAACAGTCCATAGGTCAAACTAGAGTCAAACCCTAAAATTCTGTTTTTCCAAGAATTTAGGAAAAATTTCTAAATCTTTGGGCGTATGAGCACTATTTGGGCGCATGAGGACTGTTTTGGCGTTTCTCCACTATGCAGGCGCATCAGCCTCACTTAGGCGTTTCAACAGTTAGGCGCATGAGCCTTTTGGGCGCATGGGCACTATTTAGGCGCATGGGCACTATTTAGGCGCATGGGCACTATTTAGGCGCATCACCCTATACTTAGGCGTTTCAGCCAAAAACTTAGCCGCATGAGACACTGCTTAGGCGCATCAGCCTACATTTAGAAATTCTAATGCTTTTCTAGGCGCATGGCTACTATTTGGGCGCACCAGGACACTGTTTGGGCGCATCACATATACTTACTTTCTAAGTCAAATTTTCAGGCGCATGAGCCCTATTTGGGAGCATGAACATCAACTTATACATTTTCAATATATTTTTCAATCCCAAATGACATCTTAACATATTCTAAGCCTAATATAACCATTCTAAACATCATCCAAGCATTAACAACCGCAAATCATCCAAATTCATACATATGTACATACGGTTATATACATCACAATTGTAAAAATAGTTTTACATGCATTTTCAGCACCAAAACTTTTTAAAACAAGGAAAATACAGGTCTAGAAACTCACCTAAGTTGCTTCTAATTCTCAACTCTCCAACTTGAACTTTTTAAAAGCTTCTAACACCTATACATGTCCAAAGACACATAACCGAATGCATATAAACACATCAGAACATGTATAACTCGGTTACATGGTCAGAAGTCATAAAAACCGAACCCAATTATGCTAAATTTGCTTACCTTGGCTGAATTTAGTAGCTTTCTCTCTCTAAAACACAAAAATCCATTTTTCTTCTCCTTCTTCCTTTTTGTCGACAAAAAGCAGGTTGATGTACACATATATGGGTGGCCATACCCCTTAAATGTTCACTTAAACTTTGGCTCTGATACCAACTTGTAATGCCCCATTCCCAGAGACCTCACAATTGGTCATTCATAGCACTAAACATACGTAATAATATACATTTCTTAAAATATCACAACAGAATTTATTAACAAAAACACATAACCGAATGCATATAAACACATCAGAACATGTATAACTCGGTTACATGGTCAGAAGTCATAAAAAGCGAACCCAATTATGCTAAATTTGCTTACCTTGGCTGAATTTAGTAGCTTTCTCTCTCTAAAACACAAAAATCTATTTTTCTTCTCCTTCTTCCTTTTTGTCGACAAAAAGTAGGTTGATGTACACATATATGGGCGGCCATACCCCTTAAATATTATAATATTTGACTTTGTACAAATTTGCACTAAGCCCCCTTCCATTTTGGCCTGTTTTCTTTTTTCTTACAAGATACTTTTCCTTTATTTTTCTCATTTCTTCTCTTTCTTTAAATGACAAAATTTTTGGGTGTTACACACAGAGAGGTTGTAAAGAACCTTCACCAATTGGTGCCTCACTGAGGGTATAAGAGGTTGAAGTGGTGGTTTCTGTTACAGTGCTCACAGGTTCAGTCACTAGGCCTTCAGTCAAGGTTTCTCCTTCGAAGCTAATCTTAGGTTTCACCTCAACATCCAGTTGACCAATGACATTGATGGTTTGCACTTGTCTTCGTCTTTGTCTGAGTTCTTCATAATCCCATCCTGAATTCTCTTAGCCAATATGCCAGCCTACTTATGTTGAGTGGGGTTGACAAGTGGCATATTGACTAGAGAAAGACTGTTATAGAAGTTTAAGGTCTGAAAGTTGAAGACCTCTTGCTATCCTTGAAACTTATGCAGTATTAGGGCTCTTCTATCAGCATCATACCTCCACCCATGTATTTCATTTGCAGCTCCATAGGGTGGGGATGACATTGCCCTTGGCATACCCTCCTCAAATAGACTTTGTATAAGAGAGTCTACATCAGTGTGAACTTAAGGAGGTTACTGAGTGTGGACAATAGCAAGTGAGGGTGGTGAATACTAAATGTTCGTAGTATGAGAAGGCTCCTAGGTTCTGTGATTATGATAACTTCCTCCCCCTTTTTGGTAGCAGCACCTACTTGCATAGGTGAGCTGGAGGTTAGATCTATCACATCCTCAGGTTCTTCTGTTCCTGGTTGAGTCCACCTGAATGGTCTCTTAGCTAGTTGTTCCTTGAGATCAAAGATCTCAAGTTGCTGATCGTTGACCCTTCTTTACAAGGTAATCACTTGAGATTGCAGGGTAATCACTTGAGATTGCAAGTGACTGACCTTAGAGAATAAATAAGTGCATGTTTTGGTTAGTGTTTGCACATTTAGTCTGAGGTTTCCCTCATCTTTAGTAGAAGAATCATTGTGGGATATGAGAATTGGACCTAAGTCTTCTTCCTCATCACCAGTCTTTTGTTCTTAGCTGCTAGATTTCCCCTACTCATTGACATCTTTAGTTGAAGTGTTAATAGGCTGGGTTGCCACGGTTGAGGTCTTAATGATGTAACCACTTATAGAAGTCAGAGCCTCATTCCATATGGATCTCCTAAACAGGTTCAAGAAGATCCACCGTAGTGTGAGGTGGATGATGTGGGCTAGATATGGGGGACACAGGACTACCCATCTCTCTTTATGCAGGGAAAGAGAACAGAGACTCATGATACTCACTGAGTGCTATATCTTCATCATAATAGAATTCTAGGCTGGGTATTGGTTGTTTAGATCAAGAGGCTGCGGTTGATAACTTTCCCATGAGGGTTATTCACTAGAGTGTTGAGACTTTGAGTGAAGGGTTAAGGCTTTTTGGTTTATGAGCTCTTCAGTCTGAGCATGAGGAACCTCATGACTGATTATTTTGAGATGGGAGTGGTTTGCTCCTCAGGGGAAGTGGGAGCTCCTGTGTCCACTTCCTCCTGTATGGGTGGTGATATGGGGGTCTGTATAGGTTGATTAACATATGTAGGGGTTCGTTTGGATCTTCTTTGGTTTTGAGGGTTATTTGTAGCTGGGTTGTCACCTTGAGCATTGAGCTCTAATATGTTTGGGACCAGGGCTGTTTCTACCCCGGAGAAGCCCATAATAGGCTTTCTCATAGTCTTGAAGATGTTGGGCTTTATCTATCCCTATTTTAGAATATTACCTTTTCCCCTCAGCTATGAGGCCAATTCACAGTTAAAAATGTGCAGGACATGTCTAGGACACATATAATATTCTAAGGAGTCCAAGTTTGCAAGTAAATTAGTGTACACAAGTTGTGGATACCTGAACTTGACCCCGTGAACCTTCTAGAATTTGATCCTATCCTCCATGTTTGTTAGACAAGCTCTGGATAATGACATGGAGGAAGTACTTCCATTAACAGTAAAGCTTCCCTTTCCTCAAGGTTCTGACAGAGAAGTCACCTTCATAGCCCATCTACTCAAAGGAATGGTTAACATCAGATTTTAGGAAGGATAATTCACCTTCTGCATCATCTAGCTATAGATGAGAGTTTATGGAAGCTGGAGTGATGAAGATTGTCCTCCCCTACATCATGGAAGACAGTGCCTTCTCCCCATCCATGGTGACCTCTTGGCAGGTCCTCCAAAAGTCTAAAAGTTGATCCTTATAGAGTGGAGGGTCAACGGTGAGGGAGGTGAAGTAGTTTGATAGAGAAAGAAAGCGGCAAACCTCTAAGAAACTTGGATCTTTCTCAGAGTTCAATAGATCAACTTGTTGTGTTGCCTGTGAAGATGCCTGGAAAAATCAGGTTGGTTTCTGTGGTCTAGGTTGGCAATTTGAGGTAGCTTTGAGGTGAAGAAAGATAAGAACAAAGGCGATGAGTGGGAATTTAGGTTTAGCGAATTTGCAGATGAAGAAGATAGTAAAAGAGGGGGGAACCATTGGGTATATTTATATGAAATGGATTTGAGACAAAGTTAATGTAAAAGAATAAACTTTAAAATTCAAATGTAGGTCCTACCTCTAAGAAAGTGCCCAAAATGTAGTTTTCCTGGAAGTCGAAATTCTTCCGAAGATAATTTATCTTCGAAAGTTTTGTGAAAAACTTTCAAAGCCAAATTTTGACTTCGAAAGATGTTTCTTAGCTTTAAGAAAATTTCCTTCGGAAGAAAAATTACTTAAAATATTTTCTCTTTCGAGACATATTTGATTTCAGAAGGTATTAGAACTTGAAAGTCTTATTCTTAAGGAGAATAAATCTTCCGAGACATAATTGCTTTTGGAAGAAATTTGTTCTTCAAATGCACATAAGTACCTAGAAGCATATTTTGGCTTCGGAAGAAATATCAGCATTTCTTCCGAAGGTAAATTTCTTAGAAGTAGTTATCTAATTTGAAGACTTAAAATTCTTCCACAGGCAATGTTAGTGTCTTTCGAAAGAAAATACTTTTTTAGATTTTCAAAATTCTAAAAAATATCATTTTGAAAAAGATTACTCCCAAGATAAACTAGATTTATGTAGATGATTGTCTAGATACTTGAGGACACATAATTCCTTTTAGAAACAATATTGATTATGTTTTAAGAAAATCTACTCATGGTTAATATCCCAGTAGCTGGAACAAGATATTTAAATCTCTGTCCATTAAAAGCCTCTATGAAAAGATCAATATATTATTTATTTGTGTTAACCTTGACTAGTTTTATCAATCCTTTTTCATAATTATCTCTAATTAGATGATACTTTATGTTGATGTGTTTTGTCCTTAAGTGTTGTATAGGATTCTCTGTGATAGAGATAGCACTGATATTGTCTATATGGATGGGAGTCACTTTGAAGTTGTATCCATAGTCTAACATATGATTCTAAATCCAAAGCACTTGAGCATAGTATCTTGCCGTAGCAATGTATTCAGCTTCAGCAGTTGATGTACATGCACAAGATTGTTTCTTGCATTGCCATGAGACTATCCACCAAGATTGACATCCCCCAAATGTGGACTTTGTACTCACGTCGCAGCCACTATAGTCACTATCTATATATGCATACATTAAAGTCATATTCTTTAGATACCAAAGGCCTAGCTTAGGGGCACCTTTGAGATATCTAAGAATTCTTTTAATAGCAACTAGGTGTGACATCTTGATGTTGACTTGATATCTTGCACATATGCATGTAATAAACATAATATCAGGCCTGCTGGCCGTAAGATACTTGAGAGACCCAATCATATCCCTGTAAAGATGTTCATCTACATACTCCCCCTTAAGATCAGGTCCAAGGGAGTAGTTTCTAGCTATGGGTGTCTTTCCAACCTTACATTCAGTCATGTTGAGTCTTGTAAGTATGTCTAGTACATACTTTGACTAACTTATGAAGATGCCATTGTCAACTTGCTTCACTTGAATTCCTAGAAAGAAATTGAGTTCCTCCATGGCACACATTTCAAATCTATTCTTCATTAGATTCTCAAAGTCTTTGAAGAGCTTTAGATTAGTTGACCCAAAGATAATATCATCTACATATACTTGTTGGTCCAACATGATAAAAAAATCAGTGCAAATGATGAATAACAATCTATAATGCCACTGTAATATGACTCAAGCAACAATCTAAATAATGGTTTTCAAATATATAACAAAGATATCCAAAACCATAATCATAAGAACAAATAAAGGCTCAAAGATGAATAACAAAGTGATTTTCAGCCAAAGTGAATAAGAACAAAATTGCAAAGAAGAATATTCGTATTAGGGTTGGGCAAAACTATCACATTATGTTTGATCATTACAATATATAGGCAATGTCTAGTTTCGCTGCTAGTTTCGCTGGACAGCGAAACTTCCTTGACCATAGCTTAGATTCACCCGGCTGCGAAACACAGTTTCGTCGGGTGAGCTAAGTCAGCTGACTACGAGGGAAACTATATTTTCACTCGTAGTTTCACTGAGTCAGAGAAACTATACTAAACACAAAATAAACTACATAATTACATAGTAGAAATAAACTAAGATTAAATGTATTACCTACATAACAAAAGAACTTAACAACTATGGTGAGTCCAACCTACTATTGATCTTTAATACTCTCCCTAGGTTGGACCTCACCGGCTTGATCTTGACCTTGATCTTCTGCTCCAGCCGGTTCACCATCAGCTCTAGCATTGATGGATATGTCTTGTTCAGCTCCAGCTACTCTCTCTTCTTCTTCGTGTGCACTTGCTTCAAGTAATTGTTTTATAAGGTCCTACATATCCATCTTGGTTTTGTCAGCTTGTATGACTTTCTTGGATAGCTCCCTGACTTCTACTCTCACTCCCTGAGCTTTGTTAGCCACCCTCATAAATAGGCTAGCTTCCTTTCTCGTTTCAGCTCCAGCTCTAGCCTTTATGTGATTTTCACATAATATCCTCAAATCTTCATCACCAAAAAGGACGACTTCCATTGGATCAAATAACCTGATCTCTTGTTCACCTTTTAACCTAATCACTACTTCCCCAGTATTGTTGTCATAAAACCAATTCACAAAGTCTTGTAGCATCGGGGGAAGTAGATTGGGCACTCGGACTCTCAGTAACATTTGCAGCTTCTCCCTGATCTTCTTTCTTTTTCGATCTCCTCTCCCTTTGTTGCCTGATCTCCTCCTCAACTTCATCAATCTCAGCATCCAAATCATATTCTTTCTCTTTAGCATACCACTTTCTTTTCTTGATTGCCTCCTCCTGCTTCTCCCTGTTTTCCTCAGCATTCTTGTTCTTATTCTCAATTAGACTTCTAATATAGTTCCATCTCTCTGCTGGATACATGTTATCCCATAAATGAGTTATCTTTCCACTGAAATCATGTCTAACAGCTGAGCAATCAACAATGATTCTTGTGTTCATCTGGGCTAGCCTTTGATTTCTCCATGTCTTGGCACATTGGGAATCAGATCATCTATCAACATTTGGACAAACCTAGGGTACAATAGCCATTTGTCTTTTTCCAGGGACATTATATTCTTAATCATACAGTCAAAAATTATCTTGGTAATGTTGGCCTTTTGACCTTTACAGATTATAATTATTGCCCTGGCCTAGTGTATATTCAGCCTATCTGATCCTCCCTTCTGATGATCTAGACACATAATAAAGACATTGGCAATGTATCTCCATTCTTTTGATAAAAGAGATTTCTTGATTTCCTTCTTAGATCCGAATGGAGGCCCTTCAGACCATAAACTCCTGAATGCCTCTAGAACTTGTGCATCAGACAACACAACCTCTGGCCCACAATCATCTTCCAATCTCAGCACTCTGGCTATGGTTTCCACTGTGATAACAATGTGATGACCTTCAATTCTAAAAACTATATGCTATTCCATCTCACATATGCCTACTCTCTATGATCATTGATGGTCCCCAAACAATTTGAATCAATTAATTTGTTAAGACTTTTAGATCAAACACATAAAATATAGATAAACAATGATGAACACCTCAAGAACACTATGATAACCCTTATTTGATCTTTAATGATTTGAATTTGATATTACAAAATGGAAACCATCAAATCAATTGGCTCGTTCAAGCTCCCAAAACCCTAATTACAACTTAACTATTTATAGTGAATATAATATTCACTAATGACACATTAAGCCCCTACACTTAAACTAAACAGGGAAAATACAAATAAAATATAAAATGACTAAAACAAGATTAAATATATTTTGTTGACACAAAATATATTTATTAACAATAAAACTCATAGTCTAATATATCTTCAACGTCTCATCAAGGTTCTTCATTTTGAACGCATCTGTTTGACTTTCCTGATGAGTTTGACCGTGATGTTGACTTTTGTTGACTTTGACTATGTTGATAATATGGACTATCCTTTTCAAACCCAACAATACTTAAACCAGCATCAAGTCATTCCATGTTCCTTTGATGAAGAGAGTTCCATCTATAGTACCCCTCTTGTTACGAAGATAGTGTCTCATACCACTTCCTTGGAGCTTGGGGCAGCCCATAAAGAGCTTTATTAAGCTTGCAGACATAATCAGGATGATTTGGGTCTACAAAGCCATATGGTTGTTTAACATACACCTCTTCATCAATCACCCCATATAAAAATGCACAATTGACATCAAGCTGGTAGACCTTGAAGTCCTTGGATGCAGTAAACGCTAGGAATATCCGAACAGCTTCAAGTCTTGCTACAGGAGCAAAGACATTAGTGTAATCAATTCGTTCTTTTATGTACCCTTGAACAACCAGTATTGCCTTTTCTTGATAACAAGTCCTCTATCATTGTTCTTATTCCTAAACAGCCACTTGGTTCCTATGATAGTCTTCCCTTAAGGAAGAGGACATAGGTTCCAAACCTTTTGTCTTTTGAATTGAAGCAACTCCACTTGCATTGCTTCAAGCCAAGTTCCATCCTTCAAAGTCTCATCAACTTTCTTTGGCTCTATCTGGGATAAGAAACAAAAGTATTGACAAACATTTTTGTCATGGGTTTGTCCTCTTGTTCTCACCCCCTTTGCAACATCTTCAATGATGTTTGTGGTGGGATGTGACTTGTGGATCCTAAGTTAAGGGATCACAACAAGTTGATTAGACAGATCTAAATTTGAGAAGTTTAAATCTGGCAATGAAGTGTCTTTCACCACATTAGCACACTTATCAAGAGAAGCTTGATCCAATGAGTCTGTGACATCACTGATGTTGTCTTCAATGGAGTGGTTTTCAGTATTAAGAAATTCCTGATCACTGTCAGCACCACCATTTCTTCCTACATTTGAAGATCCTTCATTCGTGTTTTATGCCTATAAGCTGGAATTTTTTAGGCACCGCAGTTGTATCAGCTTGATTTTTCATTATTATGCTGGTAGGAACTTCATTTGCTGGGTTAGTTATCACTGGATTTGAAGTAGTAGTCTTGCTTAGTCTTCTCAGCTCAAATCTTAGGTGAAGATCTTCTGTTGATGGATTACCTTTAGATTCTAAAACACTCTCACAAGATTTGTTAAAACGGTTGCTAACCAAATCAAGATCAAATTTCACATAGGGAGTATGCTCATTAAAAATCACATTGGCTGATTCTTTAACTACTCTAGTTCTGAGATTGTATACTCTATAAGCCTTAGCTTAGGAAGAGTATCCAATAAAGTGTCCATCATCTGATTTCTCAGCAAACTTGGGTACTTGATCTTTGGTATTCAAGATGGTGCAGGGACATCCAAATGATCTGAGAAAACCAATAAAAGGCCTTCTCTTGTGCCACAGTTCATAAGGATCTTACCATGAGTCTTAATTACTAAAACTCTATTTTGCATATAGCAAGCAGTGTTATCTGTCTCTGCCAGAAGGTGATAGGCAGTTTAGAGTCAGACAACATGGTTCTTGCAGCTTCAATAACTGCCCTGTTTCTCCTCTTAGGAACACCATTTTGCTGAGGAGTCCTGGGAGCACTATATTATCCTATACTACCGTTTTCATTGTAAAATGTGTCAAGGATTTGGTTCTTGAATTCAATTCCTTGATCACATCTTATGATCTTGACCTTGTGATCACTTTGATTCTCAATTTTTAGAATAAAGTTCTTTAAGATCTCAGGAGTCTCATCCTTAGTTCTAAGGATAAAACCCAAGTGATTCTTATGAAATCACTATGATCACTAAACAGTATGAGGTCCTTCCTAGACTCATTACAATGGTGGGGCCAAAGAGTTCCATGTGTAATAAGTGTAGGGGAGTAGTGATAGAGTTCTTTTCCTTTGGCGTATAAGACACCTAGTGTTGTTTCCATTTTAGGCATGCAACACATTGATCATCACTTATAAACTCTTTCTTTGTCATTTCAATTACCAAATAATTCTTAATTAACTTATTCATGATCTTAAAGTTCACATGCATATTCTTTTATGCCAACGGAAAGACTCATCATTATTTGCTTTAATAGAAAGCAAGAAACTTCTACAGAAGGTGATGTTTACTGCAATTCCATCTTGTACATGTTCCCTTTCCGGGGTGCTCTAAGAAGGATATAATCGTAAGGAATCATCACCGCAGGCTTGCGAACAATGCACTCATGCTCAGTGAAGAGCATGTTATGTCTCTGGTCATAAATTAGGATACACTCAGTAAATTTTACCCAAGCTTCTTAACAAAGTTTAACTTTTCAATGATGAGCTTCCCATTTGTAATCCTGTCCCTTCCTATAATGTAACCTCCAGCATCTCCTCTAAAACAACTGGCCCTCCCTTAATTTTCTAAAAGTTTTGAAGCAAAGGGCCATCGCATGTCATGTGCATGGAACAACCACTTTCAATAATCCATATATTCTTCTTGGTCTTTAGCTGTTCCTACATAATAAAAGAGAGTTAGTTACATTTGGAAACCCAAATCTCATTGGTCTAGGCTCTTCAAAATGAACTGAACACAATGCAACAGTAATTAATCCTATGCTAAGAATTTAGGCATCATTTGCTATTGTTAGTGTAGAACTCTCAGTCACATGGTCTTCCTTTATCTTCCATACCATCTTTGTAAGGCCCCGATCCCGGGGACCTCACAGTTGGTCTTTCATCGCATATATTTAAATAAAACAATGCAGCGGAAACATTCGAGATAACTTTTCTTTTTACTATAAGTACTTTTGCCATTTAATACAACGTACGTCATGTACAAAACATCTAATGTTGCATTACATCACGAAAGCACTATTACAAAAGATTTCATCTTTTCTGTGTACAAAATGGTCATAAACAGTGACCTCTAATATAAGAACATAAAAATTCTTCATCATAAAGAATATTCCTTAAGTACTCCCGTACATCGGAAGTCTTAAGGAACTCTTGACACTCTCATGCAACATACTTTGTTGCACGTATTATGCACCCCCACTTCCAGCGCCGGTAGCATTATCAAAAGGAGAATGCCATCCTAAAAGAGCTGAGTAGCCGCCTCGTGCCATCCTCAGCAACCCTACCTGCCAACTGGAAACACATAAAAAGTCAGCGTTGCTGAGTGAGTTCTAGTTTTATAGGTAGTATATAAAAATACCCTTTTCTGTATTATACTATACTGTACTGTATATGCGAGCACGCATCAACTGTGTGAACAAATAACGTTCGTTCTCTGTACTATATGCCTTGTCTGTAAGCTTTATCTTTATGTTTCACTTTCTATGTGGACCAGTGAGCGATACCCCAACTATGTGCGTGATGGGAAACGGATGACGGGCCATCTATATACCCCGAAGGGTCAACTGTGTTCCCTCAAAAGGGCTATGTGTATCCCCTGAAGGGTCAACTGTGTTCCCTCGAAAGGGCTATGTGTATCCCCCGAAGGGTCAACTGTGTTCCCTCGAAAGGGCTATGTGTATCCCCTGAAGGGTCAACTGTGTTCCCTCGAAAGGGCTATGTGTACTATGTACAAGGCCGACCCGATCATCCGGGCACGCCCCAAAGGTCCTGCCAATCTTAATCGATTGGCCCTGTGTGCGTCAATGGGTAGCTAGCCCGCCACACAGTTGAGCTAACGACACACAGTCGTGTAACTCCTATATGCTTGCAAGACTTGTTAACTTTTATTAATGTTCCTTCACTTTCTTTATTACTCTTTCATTGTGCTTTACATAATACTTTCATTTTATCTATTAGTGATAACATGTAAAACTGTGGAAGGATAGACATGCATCAAATCGAGGAACATCGGTATTTACTATTCATCAGTCATTACAATCATATAAGGCTACATCATACTTGGCCTACATACATCATACATACACTTCTCTCCACATTCACATCAGCCCTATTTGGGCGATTGAACATACCCCAGTCGCATGGCCTCCATGCGACTGAGTCATGCGAATGGGCATCTATGCGACTGAACCCTCAGTCGTGCGTCTGTACCACTATGCGAATGGGTCTATGCGACTGAACCCTCAGTCGTATGGTCTGTTGTGCGATTGAGCCCCAGTCGTCCGACTGAGCCGCAATCGTACGATTGAACATCAAACATTCCTCAGTCGTGCGACTGGCCCTCCAGTCGCATAACCCTAACTGGGCAGCGACTGGATTTCATCACGAACTGCAGACGCGACTTACGGGTCTCAAACCCTTCCAAACTCATTTCCAGCCCAATTTAGCCTTCCCAACCCTCAGGGATTCATATTAGGACATCATACAAACATGTGTAGGTCCTAAATCATACTCTAAACACATTATCAAGATTTCACCCAAATGGGTCAACTATACACTTTTACAAAACTAGGGTTTAAATGTGATCCAGCCCCAAAATCGTTTGAAAACATGTAAATAAGGGGTCCTAGAACTCACATTATCAGGTTGGAGTTGAAGAGCTTCGACTTGACTAGCTTCTCGACAAAATCCAAGCCTGAATCACCCTGTTCTCTCTTTTCTTTCTCTGCTCTGTCGCTCTGTGCTCTTTCCCCGACTGAAACGTGTGAGTGTTGGGGAAAGAAGAGAGCTGCTCCTCTTTTATAGGTACAGCTCAGTCGCCCAAAGTCCAGGGGCGACTGGACCTTCAGTCGCATGAACACCATGCGACTGGCCCCCAGTCGCATGAGCTTCATGCGGTTGAACCTTCAGTCGGACGATAGAACTCTAATCGTACGGTTGAGCTTCAATCGGCCGAATAGCATGCGATCGAACCTCCAGTCACATCAATTCCATGCGACTGAGGCCCAGTCGCATAACCTGCCAAAAAGTCAAACTGCCGGGCGTTACAATCTTTGGAAGATTAGACTTGACCTTCAATACTTTGAAAGTTTTTACAAGTTTGGAAGTTTTGGAGACTGAAGATCTTGCTTTCACTACAGCAAGCTTCAGTGGTTCAAAAGCATTCGTTTCTTTCAAGACTAAAATATCTTCTGAAGACAAGTTTTCACTTGTGTTCATTCTTATTTTGGAGCTTCCAAAAGAAACATAGCTTTCTTCCGAAGCTTTCTTCTTCTTGTTCCTCTCAGAAGTCTTATTCCTTTTATGTTGACAGTAACTTTGGGATTGTAGAAGCAATCCTTAGCAAGATAGGAAGTACTGTCATGCATAATGTAGTCAATTTACTTTCTTCTGAGGGTCTTCTTATGAATGGAAGACTGAGTTTGATCACTTTCCATCTCCATCCCCATCCTTTAAGAATATATACCAAGCCTCCTAGGGTGAAGCCTGCCTTTGAAGGTGAATGGTTCATGCTGTGTAGCAGTGTTACACAGCTGGTCAGTCTTCATTCCTTCATAAGGATAAATTGGACATGAACTTGAACTCTTGGTACTAGAGCTCAAGGTTGTATCCATAGTCTTCACCACTTCAAAACCTGCAGAGATAAAAACTTGTTTCTGATTTGTAACACCTGGAAAATTTTTTCAAATAAAAGAAAAGAAAAACAATAAGAAAAGAAAAGGAGAATAATTTTGAAAGAAAGATAAATGAAAAAAAGTGGAGGGGCTTTGTGTAAAAGTAAAAAAGTCATATATTTTAATAATATTTGAAGTATGGCCACCCATATCACCTTTTTCCATCTGCTTTGTTGACAATATAGAAGAAGAAGAAAAAGAAAACAGATCCTCTTTAGCACAAGTAGTTCGGTTTTTATGGACTTTCGGCCATGAAACTGATTTTTACGTGTTCTCATGTGTATGTATGTGTTCGGTTATGTGTCCTTGGGCATGTATAGGTGTTAAAAGCTTTTGAAAAGTTCACATTGAAAGGATTAAGCTTTGAAGCAGCTTAGGTGGGTTTCTAGACCCCACATTTCACATGTTTTTAAAGTTTTCGGGGCTGAAAATGCATGTGAATAATTTTTTTTATAAAAGTTGTATGTATAACCCTATGTTTTATTGCATGTACAATAGTGTTTGTGGTTGTGTACACTAAGTTAAGGCTTAGAATGGTAGTGTAAGACTTAGAACATGCTAAGATTATGTTTGGGACAGAAAAATACGTTAGAAACATGTATGTTGGTGTTAATGCGCCCAAACAGAGCCCATGCACCAGGATTTTGCCTTAGAAAGAACTTAAGTAAGGTGATGCGTCCAAACAGGGCCCATGCACTGCACTTGAAAATTTCACTTAGACAGTTAAGTGTAGGCTGATGTGCCTAAACAGTGCATCATGCTCCTAAATTTTGGTTGAAACGCCTAAGTATGGGGTCATGCGCCCCAATAGTACTCATGCGCTTGAAAAGTAGAAATGCCCAGAAATGCATTAGAAATTTCTAAATGTTAAGTGCATGTGCCCAAATAGTGGAGAAACACCCAAACAGTCCTGATACGCCTAAATAGTGTCCATGCGCCTAAATAGTGTCCATGCGCCCAAACACTTAGAAAATTTTCTTGAATTTTGAGGAAAAACAGAATTTTAGGGTTTGACCTAGTTTGACAAATGGGCTAATTTTGGACTATTCTAAGCATGAAAATGTGAAGGTTTATGCATAGAATAAGTATGATTTGATGATAAATGTTTTATATGCATATGTGCATGAATTGTTATTTTTTAATGATTTTCAAAGCGTATAAATTATGATATAATATACGTCAAATATTATGTTATGACTTTATGTAGTGTAATGAATGTATGAATTAATGTAAAGTATATGTAATGAAGTGAAAGATAACAAATATGAGAAGTGAAACGTAATGAAATAAAGTAAAGGCTTGCAAGCAGAAAAAAGGAGGATCACAACTCTATGAGAGTTGTTAGCTCAACTGTGTGTATAATAGGTTGTGATTTTGACTAACCCATGAGGGTTCACATACACGGGATAAGTCTTAGTGACTAAATCCATATTACAAAATGGTGTTGATACATATTGATGTACCTAGTTTATGTTCTGAAATGTAAAAGTCTTTCATGTCTTACATATATGTAATCGATGTAATGAATTGAATGAATGATATATGAAGTGCATTGTTATGTTAATTTATGTTTGACTATGTCATGATATCATTATATTGAATGTGTTGCACGTGTATGAACCAACTATATAGGTTTGATGTTGTTCTACATGGTTCTAAGCCAATAAGAACTTAGAAGTATGTTTAACTTATCCATGTGATAATTCATGCTAATGGACCATGCTAATGGACAATACGCATGAATATATCATGCTTATGGACTAGTCGCATGACTGAACCAGAAGACTGGACCAGTGTCACGACTGAGACATAAGATTGAGTCAGTCGCACGACTGAACCTTCAGTCATGTGTATGAGTCAATCGTATGATTCAGTCGCATGAATGAACCATGCTAACGGTTCAGTCGTATGAATGAAGACAGAAAACCTATAAATACCACGTAATTCGTGGAAAAACATAACACTTCGAATACCTACGTACCCTAGCCATCCAGAGCGTACCAAGTCGTCAATCCAAGTTCATAGATCATTTCTGATCAATTCTCATTCATTCTTAACGTTTTTTTCATCGTTGGATTGATCAGGATATTCGTTCTCACTGATTGGATCGCCAATCAAATAGGATTCCACACTATTTGATTCAGTATCACCCAGAATCCGTTAAGAATCCGTACGAGATCAGTCCTTACAAGTGGTATCAGAGTTTAGGCTCATGATTTTGCGTGGATTCAATTGGTTTTGGTGTCAAAACTAACGGTTTATTATAAAAAAGATACACTTTTCGCCTCAAAACTTGGTTTTGTCGAGTTTCTGTGACAAAAGTTTCGACTTGTTCCCATATGGAAGATTAGTGTCACATCCCGAGCCCAGAGAGGCGGGACGTAACGATTAGTAAACAATAACCAAAATGCAATAGAAACTAAATGGTATATTACAAGGTGTCACATGGTATTTACATTAAAATATTGGCTTTGTTTCCAATTCACAAGGTGCTTCAACCTACAATCTATAGGTGTCGTGATCAATCTCTCGGTATATATTTCTTGAAGCTTCAGCAACTAAGGCTTCTAGGCTCAACCCTTGTGTCTTTAACCTCTACCCACATATCTTGCTTCGGATTTAGGTAGCCTCTATAGCTCAACTATTCTCCCTTGCTGTACCTGAAGACATGCTCAAAAAGATTTTGTGTCAACTAAAAAGTTTGTGAGTTCAAGTGGTTTTAGTTTCAGAAATAAAAGTTAAAGGGACTCATAAAGCCCACAAGTTTATAGTTTTTGTATCTATTAAGTTGTTGTGGGTCACAATCAACCCTGCACTCAGCTCCGGCTTGCCTCTTCTAAAGTTGTGTTGAACCGGTTAACCCCAAAGGGGAGAACTGAGCCTCATAGCAGTGGACCCACCTGCCGGATGGTCCGCCTTTGTATCCTTTATAACTTGTTCACATGCCACATACAACCCCGCAGGTACCTCCCTGTAACGGGAGCCACTATGTGTGGGGGATTCCCCAAATAGATCTATCCATATAAAGCAAGCAGTTCACGATAGAATTAATGATTGTGATTCATGTATCAGCATGCATCATAAAAGAAAATCCACAACATGATTTGTGTCATAGATAATAGTTTCAATTAAAAATAGAGCATGCTTCATCCCCAAAAACAGTAAGTAAAAAGGGGACACGAGAACTCACCTGGTATCCTTGTATAATTTCAGAGCTTGATAAAGAAAAGTGATGATCACCAACAAAGCAATCCTAACTAAAACATATAAGATTCACATTTAGATTTAGCACGATGTTATTACATGCGTGCAGTTGAGCTCTTTAGTTAAATTAATGTTGGTGATTAGTATCCTTAGCTTTTTGTATATTTGTTAATTATCATGAGTTGATTCGTGTACATTAGGTTGATTTATGTATTTAATCAAGAATTGTGTCTTAGTATGAAGAATGTCGAAAAATCAATTCATATCATGGATTCCAAATCTTTGTAAATAACTTGCATTAACAATGTAAGTAATATATAATGTTTCAAACGATGTTTATAATGCTCGCGTTTATATCGTACTTGTTAACTTGATTGACGATAATTTGTATAAAGAGTGTTACAATTAATATTTATGTCAATAACAATGAGATGGCCAATTACTAATAATGACAAGATATCGGATCATTATAGAATTATAAGCCCATTTGCCAAAATTAAGTATGCGTGAACATCGGTTAACCTAATGTATCTATTGTACAAATATATCTTTTTGTATGCAATTTTACATCCCGAAGTATTGTAAGGATTTAACGTGACGTGAGATCAACTTATTTGTTTAATCAATAACATGTTATAACCATTTCCCCAAAATGTAATGTTTCATATATCTTATATAGGTTGGTTTCTAATAGCTAGCGTTGTTGTTTAAATCTCGGGTCTAAACCATCCATTTAAATCAAACATTTATAACAAGAGACATTTATTTTCGTTTATAGTTCACATATTTTATAATTTATGCCTTTTATATAATTAGAGCTCAACAATACGTATGCAATTTATAATTCAATTTCAATGCGTTGCGCGTGCGGTATTACCTTCCACTCGATTACGTTCACTAACCCACTCGAATTGCTCTTGATCTAATCGTGTTCACATTCCGTTGTCCGCTCGTTGACCAATTTTGACCAGCTTTGACTAAGGTTTAACCATCACCATTCACCACATGCAGCCACTGTCCACCATGAACCACTTTGTCATTGCTAGAACCTCCTAGTTGGCTAGAATCCTCACCGACAACCACACCCAAAATCCACTTATCACCATCTATCAACCAACACCACAACCATTATCAAAACAACCACTTTGATAGCCTACGTAACCACAACCACCATCACAGCCATACCATGACTGTCGACATCGACCACCACTAACCATCGGAGCCACAATCATTATCCACAACCAACAATAACACGACCACAGTCGACATGCACACTAGTACACTACCATCAACAGCCCCAATACACCTCGAATAACAGCAGCAACCAATCGACAGACAGAAACACAGCCAATATGAATCGCAACAGACGACAACACAACCACAAGATTGTCACAAACCATCTCACCATTCATCCCTGTCAATCGAACAATCTGCAGAAGAATCGATTGAACTCTTGTCTTCCCCAAATCATCTTCGATCCACCACCAATGCTGCCGACACCTGAACCACACCATCAATCTCATGACCTGCACCATCCACCAATACCACTGCCTTGAGCCACGATCTGGTACAGATCTACACATGCAACCCAAGGTCATAGCAGTCTGCAGTTTGTAGTCCAAGAAAACAAGGGAAGAATGGAGCAGATCGGTTCTAGGGGACCTTACCGAGAGGAAGGCAGTGGGGCGGTTATAGGCCACCTTCGGCCTGTTCACAGCGAACAAAACCACCACCAGCATCCATCATGACCACCATCGACCACCATCATCACCATCGGCCTCGTCGGCCTCCGAATCCACCACCATCGCGACCTTCAAACACCATCGGAACCACACCATCTCCTACCGCGACCATCAACCGCCAACATCAACCATAACCGCAGCCCCCTACACACAGAACCAACCACCGTCGGCTTACCTTCACCACCATCATGATCGATAGCCCCCAAATCCCCAAGATCGACCTTTGATTCTTGCCCCTTTAGCCCGTCTGCATCGCGACTAGCAAGGAATTAGGCCCTCCTTCGGCTTGGGTTGAAGAGAGTCGGGGGGGGGTTTCTCTCGCCGGCACTCGCCGGAATCGACCACCTCCGGCCGGTGGTTTGGCCGGATAGAAGAAAACAGGGGGGGGGAAAGGAGACCGCGACCTGCTCTCTCTCTCTCTCTTCCTCTCTTTTTGATTTTTGAAACCCTAAAATGTAGAAAGTGTGGTTTATATATGGGTTTTAATGATGGGTTCGTTAATTGTTCGGTTCGCACGCGTTCGGATAGCCTTTTCACGTAACATAGCAAATTTTATTTCCCGTTAGTTTCGGTTGTACAATACGTTATAAATACTCTAAGATTACAAATTTTATTCATATTAGAAACCTACCGAATATTTAAACGAGGTCGTAATTTGACGCGTATTTAACACGTTTAGCGATTTTACGCGTTTTTATCGAATGGGCAATATTATGATCATTTTAGCATCGAATTGTATGCAATTAAGCATTAGAACGATATTTTGTTTGTTAACTTCCCATGTCAGTCACGTTAAAGCTTTATCTGACGAATTCTTGGGTTTTACCAGATCGTAACCCGGTTCGCGTCACGGTCGCGTTTCGGAACGCAGTTATTCCGGACAACGTACCAGTCATCAAATTTAATATGTTATGATAGTAAACAATGTTTAGATAAATATTTACGGAGTTACGAGACTCTGTCGTCATAACAGACGCCAGTTAAATGCCAGTGAAAACCGGTTTTCGCGTTTTTCGTACGAATTTCTGTTGATTATGCTTGATTGATGAAAAATCTTTCAATAAGCATTATTTATGATATTGTTAGCATTAACAAGGATTTAAATTGGATGACAAGCCATTATAAGGAATTCTGATGGAATTCATACGTTAGTACGCACTAAATTGCCGGATTTTACCCGGTATGGGTTCTGAATTCGTTTTCAGTTTGGATCTTTCCATAGTTGTTTCAAATCACATAAGAATTCTTTGTTTCATGGTTTCTCCCTCAGTTAGTTCGTAAACGTGCATTTGGGCCTTAAATGGGCCTTGTTTATATGTTCGGGCCCTTATTGGGCTTATTGGGCCCAAAAGGCTAGTTTCGTTCTGCAAGATTTCCTTGGTAAGCCCAAATCAATCCGGACCTTTATTGGGTCCTATAATGCATTAAGCTTTCTAATTGGGGTAGATTTCAGAGGTGTTACATTCTCTCCCTCCTTTTAGAAATTTCGCCCTCAAAATTTTAGTATTGTTAATATTTGTTTCCGAGTGTGCTACGCTCATAGTATGAATCTTGAAGATTTAGAGTTATTTAGCTGAGCATCCCAGGACAAATGTTGATGATTAGGTGTCAAATAATTAGGTTCGATTTGAATTGGAGTAACTATTCGAATGTTAGTATCATGCTTGACAGGATCAGTGAGTCAAACCATGAGCAGGTTTTTGGCTTCACAATCAGATCATTTAGCAATCGTACAGAGTTAACAAGAAGAGACTCTCCACCGTAGTTCAATACATCGACCTACAAAATAGATCTAGCAAGGAGACGATTCCCACATTCCCAATGGTATTACCGTCCTCACTGAGAATCTTAAGAATGATTGAAAAGAAGAGGATATTAGCGTGAATGCCATTAATTAGACAGGATAATCTTGATACCATAGATTAAAGGTTTCAATCAAGAAGGGTTTGGGTTTTCCAAACGAGTACAGATGAACATCTAGGCATCGCGCGATCATTTCTATGAAGCTAAGACTAAGAAGTTTTCACGATTTCTAAGGATAGAGAGATTAGCTCATGCACAAAGGTCTTCAGCTTCCAAAGTCTACTCTTTAGTTCTCAACTTCCTTCCGAAAAAAAATTTCTTCGATCTCTTCCTTCTATGATTTCATTTTAAGGGGTTAAGTCCTTTCTTCCACTACGTGCTTCTTCTAGTATGTATCCTTTTCTAGAACGGTTCTGTATATCAAAACCTCAGTCTTCGAGTAGATCCGTTCATCTTATCTAACGCATGACAAGAGTTTCTCCGAAATGGGATGTGCTATATATACATATTCACGTGAACTGACGCTGGTAGAATCACAAGTTCAAGAAATGATACGGTGTAGGTAATAGAAGGAAAGCCTAACTGTAGGCTATCTGCATTCATCGATGAGTGTAAGCAGATACAAATGCGGTCAGGACATGTTCCCTCTCATTTGGAAATATGTATGTCTTAGGACAATGCGGACGGAAGCTACTTATCCGCACTTGTCAATACGGTTGTCATTACCGATTGTCGATCACCCTATTGTGCTTGATCTAGTATTCTGATGTGTAATTGGTTAAGTAGGTTATCACCTCTATAAAGACGGTATCACTTATCCTTGGTGACTTTATTTAACTCTTAATAGTCCATCCATAACTGGAGCATTCTATTTTCCTTCCGCAAAGAGCATTAAGTTTCCTCAAGACGACATACTAGGTCTTATGAACTGTTTATCTAACAGCTATCGAATCTGCTTTCCTTCCAACAGCTCCCTAATATAAGCTTCAAGTCCAGTACCTACATTTATATATTTACTTCTATTCTCCAAATCAATTTCCTTAAGAGCAACCTCAACTGTTGTCTTAAGCTACAGAATTGCTGCAAACGTTCCCACTAATTTCTTCATAATGCTTCCCAATTAAGGTCAACCTTCTAGATGACCTCTTCCTCGGTCCATATTCTCCAAGGTAACTGCGCCCTGTAGAGGGTCTATTCGCGAAGCAAGTAACTCTGTTTAGATTCCAATCCTTTATAATCATATCGATTGTTCCAACGAGATATGGGAGTAAGACTTTTTTTTTGCTCGAATTTCCGACGGTATGGAGCGTTCTAGGGTGAGGTATTAGAGAATCACTTTAGGAGAGGTTTAAAATTTAAAGAGGAATGACACCAACGCTTATGATCGAGGGTGATTATGCAGACTTTCTTTGTCTACAATCTGCTGCATGTTTATCACTTTGTTGTAGTTGGATCTCAAGTGATTTAACACATGAGATTTCTTGTAGCTGATCTTCTATGCTTCTTAATATCTTTTGAATCAATACCATCCTTTAAGTTCAACCATGAGTCTTCCCCATGAATTCTTCATTATTATCGACCGCATCGATTCGAACAAGCTTAGGACGTTATGAAGGTGCTCGCTAGCACAAGAAGGTTAACTACCACTCTAATAACTTATCGTATAGTTCGAGATCGTATTCTATTTCAGATCTTCGCGCTCGAATCACGAACTTATCACTCAGGTAGTAGAGATTTCCGAATAGAGATGACTTACAAGGTTTTAAAGTTTCCCGCATCGGCTATCACGCGTTTCCAAAGATGAGGGTTATGCTAGAGGGCTTAAAGTGAGTAGCACTACTCGTTAAGAGAATAAATCGAGAACATAGGATGAGTGGAAAATCGGGGATCCAAATAAGTTGTAAGTTCAGATTTTTGTCTTGAATCTCAAAGGTTAGCTTTTCTCGGCAATTATCTCTAGCACTTGAATCTTATTTCCGAAGAATCTGGATTTTAGAACGAGGATCTATTTCCTGCAAAATCTGGTACTCAGAAATTTACCAACAACAAGGTTGGTTAAAGGCATGGTTAAGATAACTCAACTTAAGTTTTGAGTGAAGATTGTCATTAGGTGACTAATGGTTGAAGATGATGAAAGATTTTACGAGCGTAGTATTAAGAAAGGTGATTATCAATCACAATCGGAGCTGATATTAAGAATATTCCTTTGAGTTAGGTGATTCCATTACAATGAATAGGTAGAGAGAAGTCATATTCCTCAAAGGCTTTGAGAAAATAATCAGAGGAATTCTAGAATCCAAAAGATCCTATGAAGTGTGAACTACTAAGAAAGAAAGGAGTGACAAGTCTTCTATGTCATTGACCACAAGAGGCGTTTCTCGGAAATTTATTACTCTGGTATGTTCTCCGTTGCACGAGCCTTGTTAGAGAGTCTTCCACTATGTTAAAGAAGTTTTGACGAATTCAATGTTAGGTAGGAAGGAATTTTTTTTTTGGCATCGCTCAAAGTAATATGGCTAAAGTACACGCACAACGAGGTGGAGTGCCATACTCAGCACAAGACCAGTTAAGTTTGAGAACATCATTTAATAATCTTCAGAGTCTGATGGTCTTATCATCATAATTCCAATAGGAGAGTAGAATAAAAGAAAAGAGGATAAGAAGAAAAGGAATAGTTACTGCAACATCGTCCTTGGTAGCTCTTCAAGTGTCAAATGGTTTTCGCCCAGCATGAAAGTTTTGAACCTGAAATTATTGAATATATTCCAAATATTTGTGTTTATTCTTGCATTTATTGGTTCTTTAAGTGTTATACCTTGATGTTAGTTTGCATGAGGGGGTCCACCAGAATTCAAGTGTACCTGTAAATTCACCATTACGTGTGCACCCGTAATCGTCAATTTACCTTACACTATCATTCTAGTCATTCCCATCATAAGTTCCAAGTTTTGCATAATTAGATCTTGAGTTAAAGTTCTCATTTGGTCATCATCTGCAATTAAGCACACTTAGATTCAAATTATGCCAACATTCTTGTTAGCCCCCAAAAAAATTGTCTCAAAGTTAGTTTCAACAAATCGAGCAATGAATGAGCATTCAGGTACACGCTATCCTAGAGAGCAGAGCAAACAAAAAGGCATCATGGTTACTATCTTACCACTAAATTCCAACATGTATCATCCTACAAATAAGACATATAAGCAAGTATCATCATTCCAAAAAGCATCATTATAACAGTTGTCTCATGTAACGACACAAATCGTGTCAAGTGTATAACTATCAGCAGTTGTTTCATATAGTGACAAAAGTCAACTGTGCAATCAAATAAGTGTCTCTCTAAAAGGTTCCATACATTTCCTGAGTTACCCGGGTGCACCTATCATAGGTAATACCCTAATGTATCAAGGTTTCTTATAGAGTAGAGAATTCTTAATGGGATATATGTAAACCTTAAGGTATACAAGTTAAAGATGGGAGTTCCTAACGGAACCTATTCTTGCTGCAAACTTTGGATCACTGGATCATGGAAATAACCTACTAGGCTGGTCCTATTTATGGTTACAGCTTAGGTATTGCAAAGCAACCTACACTTCTACACCCTTAGTTCAGCAAAGCTCAGAAGAGTCATCTTACTAATTTGGTCCTATGAGGTTCATATGGTTGTGTTTCGGTCTCGCAAAGCAGACCTACTTCTACAACCTTTGGCTCTGAAACCAATCTGTCACACCCCGCGCCCAGAGAGGCGGGACGTAACGACTAGTAAACAATAACCAAAATGCAACGGAAACTAAATGGTATATTACAAGCTGTCACATGGTATTTACATTAAAATATTGGCTTTATTTCCAATTCACAAGGTGCTTCAACCTACAATCTATAGGTGTCGTGATCAATCTCTTGGTAAATATTTCTTGAAGCTTCAGCAACTAAGGCTTCTAGGCTCAACCCTTGTGTCTTTAACCTCTACCCACATATCATGCTTCGGATTTAGGTAACTTCTATAGCTCATCTATTCTCCCTAGCTGTACCTGAAGACATGCTCAAAAAGATTTTGTGTCAACTAAAAGTTGGTGAGTTCAAGTGGTTTTAGTTTCAGAAATAAAAGTTAAAGGGACTCATAAAGCCCACAAGGTTATAGTTTTTGTAACTATTAAGTTGTTGTGGGTGACAATCAACCCTGCACTCAGCTCCGGCTTGCCTCTTCTAAAGTTGTGTTGAACCGGTTAACCCCAAAGTGGAGAACTGAGCCTCATAGCAGTGGACCCACCTGCCGGATGGTCCGCCTTTGTATCCTTTATAACTTGTTCACATGCCACATACGACCCCGCAGGATCTCAGTGGGGTACCTCCCTATAACGGGAGCCACTGTGTGTGGGGGATTCCCCAAATAGATCTATCCATATAAAGCAAGCAGTTCACGATAGAATTAATGATTGTGATTCATGTATCAGCAGGCATCATAAAAGAAAATCCACAACATGATTTGTGTCATAGATAATAGTTTCAATTAAAAATAGAGCATGCTTCATCCCCAAAAACAGTAAGTAAAAAGGGGACACCTGAACCACACCATCGATCTGCAGAAGAATCGATTGAACTCTTGTCTTCCCCAAATCATCTTCGATCCACCACCAATGCTGCCGACACCTGAACCACACCATCGATCTCGCGACCTGCACCATCCAACAGTACCACTGCCTTGAGCCATGATCTGGTACAGATCTACACATGCAACCCAAGGTCATAGCAGTCTGCAGTTTGTAGTCCAAGAAAACAAGGGAAGAATGGAGCAGATCGGTTCTAGGGACCTTACCGAGAGGGAAGGCAGTGGGGCGGTTCTAGGCCACCTTCGGCCTGTTCACAGCAAACAAAACCACCACCAGCATCCATCACGACCACCATCGACCTCCATCATCACCATCGGCCTCATCGGCCTCCGAATCCACCACCATCGCGACCTTCAAACACCATCGGAACCACCCCATATCCTACCACAACCATCAACCGCCAACATCAAGCACAACCGCAGCCCCCTACACACAGAACCAACCACCGTCGGCTTACCTTCACCACCATCGCGATCGATAGCCCCCAAATCCCCAAGATCGACCTTTGATTCTTGCCCCTTTAGCCCGTCTGCATCGCGACTAGCAAGGAATTAGGCCCTCCTTCGGCTCGGGTTGAAGAGAGTCGAGGGGGGGTTTCTCTCCCCGACACTCACCGGAATCGACCACCTCCGGCCGGTGGTTTGGCCGGATCGAAGAAAACAGGGGGGGAGAAAGGGAGACCTCGACCTGCTCTCTCTCTCTTCCTCTCTTTCTAATTTTTGAAACCCTAAAATGTAGAAAGTGTGGTTTATATATGGGTTTTAATGATGGGTTCGTTAATTGTTCGGTTCGCACGCGTTCGGATAGCCTTTTCACGTAACATAGCAAATTTTATTTCCCGTTAGTTTCGGTTGTACAATACGTTATAAATACTCTAAGATTACAAATTTTATTCATATTAGAAACCTACCGAATATTTAAACGAGGTCGTAATTTGACGCGTATTTAACCGGTTTAGCGATTTTACGCGTTTTTATCGAATGAGCGATATTATGATCATTTTAGCATCGAATTGTATGCAATTAAGCATTAGAACGATATTTTGTTCGTTAACTTCCCATGTCAGTCACGTTAAAGCTTTTTCTGACGAATTCTCGGGTTTTACCAGATCGTAACCCGGTTCGCGTCACGGTCGCGTTTCGGAACGCAGTTATTCCGGACAACGTACCAGTCATCAAATTTAATATGTTATGATAGTAAACAATGTTTAGATAAATATTTACGGAGTTACGAGACTCGGTCGTCATAACAGACGTCAGTTAAATGCCGGTGAAAACCGGTTTTCGCGTTTTGTTTACGAATTTCTGTTGATTATGCTTGATTGATGAAAAATATTTCAACAAGCATTATTTATGATATTATTAGCATTAACAAGGATTTAAATTGGATGACAAGCCATTATAAGGAATTCTGATGGAATTCAGACGTTAGTACGCGGTAAATTGCCGGATTTTACCCAGTATGGGTTCTGAATCCGTTTTCAGTTTGGATCTTTCCATAGTTCTTTCAAATCACATAAGAATTCTTTGTTTCATGGTTTCTCCTTCAATTAGTTCGTAAACATGCATTTGGGTCTTAAATGGGCCTTGTTTATATGTTCGGGCCCTTATTGGGCATATTGGGCCCAAAAGGTTAGTTTCGTTCTGCAAGATTTCCTTGGTAAGCCCAAATCAATCCGGGCCTTTATTGAGTCCTATAATGCCTTAAGCTTTCTAATTGGGCTAGATTTAAGAGGTGTTACAATTAGGTTTCTTGAAAATTCATAATTTTGAGTCAAGTGTTTAAAAGTTCAATTTTTCCCGTGCAGCAGCTTCAGTCGCATGATTGGCCCAATCGCACGACTGAACTCCATTCGCACAGTTCAATCGCACGACTGAACTCATTCGCACAGTTCATTCGCACAGTTGAAGTTTTCCATTCGGTTGACCTCATTGGTCTAGTTAAATCGCACGACTGAATCCAATCGCACGATTGAAGCCATTCGCATCCTTCAATCGCACGGTTGAACTAGTCGGCCTGTCCAATCGCATAGGTCAATCTGTCTTGTTCTTAGTTCACCAAGCTTAAAAAAATAGAAGATCAGTTCTCTACTTTTACTGTTGGAAAGGATTCAAGCATCCAGAATCTTCTACTTCTGGAAAGTGAGATCGGGAACAACAACAACCGCCAAAGCTGTTGACTTTAGATGAAAATCCACAATGGAAACAACGGTTTGATATCTACCTGAATGGAGTTGACCCAAATATGTGGACGTCTATTGAGACTGGTTACGTGGTGCCAGTCAGCGCTAATGGGGTAAAGCTTACACTGGGAGGAATGAGTGATGCCCAAAAGACTATGCATAATGCTGAAAAGAAAGCATATGCCTTGTTGACTCAGTCAATACCTAAAGATATATTTCATCAGCTTTCTGAGAACAAGCAGTCTAAGAAGTTATGGGAAGCCTTAGAAAAAGGATACGAAGGCAATGCAACACTGAAGGCACTCAAGGCAAAAGCTCTTAAAAAGGAATTCGACAATTTCTCACCAATTAGAAAGGAGAGCTTAGATGATATCATCGACGGATTCTATCATCTTATGAGTGAGTTACACACTCATGGTGTGGTTACATCCATGGAAGACAAAGTCTCTAGCTTTGCTAATGGGTTACCAGACAAATAGGATCCATTTGTGTCCAATTTAAGACAAAATGAGACTGTTGCTACCTTGGACATAAATGACTTCATTTTAAAGCTCAGGGAGAAAGAACTGCGTCAGAAGTACAAGTCAAAGAAAGGATCCTACGCTCAGAATCCTGCTTTATACAACTCAGTTCCAACTCCTACTACATCAGGTGCACTATTACAAACTGCTTTTGTATCTAACTCATCTGCTCCTTCTCAGTGCTGCCCATCAGGTACCGACACATCCGGGTCATCTGGAACCCACTACATAGTTCCTAAGGCAAATACTACGAAGTTGAAGACTGAGAATCTTGGGAATGTGACCGTGGAAGTAGTGACAGAGCATATGGACCTTCTGGCTGCAGTTGTCCAATCTTATGATGGTCTGGTTGCTGGAAAGATTAGAAACTGTCATCTTGCTCATGAAGATTATGAGCAAGTTGATGAAACTAAATTAGAGCGCATGGATATCATGTGGGCCTTGGCTAGTGCTGTGAGAAGAGCAAAGAAGTTCGTGAAGAAGATGGGACAAAACTTGGTGGCAGCTAAAGATACTACATTTGGGTTTGACAAAACCAAGGTCACGTGCTTCAACTATGGTGAGAAAGGGCACTTCAAGCGGGAGTGTGTTAAGCCCAAGAAGACAGGAAATGGAAATCTATTTCCCTCTTTAAATCGTCAGGAAAAGGATAAGATTGGGGAATCAATAGCAAGTAAAGACTCTAAAGCTTTGGTTGCTCAAGGTGATGAAGGGCAAGACTAGTCCTTCCGATTTGTATCTGAGGGTGAATCTAATGTTGTTTCTATCGACACCTTGGATGACGAATACTGCAAGGGAGGGAGACATAGTAGCTGAGCATTCACGTTCAGATGTTGAAGAAGCTATGGATTTCATTGATCAATTAATGGAAAGAGAGCTTAGTGCAACAAACATAGAACATTCAGTTACTGAAGAGCCTGACGCTGCACTGATGGCTGATTCGTCTGGTACTTCACAGGTAAATTCTAAAGACGAATTATTTGATAAACATGCTTGTTCTGAATGTGACAAATTTAGAGAAAGCATTGATTTAAAATTTTCTATTAGAACACAATGATAGTCTGATAAATGATTTGCAACTCTGCACTGAAGCAAATCATGTTCTAAAACAAAATGAGTGTAGTTTCAAAGAAAAGATAGAACTTCTAGGCAAACAATTAAGGGAAACCAAAGTTGTTGCTCTTAATCAATCAAATGATATTAAGTTCTATTTAAATTCTTTGGAAGAAACAAATAAGCAAAAAGCAGTTTTAGAAGTCGAAGTTGAATCATTGAAACAAAATTGCATAGCTTGGCAAGTTCTTCACACATAGTTCAAAACTTAGTGAAAGAACGAAATGGTGGGGAAGGTTTGGGTTATAAAGTAGTACCGCCATCACATGCTATCCTTTTTAATACTAAATGTAGACCAATAAATAACAACCATGTAAAGGATCATGTGGTGTCTATCCCTCTAGTCAGTGATCCATATTCTACAGGTAAACCTACGAAGTCGGTCACCGAACAGACGAATACTACTTTAGGATCTAAAGATAAGATGCCTTTTGAGGATTTGATTGATAAAATTTAAAAGGTTAACTTGGAATCAGGTTCACAAACGTCTATTTCAGAACCTAAAAAGTTTAACTCAAAGAACCCTAAACGTGTTAATCATTATACCAGACAAGCGAGTTTACAACAACTCAAAGGTGAGGTAGAAGTGTGGTGTAACGTTGATGTTCAAAGATTCACCATCCCCGCTGCTGGAAAAGGACCTTCCTTCTTCTTCGATTATGATGGATTCTTCAAGTCCTTCAATCAACCTTCTTCCCATTCTGAGTATGACTTAGCTGCTCGGATGATGTATGATGTGTTGAACTCTCCGACATTAGACACTACATTGTCTGCTCCATTAGATGATACTCAACTTCAAGCCCTTCAGGGTAAGAACTTGAGATAAGTGATTCTTCTTCTGATGGCGAAGCGGTTGAGACCATAAATGTGGATCAGACAGAACAAGTACCTGCTACTACAAGTACACCCACAACTGAACCTGCAGCCGCCGACATGTCAAAACCTCACACTCCAACATCAAATGAGACTCCAAATCTGGATAATGAGGTAGTTGTTCCCTCCACTCCCGAACTCGGGTACACATTCATCATCCCCTGGATAACGTCATCGGGATATTCTATCAGGAGTTCAAACTAGAAATTAGTTATATTTAGCTGATTATGAAACAGTGATGAAAAGGGGCTATATTCATGATGGTGTGCCTATTGATGCTTTGTCTCTCAAGTTGAGCCTAAGTATGTAAGTGAGGCACTAAAAGATGAGGCATGGGTACGTGTTATGCAAGAAGAACTCCTTCAATTCAACAAGTTAGAAGTTTGGACACTTGTGGACAGACCAAAAGGTGCAAAGGTGATTGGCACTAAATGGGTTCTTCGTTGCAAGAAAGATGACCAAGGGGTCATAAATCGAAACAAGGCTCGGCTTATCGTTCAAGTTTTAGGCAAGTCAAAGGCATTGACTACAATGAAGTGTTTGCACCTGTGGCAAGGATGGAAGCTATTCATATATTCCTAGCCTATGCATACTATATGCAAATCAAAGTTTATCAATTGGATGTGAAAAGGGCCTTCCTTCATGGTGAGATTCGTGAAACAGTATACGTAAGTTAACCCGAGGGATATGAGGACCCTTATCATCAAGATAGAGTGTACAAACTGGATAAGGCTTTGTATGGGCTTCATCAAGCCCCTCGAGCCTGGTATGCGAAACTCTCTACTCATCTGCTGAAACACGGTTTTCGCAGAGGGGTCATTGACTGTACACTGTTTATCAAGGAGAAAGATGGTGATTTACTACTGGTTCAGATATACACGGATGACATCATCTTCAGTTCTAAAAACAAAGCTTTATGTAAAGAATTCGGATCTATGATGAAAGCTGAATTTGAAATGAGTGCCATGGGAGAAATGAAGTTCTTTCTTGGGTTACAGGTGGATCAGACACCCAAAGAAATCTTCCTGCATTAGACAAAATATGTAGGAGACATTATTAGTTGGTTTGACATGGAAATACAACTGCTACTGGAACTCCACTTGCCATAATCCACGATATGGCACTCGATGAAAATGGTGATCTGGTAGATGCCACTATGTACTGAGGGATGATCGGATCTCTTATGTACCTCATAGCTTCTTGTCCTGATATCATGTATGCCACATGTCTCTGTTCCAGATATCAGGCTAAACCAAAGTAAATCATCTCATCGTGGTTAAAAGGATATTCCGTTATCTGAAGGGTACTCCAACACTCGAGTTGTGGTATCCTCATGATGATGATTTTGAGCTTACAGCATATAGTGACTCGGACTACGGTGGTTGCAAGATGAATAAGAAGTCAACATCAATGGGTTGTTAGTTCTTTGAAAGACGGTAGTCACCTGACAGTGTAAGAAGCAGACGTTTGTTGCTCTGTCAACATGTGAAGCTGAATAGGTTGCTGCTGCAAGTTGCTGCTCACAAATCATTTGGATTCAATAGCAAATGCGCGACTACGGTGGGCAATTTTCTAACACTACTATCATTGTTGATAATTCTGCTGCAATTTCTGTAACTAAAAATCCGATCCAGCATCCTAAGACTAAACACATTGGTATTAAATATCACTTTATATGTGACTATTTTGAAAAGCAATTAATCGATGTTGTTAAAATTAATACGGATTTTCAACGTGCCGACCTCTACACAAAAGCATTTGATAAACCTCGGTTTTTATATATCTTTGAGGTAAATGGCGTGAAAAATAAAAATGATGTGATTCCAGAATCATCGAGTTCATAGTCCGTCTTTCTGTTTATTTAATTTTTTCTTTATTTTAATTCTTTCTATCCTAAAAATCCAAAACACAAAAAGATTTTCGGTTTTAGAATTTAGGGGGAGATTAGTTTAGTTTCAGTATTTATTTACTTAAAAAAAGAAAAAAAAGAGGGGGGCGAGCAGATAGGCTGAAAGCAAATCGAATTTGTGAGATTGATCCAAAACTATGGAAAATGATAGTACACAGGGAACTAATTGTTTAAGACTTAAAAAGGACTGAAAAGATCAAAAAGCTATAATTAAAATTTCAAGTCTACAATGTTTAAGCCAAATAAAGGAAAAATGATACTACACTTGTCTGTTATTGGGGTTACATAAAGAAAGTAGAACTAGGGGTTGCTAGTCCATTGTACGATGTGTCGGTAGATTTAACACAATAGAAAAGTAGACTTCGTTGGTGAAACAATCTAAACTAAACAGTTTAACAGGCTGTGGGTTTCCATCTTATCGCTGGTTAACACAATCAAATAAATTTCAATAAGGGGTGACGAGCAAAATAAACGCCACAAACGTGTAGGACGACCATAAAAATGAGCAAAGCACATTAAAGAATTGATAAACACAATCAAACAAATGACTAATGATGTTGGTGCGTATGTGTAAAAGAAAAGGTGATCTTACAAGAAGATAGGCTGTGTGCCTCTCTGCTGTGCGATGGCACTGACCTGAGGATAAGCACAACCTAAATACTCTAGAATTCAATGTTGTTTGTGCCTCTCTACTATGTGATAGCACTAACCTGAGGATTAGCATCTCTTTGAAAGCTCTTAGAATAATTTCTTCTTGTCTCAAAACCCGTAGACCACTCACAAACTCTCCTGATGAATGTTGATTACCATATAAGTGTGGGATCCACAAACGCTTGTTGAAGTAATAAAATCTAATCACCAATGTGAGTTAAAAGTCTGTGTATGGATTTAAGTGGACAACAATACTGATAATCATCATGGCTACAACTCTCGACAGTCGAAATCATTGTTTGCTTCTTACAGTTCTAGTATGATTTTCTGTAAGGGCTTTGGACTCTCAAATAAATAAAAATAAGTAAACAAACATATGCTAAAGGGTCCCAAATGATTATGTTTATGCATGTATGATTCCATAAGAGTCTCTCCAGATAAGATGTAAATGCTTGATGATGTTTAGTTCAGGGGGAGAAATTGTTTAACGAAAATTAAAATGTTTCCAACACACCTCAAACAAAACCACAAAAATATATTATGTTTCATTTCAATTTAAGTTGTAATCTGTTTTATCTATCAATTAGGTGTCAATGTTGGACTATGTAACTAGATGAACTCCGTGAATCATAATTTCAAAAGGTCACGTCTGAGGTGACCAAACTGGTATGAATTTAAAAGGATCATGTCTTAGATGATCTAGTTTTGAAAATTTAAAAGGGTCACGTCTGAGGTGACCAAACTGTTTCAATTAAAGGATCCCGTCTAAGGTGATCAATCGGTTTGAATTAAAAAGGACCACGTCTGAGGTTGTCAAAGGATTTCTATTCAAAGATCATATCTGAGATGATCATCGGTCACAATGTTTATTCATCAAAAGTTAAATTTGAGTGTGTGGAAATAGATGAAGTCAAACTCATAAGTATGAGCCAATCGCATGATTGAACCATAAGTATGGACCAATCGCATGATTGGACCATGAGTATGGACCAATCACACGACTAGACCATAAGCATGGACCAGTCGCACGATTGGACCATAAGTGTGAGTAAAGCACACGAATGGACCATGAGTATGGAGGGGAACCATACGATTGGACCATTAGTATGAGACAGTCATGCTATTGGACCACAAGATTGAGCCAGTCGCACGACTTAAGAGAGGCAACTGAGCCAGTCGCATGACTAAAGAAAGGAGTATGGAGTCAGTCGTACGATTAAACCTCAGTCGCACGGTTGAGCCATGCGTCTGGGTCCAGTCGCATGACTGAAGAAAGGAGTATGGAGTCAGTTGCACGACTGAACCTCAGTCGCATGATTGAGCCATGCGTCTGGGTCCAGTCGGAGGACTGAAACCCAAAACAGTATAAATAGAGGCTCATTCGGTGGTGAACTCTACCAGACTTCAAAATTTCCAAAAACCGCCTAAGCACTGTTACTCTGCCAAAATTTCCAACTTTTGAGATTGCATTCTGATTAGTGTTCTAACCCTAAGTGTATACATCTACAGGTAACTTGCGATAGGAATCGGGACAAATAAGAAATCTAATGGAACCTAAATGACCTAAATTGTTCAAACTAATAACCGGGACACAAAACCTAAATAGACCACTTAAATGATAAAAAATGTCGATTTAAAGGAGTTTAAGTGCTATATTGAGTCCCTGCGAACCATATGAACCTAAAAAACGACGTCTAATTTCACTTGATGACAAGATACAATATTATGGTCGCACAGGGGTTAATGGACAGACTGATGAACTTTAGTCGCACGATTGAGCCAGTCACATGCTTCAATCGCATGATTGAACGATTCGGTGATCAGTCGCATGACTGACTCAACCGCATGACTTTGCACACGACTGAACTCAATCACAGGCTCAATCATACGACTGAACACAGTCGTATGGTTCAATCGCACGATTGAACCAGATTGGTCAAAATCTGTTCTAAGTCAAATTGTTTATCTATTATGAACGTAACTAATGTGTTTGTCCCTTGTATTGCAGCAATATGGCAGATAGATAGACGATGACCACGAAGCACAATATATGTGCTCATCTAGACCCCACATCCCGGAATGCTTCCGAGTTCACCTGGATCATAGCCTTTCCACGACATTCGAGGATCTTCACGGCCATATCTACACCATGTATGCCGTACAGGTCGATCCAGCAGGCGTTTTGGGAGAACGCCATTATTGATAGATCTATTGAGCCCTAAAGCATGAGGAATTCTATCTTTGGAGAAGATATCCAGATCAGCGAAGAGGATGTAAGGTGAGTCTTGGACTTGGGTGACGATGGTGCACACCCAACCAAGCTGCATCCCCTAACGATACGGGGATGCTTCCTTAGGATCAAGTACGCAGGCGATATCACGCTGACATGCTTAACAAGAGTAACATGTGCCCACAATTCAAGTATTTGGCACATGTGATCCTAAAACGCATGGCCTCCAGGAGAGGAGGATTCGATGAGCTATCTGATCAGATCCAGAATGCTTTTGTGTCTTTAGTACTGAACCATCCGTTCAGCTTCTCACGGATGTTATGTACTTATCTGGCCAAGAACATAAAGCCAAGGGGAAAGAGGGATTCTACATGTACCTACGGTTTATACAGATGATGATTAACTAGAAGCTTCCTCACCTCCCAAGGAAAAGGACGATACGTGTCGTTGGAAGTTATGGACGACACCACCTTGGGAAGGATGAAGGTCTACCGGGGGAAGCAGGTGAAGCCCCCAGTTAGGAGGTTGTTCGGCCACCTGGCCAGGGAGGACTACGTGGCGCCAGCTAGTAAAAAGTGGTGTCACGACGACAGCGACTCAGATGTTGAGCCGATTATGGTTCCTATCGACGAGGAGGATGACGAAGACAACCAGGATGATGGTCCGTGGGTGGAGACATAGGTCCAAGTCAGCCAAGGGCCACTTAGACTTCCACTATGTCTTCACCACCCCCACACGGTAGTTCCTCCGCTCCTGGTGGATTGGAGCAGGCAGCCATCCATTGGACTTCCTACCAGAAGATGAGGACGACGAGTCTGATGAAGAGCCTCTCACGAGGACAGTTGATAGTCGTATGGTGGCTACCAAACGGGGTATGGAGGCGGTTGGAGGATGTTGCGCTGGGGGTGAGGGTACTGACACTGCTGATCCTACCTACCACCTCCCCGCCAAGCCCAGGGGAGCCCAGAGCTCCAAGGCTCATGATTGAAAAGGATGGCACAGCCATATGGCAAGAAGACCAAAAGAAGACGTATGTGCTGATGACCTCTCCAACCACTACAGCCACTACCTCCACCATCCTACCACACCTACCACCACCATCCCTACCACACCTACCACCACCACAACCACTACCTCCAACACTACCATCACAAGTAACACCGCTACAGCCACCACTATTCCTACCACCACACACCCTATACGTACATCCATACCATCACCATTCATATTCATCCCCACTCCCACATACACATCATCCACCACCACATCTTCCATGCCCCAAACCGGCCCTTCCACATCATTGATCCCTTCATAAGGATCTCCTCTACCCACTGTTGGGTTAGAGGAGCAGCTGGCTAGCCTTAACCGTCTGGTTCTCAAATTGCTCTCTACTGATGACATCTGAGTGAACCAGATGAACCAGTTGATGACATTCAACGCTGCACAGAGCAAGCAGATTGACCTGTTGACAGAGAGGGATGCAACTCAGAGTCAACAGATTGCCCATCTGGCTGAGAGAGATGCTGTCCATGAGAGAGCCTTGGCTAGAGCTCATAGTGCACTGACAGCACAGAATGAGCTTCTTATGGCCTCGGTCAAGAGGATAGAGGAGGTCGAGAAGAAGAACAAAAAGCTTCTTCTCTGACTCAAAAGGACTAAGGGTGAGCCCTTAAATATCAAAGGTGATGGTGATGATGGTGATGATGATTATGATGACGAGTCATCTGATGATGATGAGTCTGATGATAAGAATGATGTTGAAGGAGAGAGCAGTGGAAAGGACAAAGAGGGATGAGATGAGGATGAGTCCGAAGGTGATGCATCCGCATCAGCCTCAGATCCATCAGCTTAGGAACGGAGGTCCAAACGACGTCATGAATCAAGACCGTCCACCTCAGCTCCTCAGGCTGAAAAGCCAAGTGATTAGTTGTCTTAGCATTTGATTATCCTTTGTACTTGAATTATGTATACACTTATGTAATTAATGTTTATCAATGTTTATTATGTAAATGAATTGATTACTGATGTGTTTGCATGGTTTTGAATGTTTAAACAAACAGATGAATCTCAACAGACTGATGAATGTGACGTAGTACCCCTACAGCCAATTAAGACTCAGCTAACCATGATTCTTGATTTGCAAGGGATTGTTCGAAGGTCTGTGAGATATACACCAGAGGAGTGAGAGATCATTCATGATCTCACAGACGAGCAGTTGGCCGACATGTTAGACTCAACCCGGATGACCTAGTCAAGGATGCTCCCGAGATTGATGTCATGAGTGATGAAGAGCTGCAGGGAGTCGATGAGATTGATATCGAGGATATCACTGCACAAGAGTATCCACAGTACACTGACCAATAGGAAAATGTTATCCACGATTTGGGTGAAACATTTGGTAGTGATACATTTGGAGCTCTGATGCTAAAGAGAAAGAGAAGGAGAAAGAAGAAGGGAAAGCCCAAGCCTCGGATGCTGATGTCGATATCAAGAAGGCTGAGTGGGCTGTGTGCCTAGAACAAATAAGAGCCCAGCGACAACCGCCAAAGTCTAACGCCTACACCAAACTCTACAGAGTTAAGAAGCATCAGAATGTGTCTGGCAAGATCATTAGTTGGGCTCATTTTGAAGACTTGTATGTGTACGTAGTGAAAAGAGAGAAGGGAATAGAGTACTTCAGATACCCACATGATCTGAAGACTCTCCCTGGTTTTGAGTTAAACATGCTTGCCTGTTTAGACCTTTTGTACGCCAACCCCAGAAAGATGCCGGGGTGGTTTGAGATGGTGTTAAAGAGAGAATACCATAACAGGTGGGTCAACTTCAGGCCTCAACAGCCTAAACAGTTCATAAATAAGACCGAAGTTAATACACATATTGGAAGACCAAAGGTAGTGCTGAAGTGGAGTCCTCTGTGCATAATGTCAAAGATTCCCCCATAGGAGATGCCTCAGGACTTCACTCCACATTTCAAATGGTGGTATTACGACTGGCGAAGGGGTGAAGCAGTCATAGTTTTGCACAAAGATGCTCAGATTGAGAGATTCCGGTGTTTGACCCTATGTGGCTGACCAACTTGTCGAAAGATGATGTCTACACTCTATATAAGTCGCCAATATTATATGACACGCAAGACATTGTATAAGCTCTTCAATTCCAACATGTTATACGACTCTACTTCGTGTTTGAGATTCACGCAGGAGTCACTAGAGAAGATAAGTACAAGAAATTTCAAGAACATATGCAGAATGTTAGACAATAGAGTAAACTAGGTCCAAGGTGGAGTTTGTTGATACATCTTGATGTACCTAGTTTATGTTCTAAAATGTAAAAGTCTTTCATGTCTTAATATATGTAATCGATGTAATGAATGAATGAATGATATATGAAGTGCATTATGATGTTAATTTATGTTTGATTATGTCATGATATCGTTATATTGAATGTGTTGAACGTGTATGAACCAACTATATAGGTTTGATGTTGTTCTACATGGTTCCAAGTCAATAAGAACTTAGAAGTATGCTTAACTTATCCATGTGATAGTTCATGCTAATGGACCATACACATGATATATTATGCTTATGGACCAGTACCATGACTGAACCAGAAGACTGGAGCAGTCGCATGAGTAAGACATAAGATTGACTCAGTCACACGACTGAACCTTCAGTCATGCATATGAGTCAATCGCATGATTTAGTCGCACGACTGAACCATGCTAATGGTTCAGTCGTACGAATAAAGACATAAAACCTATAAATACCACGTAATTCGTGGAAAAACATAACACTTCATATACCTACGTACCCTAGCCGTCCAGAGCGTACCAAGTCGTCCATCCAAGTTCATAGATTGTTTTCTGATCAATTCTTATTCGTTCGTAACGTTTGTTTCATTGTTGGATTGATCAGGATATTCGTTCTCATTGATTGGATCGCCAATCAAATAGGATTCCTTGTCAAACGGGATCGGTCCTAACAAATGGGATCCTTGTCATTCGACCCCAGGCTTTGTACCAGATAGAAATAAGGATTCCAGCCCAAAATGGTTGTTTCGGGGTACAGGCTTTATGCCAATTAGTAATGAGGATTTGTGCCTCGAATGGTGGCTTCGGGCCACGGGCTTCGTGCCAGATAGTAATGGGGCTTTGTGGTTGGAATGGTGGTTTCAGACCACGATGGGGGAAAAGCTTGACAGGATCTAGAATCAGTATGAAATGAAACAAGGTACAAAATGATAAAGCACGAAACGAGCAATAATGAAAAATAATGACAAAGTACAAAACGAACGATATGTGAAAGTACGAAACGAATGAAATGATAAAGTATGAACGAATGAATACGTACAAGAATGAATGAACATCTGTGAAAGTCTTTTTATGAAAAGAGTATTTTTATGTACGAAATGTATAAGGTATTTTAATACAATAAAAACTAGAACTCACTCAGTAACGTTGACTGTTATGCATTTTCAGTTGGCAGGTAACGATTGTTGAGGATGGCACGCAGAGAGGCTACCTGGCAGGGCAAGATGGCATCCATTGACACATGTATTATTGTTTTTGTAATGCAATCAGTGAAAGTTTCCTTTTGTAGTTGAATAGTATTGTATTGCATAACAACAGTAATTATTAATAAAGTGAATAGATTTTGTTAATGACTTCCACTGTAATGTTTTATGAGAATTTATTATATTATGTATATTTAGTGCTATGAATGACCAACTATGAGGTCTCCGGGAACGGGGCCTTACAAGTTGGTATTAGAGCCAAAGTTTAAGTGAATTGGGTAAATATTTTCAAAACCTAAACTTAAACTGAGAATAGGACTAAAGGTAGGGATGCTAGCCCGAGTAGCCACGTGCCATCAGGTATTTCTTTTCTTAATGATAAGTAGTAATATGTGCATATGCTATCTGAATTATGTGCTATTAGTAGGTTTAGATACTTATCTAGTCAGGATAGGAAATGCTTGGGGCGTGGAGAGTAAAGTAAGTGGCTAATCATAACTGGCCACTGTAATTAGGGACTTATTATACTCAATATAAACTGAGCTATTACCTTGAATAACCGTGTTAGTGTTTGAATCTTATAGTGATTAGAGAATGGATGGAGGTAAATCTTTTAAAGCTTCTAGAGGTGGAGCGCGTGGTGGACATGGTTCTGAGCCGCGTGTCACCAGGAACCAGGCTAGAGATGCTGAGACGAATCCTACGAACTTGAGGGCCTTAGTGAAAGAGGCAGTAGTGGAGGAAGTTCATCAAGTCATGCAGATGATTTGCCGTATATAGTGACTAAAGTGATCAAAGCTATGATAGAGGATGAGAGGAAGGAAAGGAGGAGGACCATCAAGAGAGAAGGTGGAGAACAGACAAAGACTGAGACGGTTGTCTCAAGTGAGGAAGAGGAGGAAGAAGCGGTGCAGGAGACTACACCAGGATGTAACTATGGGGCATTTCAAAGATGCAAGCCCCGACTTTTGATGGGAATGGCAGTGCTGCTGCTGCTCACCGATGGGTGAGAGAAATGGAGGCGGTGCTGATATCAGTGAGTGCCAAGAGGACCAAAAGGTGAAGTTTTCCACTCACTCATTCATGGACTTGGCCTTATGTTGGTAGGACAATATCGTCCAGGCTGAGGGTAGCATGACTATTAAAAGGATAAGGCGGTCGGAGTTTAAAAAGCTGGTGATCGAGGCTTTCTATCTTCATAGAGAATTAGACAAGATTAAGAGGAGTTCCTGCAGCAGGAGGCGGGAACCATGACACACCAACAATATACCACCAACTTTAACGAGATGGCAAGGCTGGTACCGGATCAGGTAGTCTCGATGTCAAGAAGATCAAGAAATACATCAAGGATTACCAGCAAATGTTCGCAGGCACTAGATTGCTGCCCGACCAAGTACTTTCAGGTCGGTAGTGGGTTTGGGTGGGAGGTTGTACGATGAGATGGAAGTGGCAGTAGTCGAGGTGAAGAAGACCGGTGGTGGTGATAGGCACTGGAGTGGGAAGAGGTTTGGAGGTGGCGGATTCACTCCAAGCAACAAGAGGATGAAGGTGGATGAACGTAGAGTTGGGTCAACAAGTTTGGGGTTAAAGAAGTATGGTAAATATGGGAGAGAGCACGTTAGTGAGTGCAAGTGGGGCTTGAATGTATTCTTCAAGTATGGGAAACCCTGTCATGTGGCGAAGGTGTGTGAACTTATACATTATTATACCTGCGGTGAGGAAGGGCACATGAGCAGGGACTGCAAGAAGCCATGGGCTGAGGGTTCTGGGATGAAGAAGAAGCCAGAGGAAGGAGGATAGAGGGCGAGTGCTAGAGCCTTCATGATGACGCAGGAGGAGGCCAAAGAGGATCCCGATGTCTTGTCTGCTATTGCCTCTATATTATTTGATTCCGGTCTTGTTTGTTAAGAAGAAAAATAGTAGTATGAGGATGTGTATTGACTACCGGGAGTTAAACAAGTTGATGGTGAAGAATTGGTACCCGTTACCGAGGATTGATGACTTGATTGATCCGCTTCAAGGTGCCAGTTGGTTCTCGAGGATAGATCTTTGAACTAGTTACCATCAGCTGAAGGTGAAGGAGTAGGATATTTCTAAGACAGCCTTTCACATGCATTATGGACACTACAAGTTTCCTGTTATGTCTTTCGGTTTGACTAACGCGCCAACTGCCTTTATGGATTTGATGAACCTAATGTCTCGCCGATGTTAGATAAATCAGGATTGTGTTTATTGATGATATCCTGATTTATTCAAAAAGCGAGGAAGAACATGCCGACCACATTCGAGAAGTGTTAGAGACACTTAGAAGAGAGAAGTTGTATGTGAAATTCTCTAAGTGTGCTTTTGGTTATGCGAAGTTCAATTTCTGGGTCACGTGGTGAATGCTGAAGGAATTATGGTGCACCCGGCAAAGGTTGAGGCGGTGATGCAATGGAAGTCTCCAAAGACACTATCCGAGATCCGTAGTTTCTTGGGTTTGGCATGTTATTACAGGAGGTTCATCCAGGACTTTTTCAAGATTGCCTCACCTTTGACTAAATTGACTCACAAGGATGTGAAGTTTGTGTGGGGTCGAGAACAGGAGTGTGCTTTTGAGGAGTTAAAGACAAGATTGGCTCAAACTCCTGTCTTGACATTACCCAAGGGAAGTGAAGACTTAGTGGTATATTCAGATGCTTCTTATTCGGGACTAGGTTGCGTGTTGATGCAACGTGGAAGGGTAATTGCCTATGCATCCTGACAGCTGAAAACCCACAAAGTCAACTACCCTACCCATGATTGGAGTTAGCGGTTGTGTTTTTTGCGTTGATGATTTGGAAGTACTACCTGTACGGGACAAAGTGCACAATCTTCACTAACCATAAAAGCTTAAAGTATTTCTTTGAGCAAAACTATCTCAACATGAGACAAAGGAGGTGGTTAGAGCTCATCAAGGGTTATGATTGTGAGATCCATTATCATCTGGGTAAAGCTAACATTGTGGCTAATCCCCTTATCCGAAAGGAGAGACCCGAGCCGATTCAGGTGAAGGCCTATCAGTTGGTTATGACCGCTAATGTGATGACACAAGTGAAAGAATTTCAAGATGTGGATTTGAAAGAAGATCGCCTTAGCTCTGAAGGGATGAGAGGACTAGTCACAGAGTTGGGTGAGAACACTCTCGGTGTCAGGACCCGAAGTGGACGAATGTGGATCCCTCATTATGGAAACTTACATGGGCGAATTATGGATGAAGCTCATAAGACTTGATACTCCATTCATCCTGGTGCTACGAAGATGTACCAAGATATGAAGAAGGATTATTGGTGGTCGGGTATGAAAATCAATATAGTGGAGTATGTGAGTAAGTGCGTTACTTATTTACACAGTGAAGGTGGAACATCAGAAGCCTTACGGGAAGATCCAACCACTGGATATACCCGAGTGGAAGTGGGAGCACATAACCATGGACTTCATAATGAAGTTACCTCATACGGAGAGGGGGTGCGATACCATTTGGGTGATAGTTGATTGGCTGACAAAGAGTGCTCACTTCCTACGGATCCACGAGCGTACTCATCTGAAATATTGGCGAATCTATTCATCAAGGAGATCGTACCTCGTCATGGTGTGCCAGTGTCTATCGTGTCTGATCTCGACACTTGGTTTAAATCGAAGTTTTGGAAGAGATTCCATGATGCGATAGGAACAAGGCTACATATTAGCACGACTTACCATCCCAAGACAGATGATCAGTCAGAGAGGATGATCCAGAAGCTTGAGGATATGCTTTGAGCATGCGTGATCGATTTTGGAGGAATTTAGGATGATTACTTACCATTAGCTAAGTTCATATACAACAACAGTTATCATGCCAGTATTGGCATACCACCTTATGAGATGCTCTATGGTAGAAGGTGTACGACACCCGTATGTTGGGTTGATATTGGGCAGAAGGGAAATCTTTAGGTGATCGAGGCTACAACTGAAAAGTTAGAGAAGATCAAAGCCTTAATAAAGGTGGTAAAGGATAGACAAAAGTCATACGCCGCTTGACAAGCAGCGTAGACTGTTCAAATTCAAGATGGGCGACCGAGTTACGTTGAAGGTCTCACCTTGGAAAGGGATAATCCGGTTCAGGAACCGAGGTAAGCTAAGTCCAAGGTATATAGGACCTTTCCGAATCATTGCTCGAGTAGGAGAGGTGGCCTATCGGTTAGAATTGGCAGATGAGTTAAGTGGAATTCATCCGACATTCTATGTATCTCATATGAGAAATTGCTTAGCTAATGAAGATATGTTTGTCCCACTGGCTGATATCAAAGTGGATGGACGACTCAATTATGTAGAGCAGCCGGTGGCAATCATTGATCAGAAGGAGAAGAGATTGACGAATAAAGTGGTTCCACTGGTGCGAGTGCAGTGGAAGCACAGGAAGGGTTCAGAGTCTATGTGGGAGACTGAGGAAGAGATGAGACAACGTTACCCATAGTTATTTGAAGAATAATGAGTTTCGGGGATGAAACCTCTTTAAGGGGGTGGACTTATAACACCCGAAAAATTTTATCAAATAAAAAAAAGAAAAATAATAAGAAAAGAAAAGAAGAATCTTGAAAGAAAGATAAATGAATAAAAGTGGAGGGGGGTTTTGTGTAAAAGTACAAAAGTCAAATATTTTAATAATATTTGAAGTATGGCCGCCCATATCACCTTTTTCCATCTGCTTTATTGACAAAATAGAAGAAGAAGAAGAAATAAATAGATCCTCTTTGGTTCTAGAGAGAGAGAGAGCAGCAGCAGCAAAACTTGGCCAAGGTAAGCAAATTTAGTACAACTAGCTCTGTTTTTATGGACTTTCAACCATGAACTGATTTTTACATGCTCTCATGTGTATGTATATGTTCAGTTATGTGTCCTTGGGCATTTCGACCATGAAAAGTTCAAGTTGAAAGGATTGAGCTTGGAAGCAGCTACCCCACATTTCACATGTTTCTAAAGTTTTCAGAGCTGAAAATGCATGTGAATAGTTTTTTTTATAGAAGTTGTATGTATAACCTTATTTTTCTTGCATGTATAATAGTGTTTTGTGGTTGTGTATACTAAATTAAGGCTTAGAATTGTAGTGTAAGACTTAGAACATGCTAAGATTATGTTTAGGACTGAAAAATATGTTAGAAACATGTATGTTGGTGTTCATGCATCCAAACAGGGCTCATGCGCCTGGATTTTGCCTAAGAAAGAACATAAGTAAGGTGATGCGCCCAAGCAGCGCCCATGCACCTGAAAATTTAACTTGGATAATTTAGTGTAGGCAGATGCGCCTTAACAGTGCATAATGCGCCTAAATTTTGGCTGAAACGCCTAAGTATGGGGTCATGCGCCCCAATAGTACTCATGCGCTTGAACAGTAGAAATGCACAGAATTGCGTTAGAAATTTCTAAGTGTTACGTCCATGCGCCTAAATAGTGGAGAAACGCTCAAACAGTCCTGATGCGCCTAATAGTGTCCATGCGCCCAAACACTTAGAAAATTTTTTGGAATTTGAGGAAAAACAAAATTTTAGGGTTTGACCCTAGTTTGACTTATGGACTATTTTGGACTATTCTAAGAATGAAAATGTGTGGGTTTATGCATAGAATAAGTATGATGTGATGATAAGTGTTTATATGCATATGTGCATGAATGGTTATCTTTTAATGATTTTCAAAGCGCATTCATTATGATATAATGCACATCAAGTATTATGTTATGACTCTACGTAGTATGATGAATGTATGAATTAATATAAAGTATAATATAACGAAGTGAAAGATAACAAAGATGAGAAGTGAAACGTAATGAAAAAAGTAAAGGCTTGCAAGCAGAATGAAAGGAGGACTACAACTTTGTGAGAGTTGTGAGCTCAACTGTGTGTATAATAGCATGTGATTTTGGCTAACCCGTGAGGGCTCACACACAGGGGATCAGTCTTGGTGACTAAATCCATAGTATGAAACGGGATCCTTGTCATTCGACCCCAGGCTTTGTGCCAGATAGAAATGAGGCTTCGTGCCCGGAATGGTGGCCTTGGGCCATGGGCTTTATGCCAATTATTAATGAGGTTTTGTGCCTAGAATGTTGGCTTCAGGCCATGGGCTTTCTACCAAATGGTAATAGGGCTTTGTGCTCAGAATGGTGGTACGAAATGGTAATAGGACCACGATGGGGGAAAAGCTTGACAGGATGTAGAATCAGTACGAAACAAGCGAAGTAATAAGGTACGAAATGATAAAGCATGAAATTAACGATAACGAAAAATAATGATAAAGTACAAAACGAACTATATGTGAAAGTATGTAACGAATGAAATATGAATGAATGAATACGTGCAAGAATGAATGAACATGTGTGAAAGTCTTTTTATGAAAAGAGTATTTTTATGTACGAAATGTATAAGGTATTTTAATACATTAAAAACTAGAACTCACTCAGCAACGCTTCGTTTTATGCATTTTCAGTTGACAGGTAACGGTTGCTGAGGATGGCACGCAGGGAGGCTACCCGGCAGGGCAAGATTGGCATCCATTCACACATGTATTATTATTGTTTTGTAATGCAATCAATGAAAGTTTTCTGTTGTAGTTGAATAATGTTGTATTTCATAACAACAGTAATTATTAATAAAATGACTGGTTTTGTTAATGACTTCCGCAGTAATGTTTTATGAAAATTTATTATATTGTGTATGTTTAGTGTTATGAATGACTAACGGTGAGGTCTCTGGGAACGGGGCCTTACATGCTTGAAGTTGAAGGTGGCCTTGATCTCTTGAGCTCTCTTTTTTCTTCTCTTAGCTGCTCGGATCAAGTTCTTCCTCTTTGACTTTGTCATCCCTGACTTCTTTCTCTCCTCAGGAGAATAGTGACCCTTGTAAGGAAGATCTTCTTCATTCTTCCTAGATTTATCCTTCACTATCTCCTATTCATCTTCTTTATCACTAGGATCTATAGATAGAAGCTCATCTTGACTAGTTTCACACCTGGAATATCTTACAGAAAAATTGAGTGTGTGGAGAAGCTATCTCACTAGATCCCAGTCCTTATTTGTATTAATAACATACTTTGGCATGTAGGGATGAGGATATTATGTACTTGAAGGTCTCTTCTTCAAGAACATGTTTATCTACCTTGGCTTTACTGAGCATAAGCTCAGCCTGGCACTTAGTTAGCTTAGTAATGAGATCTTTGATTTGAGTCTTATAGTTGGTATGCCTGCACTTTCATCATGAGACATAAAGGCTTGTGATGAGCTTGTCTTTTGGAATGGGCTTCCTTAGATGTAGCTCTCCGTAGGTATCTCTGGTAAGGTGATGAAAGGACCCTTTGGTGAATTGTTAGGGTAAGATATAAGATGGTGCTATGGTTCTCTACAATTACTTTTAACCATATGCAGGGCATAACTCTGTTGATTTTTAGAGTTTCCAGATAGATTTTGCATGTTCATCTTCATCTAATAACCACTGAGTATGCCATATAACTCAATGACAGTGAGGGTCTTGAGATTTTAAGTCCTCTTAATAACCATACAATAGTATGTCCATTGTCTAGGATGAGAGGACATGAACTTCCTCATAATATCCCTATTCTCTAGTTTCACTCCAACATCCATAAGAGTGTCCACAATCTCAATATACCTGAAGTATTGTTGAGTTATGGTTTAATCTATTTTGAAGGTAAAATTCTCAAAATACTGGTGTAGAAGGTCTTTCTTGTTTTCTTTGGCTTCAGTAGACCCTTCATACATCAGCTTCAGTGCATCCTAGAGCTGCTTGGCAGTTTTGCACTTCTTAAAGCCTCTGTAGATGGAATTTGGAAGAGTAGTTTGGAGGATAGTCATGGCTTTTTTATCTACATCTATTCTTTTTCTATCTTCTTTCGAGTAGTCAACCACTTCCTTTGGGATCATGCCACCTCTAGCAGTAGCTGAAGAGGTGCATGGAATGTAAGGTCCTGAGGTAACAGACTCCCACATCCTACTGTCTTGTGAAGAACAATATGCAAAGAACACAAGTAACTATGAGACTGAACTCAAGAACAATATATAAGGTTTTCAAGAATGTTATATATTAATTTCAAGTTCTCTTACAAGAGTTACAATGCATAAAGTCTTCAATACAATACAAGACCCTGAGATACTTTATACTACATCCTACAACCGGCTATACTTGGAAAGCCAGTTGGAACATTGAAAGACAACAAAATCAATGTAGAGTCAAAAGGCAGATTGCCTTTTGAATATTGACTATGATATGCCATAGCTCACATCCTAATATATTACAAAAGGATAAAAGTACATAAAGTAGAAAGTTATAGACTCGAGACCTTAATGTATAGTTGTAATAGGATGGACCTTTTCACCAACTACTACAAGTTAGTGAGTCTTCAGAGTTGTTGTGGAAAGTGGGTCAGCTTTCTACAAAAGTACATCTGAGAAAAGCATGTTCTTTCTCTGTCTTAAAAAGAAATCAGCCTACATATCATTTTGCTTCAGAAGACTTTGTCTGTGAAGCTTCGGAAGACTTCATCTTTGGTTTCAAAAGATTTGGTATTTGGCTTCGGAAGATTTTATACTTAGCATAATTCTCATACAAAGTATAACGCATCCGCATGAACTTTTGGCTATAGAATACTTTATACTTAGCATAATTCTCTTGCAAAGTATAAACCTTCCGTAGCAGTTCTACTTAGTACTTAGTGCATGCATGCAGGAAGCCTTTGGTTGCTTTGGTTGTATCAGCCTTTATATATACCTTACAAACTCCCCCTAGGTTGATGCTAACAAAAGAGAGAAAGTTCTTCAGCAGTTGATAGTCCTTATTAGGATCAAGACCATTCCTTCCTTATCATTTTGTTAGGATCCCAGACTCTTATAATATCTTCTCATGTCATAAAGATCATGCAGAGGTAAATCAAGAATGTCTTTCCATAAGTAGACATCTTGACCACCTTGATCTTTGATGACCTACCATCTGTCAGGATTAGCAGCAAAGGTCCAAGACAGGATAGGTCTTCCAGTGGATGTGCTTGAGTAGGAGTTGGTGGAGCAGCCTCTGGTTGCACTTCCTCAGGATGTTCTGATTCATCCAGAGGTTTGGAAGTGGATGCCTTTGACTTCTTGTATACTCTCTTCAGGGCCATACTTTTCTTCCTCTTTGGAGTGTTTAACTGAGAGGGTTTGTCTTGAGTACCAGATTGTTCAGTAGTGCCTCTTTCAGTTAGGTCCTCTTCCTTCACATGTTTAGAAGGAAAGGGAGCAGAACCTTGCTTTGGATCAGAAGATGAAGTTGGTTGTGAAGCAGCTAAAGGTCCAAGTTGTGTTGTCTATGCTTTAACCTTAACCTCAAACTCAGGAGGAGCTTGGCTTGGTGGAGAATACAAGTCCACAAGCTCTCCCTTCTTAATCTTCTGATTGATCACTCTAATGTACTCATGCATAGTAGATAGAGACATTAAACTAAGCCTCTTTCTTGAGAATCCATACAGCTTCAAGAAGCTCATCATCCTTTGTCTGTCAGCAGACTTCTTTTGGCTCTTTTGGATGATGGCTCTTGACTTTACAGCTTCTTCCCTCTTCTTTCTCTTAGCAGCTTTTTGTTCATTTAAGAGCTATTGTTCAAGCTTCTTAAGGTACTCAAATTCAATGTATTTATAAGAGAGGGGAAGAAGTATAGATGCTTGATAGAGGCCTGTGGCGGTCTGGTAGTTGATCATGTTTTGTCTGTTAGCTTCTTTGTCTACTTGAGGTTCTTCAGTTGCCATAACCTCTCTCTCGGGACTTTCATGAACTGGGGAGAGAGTAGGAGCATGTTTGTACAACCTCTTTTGCCTTCTTTCCTCTTTGACCTTAAGGAGCAGCTCCGCATCCTCTGTCTCCTTCTTCTCCTTTCTCAGGTCTAAGTCTACCAGTTTATTTAACTATTCTTAGGGAAGAGAGATGAGTTTATCAATGTTGTAGTTTCTGGTTCCTAAGTAGTTTAATTTGGCAACCCTCAACTCATTATATTGAGTGTTTGGCCTGGGGACTGTCCTGATTACAACTTTCACAAAACCTGAGGAACCAGTTAAACTCTCTCCCCTTAGCTTCCTCTTCCTCTTTCTTTCCTCCTCCTCAATCTCCTCAGAGGTCATTTTCCTCTTTCATTTGTCACTCATAGGCCTTGGTGTCTTAGGTTGGAGAGAGCTTTGGCCTTCATTGCTTGGTTCAGCAGTTAAGCTCTAGCTAAAGAGACGTTTTGAAGCACCTTCACCAATTGGTGCCTCACTGAGAGTACAGGATATTGAATAATTGACTCTGTGACAATGCTCACAGGTTCAGTAACTGGGCCTTCAATCAAGGTTTCCTATTCAAAGTTCATATTAGGTTCCACCTTAACATCCAGTTGGCCAATGACATTTCCTACTTGCATTCGTCTTCTTCTATGTCCGTGTTAGCTTGGGTTGACAACTGGCATGTTAACTAGAGAAAGACTGTCATAGTAGTTCAAGGTCTGAAAGTTTAAGACCTCTTGTTGTCCTTGAACTCTATACAGTATGAGGGCTCTTCTTTTAGCATCATACCTCCACCTATATATTTCATTTACAGTTCCATAGGGTAGGAATGACATTGTCCTTGGTATATCCTCCTCAAATAGACTTTGGATGAGTGAGTCTACATCAATGTAAACATGACGAGGTTGCTAAGTTGGGACAATTGCAAGTGAGGGTGGTGAATCCTCAATGTCCATACTCCAAGAAGGACTCCCAGGTTCTATGATTGTAATAACTTTGCAGGATCGATTATGGGTGGTTTTTCTCTTAACTCACTGTGAACAACACTCAGCAAGTAGTCTATGAAGAGTTGATCACAATATAACAAGTAACAAGCAGGAAGAAAATTAACACAGCAAGTAAATTTTCAAGGTACTTTTATATATTGCTTCTCAACTCAAAGGATTACAAGACTCTTGGACTCAAATCTCTTGTCTAAAGAGTTATAGGAAAAAGATATATATAATACTACCTACAGCCGGATATACTTTGATGCCAGCTGGACACCTCTAACCTTACATCTATACTACAAGACTCTAGGTGAGGTCTTTCAGACATTTTGCCTGAGAGTTGGTAGTCAGGACATGTCCCTGACTTACCTTTTGTCACCAACTAAAGTTGGTAACATGTACTAACATAAAAAGGTGAACAGTAGAATAAAGTATGGTCAACGACATGGCTCTTTAGGAAGATGCCATGCTGTATCAGAGGTCTGCAGCGGACTGACAGGGACCATACTTTTATCTGCTGGTCATAGCAATGTCTTCCAAAGGATAAAGTGCTTCGGAAGTATAACTTCTTCCGAAGGCACTTATACTTAGGAAGACTGCTTCTTCCGAAGCTTGGAGTCTTCTTTGTCTTTGGAAGCAGACTTTGTCTTCAGCTCTTTCATCAGACTTTGTCTTCGGAAGCTTTCAGACTTTGTCTTCAGCTCTTTCATCAGACTTTGTCTTCGGAAGCTTTCAGACTTTGTCTTCAGCTCTTTCATCAGACTTTGTCTTCGGAAGATAGTCTTCAGCTATTGGCTTCAGCTGTTGTCTTCAGCAGTTGACTTCAGCTTTTGCCTTCAGTAGATATCTTCAGCTGTTGTTCCTCAGACTCTCGAAAGATCTCTTGCTTGGCTTCGGAAGCCCTTCAATGTAGCACCAAAAGTGACTATGAAGTGGTTTTGGTTGCACCAACCTTATCATGATCCAACAAACTTCCTCCCCCTTTTTGTTAGCATCACCCACTTGCATAGGTAAGCTGGAGGTTAATTCAATTAAATCCTTATGTTCTTGTGTTCCTAGTTGAACCCTTCTAATGGGTCTCCTAGCTAGTTGCTCCTTGAGATCAGAAATCTCAAGTTGCTTATCATTGACCCTTCTTTGCAAGGTAGTCACTTGAGATTCTAAGTGAATAACCTTGGAGACTAAATAGGTGCATGTTTTAGATAGTTTTTGCACCTTTAGTGTTAGATTCCCCTCATCTTCATTAGAAGAATCACGGGGGATGAGAGAATTGGACCCAAGTCTTCTTCTTCATCACCAACTTGTTGTTCTTGGCTGCTGGTTTTCCCTTGCTTACTGACATCTTCAGTTGAAGTATCGATGGGCTGGGTTGCCATGGTTGAGGTCTTAATGATGTAATCACTTGCAGAAGTGAGAGCCTCTTCCATATGGCTCTCTTGAATAGGTTTAGGAAGATCCACCTTAGTAGGGGTGGATGATCTTGGCTAGATATGCCTGACACAGGAGTACTCATCTCTCTTTGAGCAGGAATAGAGAAGAGAGACTCATGATACTCACCGAGTGCCATATCCTCATTATTATAGAAGTCTAGGCTAGGAATTGGTTGGTTTAGATCTAGAGGCTGGGATGGTAGCTTTCCCCTAAAGGTTGTTCACTAGAGTCTTAAGACTCTGAGTGAAGCCTTAAAGCTTCTTGGGTTATGAGCTCTTTAGTCTGAGCATGAGGAACCTAATGACTGAACATTTGTGAGATGGGAGTGGTTTGCTCATCAGGAGAAGTGGGAGCTCCAGTGTCCACGTCTTCCTGTATGGATGGTGATATGGTGGCCTGCACAGGTTGAATAACATGAGCAAGGGTTTGTTTGTATTTTCTTTGGTAGGTGATGGTTATTTATGGTTGTGTGGGTTGTCTTGAAGTAAAAGGTGTGGGTTCAACACTAGCTAGTGCTGCTAGGTTGTCACCTTGAGCAATGAGCTCTAACATTTTTGGACTAGGGCTGTTTCTGCCCCTGAGAAGCCAACATTTGGCTTTCTCAATATCTTGAAGATGTCAGCCTTTATTTGTCCCAATTTTAAAACATAACATGTTCCCCTCAACTGTGAGCCCAGTTCATGGTTGAGGATGTGTTGGACATATCTAGGAAACATGTAATATTCTAAGGAGTCCAAGTTTGCAAGCAAATTATTATACAAAAACTGCGAATACCTCAACTTGACCCCATGAACATCCCATGGACTATGAAAGAGAGGTCTTCTAGAATCCGGACCTAACCTCCATGTTTGTTAGACAGTTTGTGGATAATAACATGGATAAGGTATTTCCATTGAGGAGAGTCCTTCCCTTTCTTGAAGGTTCTGACTGAGAACTCACCTTTATAGCCCATCTGCTCAAAGGAGTAGTTTATAGCAGATTTTGGGAAAGACAATTCACATTTTACATTATCCATTGTAGGTTAGAGTTGATTGAAGCTGGAGTGAACAAGATTGTCCTCCCCTGCACTATGGTAGACAATGCCTTCTCCCCATCCATGCTGACCTCTGGCAGGTCCTCCAAAATCCAACAGTTGATCCTTATAGAGTGGATGATCAATGGTGTGGGAGGTGAAGTAGTAAGACAAAGAAACAAAATGATGAACCTCAAAGAAACTTGGATCTTTCTTATAGTTTAACAGAGCAACCTGATTATGTTTCCTGAAGTTACGTGGAAAAATTTGGTTGGTTTCTGCGGTCGGGTTAGCCATTTATGGTAGCTTTGAGGTATAGAAAGATAAGAACAAAGGCTGTGGGTGAGATTCTAGATTTATAAAATTTGCAGATGAAGAAGATAGTCAAAGAGGGTGGAACCGTTGGGTATATTTATATGAAACGGACTTGAGACAAAGTTAATACAAAAGAATAAACTTTGAAGTCTGAATGTCAGTCCCACCTCTGAGAAAGTGCCCAAAAAGGTAGTTTTCTTGGAAGTTGAAACTCTTTGAAAGTTGTTTGTCTTCGGAAGCTTTTGTGAAAAACTTCCAAAGCCAAATTTTGACTTTGGAAGATATTCCTGAGCTTAGTGAAAAATGGCTTCGGAAGAAAAATTATTTGTAATATTTTCTCTTCCAAAGAGTATTTGGTTTCAGAAGATATTAAGAATTGAAAGTTTTATTCTTAAGGAGAATAAAACTTCCAAAGCATAATTGCTTTTGGAAGAAATTTGTTATTCAAATTCATATAAGTACTCAGAAACATATTTTGGATTTGAAAAAATGTAAGCAATTCTTCCAAAGGAAAATTACTTTTAAGTAGTTATGTGATTTGAAGACTTAAAATTCTTTTAAAAGCAATATTAATTTCTTCCGAAAGAAAATACACTTGAAAATTTCAAAATGCTAAGGAATATCATTTGAAAAAGATTTTCTTCCAAGATAAACTGGGCTTATATAGGTGATAATTTGAACAACTTAGGACACACAATTCTTTTTAGAAATAATATAGATTAAGTTTTAAGAAAATTTATTCAAGGTTGATCATCCTAATAGCTGATACAAGATATTTAAATCTCTATTAATCAAAAGCTTTTATGAATAGATCAGCATATTGTTCATTTGTTTTAACCTTAATTAGTTTTATCAACCCCTTTTAATGATTATCTCTAATTAGATTATACTTTATGTTGATGTGCTTTGTCCTTCTGTGCTACACTAGCAATGTAGTTGTCTATGTGGATGGGAGTCTCTTTGAAGTTGTATCCATAGTTCAGCATCTGATTCTAAATCCAAATTACTTGAGCACAGCAACTTGCAGCAGCAATGTATTCAGCTTCAGCAGTTGATGCGTATACACAGGATTGTTTCTTGTATTGCCATGAGACTATCCTTGCACCAACGAATTGACATTCCCCATATGTGGACTTTGTAGTCATGTTGCATCCACCATAGTCACTATCTGTATACACATACAGATTAAAGTCACAATTCTTTAGATACCATAGTCACTATCTGTATATGCATAGAAATATCCTAACAGCTTCAAGTCTTGCTATCGAGAAAAAACATTAGTGTAGTCAATTCCTTCTTCTTATGTGTATCCTTGAATAACCAGTCTTGTCTTGTTCTTGATGACAAGTCCTATATCATCCTTCTTATTCCTAAACACCCATTTGGTTCCTATGATAGTCTTCCCTTATGGAAGAGTACATAGACTCCAAACCTTTTGCCTTTTGAATTGAAGCAGCTCCTCTTGCATTGCTTCAATCCAACTTCCATCCTTCAAAGACTTATCCACTTTCTTTGGCTCTATCTGGGACAAGAAACAAGAGTATTGATAAACATTTTTTTCATGGTTTTGTCCTCTGTTCTCATCCCTTTGTCAACATCTCCAATGATGTTTGTGGTAGGCTGTGACTTGTGGATCCTAAGTTGAGGATCACAGCAAGCTGTTAAGACAGATCTAAATTTGAGAAGTTTAGATCTTGCAATGAAGTGTCTCCTACCACATCAACACACTTATCAAGAGAAGCTTGATCTAATGAGTGTGTGACATCATTGATGTTGTCCTCAATAGAGTGGTTGTCAGCATCAAGAAATTCTTGATCACTTCCACCATTACCATTTCTTTCTACATTTGAAGTTCCTTCCATTGTGTTTTGTGCCTCTGAGCTAGAATTTTAAGGCACTTTAGAAGAATCAGCTTGATTTGTCATTGTTATGCTGATCGGAACTTCACATGTAGTGGTAGTTACAACTGGAGTTGAAGTACTAGTCTTTCTTGGCCTTCTCAGCTCAAACCTTGGATCAGGATCTTCTGTTGATGTATTACCTATTGATCCTAAAACATCTTCACAATATTTGTTAAAATAGTTTGTAACTAAATCAAGATCAAATAGATAGTTAGGACCAGAACCTTTCACATAGGGTCTGTGCTCATTGAAGATCATAATGGCTAATTCTTCTACTACTCTAGTTCTGAGATTGTATACTCTATAAGCCTTAGCTTTGGAAGAGTATCCAATAAAGTGTCCATCATCTGATTTCTCAACAAACTTAGCTACTTGATCTTTGGTATTCAAGATGGTGTAGGGACATCCAAATGATCTGAGAAAACCAATGAAAGGCCTTCTTTTGTGCCACAATTCATAAGGAGTCTTACCATGAGTCTTAACTACTAAAACTCTATTTTGCACATAGCAGGCAGTGTTGAATGCCACTGCCAAGAAGGTGATGGGCAATTTAGAGTCAGACAACATGGTTCTTGCAGCCTCAATAAGTGTCCTGTTTCTCCTCTCAGTAAAACTGTTTTTTTGAGTAGTCCCGGGAGCACTATATTGTCTTGTAATACCTTTTCATCACAAAATATGTCAAGGATTTGGTTCTTAAATTCAGTTTCTTTATCATATCTTTTGGTCTTGACCTTGTGATCACTTTGATTCTCAATTTTGAGAATGAAGTTCTTCAAGATCTTAGGAGTTTCATCCTTAGTTCTAAGGAAGAAAACCCAAGTGAATTTTAGGAAGTCATCTGTGATGACCAAACATTGTGAGGTCCTTTCTAGACTTATTACACTGATGGGGCCAAAGAGATCCTTGTGTAATAAGGGTAGTGGAGTAGTGATTGAGTTCTTTTCCTTTGCCTTGTGAGACACCAAATGTTGTTTCCCTTTGGCATTCCAGTTACTAAATCATTCTTAATTAACTTTTTCATGTTCTTAAAGTTTACATGGCACATTCTTGTATACCAAAGGAAAGACTCATCACTATTGGCCTTAGACAGAAAACAAGAAACTTCTCCTGAAGGGGATGTTTCCTGCAGATCCATATTATACATGTTCCCTTTCTGGGGTGCTCTAAGCAGAATATGCTCTTGAGAAATGACCACTCCAGGCTTGAAAATAATGCATTCATGCTCAGTAAAGAGCATGTTATCTCTTTAGTCATAAAATTGGGATACACTCAGTAAATTATACCTAAGCTCCTTAACATAGTTTACCTTCTTAATGCTGAGCTTACGATTTGTGATCTTGCCCCTTCCTGTAATGTAACGACCAGCATCTCCTCTAAAAGCAACTGGCCCTCCATCAATTTTCTTAAAGTTTTGAAGCAAAGAGCCATTGCCTATCATGTGCCTGGAGCAGCCACTATCAATGATCCATACATTTCATTTGGTCTTTAGTTGTTCTCGCATAATAAAAGGAGAACTAGTTACATTTGGAAACCCAAGCCTCATTGGTCTTGGGCTCTTCAAAATAAACTGATGACAATGCAACAGTAATTGATCCTATACTGAAACTATGGGAATCACTTGTTATTGTAAGTGAAGAATTTTCAGTCACATGGTCTTCCTTTATCTTCCACACTATCTTTGAAAGATTAGACTTGACCTTTAATGCTTTGGATGTTTTAACAACTTTGGAAGCTTTGGAGATTGGCCCTTTGGAAGATCTGCTTTCACTACAGCAAGCTTCTGTGCTTCAGAAGCATTCCTTTCTTCTAAGACCAAAATTTCATTCGAAGGCAAATTCTCACTTGTCTTCATTTTCATTTTTGAGGTTTCAAAAGAAACACAGATTTCTTCTAAAGCTTTCTTCTTCTTGTTCTTCTTAGAAGTCTTCTTCCTTCTTATGTTGACAGTACTTTTAGGATTATAGATGAAATCCTTAGCAAGATAAAAAGTATTTTCAATATAATATAGTCCATGTGCTTCCTTCTAAGAGTCTTCTTGTGAGTGGAAGACTAAGTTTGATCAGTTTCCATCTCCATCCCCATCTTTACAGATGTTTTGGTAGGCCTCCTAGGGTAAAGCTTGCGTTAGAGGTGGATGGTTCATGCTGTGCAGCAGTGTTGCTGTTGGATCAAGAAGAAGACTGGTACAACCAAAACCAAATCACTTAGTCTATTTTGGTACATCTAACAAAGGTTTCCGAAGCTAAGTGTGGAGCTTCCGAAGGAAACAGAGTTCTTCCAAAGAGAAAGCGTAAGCTGAACTTCCAAAGACAAATTTTATATCTAAGATGCCTTAACTCTAGCATTGTAGTATATGGTTTAGTCATAGGTTCCCAGCTGGTATCAAAGGATATCCGGCTATAGGTAGTATTATATATAGTTTCTCATTGTAACTCATAAACATGCTTATAAGAGTCTTGTAACACTTTGAGTTGAGAAGTAATATATACAAATACCTTGAAAACTATATCCTTGTGTTCTTTGTTATTAGTATATTATTATCAGCACTTAGAAAAGAGTCTGCTTCATCTGATCCGAGTGTAGTATTAGTGAGTTTGAGAGAAAAACCAAGTGTTAGTGACAAACAACGATCCTGTAATTGGTATCAGAGCTTGAGGATTTCTTCTTCGAAAGTTCTCTTCTGATCTTTACTTCTAAGTCTTGAACTTCTCAAGTGGACACTTTGTCTTCGGAAGCAAAATTTGTCTTCAGAAGTTCAGCTTACGCTTTCTCTTCGAAAGAACTCTGTTTCCTTCGGAAGATCCATACTTAGCTTTGGAAGCCTTTGTTAGATGTACCAAAATAGACTAAGTGATTTGGTTTTGGTTGCACCAGCCTTCTTCTTGATCCAGCAGTTGCACTGCTAATCAGTCTTCATTCCTTCACATGGATGAGTTGAACATGTACTTGAACTCTTGGTATTTGAGTTCAAAGTTGTGTTCACAGTCTTTACCACTTTAAAACCTGTAGAGATAAAAACCTGTTTCTTCTTGGAGTTGAAAGTATCCTTGATCTCCTATGCTCTATTTGATCTCCTCTTTACTACTCGGATCAAGTTCTTACTCTTGGACTTAGTCATCCCTAAATTCTTCCTTTCCTCAGGAGAATAGTGACCCTTGTTAGGATCATCTTTTTCACTCTTCCCAGATCCATCTTTCACTACCTCCTCTTCATGATCTTCATCACTAGGATCTATTGATGGTAGCTCAACTTGACTAGTTCCACACCTAGGAGATCCTACAGATAATAGAGTGTGTAGAGGAGCTATCTTAGTAGATCCCAGTCCCTGTTTGTTCTGATAACACACTTTGGAATGCAGGGATGAGGATATGATGTTCTTGAAGGTCTCTTCTTCAAGAACATGCTTCTCTGCCTTGGCTTTGCTGATCACTAGCTCAGCCTGGCACTCAGTTAACTTAGTAATGAGATCTTTGATTTGAGTCCTGTAGTTAGTATGCTCATGTTTAAGAGTTGAAATGGTTTTCTTTGAGTCTTATAATTTTAACTTATACTCATTTTTAGCTCTTCTGAAATCAGATTTTAAGATGTTCAAGGACTCAAGATTAGATCTTATCTCTAAGTTTTAGGACCTGTATCTATTTACTTTAGCAATGCATTCTAGGGTACAAATATGTTCCAATACCTTGGCTTTGTCTAGATCTGCCATCAGTGCTTCGTTTGGAGATACATATTCTACCTGGAAAATCCAATCAAAGCCACCTTCTTTAATAGCAACTGCAACTTACTGCTTGGGCTTCTTAGTGTGTGGAGCTCCCTCAGTAAAGTTTGGCTTGGGTTGTGCTTGGCCACCATTTGTCCTGGGTGCCTTGCACTCCCTATCAAAGTGACCCATTTGGTTACAGTTGTAACCCTTCACCGTGCTTTTATCCAACCCAAACTTTCCACTAAATACATTGCTAGGAATCTTTCTCCTTGTCGTCTTGTAGAAGTTCTTGGCTCTGTGAGTGAGAAGAGCCATCTACTGAACTTTTTCCATGTACTCCAAGTCATCTAGATGGGTACAGTCCAAGTCTTCAAGGGTGAAGAGAAAGTTTCTTGTGCTTTCATCATGAGACACAAAGGCATGTGATGAGCTTGTATCTTGGAATAGGCTTCCTTGGATGTAGCTCTCCCTTGGTGTCTCAGGGAAAGTGATGAAAGGGCCCTTCGGTGAGTTTTCAGGGTAAAAGATGAAATTGTGTTATGGTTCTCTACAATCCCTTTCAACCACATGAAGGGAAGAACTATATTGATTGCTGGAATTGCCAAATAAATTTTGCATGTTCATCTCCATCTGGTAACCACTAAGTATGCCATACAACTCAGTGAGAGTGAGGGACTTGAGATTTTCAGTCCTCTTAATGACCACACAATAGTGTGTCCATTGTCTGGGAAGAGAGGACATAAACTTTCACACAATATCCCTGTTCTCAAGTTTTACTCCAACATCCGCCAGAGTATCCATAATCTTAATATACCTAAAGTATTGTTGAGTCATGGTTTCACCTATTTTGCAGATGAAATTCTCAAACCCCTGCTTCAGAAGATCCTTCTTATTTTCTTTGGCATCAGAAGAACCTTCATATTTTAGCTTCAGTGAATCCCAGAGCTGCTTAGCAGTTTTGCACTTCTTGAAGCCTTTATAGATGGCATTGGAAGAGCAGTTTGAAGGGCAGTCATGGTTTTCTGATCTATATCTATTCTTTTTCTATCTTCTTTAGAAGAGTCAGTCATCTCCTTTGGAATCATGCCCCCTCCAGTAGCAGCTGAAGAGGTGCATGGAATGTAAGGTCCATCAGTAGCAGACTCCCACATCCTACTGTCTTGTGACTTTATGAAGCCTTCAGTTCTTAGGCACCAAGTATCAAAATCATCAGGAGTGATCAATGGGGTCGTTACCATGGTATCGGTTTCCATATCAGCCTTGGATACTGCCATTTGAGATGTTAAGTGTTTTGTGAGAACTGAGGAGATTTAAGATGGTGAGATCTTACAATCAAGAGCCTGGAAAGCTCTGATACCAATTGAAGGACCGGTTAAGGGATGGTCAAAACAATCAATCTCACAATGAGGAGAGTATTAGAGCACTTAATAGTTCAAATAGGAACCGGGTTTGGGAACAAGATGCAAAGAACATAAGTAATATGAGACTGAACTCAAGAGCAATATATATGGTTTTCAAGAATGTTGTATATTAATCTCGTTCTCTTATAAGAGTTACAATGCATAAAGTCTTCAATACAATACAAGACCCTGAGATACTTTATACTACATCCTACAACCAGATATACTTGGAAAGCCAGTTGGAACATTGAAAGACAACAAAATCAATATAGAGTCAAAAGGTAGATTGCCTTTTGACTAGTGACTATGACATGCCATAGCTCACATCCTAATATATTACAAATAGGATAAAAGTACATAAAGTTGAAAGTTACTGACTCAAGACCTTAATGTATAGTTGCAAAAGCATGGACCGTTTTACCAACTCTTGCAAGTTTATAAGTCTTTAGAGTTGCAACGGAAAGTAGGTCAGCTTTCTGCAAAACTACATCCGAGAAAAGCATGTTCTTTCTCTGTCTTCAGAAGAAATCTGCCTTCACATTATTTTGCTTCAAAAGACTTTGTCTTTTAAGCTTCAGAAGACTTCATCTTTGGCTTCGAAAGACTTTATCTTTGGCTTCGAAAGACTTCATCTTTGGCTTCGGAAGATTTGGTCTTTGGCTTCAGAAGATTTTATACTTAGCATAATTCTCATGAAAAGTACAAAGCTTTCGCAGGAACTTTTGGCTTCGGAAGATTTTATACTTAGCATAATTCTCTTGCAAAGTATAAAACTTTCGTAGCAGTTCTACTTAGTACTTAGTGGATGCATGTAGGAAGCCTTTGGTTGCTTTGGTTGCATCAGCCTTTATATAAACCTTACACAATGCATAAATAAGATACAAGACCATGAGATACTTAGCAAACACACAGTTCAACAGATCGTCAAACACAAACTCAACAAATAAGTTGTCTTCGACATGCTCTTCAATTGGTTGGATATTAGCCAACAGTGTAGTGGACAACTTAATGTGAAGGATTTCCATTTGGTCTTACCAATCATATTCCTCATTGGTCTGAGATACCAGTTCTTTGTTCTTGGATGAACTGGCTTGATCATTTTGGTTTCCTCCTCCACTATCACCATCTTCTTTCCTTGATTAATTTGGTTCTTCTAGGTTCAGTGCATTCTTTGGCAAAATGACCAGGCTTGTCACAGTTGTAACGTCTCAAACTGGACTTATCAAAACCGATCTTGCTAGAGTTGTTTAGACCAAACACCTTTCTGCCAGTTCTTCTTGCAAAGTTCTTTGCTCGATACACCACCATATCCATTTGATACTTTATATCATTCTCTTTAAAATCATCAGGATTAACTTGTTGCTTATCAACCAAGATATTTGGTACACTGAGCTTCCAGCAAAAAAAGCTTCACAGCTATTCATGAAAGTGGTGAATAGAGCCAGTTGCTCTTTAGCTATCTGAATGGTTTGCTTGGTGGGATGAGAAATCATAACAAAGCTTGTTGTGTTGGTTGAGCAGCTTGAATCTAAGGATAGGTTTGGGTTTGAGATTGGATTTGTGCTTAGACATAAGGATTTTAATGAGAAGTTTGGTAATGAGGAAAGGATTGGGGAAAGGTTTGATCTTTGATAGTTGGATGAGCAAAAGGTGCTGACTGTTGTTGTTATTGACACATTGAGAGTAGTTGACATAGTAATTAGGATTACTAGCCAATTTGGCATACAGTGTCGATGCTTCACCTCCTATCGTGTTGATATAATTAGCATCCCTTTGCTTATCATCTATATCATAGGACTTGATGGTAGAGATAAGATCACTAAGAGACAAGGTAAACAAGTCCTTGATCCTCTTGATGGTAATGCAGTTGTTGTTCCAGCTATATGGTAGAGAATTTAACAGCTTTTTATGTACTGCTATATTCTCTAGAGTAATTCTTGCACTCTTCGTTTTAATGATCAACTTAACAAACCTAGACATCTGAGCCTTCAATGTTTCACCAAGAATATGATTAAACATATTGAACTCTTGGTTAAGCATATCTTTCCTATTCTTTCTCATGTCTTTATTCCCCATGATTTGCTCCTCCATTGCATCCAAATATCCTTAGCCTTTGTACAATCTTTAAACTTCTGTGCAATCTCAATGGTAAGTGCTATAATTATGGTAGCATGCGCTTTGTCATCAAGCTCCATCCTCTTGAAGTCCTCCTCATCCCATAAATGTTCAGGTTTAGGAACCAAATCTCCTTTGTCACTCTTATATACAAGAATGTATGGACCTTTCTTGATAGATCTCATCCTCGGGGGTTTAGTGTAGATGACATGGTTCTCAAACCGATATGCCCAGTCTGGGTAATCTTCTTCATTGAGCAGATGTGGTGGCTTAGTGCTTGTGCCAATTTCATTGTCTAGATTCAAAGTGGCAGTGATGTATTTCAGATTAGCCATTTTTCTCAAACTTAGAAATCAAACTCTTTAAAAAAAGAACATCAAACTTAAAGTTCTCGCACTAGTAGTCATCTTCTTATGCGAAATCTTCAAAGTTCTCGCGCGAACAGTTTTGTAACTGAAAGGATCTCGGCATCTAGTTTGATCAATTAGATTGGATTTGCAGCGGAATAAACATACGAATTAGACAAATTCGAACAAGAACACAGGAGATATAGTAATGAAACAGTACGGTTATAGAATAAGAGAGAGTTTATGCATAAAAGATGTATTTCGTTCAACACAAGCTTCGACACTTTTACAATTAGGTCATATTTCCTATTATAGGGAAAGATGACGTCAGCTGATGTCACTTGAAAGTGACATCTAACCGTTATTACAACAAACTACTGAAACTAACACAACTACTAAAGATGTCAAACAGCTGACATCTTCTTACAAAAGACTAAGTGTTAGCTATCACTACAACTACTGATAAGAAACTATTGAAACTACAATGACTGAAGAACATGCTCTTCAGTCGTTTTACAAGTACTGAAATAGAAAAGAAACTACTGAAAGGAAAAGACTGAAAGGAAACCATCACAACAACTGAAGAATACTTTTTCAGCTGTTGTGACAAACTCTGAAGTCTTCAATACTTGGACTTCAGACTTGAACTTCAGTTGTTGTCATCAGCTGATGTCTTCAGTTGTTGTCATCAGCTGATGTCTTCAGTCTTTGTCTTCAGTCTTTATACTTTAGCTGATGGTCTTCAGTACTTTAGTCTTCAGCACTTTAGTCTTCAGCTGATGTAGTCTTCAGTACTTTAGTCTTCTGCACTTTAGTCTTCAGCACTTTAGTCTTCAGCTGATGATCTTCAGTACTTTAGTCTTCAGCTGATGAAGTCTTTAGTCTTTGTCAAACAGCTGATGAGGCCTTCAGCAGTTGTTGTGATGTCTTGTGGGACTTAAAGGTTTTTCTGATCTGGCTCATTGGTTCTTTTGGTCCAACAACTCCCCCTGAACCAATGCAGCCAAAACCTTTAAGCTTATTAAATGTCCTACTTATTGAGGCAGAAAGATTGGTCTTTTAGTTCTGGATCAGCTCATAAATGACCCATATCAGCACAGGCCTGGGAAGAGGTCTCAAAGATTGTAACAACCCCTCCTCGACCCTTACGAAAGATGTGAAAATTTTTTTAAGTTATACGCGTGAACAGTGCTCATGAGCCTGAACAGTGCTCATGAGTCTGAACAGTGCTCATGTGTCTAGGAGTTTGCTGGAAAATGACTAAGTACTAATACGCCTGAACAGGACTCATGAGTCTGAACAGTGCTTATAAGCCTGGAAAAATGCCCCCGTGACTAAGTCCTGGTCGTTTCAGCAGCACTAATACGACCGAACAGTGGTTATACGTCCAAACAGTTGTCTTACGCCTGCACAGTGTCTTAAGCCCGAACAGTGGTTATACGCCCAAACAGTGGTAATACGCCTATAATTTTTCAAAAATTTTCGTGTATATATTTAACTTCTGATTATTTTTCCATACTTATTTTATATCTATTATGAATATTTAACAATGAGGAAACTTATTCCTGTATAGAAACTATCTATTGCACGATTATTTGAGGCAATTTCGGACATATATATGTTTTCAATACTTAGACTTATTCGAGTGTGATGTGCCCATGCACACCCACGGCTTAACACAATAATAATAATAATAATAATAAAAGTAGAAAACTAATAAATACAAATAAGACAAATCCCTGCATGGCCGCCCATAAACCACCAATCAATTACCACCTGTGAAACCACTTTCACACTCCACCATTTTACTCCTTTCAATACATGCAAACCCCGTTCATTTTTATTTGCATACACAATCTCTCGGACTTTCTCTCTCACTACTCTCTACTCTCTCTCTTTATTTCTTTCGACTGAAAACACACACCACTTCATCCTTTTCAATCTTCTAGCAACAACTATCGAAGAAACAAGGCTTTCAGATGAGGTTCGAAGGGTTTTGTTAGTTCTAGCCTCCTAAATTCCTCACACGTAAGTAATATAAACTCTTGATAATTTAAATCATAGTAAACTCATTCGTGTTCTACTATAAACACTACTCTCACTATTCTAACAGAAAGCTTTCGGTTAGAACCTCACTCTCTTTGGAACTCCACTTCGAACGAGGTACCACTCTCTTAAACCCACAAACCTAAGGTCGATATACAAGGATTTTACCTTGTATATCCTCATACTATGTGTTTAAGCCACACTTAACCGTAAGTATTATTATTAAACCTTAAAAATCTGTCCAAAAATAGTGAAATAAACATACTTACAATCTGGTTTGAAGTTACACAAGATATAATAATGATAGAAGTATATATATAATGTCGACACAAGTGTAAATAGTGCAAAAACACCCGATTTTAGTAGTATCCTTGTAAAATCGGAACTTGAGGATAGATTTCCAGTAGGTTAGGACTTAGAATGCTTGAAAAATATGATTTTGTTGACTGGGAAAATTTAGTAAGAGATGGTATGTCTATGATACGCAAGTTTGATGACCCGAAACAAGGAAATAACTAAGGAAACGGGCCAAAACATAAACAACTTAGACTCTAAGAATTTTCAGGCCTTAGAATAATTATTTTAGAAATAGAAATCGAATTTGGTGAATTTTTGGGTTAATATGGAATTTTTATGAATTAATCAACAAAAGTAAAATTTCCCGATAACTAGAAATTGTGTTTTAAATATCACCAAGTAGAATATGATATTTTGGGGTTAAAACAGATTCAAATAGACATTTAAAAGCTTAAGGAAATATTAGGGGTCAAAAATGGTAAAGAGACAAACTTTGGGGTGGAAAATGTCAATTTTGAAACTTGTGGGGCCAAAAGTGTAAATTCTGCATTTTTGCAGAATTTCAGCAACTTTAGGACCAGAAACTAATATGAGGCTCATTCATATGATAATAGACTTATAAGAACCATAAAACTCGAAGTACACACGCTAAAACCTTAACTTTCCTAAAAAGGAAACTTTTGACGCAAAATCCTTTAAGAAACGAAGTCACGCGCACCCTCACTATAAAATGACACAAAAATTATGTTAGGAATCTATGGCTTATTACATGAACTATGATTATAGAGTGCTAGGACTTGAAACTATCTGTTTGTGCGACCTGTCTGATATCAAGGTGAGTTCTCGTGTCCCCTTTTTACTTATTGTTTTTGGGGGTGAAGCATGCTCTATTTTTAATTGAAACTATATCTGTGATACAAATTATGTTGTGGATTTCTTTTTTATGATGCCTGCTGATACATGCATCACAATCATTAATTCTATCGTGAACCGCTTGCTTTATATGGATAGATCTATTTGGGGATTCCCCCACACACAGTAAATCCCGTTACAGGGAGGTACCCCACTGAGATCATGCGGGGTCGTATGTGGCATGTGAACAAGTTATAAAGGATACAAAGGCGGACCATCCGGTAGGTGGGTCCACTGCTATGAGGCTCAGTTCTCCCCTTTGGGGTTAACCGGTTCAACACAACTTTAGAAGAGGCAAGCCGGGCTGAGTGCAGGGTTGATTGTGACCCACAACAACTTAATAGAAACAAAAACTATAAACTTGTGGGCTTTATGAGTCCCTTTAACTTTTATTTCTGAAACTAAAACCACTTGAACTCACCAACTTTTTAGTTGAGACACCATTCTTTTGAGCATGTTTCAGGTAACATTTGATGGAAGCCTAGCTTGTTTTGGAAGATGCTTGGACGACCTAGTACCCTGACCTCATGGCATTATGGATTTTACTTAGGACTTTGAGCAGTTTGTAATGAATGATACTTTAATTATGTACTTTTGACATGAAACAATTGACGTAACCGGGCTAAGCCGTTTAGTCTCGGATTTCATTTTAGTTATTATAATGCCATGTGATTATCTCTACTTGTGTGCTCTTATGATGGTTTGTTTCCGCTGCCACATCTCTTGCTAGTCTGTGACGTCCCACCCTCCTTGGGCCCGGGGTGTGACAGATTGGTATCAAAGCCACAGGTTGTAGAGAAATCGGGAATACCTTAGTAGACCCCAGGCTACAACCCTGAGACTGTAGGACTGTCCTTGCTTGGGTAAGTGTTGGGGTGAGCGGGTTGGATAAATTGATGATTACACTTGATCAACGTAATCATGAATTTATCGGACGCGTAAATCCCAGCACAAGGCCTAAGTGTGACCTTTGGATTAGATTGACCTGAGGAATACTATTAACATAGTCAAGGTTAAAATTTTAATTGAACTTCTATGAGATACTACTGCTTACTGATGCAATTATTGATATGTACTAACTCTATGAGAAACAACTGCTATCACTACTATTACTAGTACTATTACTATGATCATGAGCTATGAGAAACAAAATTACTCATGACTGTTTTTACAGGATAACCATATCATGGCTGAAAGAGGTAAGGCACCCGCACATCCAGTTGATAAGACTGCTCCTGTTGGGACACTAGGAGGAAGCCACGAACCGAGTACGAGGCATACTTGCAGAGGTGCGGACACCCAGGGTGGGTATCCGCGACTTCTGATGACAAGGAGCCATCTGAGGAATCGTCACCCACATCACCTGCTAGGAGCTGAACGCGTTCCAACTCGCCACATGTAGTAGCTCCCACTCTCTCACCTATTCTACCCATTAGGAACGTGGGTACCCGTGTAGTTACTCGACCTAGGAAGAGTACTAGGCCAGGTCTTTCTATTTCGTTTAGGATGCCTCCTCCTCCACCTCCTCATGACAGGACCCCGACACCAGCACCCTCTATGCTCGTACCACCTTCACGTCTACCTCATGATGAGTACTGGATGCCATCCAGGCATAGCATGCATGATGGCCCTAGCGTGTTCGCTGGAGACCAGCACTCCCAGTCTAGCCGGCGGGCTAGTGACTTTGGTCCATCCGACCCTACCATGAGTGAGATACTAAGGACTATCCAGCGTCATGAGCTGACCTTACAGCACGCCACGCGGACCTCCCAATCTGCCCAATTCCAAGCAATGATGGCAACTCACAATGTTCAGCGCCTGGAGCAAGAGCAGAAGAAGAAAAGCTCGGGATGGTTCGGCTGGTTGAAGAAGAAATGGCAGGGGTGATGTAGCTGGCATTTAGGATGCATGGCAGTAGGCTGCCAAAACTATCTGAGAAACAATTTATCTATTTAAGAAACTATTATTATTTATGGGGGTGATAGAACCTTCCAATTTTTGAAACAATGACGCTATCTGTTATGTATCATTGACTTATTTTTGAGATTATCTGTGAAGCAATTAATTGATGATGCTAACTTTTGCAGGGCAGTGCTATTTGAAAATATAAGAATCCTTATGTTGCATGATTAATATATATATATACTTGTTGATAGTTATCTTTGTATACATTGAACGAAACATAAGTGCTTGATTAAAGTGTGTAGTAGTAGGAACTATGAGATACAATGTGATGCTAGAAACAAAAACTTATGAGATATTAAACAAACTTATCTATGATACTATCAGAATGCCACCACGACGAGGAATTCGTACGAGAAGGAGAGGTGCTACCCGAGGTAGGAACCAATCACCTACTCCACCAGGAACACCACACGGGGATAACGCCCACCAGGAGAATGATGAGAGGATCGCCAACCTAGTGGCACAGCAGATCGCCAATGCCATTCCAACGATCATTGCCCAGATCAACGCTGATCGGGGAAATACCAACGAGACTAACGGAACCAACAACGATGAAGGCAACCGTGAGTAAGCCGAAGCTATCAGAAATGGGTGTTCTTACAAAACCTTCATGGCTTGCAAGCCAAGGGACTTCTATGGCACCGAGGGTGCAATTGAAACTTATAGGTGGCTGGACGAAATTGAAGCTGTGTTGGATATAAGTGAATGTAAGCTGGAACACATGGTGAGATTTGCCTCTCAATCTCTCAAGGGACCAGCACTTGAATGGTGGAAAACCATCATTCAGCCTCGAGGTCGAAATGCTATTGGTAGGATGAACTGGTCTGAATTTAGGGAGCTGATCACTGGCAAGTACTGCCCGATCAACCAGCTGGAGAGACTAGAGGCTGAATTTCTGAACTTGGAAATGAAAGGCCCGAACTGCACCGAGTACATCAACCGGTTCCTAGCATTGTCCCGATTGGTACCACACTTAGTGATGCCCGAGTCCAAGGGCGTAGCCCGTTTTATTTGGGGGTTACACCTAAGGGCGAGGGGCATGGTCAGGTCTTCCAGGCCTACTACTCTACAGGCTACGGTGGATGTTACCAGTAGTCTAACTGATGACTTAGTGAGAGCTGGATGGATTGAGCTTGAGGAAACTGAGGATAAGAAGAAGGCAGTGGAAGAAAGGAGGAAGTGGTTTGATACCAAAAAGGTGGCCGGCAGCAGTAGTGGTTCAAGCAAGCGACCTGGAGGAGAGGCAAAGCGAAATGACCATGGCAGGAAGACTAGGAGGTTGTACCAGGGCACAAGCCCTTTCTGCACTAAATGCAAGGTTCATCACCAGGGGGAGTGCAATCCCATGCCGTGTTTTCGGTGCAAACGATATGGTCACCTGATTAGGGATTGCACCTTTAAGCCTGGAAAGCAATGCTATGAGTGCGGAGACCCAGGGCATATGAGGAACAAATGCCCCAAGCTAGCAAAGGACAAAGACACTCGACCTAACAAGCCCACGGAAGAGCGTTTGTGATGGATCCAAATGGTGCCCGTAAAGAACCCGACGTGGTGAACGGTACGTTTCTCGTAAAAAATCATCCTGCTACTGTACTATTTGATACTGGAGCAACCACCAGTTTTATTTCGACTACTTTTAGGTCTTTGATTGATTTGACTGCTTGCACCTTGACTGAAACATACACCGTAGAACTAGCTGACGGAAATATAATAGAAACTAACGAAATCATCAAAGATTGCTAGTTGATACTAGAGGGTAATTCCTTTGATATAGATTTGATGCCTATTAAGTTAGGAGGTTTTGATGTAGTAGTAGGAATGGATTGGCTAGCTAAAAATAGGGCTGAAATTATCTGTGATGAGCGTTTGCTTAAGATACCCATAGCCAGCGGAGAAATGTTAGTAGTCCATGGGGAAAGGAATCACCCACTGTGTCCTATGATATCCCACCTGAAGGCTACCCAAAGCCTTAAGAAAGGACACGAAGCCTTTATATTATATGTAATGAAGGCCAAAGAGGAAAGAAGATCGAAGACATACCTATGGTGTCTAAATACATGGAAGTATTTCCAGAAGACTTACCAGGACTTCCCCCAGCCCGACAAGTCGAATTTCAGATTGACCTACTACCTGGCGCCGCACCGGTGGCCAAAGCTCCTTACCAACTCGCTCCGCCCGAAATGAAGGAGCTGATGTTGCAAATCCAAGAGTTGCTTGACAAATGGTTCATATGACCCAGTGTCTCGCCTTGGGGTGCTCCGGTGCTGTTTGTTAAAAAGAAGGACGGAACACTACGAATGTGTATCGACTACAGGGAACTGAACAAGCTTACCGTAAAGAACCGGTATCCTCTTCCCAGAATTGACGACCTATTCTATCAATTGCAGGGAGCAAGCTATTTCTCGAAAATAGATCTGCGATCGGGTTATCACCAACTAAAATAAAGGAAGAGGATGTTTCGAAAATAGCTTTCAGAACCTGATATGGTCACTACGAATACCTAGTCATGCCTTTTAGGTTGACTAACGCACCCGCAGCGTTCATGGATCTCATGAACCGTGTGTGCCGTCCGTACTTAGACAAGTTTGTGATCGTTTTTATTGATGATATTTTGATCTACTCTCAGAGCAAGGAAGAACATGAGAAACACCTTCGGATAATTCTTGATCTACTCAAGAATGAGCAATTATACTCAAGTTCTCCAAATGTGAGTTTTGGATACGTGAAATTCAGTTTCTCGGTCACATAGTGAACAAGGATGGAATCCAGGTGGATCCATCGAAGATAAAGGCTATTAAGAACTGGAAAGTCCCCGAAACTCCTACCGAGATCAGGCAATTTCTTGGTTTGGCTGGCTACTATAGGAGATTTATCAAGGATTTCTCTCGAACAGTGCAGCCTCTAAACACGTTAACCAAGAAGGATGTGACCTATGAATGGGGACAGGAACAAGATGAAGCCTTTAATCTACTAAAGGGGAAACTATGTAGCGCGCCTATCCTTACCCTACCCGAGGGAACCGATGACTTCGTAGTCTATTATGACACCTCGCGTCAGGGGTTTGGCTGCGTGTTAATGCAGCGGGAGAAGGTGATCGCGTATGCATCCAGATTGCTGAACGAGCACGAAAGGAATTATATGACACATGATTTGGAACTGGGTGCCGTGGTGTTTGCACTCAAAATATGGAGACACTACCTTTATGGTACTAAGTGTGTCATCTACACCGATCACAAAATCCTGCAGCATATCCTCAACCAGAAAATGTTGAACATGCGCCAAAGAAGATGGGTAGAGTTACTAAGCGATTATGAATGTGAGATCCGCTACCATCCTGGCAAGGCAATTATGGTAGCTGATGCCTTGAGTAGAAAGGAACGGGAGAAACCTCTTCGTGTTCGTGCTCTAAGGATGAGCGTGTACACTAGCCTCGTTGCTAGGATCAAGGAAGCACAAAGGCAAGCTTTTAATAAGAATAACCTGACGGGTGAGATGTTAACAGGGATGGAAAAGCGTTTGGAAATGGACAATGATGGGCTATACAAATGCGAAGGAAAGACGTGGATACCTAATCATGGTGGGGTTAGGACTATAGTCCTAGACGAAGCTCACAAGTCAAGATATTCGATTCACCCGGGGAGTGATAAGATGTATCAGGGCTTAAAGGCACTCTTCTGGTGGCCTGGATTAAAGAAGTCTATCGCCACCTATGTGAGCAAATGTTTAACATGTGCAATGGTAAAGGCTGAAAACCAGAAACCATCAGGGACTTTACAGCAGCCCAAAATCCCGGAATGGAAATGGGATAACATTACCATGGATTTTGTCACAAAACAACGTAGAACGTCTCGCGGTCACGATACTATTTGCGTAGTTGTGGACATGCTTACCAAATCAGCCCATTTCCTACCAATTCGAGAAGACTATGAGATGTCAATGTTAGCCCGAATATACATTGACGAAATAGTGACTCGGCATGGAGTGCCGCTCTCGATCATCTCTGATCGTGATAGTCGTTTCACGTCACGATTCTGGAGATCTCTCCAACAAGCTTTAGGGACTCGTCTTGACATAAGCACAGCATATCACCCTCAAACCGACGGGCAGAGTGAAAGAACCATTCAGACCTTGGAAGACATGCTGAGAGCGTGCGTGATCGACTTTGGTGGAAGCTGGGATCGCCACCTTCCACTAGTGGAATTCTCCTATAATAATAGTTACCACGCTAGCATAAAAGCTGCCCCGTATGAAGCCTTGTACGGCAGGAGATGCCGGTCGCCATTGAGTTGGAATGAGATAGGTGATAGTCAAGTGATGGGACCCGATGTTATGATGGAGACTACTGAGAAGATAGCAAAGATTAAGGAACGACTGAAAACAGCCAGAGACCATCAAAAGAAGTATGCGGACAGGAGACGAAAACCTCTTGAATTTCAAGTAGGTGATAAAGTGATGTTGAAGGTCGCACCATGGAAAGGAGCTGTGAGATTTGGCAAGAAGGGCAAGCTAAGCCCAAGGTATATTGGACCGTTTGAAATACTGGCAAGAGTTGGTCCGGTGGCGTACCAGTTCAAACTACCTGAGGAGCTGAGCTACATACATAACACTTTCCATGTGTCAAATTTGAAGAAATGTATGGTTGACAAAACCTTGGAATTGCCATTGAAGGAAGCAAGAATAAATGACAAATTGAACATTGTTGAAGAACCCATAGAGATTTCTGATCGATTAGTTCAGAAACTTAGGCGAAGACGCATACCCAAGGTGAAAGTAAGATGGAACTCTAAACAAGGACCTCAGTTTACTTGGGAGCGGGAAGACGAGATGAGAAGGGAATACCCATACCTCTTTAAACCCAACCGTTCAGAGACTCAACAGAAACAAAAATTTCGGGACGAAATTTTCTAAACGGTGGGTGAATGTAACAACCCCTCCTCGACCCTTACGAAAGATGTGAAAATTTTTCTAAGTTATACACGTGAACAGTGCTCATGAGCCTGAACAGAGCTCATGAGTCTGAACAGTGCTCATGTGTCTAGGAGTTTGCTGGAAAATGACTAAGTACTAATACTCCTGAACAGGACTCATGAGTCTGAACAGTGCTTATAAGCCTGGAAAAATGCCCCCGCGACTAAGTCCTGGTCGTTTCAGCAGCACTAATACGACCGAACAGTGGTTATACGTCCAAACAGTTGTCTTACGCCTGCACAGTGTCTTACGCCCGAACAGTGGTTATACGCCCAAACAGTGGTAATACGCCTAGAATTTTTCTAAAATTTTCGTGTATATAATTAACTTCTGATTATTTTTCCACACTTATTTTATATCTATTATGAATATTTAACAATGAGGAAACTTATTCCTGTATAGAAACTATCTATTGCACGATTATTTGAGGCAATTTCAGACATATATATGTTTTCAATACTTAGACTTATTCGAGTGTGATGTGCCCATGCACACCCACGCTTAACACAATAATAATAATATAATAATATAATAATAATAATAATAATAATAATAATAAAAGTAGAAAACTAATAAATACAAATAAGACAAATCCCTGCATGGCCGCCTATAAACCACCAATCAATTACCACCTGCGAAACCACTTTCACACTCCACCATTTTACTCCTTTCAATACATGCAAACCCCGTTCATTTTTATTTGCATACACAATCTCTCGGACTTTCTCTCTCACTACTCTCTACTCTCTCTCTTTGTTTCTTTCGACTGAAAACACACACACACTTCATCTTTTTCAATCTTCTAGCAACAACTATCGAAGAAACAAGGCTTTCAGCTGAGGTTCGAAGGGTTTTGTTAGTTCTAGCCTCCTAAATTCCTCACACGTAAGTAATATAAACTCTTGATAATTTAAATCATAGTAAACTCATTCGTGTTCTACTATAAACACTACTCTCACTATTCTAACAGAAAGCTTTCGGTTAGAACCTCACTCTCTTTGGAACTCCACTTCGAACGAGGTACCACTCTCTTAAACCCACAAACCTAAGGTCGATATACAAGGATTTTACCTTGTATATCCTCATACTATGTGTTTAAGCCACACTTAACCGTAAGTATTATGATTAAACCTTAAAAATCTGTCCAAAAACAGTGAAATAAACATACTTACAATCTAGGTTTGAAGTTACACAAGATATAATAATGATAGAAGTATACATATAATGTCGACACAAGTGTAAATAGTGCAAAAACACCCGATTTTAGTAGTATGCTTGTAAAACTGGAACTTGAGGATAGATTTCCAGTAGGTTAGGACTTAGAATGCTTGAAAAATATGATTTTGTTGGCTGGGAAAATTTAGTAAGAGATGGTATGTCTATGATACGCAAGTTTGATGTCCCGAAACAAGGAAATAACTAAGGAAACGGGCCAAAACATAAACAACTTAGACTCTAAGAATTTTCAGGCCTTAGAATAATTATTTTAGAAATAGAAATCAAATTTGGTGAATTTTGGGTTAATATGTAATTTTTATGAATTAATCAACAAAAGTAGAATTTCCCGATAACTAGAAATTGTGTTTTAAATATCACCAAGTAGAATCTGATATTTTCGGGTTACAACAGATTCAAATAGACATTTAAAGCTTAAGGAAATATTAGGGGTCAAAAATGGTAAAAAGACAAACTTTGGGGTGGAAAATGTCAATTTTGAAACTCAAGGGGCCAAAAGTGTAAATTCTGCATTTTTGTTGAATTTCAGCAACTTTAGGACCAGATGCTAATATAAGGCTCATTCATATGATAATAGACTTATAAGAACCATAAAACTCGAAGTACACACGCTAAAACCTTAACTTTCCTAAAAAGGAAACTTTTGACGCAAAATCCTTTAAGAAACGATGTTACGCGCACCGTCACTATAAAATGACACAAAAATTATGTTAGGAATCTATTGCTTATTACTTGAACTATGATTATAGGGTGCTAGGACTTGAAACTATCTGTTTGTGCAACCTGTCTGATATCAAGGTGAGTTCTCGTGTCCCCTTTTTACTTACTGTTTTTGGGGGTGAAGCATGCTCTATTTTTAATTGAAACTATATCTGTGATACAAATTATGTTGTGGATTTCTTTTTTATGATGCCTGCTAATACATGCATCACAATCATTAATTCTATCATGAACCGCTTGCTTTATATGGATAGATCTATTTGGGGAATCCCCCACACACAGTGGCTCCCGTTACAGGGAGGTACCCCACAGAGATCCTGCGGGGTCGTATCTGGCATGTGAACAAGTTATAAAGGATACAAAGGCGGACCATCCGGCAGGTGGGTCCACTGCTATGAGGCTCAGTTCTCCCCTTTGGGGTTAACCGGTTCAACATAACTTTAGAAGAGGCAAGCCGGGGCTGAGTGCAGGGTTGATTGTGACCCACAACAACTTAATAGAAACAAAAACTATAAACTTGCGGGCTTTATGAGTCCCTTTAACTTTTATTTCTGAAACTAAAACCACTTGAACTCACCAACTTTTTAGTTGACACACCATTCTTTTGAGCATGTTTCAGGTAACATTTGATGGAAGCCTAGCTTGTTTTAGAATATGCTTGGACGACCTAGTACCCTGACCTCATGGCATTATGGATTTTTCTTAGGACTTTGAGCAGTTTGTAATGAATGATACTTAATTATGTACTTTTGACATGAAACAATTGACGTAACCGGGCTAAGCCGTTTAGTCTCGGATTTCATTTTAGTTATTATAATGCCATGTGATTATCTCTACTTGTGTGCTCTTATGATGGTTTGTTTCCGCTGCCACATCTCTTGCTAGTCTGTGACGTCCCACCCTCCTTGGGCCCGGGGTGTGACAAAGATCTTATTGCAAAGGATGGATGGGAACTCTGTACTGGGGAACTGGACACAGAGATGTTACCCCATCCATGAGACCTACCTCCCAACTATGAGCCTATATGATTCTCTTGTGTAGGCTTCTAAAATTACTATCTGTTCTTCCATGGTGAGCTCTTCTGCCTCTCCCTCAAAGAATCCTTCAGGCCCATAGAACTCAGAGAGGTATTTGACCTGTTTTCCATTCTTGAGCTCCACTGTTATGATCTGTCTGTATGCAAATTCTTCAGGGTGATTACCCTCTAGTAGTAAGTGGAGCTCATCCTTCCTGATTTCCTCAAGCCTCTTATACACCAGGCCTTTTTTCACCATTCTATTTTCCAGTATCTTTTGTGGGGGCATATTAGATGTATAGGCTTTCTTGAAATCTTCAAGGATCTCCCAGGGTGATACTACAATGGCAAGTATGATCACTGCATCTACGATCTTTTTCACTTGCCCATTGTATCTCTGAGGAATGTTCTTCTTTTGGATCCTGTGAGACACCCTGGGATCAGGCCAAATCCTCACTCTCTCTTTTTGATATTGGAATGTATGCTTGAGAGTGTATAGCCTCTGAGCTTGTTTCCTCATGTTTATGATTGATGAGGAGGCTACATATGCTTTGTCTACCCTTCTCAACAACTCCTCATCATGTAGTTTATGGTGCTCTTCTTCTTCTAGCTTCACTTTAACTGTTTGTCTTTGGAGCTCAGGAGTAATTGTTAGAGGGAGACTTTTGGCCTTAGGTAATGACATGACAGACGAGATTGGCAGCCTATCTTTTCCTCATCATCTTCTTCTACTTCTACTTCTTCTTCTAGCCTTAACACCCTTCTCTTCCTCTTCAGGGGGCGTCATGGGCTATTGGTTTTGTGGGTGAGGGAGTTGGTTTAGTGGGTTGTGATGTGGTTTGTTTGGTGTGGGAAATTGGGCAGACTGTTCTAGCAGTTTGGATGTGAGTGAGGCTTTGGTTTGCTTGGCTAGAGCAGTCCTGTTCCCAGCACCAGCTTCACTTAGGGCTTCTATGACCAGCCCTTTGCTGAATACCTCAGACGAACAGATCTTGGTGGTTATTGCCAAGATGCTGTCCCTGGGCCATGACTTGATCTCCACGACTGATCTCCCTAGATACTTCGAAGTGAATCTTGCTATAGCCTATAGTCTCTCCTTCTCTTCTTGGCTATAGCAAGACCATCGGTATTCAATCTCCTTAACTTCCAACCTCCTTATCTCTGTATCTAGCTCAGCAGTGTTAAAGCCTTTCCTAAACAGCTGATCAATGATGTTATCCATTGACCTGCTGTGTTTAGCATCAGCCTCCTTAACAAGGACTGCTAGCTCCTTCTCCTTCTCCTTTTCTCCACCCTTCTTCTTTTTATATGTGACATGAAAGTCTTTTGAACTTTCAGCCACTGCTAGCTCTGATGCCAACCTTTAAGTCCCACAAGACATCACAACAACTGCTGAAATCCTCATCAGCTGTTTGACAAAGACTGAAGACTTAATCAGCTAAAGAATAAAGTACTGAAGATCATCAGCTGAAGACTAAAGTGCTGAAAACTAAAGTACTGAAGACTTCATCAGCTGAAGAATAAAGTGCTGAAGACTAAAGTACTGAAGACCATCAGCTGAAGTACAAAGACTGAAGACAAAGACTGAAGACATCAGCTGATGACAACAACTGAAGACATCAGCTGATGACAACAACTGAAGACATCAGCTGATGACAACAACTGAAGTTCAAGTCTGAAGTCCAAGTACTGAAGACTTCAGAGTTTGTCACAATAGCTGAAGAAGTATTCTTCAGTTGTTGTGATGGTTTCCTTTCAGTCTTTTCTTTTCAGTAGTTTCTTTTCTATTTCAGTACTTGTAAAACGACTGACGAGCATGTTCTTCAGTCGTTGTAGTTTCAGTAGTTTCTTATCAGTAGTTGTAGTGATAGCTAACACTTAGTCTTTTGTAAGAAGATGTCAGCTGTTTGACATCTTCAGTAGTTGTGTTAGTTTCAGTAGTTTGTTGTAATAACGGTTAGATGTCACTGTCAAGTGAAATCAGCTGACGTCATCTTTCCCTATAAAAGGAAAGATGACCTAATTGTAAAAGTGCCGAAGCTTATGTTGAATGAAATACATCTTTTGTGCAGAAACTCTATCTTATTCTATAACCGTACTTTTTCATTGCTATATCTCTTGTGGTCTTGCTTGAATTGTTCTAATTCGTGTTCTAATTCCGCTGCAAATCCAATCTAATTGATCAAACTAGATGCTGAGATCCTTTCAGTAACTGAATTTGCAAAATCTTTATGTTGTCGCGCGAAAGGAATCTTTTGTAATAAACTTTCAAACTCTTGCGAAAACAACTTGTCGCGTAAAAACATAACTTTTTGCAAATAACCACAAAGTTTTCACCTGTTTGATCTCTTCGATTATGAAGGTTTTCAGCTTCAATCTTTTACCAATTTGATTAAATTTTGATTGCTCAAGTGTTCAATTAGTGATTTAGGTTCAATTGTAAGGCCCCGTTCCCGGAGACCTCATACTTGGTCATTCATAGCACTGAACATATATAAATAATAAATAATTCATAAAATAAGCAGCGAAAGTAAGTTAACAGAAAACCATTCATTTCATTGATAAATACTATTGTTAAGCAATACAAAACTATTAAATTACAAAAGCATCATTCAGTTGCATTACAAAACAACAATATTATTATGCTTGAATGGATGCCAGTCTTGCCCTGTCGAGTAGCCTCCCCGTGTGCCATCCTCAGCAAAATTACCTGCCAACTGAAAATGCATAAAAATCAGTGTTGCTGAGTGAGTTCTAGTTTTGTAAGTATTAAAATACCCTATGTGTTTTATATACAAAAATAGGCTTCTCAATTATTATACATTACTGTAAAGTCCTTAAAAGCGATCGATCTCACTTCGTTTGATGGTTGCACTTGATAATACGCGAAGACGGGTGCGCGAATTGAATGAATCAACCGAGAGAACACGAAGTTAAGCACAATATCATTGTAATTCAAATGTATAAATCATGTGTCGAATGATTACAATGAAAATCGATATAAAATCGATCTCACCCGAAGGTGGAAAATCACAAACTGTGATCTGCTCGTCTTGAGCGAAAATACAAACTAAAACAAATAATGCACTCTCGGTTGAAAAAGAAATAATTGGCACACTTTCGCAAGTCCACACATGCACATATATATACATGCATGGAGTTGTCGCATGCATCTTGTAGAAGCATCCAGAGTGTGTCGCATGCACGTGACCACCATGCATTGTCGCATGCATTATTTCAAATTGGAATTCCATTTTACAACTTAATAATTCGCATGCATTGTTTCAAATTTCGCATGCATATTTTCGCATCTTCACGCGAGAGTTGCATGGAGTTCTTTCTTCAGATTCTCGCATGAGATTCTCGTATCAACATCTCACACGCTTGCGAGTTATACCTCTTTCGCATGCCATTTTCGCATGCATGCGAGTTGGCCTTCTTTCGCATGCATGCATGCAGCTTCTCGTGACTTTGTTGCATGCGACCAACAACGATATTGTAATCCAAATATTTTGTCCCTTACAATCTCCCCCTTGGATTACGATATCGTTTTGAGTTCTTCAACAAATTGAATCTTCAATAAAACCTTTCAATGAAGGTTCTCGCACACTCGGAAATTTGACTTTGATACAGCAACTTTTGAGCTTCAAATCTTCATAAAATCATGCAACAAAGTCTCTTGAGCATTTACACAAACACTTGGTGTGCGGTCTACAACTTCAATCTCCAACAAAACCTTTTCAACTTAAGGTTCTCGCATAAGCGGATATCGAATTGCACGTAACCTGTAAGCTTCAAATCTTCATAAAATCATCCAACTCGATTTGAATTCTTGTGTGTTCTCGTTTTCGGATTGAACCTTGATGAAACCGGATAGACTTTCAACTAGTTTAACCTCCTCAAACGGAAGATCGCGGAATAATGATCCGTTGTATCAAGAGCAACACCTTGCTCTGATACCAAATGTAAAGTCCTTAAAAGCGATCGATCTCACTTCGTTTGATGGTTGCACTTGATAATACGCGAAGACGGGTTCGCGAATTGAATGAATCAACCGATGGAACACGAAGTTAAGCACAATATCATTGTAATTCAAATGTATAAATCATGTGTCGAATGATTACAATGAAAATCGATATAAATCGATCTCACCCGAAGGTGGAAAATCACAAACTATGATCTGCTCGTCTTGAGCGAAGATACAAACTAAAACAAATAATGCACTCTCGGTTGAAAAAGAAATAATCGGCACACTTTCGCAAGTCCACACATGCACATATATATACATGCATGGAGTTGTCGCATGCATCTTGTAGAAGCATCCAGAGTGTGTCGCATGCATGTGACCACCATGCATTATCGCATGCATTATTTCAAAGTGGAATTCCATTTTACAACTTAATAATTCGCATGCATTGTTTCAAATTTCGCATGCATATTTTCGCATCTTCACGCGAGAGTTGCATGGAGTTCTTTCTTAAGATTCTCGCATGAGATTCTCGTATCAACATCTCGCACGCTTGCGAGTTATACCTCTTTCGCATGCCATTTTCGCATGCATGCGAGTTGGCCTTCTTTAGAATGCATGCATGCAGCTTCTCGTGACTTTGTTGCACGCGACCAACAACGATATTATAATCCAAATATTTGTCCCTTACAATCTCCCCCTTGGATTATGATATCGTTTTGAGTTCTACAACAAATTGAATCTTCAATAAAACATTTCAATGAAGGTTCTCGCACACTCGGAAATTTGACTTTGATGCAACAACTTTTGAGCTTCAAATCTTCATAAAATCATGCAACAAAGTCTCATGAGCTTTTACACAAACACTTGGTGTGCGGTCTACAACTTCAAACTCCAACAAAACCTTTTCAACTTAAGGTTCTCGCATAAGCGGATATCGAATTGCACGCAACTTGTAAGCTTCAAATCTTCATAAAATCATCCAACTCGATTTGAATTCTTATGTGTTCTCGGTTTCGGATTGAACCTTGATGAAACCGGATAGACTTTCAACTAGTTTAACGTCCTCGAACGGAAGATCTCGGAATAATGATCCGTTGTATCAAGAGCAACACCTTGCTCTGATACTAAATGTAAAGTCCTTAAAAGCGATCAATCTCACTTCGTTTGATGGTTGCACTTGATAATACACGAAGACGGGTGCTCGAATTGAATGAATCAACCGAGAGAACACGAAGTTAAACACAATATCATTGTAATTCAAATGTATAAATCATGTGTCGAATGATTACAATGAAAATCGATATAAAATCGATCTCACCCGAAGGTGGAAAATCACAAACTGTGATCTGATCGTCTTGAGCGAAAATACAAACTAAAACAAATAATGCACTCTCGGTTGAAAAAGAAATAATTGGCACACTTTCGCAAGTCCACACATGCACATATATATACATGCATGGAGTTGTCGCATGCATCTTGTAGAAGCATCCAGAGTGTGTCGCATGCATGTGACCACCATGTATTGTCGCATGCATTATTTCAAAGTGGAATTCCATTTTACAACTTAATAATTCGCATGCATTGTTTTAAATTTCACATGCATATTTTCGCATCTTCATGCGAGAGTTGCATGGAGTTCTTTCTTAAAATTCTCGCATGAGATTCTCGTATCAACATCTCACACGCTTGCGAGTTATACCTCTTTCGCTTGCCATTTTCGCATGCATGCGAGTTGGCCTTCTTTAGCATGCATGCATGCAGCTTCTCGTGACTTTGTTGCACGCGACCAACAACGATATTGTAATCCAAATATTTTGTCCCTTACAATCTCCCCTGGATTATGATATCGTTTTGAGTTCTTCAACAAATTTGTTGGACCCTGAAAGGATCATACATGCCAATTCAAGAGGTGGATGGTTGTTCTGCTGGAAATCTCCCCAAGTCCAAGAAGAAATGCGGATCAAGAAGTTACTACAACAAGATGAAATAATACAAGTGTCGGCTATCCGCATTTGTTAATGCGGATGCACAAGAACAAATGCTGACAAGTATTTGTTCATCCGCATTAACTAATGCGGTCAACCGACAAATGCGGACAAGACTTTTGTTCATCCGCATTAACTAATGCGGATGTTCAGTAACAAATGCGCTCAGTGTTTGTTCATCCGCATTTGTCAATGCTGATGACCAAACACCAATGCGGAAGATAGAAGACTAATGCTGATGAAGACTTACTCATCCGCATTAACAAATGTGGATGACTAAGAACAAATGCGTACGAAGACAAACTATTCTGTACAGTTAGGGTAGTTTAGTCATTTTGTACAAGCTGTAAGTCAGCCTATAAATAGATCAGAAACCTCGTATGTGAGGTGATTTTTTTGAGACTTTAGACTTTGTAACTCAAAACTCCTGACTTTTGACACCTCTCAATCTGTGTTTCATCAGAGGTTGTCTTGCATTGTTACTGTAGCTTGCTAAACCCTAGCATTTACTTTGTAACAGTTCAGATAATCAATACAAGTGCATTTATGAGTATTTCAAGTGTTAAATGTTCATTGATTGTTTGATTCCGCCTCTCAATCATTGACTCAATCAACATATTCGATCCTTGTTGATTCACATCAACAGAGAATATCATTCTCAAACCCAGTCAATTGGTATCAGAGCTTTGGCTCTCGGTTATTACCCAGATCCGCTCAGATCTGTGTTTAACCCGATTGATCTGTTGCTTGAGTTGCTGCTTAGAGATTTCGAACATCTCTTCTCAGTATTCTAACCAAATACTCTCAGATCTACTCAACTGCTACTGTTCATCCAAAGTTGTTCTTCGAACGAAAACAGTTTCAGGTTGCACTTTCATTAAAACAAGAACATCTAAAGTCAAGACTCAGAATAGTCTCACTGAAATACACACATTCTCAGCAGATCCTTTGTTACAGTACTAAGTTTGGACTATTTGGACGAATCAAACATAAAATCAGTTAAAACCAGATCTAAGCAAGTTAAAACATAAAGTTAACCATGGACTCACATAACTATTCTGAACTTGGGCATGCTTCAAAACCACCCATGCTCAAGCATAAATCTGAATATAAACAATGGAAAATCAGATTCATGAATTATGTTACAGGTGTTGATCCTGATTATGGATCTCTATTTGCAAAGGCCCACACATCCCTGTTACATTATCTGCAGATCAAGCTGCTTTATACAAGACTGCAAGAATCCCTATTGAAGACCTGATGATTACAAGAAGATCAAGATTGACCTCAAAGCTTACTCCATACTCACTCAAGCACTCAAAATGGATGTGCTCAAGAGATTGGAAAAGTATGGCACTGCAAAAGCAGTATGGGATGCCCTGAAAATCATGTGTGAAGGAAGCAGTGAAGTGGCTGAAATCAACAAAGACAAGCTTGTGAATCAGTATGAGACATTCCATCACTCAAAAGGGGAGTCTATCTCTAAACAGTTGCATAGATTTGTGCAATTGGTGAATGATCTAGAGATTATGGGAGTCACCTACAAGTCAAAGGAGTTAAACAAGAAGATGTTACATAGCCTTCCAGAAACATGGAAACAAAATGTAACCATGCTAAAGAACACTCTTGATCTAGAGAGCACAACTCTAGATATTATGATTGCCAAGATTGAAGCTTTGGAACTAGATGAGAGAAGCAGAAACCTTGGAGGACCCAAAGTTGTGGAGGCTTACAAGTTTCCAACTGATTCTCACTCTGTTGAGAATGCCTTCATCACTGAAGAAGATGACTTTCTCTCATCAAGGGATCAATCTAAACCCACTGGATTCATAGCAGCTCAACCTCCAAACAGGCCATCAACCTCATCCCCACCTGCTTCAACACCAACCCCTGATGATCCAAAATCTGAAGAACAAAAAGCAACCTACAATGCTTTTGTTGCAAGCTTTGAAGCCTATTTGGGAGGAAGACTCACATCTGCACATCTGATACAAGAAGACTTAGAAGAAATGGATCCAGATGATGTAGAGGAAATGGATTTGCAATGGCAAATGGCAATGATAGCTATGAGAGCTAAGAAATTTTTCAGAAAAGGTAAAAAGCTTCACCTGAATGAAAACACCAAGCTTGGATACGATAAATCAAAAGTGAAGTGTTTTAACTGTGGTATGACTGGCCATTTCTCAAGAGAATGTACTGCTCCTAGAAGAAACCACAATGCTCAAAGGGTTCCACAAAACCAGTCATCATCACAGCCATCTGCAAGCTTTCACTCCAACAGTTATAACCAACAATATCATCATCAGCAACAATCACAACAGACTCAACCTCAACTGACCAATCAAGCTTATGGAAGCAATCAGCCATCAGCTAATGCTCTTGTTATCAGGCAGGATGGAGTATGTGACTGGAGCATGTATGCAGAGGAAGTGAAGCCTCAATTTCAAAATCATGCACTCATGGCTCACATCAATGATGGACCTTCTCCCATGCCCACTGAGGTAAAAACTAACCTTTATAGTGATAAATGCATTCATGAAGTACAAGGTTATAGAGAGCACAATCATAAACTAGCTGATAAAATAAAAGAAGAAAAGGTTAAATCTGAGATGCTTAAGAGAGATATTAAAGGCTTTGAAATTAAAATTAAGTCTCTCATCTCAGACATTGAGAAATTGCATGGTGAAAAGTACTCTCTTGCAGCTGAGAATGAGCAACTGACTGAAAAGTTAGCTCAATCTAAAACTGAACTCAATCTTACTGAGTTGAAACTAGAAAAGTTTCAACAGTCATCAGTTAAGCTGCAAGAAATGCTTGACTCACAAAGGATCCCAAAGACATGTCAGGTATTGGATACAACTCGTGTCCACCACCATACAATGATAACTATACTGTCATGCCTGAATCTGTTTCACTCCAACAAGAAAATGAGCCTAACACTATTGAACCTAAAACAATGGTAAATCAAGTCACCAATCCTCAAAACAGACCCAGTGCTTACATTGAAACAAATGAGGATAAAATCAAGTTAGGACATCCCATTAAAATTAAGGAGTGCTCAGACAAGACAGTAAGTGTGAATAGAACAACTAGCCCCACCAAGGCTGTTGTTCCTTTTGTGAAATTCATCCCTGCAGTTTCAAGGGAAAAGAATATAACAACTAATAAGGTGAATCTAACTGCTGAAAGCAGATCTGACAGTGAGACAAACTCTCCAAAAAATTCAAGCAAGTCAGAAAACGATTCCCCTTCCATTAAAAGAAAAGTTGTTCGAGTCACAAAAACTAGAATTCACTCAGACCCACAAACTTCAAAATCAAAGCATGGAGTTGGCTTTGATATTTTAACAAAGAGCATGTTAATCAATTTGATAAAGAATGTAGACAACAATTGAGAAAGCGAGGTCAGCCTAAGAAAAGAAGAGTCAGTAGTGTTGTGAAACAATCTACCAACAAGGCTGATCAGGCATTCTCATCAAAACCTCGGAATGAATCAAATTCAAAATCTGTCAAAGCTACTAAATCATCAACACCGGGATCAGTGGCTAGAAACAAGCACATGCGTTGTGATGTGTGTGATAGGTCTAATCACAGAACAGACAAATGCTTTTATAATCAATACTGTTCCATCTGTGACATGAACAATCACACCACCAAGAACTGTTATTTCAACAAATACTGTTCTGTCTGCAATATGACAAATCACAACACGTCTGACTGTTTCTTCAATCAAAAGGGAAAGAGGATACCCCAAAACAAGCCTATCTCACCAATCATGTTTGATAAACATAAAATCAATGGTCATTCTCATCACAGAGTTTCCAAATCTGATGATGACATGAAAAATCTGAAAATGTCAAACAGAAGTCAAAGATATAGAAATCAAGTGGTCAGACAAACTAATGATTTTCTCAATCCAAGAAACAAGTTTGATAATAAAAAACGAATCCAGTTTCTGAAAAGAAACAGGGATCAAAGGTTTGAATACTCATCTGATTCCTCAGTTGATATAACAAACCAATCAAGTTTCAGAAATACATCAAGCATGATCCCACCACCAAAGCCCCAGTTTAGAGGAAAATACCAACAGGTTACTATCATGGATAGAAACGGTAAGCCCAAGACCATCATGGCTTGGGTTTCACATTCTAACTAGTTCTTTATGTGCTTGTAGGGTCATTCACACAGGTCCAACAGTATATGGTATGTGGACAGTGGATGTTCCCGACACATGACTGGAGACCGTTCCCTCCTTCATGATTTTAAGCACATTCAAGGAACGACAGTGGCATTTGGAGGAGATTCACAAGGAGGTAGAATTACAGGTGAAGGATCTGTGACAAATGGAATGCTGAGCTTTGACAGAGTGAATTACTGCGAACAACTAAACTTCAATCTTCTCAGCGTGTCTCAGATCTGTGACAAGAAATATTCCACTCACTTCACAGACACTCATTGCTACATTCTGAGACCAGGATTTCTTATTCCTGAAGAATGGGTTGTCTTGAAAACACCCAGAAAGAATAACACTTATGTCATAAACCTCAACTCAACTTCACCAAAAGAAGAAACATGTCTTCCGTCAAAAGCATCTTTTGATGAATCACAACTTTGGCACAGACGACTGGGACATACAAATTTCAAAAACATGAACAGACTGGTTAAAGGAAATCATGTTTTTGGTTTACCTCAAAAAGAATTTCATTTCATTGACCACTGTTCTGCATGTCTCAAAGGAAAACAACACAAGTCGTCTCACAAACTAAAGTTGGTGAACACCAACAATACTCCATTGAAACTACTTCATATGGATCTCTTTGGTCCAACTCATGTTATGAGTATGGGAAAGAAACAATATTGTTTGGTGATCATAGATGACTTTTCTAGATTCACATGGGTCTTCTTCTTACTTCATAAAAATGAAACGTTCCAATTAATAAAAGATTTAATCACAAAAATTGAAAATCAACTTGATCTTAAAGTCAAAACAATCAGGAGTGATAATGGGACAGAATTTAAAAATGAAGATATGAGTTCATTTTGTGCAATCAAAGGCATAGCTCATCAATTTAGTGCAGCTAGAACTCCTCAACAAAATGGGGTAGCTGAAAGAAGGAACAGAACACTAATTGAAGCAGCACGCACCATGCTAGCAGATGCTAAACTGCCAATCACCTTCTGGGCGGAAGCAGTTAACACATCTTGCTTTGTACAAAATAGAACCTTACTTGTCAAAGAAAGTAACAAGACTCCATATGAACTCATTTTTCAAAGAAAACCATTTATTGGATTTTTCAAGTCATTTGGTTGTCCAGTCTCAATATTAAACACCCGGGATCATTTGGGAAAGTTCTCATCTAAGTCTGATGAAGGATTCTTTGTAGGATACTCATCTGTATCAAAGGCTTACAGAGTGTTTAATCCCAGATTAAACATTATTGATGAATCAACGAATGTTCAATTCAAAGAACATTCATTTCTCAAAGCAGCTAATGGTCCTGATTGGTTATTTGATATTGACTCATTCACTAAGTCTTTTGACCAATTTCACATGTCTGATGCAGGAAATCCACAACCAGCTGTACATTCATCATTATCAGAAAGAAGGAGTGATTTTCCAATGATTCCTCCAACTTCTTCTGAGCAACTAAATGAAGAAGTTCCTTTACAAGCTGATCCTATCAGACACTCTGTTCAACATCAAAGTGCTTCAATTGAGGATGGTCCAAGTACAACACCCTCTCCATCAGAGATGCCATCTATTGAAACAACTACTCAAGAAGAAGTTACCACCCAAACTCGTGTCATCCCTCCTGTTGATACTGAAAGAACTTCAACTGATGGAAGTAATCAACCCACTGATGATACTGAAGCAAGAACTGCAACACAATTTGATTTCTTCCACAACTCCCCAACAGTACAAGAAGAAGTTGCCTCGCACCAAGATGAACTGAATGTCTCCAATCTTGATGTAACCATTGCTGGTGACTCAATTCCAACCAAAGAATACATAAGAATCATCCTGTTGACGACATCATTGGTGAACTAAATGAAAGGGTGACTAGGAGCAAATCAAGCATTGCCAACATTTGCTTGTTCTCATGCTTTTTATGTCAAACAGTACCCAAAAATATCAAAGAGGCTCTTCAAGACAACAGTTGGATTGAAGCAATACAGGAAGAATTGCTGCAATTCAAGAAACAAGAAGTATGGCAACTGGTAGATCTTCCCGAAGGACAATATCCTATCGGTACCAGATGGTTGTACAGAAACAAAACTGATGACAGGGGAATTGTCATTAGAAATAAAGCTAGACTAGTAGCTCAGGGGTACACACAAGAAGAAGGAATCGATTATGATGAAGTCTTTGGGATGAATTATGAAAGGATGGTAGCTGAAGAAGAAAAGTTGAACAGTCTACTAGATCCAACCATTGAAACTGAGTATGAGAAAACTCAATCTCCTAAAGCTTCTGAGGTGAAGACACAAACAGTTAAATCAGCTTCTCCTCCTCAACCTTTGTTTCCTGATCCCTATAGCATCTCAGACAAAGAAATGAAGGAATATCTATCTGCTCAAGGATTCACCAGAAGGAAACTTGGGAACATGAAGACCAATTCCCTAAGGGCTGCTATCCTTAGGCTGATCAATGAGAAGAAAGATAAGATGAAGAAACTGGAGGAACAAATCCCCAGACAGCAACCAAGAACAAGAATCTCTGCTCAAGAAATGAGCCTTACTCAATGAGATCATGACTCATTGGTACCCATTCTTCACAAATACCCAGAGTGGTTTGCTGAACCATCTCAGATTGAACTACATGAAGGGTTAACTACTGCTGAGATGATCAGAGGTGTGTCTACTCCCAAAGGAAAAACTGATCAGAAAATCATTGCTTTGAAGTATGACAGTGACTGGAATATGTTTATGGTGAAGAGAGTATCTGGATTAGTCCAATTCTTCACAGAGTACTCTGCTCTGGTGAACTCTCTGGAGATCCATGATCTGAAGGAACTTGCTAATCTGAGACTGATCAACCATGCAGCAATGTTCAGGGGATATGAATTTGAGGACATTCTAAGGATGTTCAAGAGAACTGACAACTTCAAGTCCTTAAAGGCAATTTGCATGAGAAAAGATAAATCATTTGTCAATCCCCTTGACAAGAAACAAAGAAAACCAGCAGAGGAAGTGGTATTTCCTGAGCTTAGAGTGAAACCCACTGAATCATTGAAAAGAAAAGTGGTTGCTGGTACTCACACTTCTATACCAATCTCAAATGTATTTTATGATGAGAAGACTTATGAGATGGTGATTGAAAGGAAGTGGGGAGGAAAGGAAGGATCAGAAATCAGATTGTTCAGTGGATATGAAGTCAGACTGCTTGATGAGTCATACATCCAGTACATCTTCACAAGGCACTTCAGGGAGATCAGCAACAAGTTGGGTGAAGCTGATATGCTCTTCTTTTTAAAGTGCATTAAACTCCTGAAGTTGGCCTATGATCGAGTACAAAGAAAGAGAGATCAGAGAATGAGGAAGAAGACTCCCTTGCAGTTTGGGAACATTGTTAAACTTGAGGTAGACGTGGATGGGTATCTCCTAATTCACAGAGATGGTCTATCAACCGTAGCCATCTGGGAGCCCATCTCACTGAGGAAGATGCCTATTGAGGCATTGCACAATATGAGACATATGAAGATCCATGTTCTGAACAAGGAAATACTACGTGAAGCACAAGATTTCTCCAACATGATCAAGTCTCTTGTGGATCCCTCCTACACTAATCCTCCTGCTGCACAAGACCCAGCAGAATCTTCACAACCTCATCCACCCTTAAACCCTTGAGGTACATAGGCTGTATAATCCTTAGGGGGAGTATTGTTGGACCCTGAAAGGATCATACATGCCAATTCAAGAGGTGGATGGTTGTTCTGCTGGAAATCTCCCCAAGTTCAAGAAGAAATGCGGATCAAGAAGTTACTACAACAAGATGAAATAATACAAGTGTCGGCTATCCGCATTTGTTAATGCGGATGCACAAGAACAAATGCTGACAAGTATTTGTTCATCCGCATTAACTAATGCGGTCAACCGACAAATGCGGACAAGACTTTTGTTCATCCGCATTAACTAATGCGGATGTTCAGTAACAAATGCGCTCAGTGTTTGTTCATCCGCATTTGTCAATGCTGATGACCAAACACCAATGCGGAAGATAGAAGACTAATGCTGATGAAGACTTACTCATCCGCATTAACAAATGCGGATGACTAAGAACAAATGCGTACGAAGACAAACTATTCTGTACAGTTAGGGTAGTTTAGTCATTTGTACAAGCTGTAAGTCAGCCTATAAATAGATCAGAAACCTCGTATGTGAGGTGATTTTTTTGAGACTTTAGACTTTGTAACTCAAAACTCCTGACTTTTGACACCTCTCATTCTGTGTTTCATCAGAGGTTGTCTTGCATTGTTACTGTAGCTTGCTAAACCCTAGCGTTTACTTTGTAACAGTTCAGATAATCAATACAAGTGCATTTATGAGTATTTCAAGTGTTAAATGTTCATTGATTGTTTGATTCCGCCTCTCAATCATTGACTCAATCAACATATTCGATCCTTGTTGATTCACATCAACAGAGAATATCATTCTTAAACCCAGTCAAAATTGAATCTTCAATAAAACCTTTCAATGAAGGTTCTCGCACACTCGTAAATTTGACTTTGATGCAGCAACTTTTGAGCTTCAAATCTTCATAAAATCATGCAACAAAGTCTCTTGAGCATTTACACAAACACTTGGTGTGCGGTCTACAACTTCAATCTCTAACAAAACCTTTTCAACTTAAGGTTCTCGCATAAGCGGATATCGAATTGCACGCAACTTGTAAGCTTCAAATCTTCATAAAATCATCCAACTCGATTTGAATTCTTGTGTGTTCTCGGTTTCGGATTGAACCTTGATGAAACCGGATAGACTTTCAACTAGTTTAACGTCCTTGAACGGAAGATCGTGGAATAATGATCCGTTGTATCAAGAGCAACACCTTGCTCTGATACCAAATGTAAAGTCCTTAAAAGCGATCGATCTCACTTCGTTTAATGGTTGCACTTGATAATACGCGAAGACGGGTGCTTGAATTGAATGAATCAACCGAGAGAACACGAAGTTCAGCACAATATCATTGTAATTCAAATGTATAAATCATGTGTCGAATGATTACAATGAAAATCGATATAAAATCGATCTCACCCGAAGGTGGAAAATCACAAACTGTGATCTGCTCGTCTTGAGCGAAAATACAAACTAAAACAAATAATGCACTCTCGGTTGAAAAAGAAATAATTAGCACACTTTCGCAAGTCCACACATGCACATATATATACATGCATGGAGTTGTCGCATGCATCTTGTAGAAGCATCCAGAGTGTGTCGCATGCATGTGACCACCATGCATTGTCGCATGCATTATTTCAAAGTGGAATTCCATTTTACAACTTAATAATTCGCATGCATTGTTTCAAATTTCACATGCATATTTTCGCATCTTCACGCGAGAGTTGCATGGAGTTCTTTCTTAAGATTCTCGCATGAGATTCTCGTATCAACATCTCGCACGCTTGCGAGTTATACCTCTTTCGCATGCCATTTTCGCATGCATGCGAGTTGGCCTTCTTTAGCATGCATGCATGCAGCTTCTCGTGACTTTGTTGCACGCGACCAACAACGATATTGCAATCCAAATATTTTGTCCCTTACAATCTCCCCTTGGATTATGATATCGTTTTGAGTTCTTCAACAAATTGAATCTTCAATAAAACCTTTCAATGAAGGTTCTCGCACACTCGGAAATTTGACTTTGATGCAGCAACTTTTGAGCATCAAATCTTCATAAAATCATGCAACAAAGTCTATTGAGCATTTACACAAACACTTGGTGTGCGGTCTACAACTTCAATCTCTAACAAAACCTTTTCAACTTAAGGTTCTCGCATAAGCGGATATCGAATTGCACGCAACTTGTAAGCTTCGATTCTTAATAAAATCATCCAACTCGATTTGAATTCTTGTGTGTACTCGGTTTCGGATTGAACATTGATGAAACCGGATGGACTTTCAACTAGTTTAACGTCCTCGAACGGAAGATCGCGGAATAATGATCCGTTGTATCAAGAGCAACACCTTGCTCTGATACCAAATGTAAAGTCCTTAAAAGCGATCGATCTCACTTCGTTTGATGGTTGCACTTGATAATACGCGAAGACGGGTGCGCGAATTGAATGAATCAACCGAGAGAACACGAAGTTAAGCACAATATCATCGTAATTCAAATGTATAAATCATGTGTCGAATGATTACAATGAAAATCGATATAAAATCGATCTCACCCGAAGGTGGAAAATCACAAATTGTGATCTGCTCGTCTTGAGCGAAAATACAAACTAAAACAAATAATGCACTCTCGGTTGAAAAAGAAATAATTGGCACACTTTCGCAAGTCCACACATGCACATATATATACATGCATGCAGTTGTCGCATGCATCTTGTAGAAGCATCCAGAGTGTGTCGCATGCATGTGACCACCATGCATTGTCGCATGCATTATTTCAAAGTGGAATTCCATTTTACAACTTAATAATTCGCATGCATTGTTTCAAATTTCACATGCATATTTTCGCATCTTCACGCGAGAGTTGCATGGAGTTCTTTCTTAAGATTCTCGCATGAGATTCTCGTATCTACATCTCGCACACTTGCGAGTTATACCTCTTTCGCATGCCATTTTCGCATGCATGCGAGTTGGCCTTCTTTAGCATGCATGCATGCAGCTTCTCGTGACTTTGTTGCACGCGACCAACAACGATATTGCAATCCAAATATTTTGTCCCTTACAATCTCCCCCTTGGATTATGATATCGTTTTGAGTTCTTCAACAAATTGAATCTTCAATAAAACCTTTCAATGAAGGTTCTCGCACACTCGGAAATTTGACTTTGATACAGCAACTTTTGAGCTTCAAATCTTCATAAAATCATGCAACAAAGTCTCTTGAGCATTTACACAAACACTTGGTGTGCGGTCTACAACTTCAATCTCCAACAAAACCTTTTCAACTTAAGGTTCTCGCATAAGCGGATATCGAATTGCACGTAACTTGTAAGCTTCAAATCTTCATAAAATCATCCAACTCGATTTGAATTCTTGTGTGTTCTCGGTTTCGTATTGAACCTTGATGAAACCGGATAGACTTTCAACTAGTTTAACCTCCTCAAACGGAAGATCGCGGAATAATGATCCGTTGTATCAAGAGCAACACCTTGCTCTGATACCAAATGTAAAGTCCTTAAAAGCGATCGATCTCACTTCGTTTGATGGTTGCACTTGATAATACGCGAAGACGGGTTCGCGAATTGAATGAATCAACCGATGGAACACGAAGTTAAGCACAATATCATTGTAATTCAAATGTATAAATCATGTGTCGAATGATTACAATGAAAATCGATATAAAATCGATCTCACCCGAAGGTGGAAAATCACAAACTATGATCTGCTCGTCTTGAGCGAAGATACAAACTAAAACAAATAATGCACTCTCGGTTGAAAAAGAAATAATCGGCACACTTTCGCAAGTCCACACATGCACATATATATACATGCATGGAGTTGTCGCATGCATCTTGTAGAAGCATCCAGAGTGTGTCGCATGCATGTGACCACCATGCATTATCGCATGCATTATTTCAAAGTGGAATTCCATTTTACAACTTAATAATTCGCATGCATTGTTTCAAATTTCGCATGCATATTTTCGCATCTTCACGCGAGAGTTGCATGGAGTTCTTTCTTAAGATTCTCGCATGAGATTCTCGTATCAACATCTCGCACGCTTGCGAGTTATACCTCTTTCGCATGCCATTTTCGCATGCATGCGAGTTGGCCTTCTTTAGAATGCATGCATGTAGCTTCTCGTGACTTTGTTGCACGCGACCAACAACGATATTATAATCCAAATATTTTGTCCCTTACAATCTCCCCCTTGGATTATGATATCGTTTTGAGTTCTACAACAAATTGAATCTTCAATAAAACATTTCAATGAAGGTTCTCGCACACTCGGAAATTTGACTTTGATGCAACAACTTTTGAGCTTCAAATCTTCATAAAATCATGCAACAAAGTCTCATGAGCTTTTACACAAACACTTGGTGTGCGGTCTACAACTTCAAACTCCAACAAAACCTTTTCAACTTAAGGTTCTCGCATAAGCGGATATCGAATTGCACGCAACTTGTAAGCTTCAAATCTTCATAAAATCATCCAACTCGATTTGAATTCTTATGTGTTCTCGGTTTCGGATTGAACCTTGATGAAACCGGATAGACTTTCAACTAGTTTAACGTCCTCGAACGGAAGATCTCGGAATAATGATCCGTTGTATCAAGAGCAACACCTTGCTCTGATACTAAATGTAAAGTCCTTAAAAGCGATCGATCTCACTTCGTTTGATGGTTGCACTTGATAATACACGAAGACGGGTGCTCGAATTGAATGAATCAACCGAGAGAACACGAAGTTAAACACAATATCATTGTAATTCAAATGTATAAATCATGTGTCGAATGATTACAATGAAAATCGATATAAAATCGATCTCACCCGAAGGTGGAAAATCACAAACTGTGATCTGATCGTCTTGAGCGAAAATACAAACTAAAACAAATAATGCACTCTCGGTTGAAAAAGAAATAATTGGCACACTTTCGCAAGTCCACACATGCACATATATATACATGCATGGAGTTGTCGCATGCATCTTGTAGAAGCATCCAGAGTGTGTCGCATGCATGTGACCACCATGTATTGTCGCATGCATTATTTCAAAGTGGAATTCCATTTTACAACTTAATAATTCGCATGCATTGTTTTAAATTTCACATGCATATTTTCGCATCTTCATGCGAGAGTTGCATGGAGTTCTTTCTTAAGATTCTCGCATGAGATTCTCGTATCAACATCTCACACGCTTGCGAGTTATACCTCTTTCGCTTGCCATTTTCGCATGCATGCGAGTTGGCCTTCTTTAGCATGCATGCATGCAGCTTCTCGTGACTTTGTTGCACGCGACCAACAACGATATTGTAATACAAATATTTTGTCCCTTACAATCTCCCCCTTGGATTATGATATCGTTTTGAGTTCTTCAACAAATTGAATCTTCAATAAAACCTTTCAATGAAGGTTCTCGCACACTCGGAAATTTGACTTTGATGCAGCAACTTTTGAGCTTCAAATCTTCATAAAATCATGCAACAAAGTCTCTTGAGCATTTACACAAACACTTGGTGTGCGGTCTACAACTTCAATCTCTAACAAAACCTTTTCAACTTAAGGTTCTCGCATAAGCGGATATCGAATTGCACGCAACTTGTAAGCTTCAAATCTTCATAAAATCATCCAACTCGATTTGAATTCTTGTGTGTTCTCGGTTTCGGATTGAACCTTGATGAAACCGGATAGACTTTCAACTAGTTTAACGTCCTTGAACGGAAGAACGTGGAATAATGATCCGTTGTATCAAGAGCAACACCTTGCTCTGGTACCAAATGTAAAGTCCTTAAAAGCGATCGATCTCACTTCGTTTAATGGTTGCACTTGATAATACGCGAAGACGGGTGCTTGAATTGAATGAATCAACCGAGAGAACACGAAGTTCAGCACAATATCATTGTAATTCAAATGTATAAATCATGTGTCGAATGATTACAATGAAAATCGATATAAAATCGATCTCACCCGAAGGTGGAAAATCACAAACTGTGATCTGCTCGTCTTGAGCGAAAATACAAACTAAAACAAATAATGCACTCTCGGTTGAAAAAGAAATAATTGGCACACTTTCGCAAGTCCACACATGCACATATATATACATGCATGGAGTTGTCGCATGCATCTTGTAGAAGCATCCAGAGTGTGTCGCATGCATGTGACCACCATGCATTGTCGCATGCATTATTTCAAAGTGGAATTCCATTTTACAACTTAATAATTCGCATGCATTGTTTCAAATTTCACATGCATATTTTCGCATCTTCACGCGAGAGTTGCATGGAGTTCTTTCTTAAGATTCTCGCATGAGATTCTCGTATCAACATCTCGCACGCTTGCGAGTTATACCTCTTTCGCATGCCATTTTCGCATGCATGCGAGTTGGCCTTCTTTAGCATGCATGCATGCAGCTTCTCGTGACTTTGTTGCATGCGACCAACAACGATATTGTAATCCAAATATTTTGTCCCTTACAATCTCCCCCTTGGATTATGATATCGTTTTGAGTTCTTCAACAAATTGAATCTTCAATAAAACCTTTCAATGAAGGTTCTCGCACACTCGGAAATTTGACTTTGATGCAGCAACTTTTGAGCTTCAAATCTTCATAAAATCATGCAACAAAGTCTATTGAGCATTTACACAAACACTTGGTGTGCGGTCTACAACTTCAATCTCTAACAAAACCTTTTCAACTTAAGGTTCTCGCATAAGAGGATATCGAATTGCACGCAACTTGTAAGCTTCGATTCTTAATAAAATCATCCAACTCGATTTGAATTCTTGTGTGTTCTCGGTTTCGGATTGAACATTGATGAAACCGGATGGACTTTCAACTAGTTTAACGTCCTCGAACGGAAGATCGCGGAATAATGATCCGTTGTATCAAGAGCAACACCTTGCTCTGATACCAAATGTAAAGTCCTTAAAAGCGATCGATCTCACTTCGTTTGATGGTTGCACTTGATAATACGCGAAGACGGGTGCGCGAATTGAATGAATCAACCGAGAGAACACGAAGTTAAGCACAATATCATTGTAATTCAAATGTATAAATCATGTGTCGAATGATTACAATGAAAATCGATATAAAATCGATCTCACCCGAAGGTGGAAAATCACAAATTGTGATCTGCTCGTCTTGAGCGAAAATACAAACTAAAACAAATAATGCACTCTCGGTTGAAAAAGAAATAATTGGCACACTTTCGCAAGTCCACACATGCACATATATATACATGCATGCAGTTGTCGCATGCATCTTGTAGAAGCATCCAGAGTGTGTCGCATGCATGTGACCACCATGCATTGTCGCATGCATTATTTCAAAGTGGAATTCCATTTTACAACTTAATAATTCGCATGCATTGTTTCAAATTTCACATGCATATTTTCGCATCTTCACACGAGAGTTGCATGGAGTTCTTTCTTAAGATTCTCGCATGAGATTCTCGTATCTACATCTCGCACACTTGCGAGTTATACCTCTTTCGCATGCCATTTTCGCATGCATGCGAGTTGGCCTTCTTTAGCATGCATGCATGCAGCTTCTCGTGACTTTGTTGCACGCGACCAACAACGATATTGTAATCCAAATATTTTGTCCCTTACAATCTCCCCCTTGGATTATGATATCGTTTTGAGTTCTTCAACAAATTGAATCTTCAATAAACCTTTCAATGAAGGTTCTCACACACTCGGAAATTTGACTTTGATGCAGCAACTTTTGAGCTTCAAATCATCATAAAATCATGCAACAAAGTCTCTTGAGCATTTACACAAACACTTGGTGTGCGGTCTACAACTTCAATCTCTAACAAAACCTTTTCAACTTAAGGTTCTCGCATAAGCGGATATCGAATTGCACGCAACTTGTAAGCTTCAAATCTTCATAAAATCATCCAACTCGATTTGAATTCTTGTGTGTTCTCGGTTTCGGATTGAACCTTGATGAAACCGGATAGACTTTCAACTAGTTTAACGTCCTTGAACGGAAGATCGCGGAATAATGATCCGTTGTATCAAGAGCAACACCTTGCTCTGATACCAAATGTAAAGTCCTTAAAAGCGATCGATCTCACTTCGTTTGATGGTTGCACTTGATAATACGCGAAGACGGGTGCGCGAATTCAATGAATCAACCGAGAGAACACGAAGTTCAGCACAATATCATTGTAATTCAAATGTATAAATCATGTGTCGAATGATTACAATGAAAATCGATATAAAATCGATCTCACCCGAAGGTGGAAAATCACAAACTGTGATCTGCTCGTCTTGAGCGAAAATACAAACTAAAACAAATAATGCACTCTCGGTTGAAAAAGAAATAATCAGCACACTTTCGCAAGTCCACACATGCACATATATATACATGCATGGAGTTGTCGCATGCATCTTGTAGAAGCATCCAGAGTGTGTCGCATGCATGTGACCACCATGCATTGTCGCATGCATTATTTCAAAGTGGAATTCCATTTTACAACTTAATAATTCGCATGCATTGTTTTAAATTTCACATGCATATTTTCGCATCTTCACGCGAGAGTTGCATGGAGTTCTTTCTTAAGATTCTCGCATGAGATTCTCATATCAACATCTCGCACGCTTGCGAGTTATACCTCTTTCGCATGCCATTTTCGCATGCATGCGAGTTGGCCTTCTTTAGCATGCATGCATGCAGCTTCTCGTGACTTTGTTGCACGCGACCAACAACGATATTTTAATCCAAATATTTTGTCCCTTACAATCTCCCTCTTGGATTATGATATCGTTTTGAGTTCTTCAACAAATTGAATCTTCAATAAAACCTTTCAATGAACGTTCTAGGACACTCGGAAATTTGACTTTGATGCATCAACTTTTGAGCTTCAAATCTTCATAAAATCATGCAACAAAGTCTCTTGAGCATTTACACAAACACTTGGTGTGCGGTCTACAACTTTAATCTCTAACAAAACCTTTTCAACTTAAGGTTCTCGCATAAGCGGATATCGAATTGCACGCAACTTGTAAGCTTCGAATCTTAATAAAATCATCCAACTCGATTTGAATTCTTGTGTGTTCTCGGTTTCGGATTGAACCTTGATGAAACCGGATAGACTTTCAACTAGTTTAACGTCCTCGAACGGAAGATCGCGGAATAATGATCCGTTGTATCAAGAGCAACACCTTGCTCTGATACCAAATGTAAAGTCCTTAAAAGCGATCGATCTCACTTTGTTTGATGGTTGCACTTGATAATACGCGAAGACAGGTGCGCGAGTTGAATGAATCAACCGAGAGAACACGAAGTTAAGCACAATATCATTGTAATTCAATTGTATAAATCATGTGTCGAATGATTACAATGAAAATCGATATAAAATCGATCTCACCCGAAGGTGGAAAATCACAAACTGTGATCTGCTCGTCTTGAGCGAAAATACAAACTAAAACAAATAATGCACTCTCGGTTGAAAAAGAAATAATTGGCACACTTTCGCAAGTCCACACATGCACATATATATACATGCATGGAGTTGTCGCATGCATCTTGTAGAAGCATCCAGAGTGTGTCGCATGCATGTGACCACCATGCATTGTCGCATGCATTATTTCAAAGTGGAATTCCATTTTACAACTTAATAATTCGCATGCATTGTTTCAAATTTCACATGCATATTTTCGCATCTTCACGCGAGAGTTGCATGGAGTTCTTTCTTAAGATTCTCACATGAGATTCTCGTATCTACATCTCGCACGCTTGCGAGTTATACCTCTTTCGCATGCCATTTTCGCATGCATGCGAGTTGGCCTTCTTTACCATGCATGCATGCAACTTCTCGTGACTTTGTTGCACGCGACCAACAACGATATTGTAATCCAAATATTTTGTCCCTTACAATCTCCCCCTTGGATTATGATATCATTTTGAGTTCTTCAACAAATTGAATCTTCAATAAAACCTTTCAATGAAGGTTCTCGTACACTCGGAAATTTGTCTTTGATGCAGCAACTTTTGAGCTTCAAATCTTCATAAAATCATGCAACAAAGTCTCTTGAGCATTTACACAAACACTTGGTGTGCGGTCTTCAACTTCAATCTCTAACAAAACCTTTTCAAATTAAGGTTCTCGCATAAGCGGATATCGAATTGCACGCAACTTGTAAGATTCAAATCCTCATAAAATCATCCAACTCGATTTGAATTCTTGTGTGTTCTCGGTTTCGGATTGAACCTTGATGAAACCGGATAGACTTTCAACTAGTTTAACGTCCTCGAACGGAAGATCGCGGAATAATGATCCGTTGTATCAAGAGCAACACCTTGCTCTGATACCAAATGTAAAGTCCTTAAAAGCGATCGATCTCACTTCGTTTGATGGTTGCACTTGATAATACGCGAAGACGGGTGCGCGAATTGAATGAATCAACCGAGAGAACACGAAGTTAAGCACAATATCATTGTAATTCAAATGTATAAATCATGTGTCGAATGATTACAATGAAAATCGATATAAAATCGATCTCACCCGAAGGTGGAAAATCACAAACTATGATCTGCTTGTCTTGAGCGAAAATACAAACTAAAACAAATAATGCACTCTCGGTTGAAAAAGAAATAATTGGCACACTTTCGCAAGTCCACACATGCACATATATATACATGCATGGATTTGTCGCATGCATCTTGTAGAAGCATCCAGAGTGTGTCGCATGCATGTGACCACCATGCATTGTCGCATGCATTATTTCAAAGTGGAATTCCATTTTACAACTTAATAATTCGCATGCATTGTTTCAAATTTCGCATGCATATTTTCGCACCTTCACGCGAGAGTTGCATGGAGTTCTTTCTTAAGATTCTCGCATGAGATTCTCGTATCAACATCTCGCACGCTTGCGAGTTATACCTCTTTCGCATGCCATTTCCGCATGCATGCGAGTTGGCCTTCTTTCGCATGCATGCATGCAGCTTCTCGCGACTTTGTTGCACGCGACCAACAACGACATTGTAATCCAAATATTTTGTCCCTTACAATTACTTTTGTAAGCGAGCACACATCATACGTATATTCATACTCTATTCATCGTTCATTTTGTTCTTTTGTACTTTCATTATTATCTTTCTTCTTCATACGCATACTTTCATTTCATTCCTTTCATTATCATTCTATTTCATATACATGCTTTCGTTTCGTACTTTTCACTATCTTTACTTTCATTCTCATACTTTTTTTTCATACTTTCTTTTCATACTTTTAATCATCTTTTACTTTCTTACGGATTGATGTACAATACCCCAGACATTATGCACGAAGCTGACGCTGGGCCTGAGGTCTACAATAGACCCCGAACATTGTGCACGAAGCTGAACCAGTCACCTAGGGCATGACACAAGGGCCACGTCAATCTTAATGATTGACCCTGTATGCATCCTTCAGGCTATTTAAACCGCACACATTTGAGCTAATGACAACATGGTCGTGCACCTCCATTCTATTTGCTTGCAAGCCATTCTTTCATTCATTACATTCCACTTTTCATCTTTGTTATCTTTCACTTCGTTACGTTATACTTTACCTTCATTCATACATACACCATACTATGTAAAGTCATAACATAATACTTAACGTATATTATAATACAATATATACACTTTGGAAACTATTAAAGATAACACATCATATACATATGCATATCATACATTCATCATATCAACATACATACTCAATCCACAGACCATCACATATTCTCGCTTAAAATGGGCCAATATAGTGCATAAGTCAAACTAGAGTCAAACCGTAAAATTCTGATTTTCCAAAAATTCAAAACAAATTTCTAAGTGTTTGGGGTGCATGGGTGCTATTTGGGCGCATGAGAACTGCTTGGGTGTTTTTCCACTATGCAGGCGCATGGGCCTCACTTAGGCGTTTCAACCCTTAGGTGCATCAGCCTCTTGGGGCGCATGGACACTATTTGGGCACATGGAGTGTACTTAGGCGTATGAGCCTTATACTTAGGCACATGAACTACTATTCAGGCGCATGGGCATACACTTAGTATTCCTAAGGTAACACTTGGGCGCATGGGGTACTGTTCAAGCACATGAAGGTACTATTTAGTCCCAAGAACCTATACTTGGTATTTTTAGGCCATATTTTAGGCACATGGGTATACACTTAGTATTCCTAAGGCAATAATGTTGGCCTTACCTAGATGATAATGGATCGCACAGTCATAATCTTTGATTAGCTCTAACCATCTCCTTTGCCTCATGTTGAGATCCTTTTCCTCAAATAAATACTTCAAGCTCTTGTGGTTCGTGAAGATGGTGCACTTCATCCCGTATAGATAGTGCCTCCAAATCTTCAATGCAAAGACCACCACTGCTAGCTCTAAGTCATGAGTAGGGTAGTTGACTTTGTGGGTTTTCACCTGTCGGGATGCGCAGACTATTACCCGTGACAACCCGAGTTTTTCGTTTAATACTATTTAAACTGACTTCCTCCGTTTATCGCGAATTAATCCATTTTACTATTTTCTAAGAATAATAAAAATAATAATAATAATAATAATAATAATAATAATATAATAATAATAATAATAATAATAATAATAATAATATTGTTTTGTAAGAATTAAAGAGTTTAGGGGGTTAAAGTGCAAAGTTTAAAACTCATTTTAAAAGTTTTAGCATAAAATGATAACCTATATAAACTACAGGGGCCAAAAGTGTAAATTTCTTTTAGAAAAAACCCACCCCCCCACCCGTCGCCCCTCTTTCCCTCCGGTGAGCCTCCGGCCGTCTCTCCAGCGAGAGCCAAACTCCACAACTGACGCGGTTTTGACCAGAATAAAGTTCCTGACACAATCTCGTGGATGAATCGAACCTGGGCCTCCTTTTAATTTAAAAATGTTAGTGCGATTACCACCATACCCGACCACCCCCATTTTCGGCCAAACAACTGGGCCACGATCACCACTAACACCAATAATCGCTTAATAAATTGAGTATAAATGAACCTTCATCTGTCTCTGATCGATTGCACCATTCATTTTCAACAAAAACACACACAGACACCATGTTTGATCATCATCACCATCCGCGACCTGTTCTTCGTGGGTTCATCATCAAATCGACACCTTTCGGGTAAATTAAACACATTAGCATATATGAAATTACATGGGGAATCAAAGCCCATGTTTATTTATGTGATTACTGTCAAATTGGGTTTCAATTTTGGATTCAAACGATTTAGGGTTCCTCGGTTTGAGGATTCACTGGAGTTTGTGTTTAAAGGATTTAGAACCCGACTGTTACCGTGGCTGTATGCCTTTGGTCCACCGGTTCTACGCTCACTTGCCATTCAGGAGGTCCCGGGTTCGAACCCGGGCACCCCCAACATTTTTTAAAGGCTTTTTAGGGTTTTAAAAATACAGAAAAATTTCTAAAAATTATAAAAATCATTTTTATAAACTTTGTTTATTTTTAAAATCGTCAAATAATTTTCTGCAATTTTTTTTCTTTAAATTTTAATAGTTACAAAACATTATAAAAAGGTTATTTTTGGATATTTTCGTGTAAAAGGGACTTTAAATTTATGGTTTAAATTAATAAATTATTATTGGTCCAAATGTTACTTTTAATTATAGTTTAATCCTATTATTTAAAATAATTATAGAAATTATTTACACTTTACATTTAAGTTTACCCGTTCATATAAATACTTCAATTACGTGAAATTAATTAAATGAAATAATATTTTTCATGGATTAAAATATAAGAGATTCTATTATAAAAATTTTACTTATATATTAAAACCCCAAGTTCGTATTGAAACCCTAGTTCGCGTTTAATCATTAAACCTTATTAATAACCTAAATCTTAAAATATATATACATGTTTAGGTATCTCGTGAAGGCGTTCATTGGAACAACGATTATCATCCTAGTTAATCATCTTATATACATACTTACACGCCATGTGAGTTTACAGCCCCACTTTTACTTTATACTATTTTTGGGGGAGAGAAACATGCTGTTTTCATAAACGTTACATTACATTGGGTTTTTATGATACTGCATATACATGATACTATGTTTGTATACTTTGCCTTTCAGACCGTTAATATGCAAATAGCGAGGTGATTGTTAGTAGATCTACTGGGATTGACATACCCCGCCCGGGCTAGTCGCGCTAGCTAGTCAAACGGGTGAACGGTTATCCTGTTTTACAGTGTTGTGGTGGGGAATCCACAGCCGGGCCTACTTTATTATTTGATTACATGTCAGCTCGGTCACGACTTCTTACACATAGTGATCATTATGGACTAGCTACCCATTATATGCTTTGATTACAAAATCCGGGAATTTCATTACTGATACTTACTGTTTTCTGATAAACCTATGAACTCACCAGTCTTGTACTGACTTTTGCATGTTTTCTCTCAGGACATTGATGTGGCACGTTTAGGAGCATAGCATCCACTGCATGTCATTCCACGTTCATCCTAAACTGTTTTCGAGATTTAATTTCATGTACTTTACATAAATTGGATTGGATGCGTGTTTGCGTGTTGCAAAACCGTTGCTAATGTTTTCCTGATTTCGCTTCCGCAATACTTAAATATATTTGGTTTGTTTCACTAAAATTAATCAACTTATATGATTTGTAATTATCGAGTCGTTTGGTGTAACTGATGCTTATCTGAGATCCTGGTTATGTCACACGCCTGACGGTAAAACCCGTACGTGGAAAATGAGTGTGTGACAGATTGGTATCAGAGCATTAGTTATAGCGAACTAAAATGAACTTTGCATCTCATTGCATTGCATTTTAGACTATAGCTGGATTTGCATTAGTTACACACACATAGATTATTAAGCTGTGCTTACTTAATTTGGTTGCCTGAGAACTTTTGCTTTAACATATCCCTGTGAGCTTACGACTACAGGGATGGTGACTACGAGTTGCTGTGAGTCACGGGATGGGTTACTTATGAATTTCCTGAACTTTTGGTTACCTGAAAACTTTTGCTTTAACACATCCCTGTGACACATAGAAACCTGTATTCTGGATTTCCTGGCAAAAGGCCTTCGGGCTAAGGCAAGCATATCGTAAAAATCTCATTGTGAGACCAGTTATGCTTACCTGGGGATTTCTGGGATGAGTGATAAACTATGGTCAATACACAGGTCTCTAAGGTAAATGGGTCAAATTACCTTGGTGTGTCAACGATTCCTGAACCATACTGATCCTTTCGTATACTTTGATTGATCGACCCCGATATAATACTTACATATTTGGTACTTCTATCGTTGATGACCACTATACTTGACAAGATATGTTAGCCTGATAGGAGGAACCGAGGTGATCATGCAAAAAAATTACCATTACGGGTGCACATGTAATTATAGTTTGTCGTGCATGCTAAGTCCGGTGAATTTGGTCGGGTGGTAACATTGTAGTCGGTAAAAGTCATCGTTTCTATACCGTGAGCAAGAAATTTTCAATTTTCATAGAACATGGCTATTGATGTGAAAACTATCCTTCAAATTCTACTTGTATGAATGCTCACTCTTACCTTGAATTCAGATGAAATTCAAACCATGACGTGTGTCTTAATCCCTTGGATTCGAACTGATCCTCTAGTTTGTCTGTTACTTTAAATTCTTGGACTTCTTTTCCTTTTCATTCCAAGACAAAGGGGTTATTTTCATGCGACTGATAGCTTTGAATTCTGATATCTGGTTGGATATTTACTTATGTATATGGTAATTTAAAGAATGTCTGGTAGATTCACTATTAATGGATGTTATGCCTCTATTCTATTTGACTCTAGTGCTGATAAGAGTTATGTGTCCACCAAGTTTAGTAAAGTACTAGGAACGATACCTACTGAATTGACTTCTAAGTATGCCATAGAAATAGCTGCTGGTAGGATGATAACGGCAACCCAAGTGCTTAGGAACTGTGAGCTAGGTTTGTCTGGTCACACTTTCCACATAGACCTTATTCCGGTCACACTCGGTAACTTCGATGTAGTAGTCGGAATGGGTTGGCTATCCAAGAACAGAGCTGAGATCGTTTGCAAGGAGAAGTTGATCAAGTTACCCATCTCGGAGGATGAGATTCTTACAGTTGAAGGTGATAAAGTTGGTGCTGAGGAAGGAATCATTTCATATCTGAAGGCTCAGAAATACCTCCAAAAAGGGCACTTTGCCTTGTTGGCACTTGTTATTGAAATGAAAATGGATGAAAGGCGAGTCGAAGATATTCCGGTTGTGAGAGACTTTCCTAAAGTATTTCCCAAAGACTTACCTGGCCTTCCTCCACACAGACAGATGGAATTCCAGATTGAATTAGCACCTGAAGCGACTCCAATCGCTCGGGCGCCGTACCGTCTGGCACCGAACGAACTACAAGAGCTGTCTAAGCAATTGCAAGAATTGTTAGACAAGGGATTCATACGTCCCAGCTCTTCACCTTAGGGAGCTCCAGTGCTTTTCGTTAAAAAGAAAGATGGAGCCTTCAGGATGTGTATTGACTACCATGAACTAAACAAGGTGACAATCAAGAATAGGTATCCACTTCCACGCATTGATGACTTGTTCGACCAATTACAAGGATCTAGATACTATTCCAAGATCGACTTGAGATCAGGGTATCATCATTTGAGGGTTCGAGAGGAAGACATCTCCAAGACTGCGTTCCGGACTCGCTATAGGCACTACGAGTTCACTGTAATGCCTTTTGGGCTGACCAATGCCCCAGCAGTTTTCATGGACCTCATGAACCGTGTCTACAAACCTTATTTGGATACGTTTGTCATTGTCTTCATTGATGACATACCGATCTACTCCCGTAATAAGGAAGATCATGAGGAACATTTGAGGACCATACTAGAATTGCTGAGGATGAACACCTTTACGCAAAATTCTCAAAATGCGACTTCTGGATGAGTGAAGTGCAATTCCTTGGGCATGTGGTGAATGAAAACGGTATACATGTTGATCCTTCAAAGATTAAAGCAATCAAGGATAGGCCGGCACCAAAGACGCTTACTGAGGTGCGACAATTCCTTGGTTTGGCAGGCTATTACCGGAGGTTTATCGAAGATTTTCGAAATTGGCACAACCTTTGACTACCCTAACTCATAAGGAATAATTTATAAGTGGGGCAACAAAGAGGAAACAGCGTTTCAGGCGCTTAAAGACGAACTCTGCAGCGCACCAATCCTAGCCTTACCAGAAGTAACTGATGACTTTGTTGTTTACTGTGATGCATCCATCCAGGGTTTGGGGTGTGTATTGATGCAACGTGACAAAGTCATAGCTTATGCATCTAGACAGCTGAAGGTGCATGAGAAGAACTACACAACATATGATCTGGAACTGGTAGCTGTAGTGTTTGCCTTGAAGATCTAGAGGCACTACTTATATGGAACCAAGTGCACGATCTATACAGAGCATAAAGCCTCCAACACATATATGACCAGAAGGAACTGAACATGCGGCAACGACGGTGGTTAGAATTACTCAATGATTATGACTGTGTGATCAAGTACCATCCGGGTAAGGCTAATGTGGTAGCCGATGCCCTTAGTCGTAAGGAAACCCTAAAGCCTCATCGGGTGCGCGCATTGCAAATGACTATCCACTCTGACCTACCAGTGCAAATCAAAGCTGCTCAATCTGAGGCCTTGAAGACAGAGAATCTAAAAGCGGAATCCATATGAGGCATGGAGAAACAGTTGGAGATTAAAGCTTATGGAATCCGTTATTTTATGAAACGGATCTGGGTACCACAGTACGGGAATTTACGAGAGCTGATAATGGATGAAGCTCATAAGTTACATTACTCGATCCATCCAGGTTCAGACAAGATGTATCAGGACCTGAAAGAATTTACTGGTGGCCGAAAATGAAAGCGGAGATAGCCACATACGTAAGCAGATGCCTAACTTGTTCCAAGGTTAAGGTGGAATACCAGAGACCATCCGGTTTACTCCAAGAATTAGAAATTCCAGTGTGGAAATGGGAGCAGATCTCAATGGACTTCATCACGAAGTTACCTAGGACTCCCAGCGGATGCGATACCATTTGGGTTATAGTAGATCGCTTAACGAAATCCGCACACTTTCTGGCAATCCGAGAGACTGATCGAATGGACAAGCTGACACGTATCTATTTAAGGGAAATAGTCTCTTGGCATGGCGTGCCGATATCTATCATTTCTGATCATGACGCTCGGTTCACTTCTCACTTCTGGCAATCATTACAACGATCATTGGGAACGCGGCTGGATATGAGTACTGCGTATCACCCGCAGACTGATGGTCAAAGTGAGCGTATGATCCAGACATTGGAAGATATGTTGCGAGCATGTGTGATCAATTTTGGCAGCAGCTGGGAAACTCATTTACCATTGGTTGAGTTCTCCTATAATAACAGTTATCACACCTCGATCAAGGCAGCTCCATTTGAGGCACTGTATGGACGTAAGTGTCGATCTCCTATCCGTTGGGCAGAAGTAGGAGAAAGCCAACTTACAGGACCTGAACTTGTGCACGAAACGACTAAGAAGATCGTGCAAATTCGTAACCGTATGGCAGCAGCACGTGATCTACAAAAGAGTTACGCCGACAAGCGTCGTAAGCCATTGGAGTTTCAGATTGGTGATAAAGTACTGTTGAAAGTCTCACCCTGGAAGGGTGTAATACGCTTTCGAAAGCGGGGAAAACTAAACCCTAGATACGTGGGGTCGTTTGAGATTGTCAAACGGGTTGGCCCGGTGGCTTATCAACTGAACCTACCGGACAAACTCAGTAGAGTACACAATGTGTTTCACGTGTCAAACCTAAGGAAGTGTCTTGCTGATGAATCACTGGTTGTTCCATTAGAAGAACTGGAAATCGATAAACAGCTTCGTTTCGTTGGAGACCAGTAGAGATTATGGATCGAGAAGTCAAAACACTAAAGCGTAGCAAAATTCCCATTGTGCGCGTTAGATGGAACTCCAAGCATGGACCAGAATTTACCTAGGAATGCGAGGATCAGATGAAGAAGAGGTATCCACAACTGTTCAACGATCAGACACCAATTTCTTAAGAAACCATCAGAAAACCTAGCGCGTCTATGTTGCTTATAACTCATTTGTTAACCCTAGTGTTTTAATTTTCGGAACGAAAATTCCTTCAACAAGGGGATAATGTGACAACCCGAATTTTTCGGTTAATACTATTTAAACTAACTTCCTCCGTTTATCGCGAATTAATCCATTTTACTATTTTGTAAGAATAATAAAAAAATAAAAAATAATAATAATAATAATAATAATAATAATAATAATAATAATAATAATAATAATAATAATAATAATAATAATAATAATTGTTTTGTAAGAATTAAGAGTTTAGGGGGTTAAAGTGCAAAGTTTAAAACTCATTTTAAAAGTTTTAGCATAAAATGATAACCTATATAAACTACAGGGGCCAAAAGTGTAAATTTCTTTTAAAAAAAACCCACCCCCCGCCCGTCGCCCCTTTCCCTCCGGCGAGCCTCCGGCCGTCTCTCCGGCGAGCCTCCGCCGTCTCTCCGCGAGCCTCCGGCCGTCTCTCGGCGAGAGCCAAACTCCACAACAAACGCGATTTTGACCAGAATAAAGTTCCCGACACAATCTCCGGCCGTCTCTCCGGCGAGCCTCCGGCCGTCTCTCCGGCGAGAGCCAAACTCCACAACAAACGCGATTTTGACCAGAATAAAGTTCCCGACACAATCTCGTGAATAAAGTTCCAGAATAAAGTTCCAAACTCCCCCCATTTTCGGCTAAACAACGGGCCACGATCCACTAACACCAATAATCGCTTAATAAATTGAGTATAAATGAACCTTCATCTGTCTCTGATCGATTGCACCGTTCATTTTCAATAATAAAAACACACACAGACACCACGTTTGATCACCATCACCATCCGCAACCTGTTCTTCGTGGGTTCATCATCAAATCGACACCTTTCGGGTAAATAAACACATTAGCATACATGAAATTACATGGGGAATCAAAGCCCATGTTTATTTCTGTGATTACTGTCGAATGGGTTTCAGTTTTGGATTCAAACGGTTTAGGGTTCCTCGGTTTGAGGATTCACTGGAGTTTGTGTTTAAAGGATTTAGAACCCGAGTGTTACCGCGGCTGTAGCCTTTGGACCACCGGTTCTACGCTTACTTGCCATTCAGGAGGTCTCGGGTTCGAACCGGGCACCCCCAACATTTTTAAAGGCTTTTTAGGGTTTTAAAAATACAGAAAAATTTCTAAAAATTATAAAATCATTTTTGTAAACTTTGTATTTTTTAAAATCGTCAAATAATTTTCTGCAAATTTTTCTTTAAATTTTAATATTTATAAAACATTATAAAAGGTTATTTTTGGATATTTTCGTGTAAAATGGACTTTAAATTTATGGTTTAAATTAATAAATTATTGTTGGTCCAAATGTTACTTTTAATTATAGTTTAATCCTGTTATTTAAAATAATTATAGACATTATTTACACTTTACATTTAAGTTTACCCTCTTATAAATACTTCATTACATGAAATTATTTAAATGAAATAATATTTTTCATGGGATTAAAATATAAGAGATTCTATTATTAAAATTTTACTTATATATTAAAAACCCCAAGTTCGTATGAAACCCTAGTTCGCGTTTAATCATTAAACCTTATTAATAACCTAAATCTTAAAATATATACATGTTTAGGTATCTCGTGAAGGCGTTCATTGGAACAACGATTATCATCCTAGTTAATCATCTTATATACATACTTACATGTCATGTGAGTTTACAGCCCAACTTTTACTTTATACTATTTTGGGGGAGAGAAACATGTTGTTTTCATAAACGTTGCATTACCACGTTCATCCCAAACTGTTTTCGAGATTTAATTTCATGTACTTTACATAAATTGGATTGGACGCGAGTTTTCCTGTTCCAAAACCGTTGCTAAATGTTTCCTGATTTCGCTTCCGTAATACTTAAATATATTTGTTTGTTTCATTAAAATTAATCAACTTATATGATTTATAATTATCGAGTCGTTTGTTGTAACTGATGCTTATCTGAGATCCTGGTTATGCAACACGCCTGACGGTAAAACCCGTACGTGGAAAATGAGGGTGTGACATTACCCTTGCACGTTGCATCAACACGCAACCTAATCTTGAATAAGAAGCATCTGAATATACCCTAAGTCTTCACTCCCTTATGGTAATGTCAAGATAGGATCTTGAGTCAGTCTTGTCTTTAACTCCTTAAAAGCACACCCTGTTCCAGACCCCACACAAACTTCCACATCCTTAGGAGTCAATTTAGTCAAAGGTGAGTCTATGTTGGAAAAGTATTGTATAAATCTTCTGTAGTAGCTACCAAACCCAAGAAACTATGGATCTTAGATGGCGTCTTCGGAGACTCCATTACATCACTGCCTCAACCTTTGTCGGGTCCACCATGATTCCTTCAACATTTACCACGTGACCCAAAAATTGAACTTTGCGTAACCCGAAGGCACACTTATAGAATTTGGCATACAACTTCTCTCTTCTAAGTGTCTCTATCACTTCGCATATATGACGGGCATGTCCTTCCTTGCACTTGAATAAATCAGCATATAATCAATAAACATAATCACTGATTTATCTAACATCAACAACACACTCAATTCATCAAATCCATAAAGGCAGCTGGCACGTTAGTTAATCCAAAGCACATAACAAGAAACTCGTAGTGTCATAACTCGTGTGAAAAGTTGTATTAGGGATATCTTGCTCCTTAACCTTTAGCTGATGATAGCCAGATCAAATCTATTCGTGAAAACCAACTAGCACCTTGAAGCTGATCAAACAAGTCGTCAAACCTTAGTAACAGGCACCGATTCTTTACCATCAACTTGTTCATCTTTCGATAGTCGATGCACATCCGCATACTACCATCCGTCTTCTTAACAAACAAGACCAGAGCACCCCATGGATATACTCGGTTGAATGAACCTTTTATCCATTAACTCCTGTAGTTAATCCATGAGTTCCTTCATTTCAGTCAGAGCTAATCGATATGATGCTTTGGCAACGGGTTGAGCATCGGGTAATAGATTAATCTGAAACTCATCTCACGATCCGGTGACACACCTGGTAAATCCTCTGGCAACACGTCTGGGAAATCACATACCACTGGTACATCAAACATTTGAGGTACTGACGCATCCACATCTTCACGTAAGCCAGGTAGGCACTACATCCACATCTCCTGTACTTCACTACCATTGCCATCGAAATCATCTTTGGAACCATAGCGACGCGATCACAATAGATAGTCACTGAACTTCCATCGGGCACAACTAATTGAATCATCTTCTTACGATACACGATGTTGGACCCGAGGTCTACAAATAGACCATGAACATTGTGCATGAAGCTGACCCAATCACCTAGGGCAAGTCATCTCTCCCTTTCATTCGGACCAATGTGCAATACCTAGAACATTGTGCGCGAAGCTGATGCTGGGCCTGAGGTCTATAAATAGACCCCGAACATTGTGTACGAAGCTAACCCAGTCACCAAGGGCATGCCACAAGGGCCACGTCAATCTCAATGATTGACCCTGTATGCATCCGTCGGGTTATTTAAACCGCACACAGTTGAGCTAACGACAACATGGCCGTGCACCTCCTTTCAATTTTCTTGCAAGCTATTCTTGTCGTTTTTTCGTTCCACTTTTCGTCTTTGTTATCTTTCATCTTTACGTTATACTTTACATTTATTTATATACACCATACTACGTAAAGTCATAACATAATACTTAACGTATATTATAATATAATATATACGCTTTGGAAACCATTAAAGATAACACATCATACACATATGCATATCATACATTCATCATATCATCATACATACTCAATCCATGGACCATCACATATTCTTGCTTAAATTGGGTCAATATAGTCCATAAGTCAAACTAGGGTCAAACCCTAAATTCTGATTTTCCAGAAACTCAAAAAAATTTTCTAAGTGTTTAGGCGCACGGGCACTATTCAGGCGCATGAGATGGTTTCAGGCATGAATTACTGTTTAGGGGCATGAACCTATACTTGGTATTTCCAGGCCATATTTGGGCGCCACAGGTCTTGTTTGGACGCATCAACGATACTTAGACTTTTTTAAGGCAATATTTTAGGTGCATGGCGCTGTTTGGGTGCATGACCATCTACATACATGCTTCTAAATCATTTTTAGTTCCAAACATTAGTTTAACATGTTCTAAGCTTATACAACCATTCTAACATCAATCAAAGCATTTACAACCATGAAACATCAATCACATACACAAATACATACGGTTACATACATATCACTTGTAAAATTGTTTTACATCAGCCCCATAACTTTTAAAAACATATAAGAACTAGGGTCTAAGAACTCACCTAGACTGCTTCCAAGCTACTTCTTTAAACTCAAACTTTTAAGGTTTCTAACACCTATACATGTCAAAAACACATAAACCCGAGCATATATAAACACATAAAAACATAAAAACTCGGTTTCCTAGTTGAACATTAAGTAAAACCGAACTAATTATTCAAAATTTACTTACCTAGGCCAATTTTAGTTGCTTTCTCTATCTAGAACCAAAAAATATATGCTCTTATTCTCCTTTCTCTTTTTGGTCGACAAAAGCAGCAGTTGGTATGTATATAGGCGGCCATACTTCAATATTATAAAATATTTGACTTTAGTACCTTTTACACTTAGCCCCCTCCACTTTGGCTTATTTCTTTTCTTATGAGATACTTTTCGTTTCCTTTTTCTTATTTCTTTTCTTCTTTTATTTTTGACAAAATTTCCTGGTTACATCAATGAAGATCCTAATTGTATCTAATGGATTCAATTAATCTTGTTTTATTCTCAAAAAGTCAACAATCATGAACACCATGTTAGGACTGTGTACGTACGGAGTACTAATTGATTCTGCGTTAAACCAGATCAAATAGCTGTGAAATTCTATTTGATTGGCGATCCAATCAGTGAGAACGAATAACCACATCGATCTAATGATGTAACAACGTTAAGAAGAGATTGGAATTGATCAGAAATGAACTATGAATTGGATTTGCGACTCGGGATGTCTGGACAGCTAGGGTATGAAAGTATACGAAGTATTATGAAGTGTGTTATGTTTCTCACGAATTATGTGGTATTTATGGTTATCAGTGTTCATTCGTATGACTGAACCATTAGCATGGTTCAGTCATGCGGCTGAATCATGCGGTTGACTCATACGCACGACTGAAGGTTCAGTCGTGCGATTGAACTATCTTATATCTCAATCATACGACTGATCCAGTCACCTAGTTCAGTCGTGCGATTGGTCCATAAGCATGGTTCATTCATGCGTATGGGCATAAGTATGGTCTGTTAGCATGAATGTCCACATGACTAAGTTAAACACATTTCTATGTTCTTATTGACTTAAAACTATATAAAACAACATCAAACCTATATATTAAGTTCATATATGTGTATCACATTCAATTAAAGATAACATGACATAATAAATCACATAAAACATCACAATGCATTTCATATATCATTCAATCCTTTCATTACACTATATTACATAAGTGAAAGATGAAGGACTTTACATTTGAGCACGTAAACTAGGTACATCAAGATGTATCAACGAACTCCCCCTTGGACCTAGTTTAGCCTAATGTTTAACATTCTTCACTTGTTCTTGGAACTTCTTGTACTTTTCTTCTCTGTAACTCTTGCATGTATCTCGAATGCAAAACAGAGTCGTATGACGTGTTGGAACGGTAGAGCTTGTACAATGTCCTGCGTGTCATAGAATAGTGGCCACTTGCAGAGAGTGTATACATCATCAGCAGACAAGTTCGTGAGCACATAGGGTCAAATACCTAGATAGTCTCTATTTGCCCGTCCTTGTGCAAAACTATGACCGCTTTACCCGTTTGCCAGTCATAATACCACCACTTGAAGTGTGGAGTGAAGTCCTGAGGCATTTCCCGTAGTGGGATCTTCGACATTGTGCGCAGAGGACTCCACTTCATCACGACTTTAGGCTTTCTAGTGTTAGGATCAACTTTGTCTATTTATGAACCGTTTAGGCTGTTGAGGCCTGAATTTGACCCATCTAGTGTGGTATTCCCTCTTTAGTGCCGTCTTGAACCAACCTGACATCTTCCTCGGATTGGCATACAAAAGGTCTAAACAAGCAAGTCTGTTTAGCTGAAAACGAGAAGAGTCTTCAGATCATGAGGAAATCTGAAGTACTCAATTCCTTTCTCTCTCTTCACGGCATAGACATCCAATTCCTCAAAATACGCCCAACTGATAATTTTTCCTGGCACCTTCTGATGCTTCTTCACTCGATAGAGTTTGGTGTAGGCGTTAGACTTTGAAGGTTGTCGTTGGGCTCTCATCTCAGCTAGGCACACTGTCTACTCAGCCTTCTTAATATCGACATCAGCGTTCGTGTTGGTACACATGTCCCTAGTTCTAGTTCTTGTATGCTTAAATGTAAATGACTTTCATTTTGTTACACTGATGTAATCATTTGATATTTGTAAGAAAAAGACTCTTGATTGAATGCGTATATGAAATTGAGTGGGTAATTAATGAAATACAATGTGTGGTTGAACTTATAATGTTTATATTTCATTGATTAGTAGTTTAACGCTTAGTGGACTAACTATATAGGTTTATGGTTGTTTGAATTAATTTAGTAATGTAATGTTTATGAAAATATATTCAAACTTAGTGATGTCAAGTGCTCATGCGAATGGCCCATGCTAATGGACCATACGCCTGAACAACTTCAGCGAATGACTCAGTCGCATGACTGAACCAGGAGACTAGATCAGTCACATGATTGTAACATGAGATTGGCTCAGTCGCATGACTGAACACTTAGTCGTGCGAATGGATCAACCGCATGGCTTAATCGCACGACTGAACCATACTTGTGGTTCAGTCATCCGAATGAGAAACACTAACCTATAAATACCACCTAAATCGTGGAAAAAGTATCACTTCATATACATACGTACCCTAGCCGTCCAGAGACCTCTAAGAACCTGTTCCAAGTTCATAGATCGCACTAGATAGATTACCAATCATTCTTAACGTTAGTTTCAATATACAATTGATTCTACGTGCGTTCTCACTGATTGGATCGCCAATCAAATAGGATTCCGCCTATTTGATTCGGTATACGCGTTTATCAGTTAGTATTTCACTCAATACTTTATCCTAACAAGTGGTATCAGAGCCTTGGCTCTTGATTTACGTGTGATTCAATTCTTGATATGAAAATTGTGTTTTTAACGAAAAACGCAATCCTTTTGTGTCAAAACGGTGTTTTAGACATCTCCAGTTCGTAAAGTTACCTCCCCCCCGGCATATGGCAATTAGGGTTAGTGAAAATTTGTGTTTTTGCATCCAAAATACGTTAAACCTTCAAATTTTCAAATCCAGCAGTTTTAGTCGCCCGATTGACTCAATCTCACGACTGAGTTTCATACGCATCCCTCATACGCACGATTGGACTCATTCGTACCTTTATTTGTACGATTGAACTGTCTAGTCGGATTGTTCATCCACACCTGTCCATACACACGATTGATTCATCCGCATTGATTCATTCACACGTTTGAGCCATTCGCATTGTTAATCGCATGAGCTGTCCAATTGCACACCTCCATTCTCACAAGGAGTAACAGTTTT